>OY728159.1:1934285194-1935535194 GCA_963277665.1 Viscum album
ATTTTATATATATATAGTTGAATAACCTCTAGTGTAAATTAGTTGGGTATTTAATACTCAAATAGTGGGCATGATAAAACACATCATAAATTTAGTATAATCATGGGGGTACATAGTCATTCATGATAGGGATCAATGAGAGTAAAATGGGTGTCTTGTCACTTTAAAATTACTAATATAGTAATAGATTATTGTAAAAACATATAAGAACAAGAAAAATTTAGAATGAAAAGGCCTAAAATAAGTAATTCAATTGGATAAAGAGTAGAATGAGAAGATTTATTACCTTGAGAAGGAACATCTAATGAATTAGAGGATCTTATTAAGTGTTCGGGAACATGTTGGGAGGGATCTACAGAGGTAACAGAATAAAAATAATAATTACTTATGGGTTTTGGTGCAATGGAATGGGAAATAATTTTTTGTTTTTATCAACAGAGTGGAGAATTAATTATTGATTTCCAAACATGGGTTTTGGACAATATATGATAAGGTAATAAAAACCCCAAGTGATCCCTGAGTTTTTTTTTATGGTTTCTTCCTAGGAGGAGTGTATTTTATTAAATTAAATTGATAATAACAAAGAATCCTTAATATAATGTCCCTATTCATATAGAAGTGAGGCCTTGTTAGAAATATTAGATTTTAAAACATTAAATGATAATATAAGTTTTTTGATGATTCAAAAAATGTCTATAAAATTAATAAAATAACATCATGATAAATTTTTTTAAATTGATGTAAAATAAATGTATTTTTAATTCTTTATATTAATTTATATATGTATAATTTTCTTCAATAGATTCATAATCCATAAAATATAATTATACAATATTTAATTTTATCCCAAAAAATTAGTTCTCTATATAAATAATGAAAAAATCACAATTTAATAACTTCAACACAAATATTTCAAAAAAAATTATATTTAAAATATTTCATTACTTATGATATTTAAAGAATCTAAATCATAATTCCCCATTTATTAAAATTTACCTGATTTTTGTCAATAATATTTTTATAACTCTTATAAAATATAAATTTTACAATGTGAAATTAAATTGTCTGTTATATTTAACAAATTTTATTTTCTAATAAAATAGTATTGAAATATAATTTATTTTATAAATTAATGAATTTTTCATACTATTTCCTTCAACAAATATATAAATGTATATTTATATTACATAGATATAATATTTCTTTTTCATCATTTTAATATCTACTTTTCACCATAATTATTGATTAATAATAATTAAGTAATAAAATTTATCTATAAGCATTATTTTATTAAAAAAATTTATAAATATATCATACGATTTGGGGTAGATACAGAGACCTTTATTATAATTGTGAATGATATGTGGTTATGATTTTAAATGTTGAGATTTTCATGGACTGGTTCGATGAACAAGGGTTGTTATATCATCATTATGACAATGAAATTGCCATGTAAATGGTTTCTATATTAATTTATTTGTTGAATCTTATTATGTTTATTATTGAGTAAAAATCCCAATGATGTTATATCACATAAGAACCCAGATAATTGGGATTCATATGGTACGATCCAATGAGTCTAGTCCATCGTATCATTTAATTGTGTAAATTAGATTTATCAAAACTATTAATATATATTAATAATATGATCATATAATGACAAATATTAATTAATTGGTTATGATTCATACTGGTTGTTAAAATATGTAGTTTTTTAACATGAAAATGTCTTAAATAAATTATTTAGTTCATGAGATTTATATAATTTTTTTACTAATAAGGAATTTTCTCTTTTAAAAACAGGATTTCATTTATAAATGATATTGTATTTAAAAAATCAACACTAGATAAGGTATTGGCAGATATTTGGTTGTGGTTGTAATGGAAGTGTGCATATTATTTTAATAAGCACCTATCAGCTATGTGAAGTAATTCATGACCATTGATCATTCCCATATAATTTTGGAAACCGAATCAGTATATATCATTAATATTTATAAAAGTGGAAGAATCACATTTAAATTCTCTAGTTGACTTTTGATATAATCACATAGTGGAAGAAACCAATTTTCCGATGATATATATCTAAATGTTACCATGAAATGCATTTTTATGTAGATTATTTATATATAATGATTTTTGAAACTTTTCATAACATCATTTTGTCTTCTATATTTTTGGGAATCATCACATAATATCTCATGTTTTTTATCATCATGAGTGTGAAATTATGATAGAACCATTTGTCTTATCACTTAATGATTTAAAAAGAAAACATTCATCTAAACACTAACAATCATTTTAATCTCATTATAATCAGTGGAACCATTAGTTCGAGTAGTGGAATAAGTATCATTGGTACCATTTTAACTATACATGGAATATTACTGAAACTTATTCATGTAAATTTAAGCATTCATAAAATTCATTTTACTTAATTAAATATACATATCACCCACTTGTATAATTAATCACCGAATCACTTCAATTTTATGATCAACATTCATTAATATCATAGGATGTATATAAGACAAACCATGCGAAATATTATTTGAAATCACTTATTCCATACTAGGATAAATTGATACTCAGTATCATAGAAAACAAAATCATTGAACACATTCATCAAATAAGGATTTATTACACATAAACATTTTTTGTAATGAAAATTATATTAGGAGTATAAGGAGAGGTTGTTATTATTGTATTAGGTTAATTAATTTAAATAAATATATATAATACTTTTGTTTTCTCTCTTCAAGGATTTATCATACCAAATTATTTAAGTTACCTCCCAACTTCCATTGGAATAGTTTTTTAATCACCAAAATCATGAAATTTGGATCCACCAGATTCTACTGGATCTGAATCACCAATTTAGATAGGTTTTTATTTTTTTTACATCATAAATAATGGCAATAAAATTATTAAAAAATTAATGTGTTGGATATATCCCACATTATTGTAGCAATAGAATTTGTGAACTATTTTCAAACATTTATTTTATATCTATATATGAGAAAAGTTTTCCCACATTAAAATTTAATATTGCTAATATTTTGGTATCACCTGGACTAGGTGGACTTCCCCATCATGATCAATAATGTTATATGAACTATTATTTTCTCCCAAATGTGATACTTCTTCTTTCTCATCACCAAGATAATTTCTTTTGATAATAATTTCTTCCCATTTGTTATCTAAATGAGTGAGACCTCAATTAGTTAGAGTTTCCATAATATCAACACTCATATCAATTAGAGTGTCCATTATTTTTAGGAAAATATAGTTTCATTATTGTTATATAAATGTATTCCCATATAGTTTTGTGATATTGAAGAGTAAGGAGGCTATAATGTGATGCCATTTGTAGTATAGACTCTAGTATAAATATACAAATGAGGGTCACTTTCTTCTTCGGTAACTCTTTTAGCATCATTATCCTAATTGTATGAAACCTATTAATATTCATCCGAAAAAACAATGGAAGAGTATTGTACTATTAAATTGGATTCCAAACTAACAACAGTTATATCAGTCGATCTTATAATTTTTTTCCTGGACTAGAAATCTCATAAATATTTTTATTATCTATAACTCAAATTCTTCTTCCAGGGATAATAATTTATCATAATAATTTTGAAATATTACGAACAAAATATAATCCACCCTAGGCTATAGATATTTCATCTCTATAAGGATATGGTATTTTTAAATTTTTAATGTGAACAAAACAATAGGATATAATAGTGAATGAAAATATGATGATTATTTTAAAATCACCCTGATACGTATCATTAAATTTCTCGGTAGGATAGAATGTATAAAACTAATTATTAATTTGATAATGAATAAATGTTTTTAACATATGATTTAGAAATGACCATTCATTATTTAAATTAAATATTTTAAAATCAATACTAATATGTCACATTCACTATTAAGTTCTATATATGTGGGTCATCAATTGTTTCCAAATCTTATCGGTAACTCTATTCCCTCTTCACTCTCTAAATGATATTTTCCTCTAGGTTAATAAATCTATCAATTATCATAATCCCCAATTTTACGAATTATTAAACACTATAATAACATAATGGATACAATACTAATATTTTTATGTTCAATGATATGTTGATGAAATCATTTTTTAACCATTTCTTGTTCAACCTTAAAAAAATACATTACTAACCAACGATAAAATGGCATGTCATTCCCACAAAACAATACAACCCAACCTTGAATATGAAGGATATATTTTTAGAACCATTCATATTTTAAATAATTTTTTAGTATGACTGATTTTGTTTAGAAATGATTCTTTATAGGTTGGTAAGGTTTCCATTATGAATCTTTTCATCTCTTTTATGGTTTTGAAGTTATAAGAAAATAAAACACAAAATGACTCTGTATCCTTCCCATTTGGATTTATCTTTTAGAATCAGAAGGATATGGTTTGGTTAATATATATTACTGTGTGATAATGGATTGAAACAAACAGAGTTATAGAGTTTCTAAATAAGGATTCAATTTCAATATCAAATTATGTTATTTCAATCTATTTAGATATTTATTGTGAATGGTTGAGTAAAAAATATTATATAAAAGGGAACATATATCTTAAAAATAGATGGTATATTGAACTTCCACTATCCTTATGGTGGTATGAGATTGAGTGATGTCATGACCTACATTATGAATAACAATTTTACACTGTGTATTTTCCAACATAATGGAAGAATAACCCCATATTCATTTCGTTATAATATGATATTCTATGAAATAATGACCTGATGCAAGTCAAAAAAAATTAATATAGTTATAGGTTCCCAATTATGTGTGCAACTAGGTTTAATGGAAACTGAATACTTTTTGTTGTTATTAGGCTATGTGTGATCCAAAAATACACCGAATTATGTTTAATGTATTAAAATAAAATATTATGTGTCAATTATAATTATAATCAATTTATTACAATACATGATATCATACTCTTTAGTTATTAATAAAACAATGAAAATTAATAATATTTCAAATTGTAAAAAAAACTAAGATTTTTTAATCATTTCTAGTTCATGTATGATATAATTCACTGTTTGAAAAGTTAAATGATTTTTTAAAATATCAGCTAGTTAGTATTCAATACTAATGAATCCATTTGTTCTATTACATTCATGGAATTTATATCATAGTATATTATGTTATGTATCAATATATATGGTACTATAATGAGATAAATTATTCATATAAATTGTTATAGGCCTTTCATTTGTTAAAATATTGGGGGGATACATTGAAATTTATATCCATAATCTAGTAAATCAAGTTTCACCCACAATACATGTTCACATAATCAATATATATCTTTTTACTAATATTCTTATAATGGATAGTGGAACACAACCTATATTTTTTAATACATAATTAACTTGAAACTCTCTAAAAAATTGAAAAATACTGGAGTTGTACTATATATTACAGAAAAACACCAAAATTAGCATCATGAATTAGTAAAAATTTATAAATAATTTCCTCTCAGTATTATAATCCTTGTTTGGATACATATTTTATGAAATTTAAAAATATTTTGACATCATTTAAATGTGATTAGATGAGGTGTTTTTAAAAAAAATTAAACATGAAAAAAAACAATAAATTTAGACAAGTGGATATAATGTATTACAAAAATTCAATAATGAAACTATAATAAGTTTAATTAATCATTTTCCTAGTTCTATGAAATTATACTATACAACTAATTCTATTTTGTGTACCACGTCTTTTGCGTTTTTCCAATTCAAAATATTTTGAAAGAACATATTTTATATTTATTTCAAAAATTCAATAATTGTTTGGAAACATCTACAAATAAATAATAATTTTCAATTATTCAATTAAACTAATTTAAAATAAAATTTACATCTGTTTTTAAAATTTAATACACTATTTTTTTAGTTGATCCAAAAATAATATCATTGTCACTAATTCTTTACAAGTAGTAAATCCATTGAGATTTATTTGGAAAATAGTATTGGACTAGTTATAAATTTTAAAAACCTGTGTGATTTATAAGTAATCTTGGTCCAATTATATAAATCTCTAAGATTATTATTTTAAATAAGAAAACATTTTTGGAAAATAAGAAATCTGATACAGTTAATGTTGGATTTAAAATCCATGGGGTTGTCTAATGAAATAGAAAAAAACACCATTTATGAATGATAACATAATATCTACTTGATATATTATGAAAATGATATTTTATTCATAATCAGGGAGAGTAAAAATGGATTCATCTCTAGATAGATGTGAAATGTTATATTCATAATAAATATTAAAATCATCAATATAACATTGTTCATCCCTTGTAGATATGTTATTAACATTAACTCTAAAATAACCATCTTTATTTCTATAAACAGATTTATTATCAATAATTATGTAGAATTATGTTTCATTAACTAGATTATATATTTTGTTTCATTTAAACTTATTTAACTCTTCGTGAATATATACTACAAAAAAACTCATTGATTTAGTCATAAATGTTTTTTACTTCTAACTAATTCAATGTTTCTTTATGATCCACCAGGTTTCCAAAAGTGTTTCAAAATTGATTTCCCCCATTTAGATTGCATATGAATTCATCTAGGTTATGGTATCAATGGGTGATAATATTTAATTAATCATAGTGGTTTATTTTTCTAAATCCTATTCAATGTTTTAAAGGACATATTTTTTTATAGTGGATGATTTACCAAATAAAAAATATATAGTCCATGGTCTTAATGGTATTATTGAAATTTACAATCAACATATTATCCTTAAGGTGTTCTATAGAATATTTTTGTTCCTGTTGATCTATCATATAAAATAAAAAATGTATATATTCCTTTAGAATTGTTTATTAATTTTTAAATATTATATAATATCAAATTGATGTTGAATAACTGATTAAATTTTCCTTACTAATATTGGGTGAAATTTTTTCGAAGAATCTATTTTTATTTAGAATACATGATTTATTTCCAAATTTAAATGGGTAATTTGTATTCAATTTCCTACCATTATAGAGATCATATAGATACTTCTTTATGAATTGTCTAATTAGAAACCTTTTAATTATATAACAAAAGTTATTTATACCTTATAACCATTATTATATATTGTATTTCATATTCACTAAATATAGACTTTGAAATTTATTATAGTTATATATTTCTCGTTTCGGAAACCCAATTTTATTTTGATCATTTAGGTTTATAGAATTTGTTTTTAAAACCTTGATATGATGTCAAATATTCGATTTCATGATTCTCAAATTCATCACCATGAGTACATATTATTGTCTTTATAAAATGTAAAATGAATATTTAGAAAAATATTATATGGTTTTGAAAACTTAAAAACGTTTCAGTTTTGAGATTTGGAATGATACCCATGTATTTATGGAATAATAATCAAAAATTAAATAAACCAATTGAATTGAACGTAGATTTTAAAATTTAAATAATCCAAATAAATCAATGTAAATAAATTCCAGTGGGTAAGTTGTTTGCACATAATTTGTTTTCGAATGAAATATTTCGTTTTATTCCCTTTTATTATTTCAAGACTCGTCCTCGGGGCTCGTGTCGTGACTACCCCAAGCCGACCTTCCATAGGTTAGGGGATGGCGACTAGCACCAAAGGCGTAAATCATGAAAAAAAAGGGAAGGCATTGCCTTTATAAAAGTAATCAAACCAAACAGAGTAGACAACATAAGTAAGCAATAAGTAATACTGAAATACAAAAAGTAAGTGATGAAAGGAAAGGGGCTAGAAATACAAGCCCGACAGTAAGTACTATACAAGTGATAAAACAAGTACAACTACAGAAAAGTAAAACATGAATCACTGATTCATCCTATGGAAAACCCACCAGAAGGGTGGGTACAGATGGCCTCCACAACACCTCAGGTCCGACCATCCGCTCCTTGAACATCTAGCCAAGTAGTCCACCTACGGGTACTGTCCAGCTCCACAGGCCTCCACCTCGATCATGGATGTCTGTCATCTGTATCCAAAACATCATAGTGCGGGCATAGCCCGTGCACTAATTAGTATACAATACTCGGTAGGGACCCTGATACCCCCGATGGACTCCCAGAATCCACTAAGGATAAACCACTATGTAAGGATACAATAACGGAGTAGCAACCATCTATTCTTAGGTATATTCTCATAAATTTTATTAAGTTATCAATCATAGTTTGGCTCTAACTCTCAAGCCCAAGAACAACCTCGTCCACACAAGAATGATGTTAATCACATCGATGATAATGATTAAAAGTCAAGACACAGCTCCCACATGTATACATCTTTCAAATAGAGATAGAGATGATCAGATGTAGTCACTGATTAATCTAAGCTATTGGACCCACATGGGATTCAAAACCAACTAATCTGTCGGACCCACATAGTATACAAGACCAGCTACTCTTCCAGACCGAGACAGGATACAAGTATAGAGGTCAGACTGCCAGACCCACACAGGATACAAGAACTGTAGTCATCGCCACCGAACCAATGGAGGATTCCAGTATGGTAGTCATTGCGGTCGAACCCACATATGATTGCAGTATAGTAGTCGTCACTGTCGAACCCACAGAGGATTCAAGTACAGAAGTCGACGCAGTCGCAGCAAGCTCTAGGGTTCCCGCACACAGCACGCTCGATTCCGGGAGGGTCTTCTCCTCGAGTAAAAAGGGGGTCAATACCGTAACTATCACAAGGTCTTGAGTTGATGTATCCTGAAATTCTGCCTCATCAAAAGAAACCCAACGCAATAGACGGCACGTCAATCGAACGTTCGGTCTGAGATTTATTGGTTTTTCCGTTCTAGGGGCCTGGTTGGAAATAGCCTCATTCCAAACCCGTCCTTCTTCTAAAGTTTTCTGAAACTCACTTAATCTCTATCAAAAGTAACTCCTCGTCACAAAGGTCCCAGTGCCACAGACAGCGCGTCATTTGGACACACAGTCATGAAGTTATTCTAATTTATGTGAAATGGGTTTCGCCCATCAAGCCCTGTGGGCTGGCAGGTAGGCCCATTCTGGATCGGTGGGTCTGACCCGGATAAGGGGTCAGCCAGTCCAGATAATGCGCGGCCCAGCCCGGTGCGGCATGTTATGGCACGTGGCAGGCGGCCCGGCCCGGTGGTGCATGGCCTGACCCAGCTTTTGGCCGCAACTCAGCCAACATGCAGGGCCATGTGGAGTGGGGGGGGCATCGACATCCCAAACCGGCGATGCCAAGCAGTACCACCCATCTTCCTGACCGGAAGAAGATCGATGGATTCCCCAGCACGAGCGGCCCACTAGGGAGGGCCTCTGTCCTCTGAATGCGGCACCAGGCGGGGCCACAACCTCCTCTAACATGACCCACTAACGAGAAGGACGGTTCGACTGCCAATGCGGCCCGTGGAGAGTTGGCTGCGGTCCTCTGTAGTGCAGTGCCACATGGCGTCGCTGTCCACTTTTCTGGCCGGCTACGGTTTTCCGGTTCTTCTTCGGCCGGGGGATCCTGTTGTGGGTCGCGGACTTCCCCTCTCCACGCAGCATCCGGTGCCAAGGTCCTCTATTGGATCTGTGCATGGTCGCAGTTTCCACTTCCACCTTAGTCATCGCTGCCTCTTCCACCTCTGCCTTTATTGTGAAAATAAACAAGGATTAGTGGAGAGTCGTTGGGCCATGTTCTTTCGGCTCGCACCCTCCGAGTTAGGCGGTAGCAGATGGCTAATGATAAACCTAGTAAAATCAACGATGAATAGGGTACAATTATTCACATAATGATTATACAAAACCCCTACCTCGTAATTGTCATCGCACGTTGATGAGCAGCTAAAGATGAGCGTCGCAGTAGTTGGGCATCTCGGAAGATGGCGTCATGGAGAACGGTGTCGTCCCGTCAATGAGGGAGGAAGAGTCATTTTTGTGATGCGGGAATAGAATCCAAAGATGATGTAGAATTCCTTGACATCAGGGTGCGTTCGAGGAAGAAGCGTAGTTGGAAGAAGTCCCTCTCATTCTTCGTCGGGGATGTTCATCATTGAAGAACATTGTTCTTCATCAAAAAAGGATCACCCCTCTTCTAATTCTCCAGAGCGTCCCCAATAGTAAACATGCCAACGCAAAAGAAATAAAAGGCTCCCAATTTAATATAATTTCCATTGAATTCAAATTAATTCGAAGGATGTTCCAATTATTTAATGAAAATATTAATCAGAGGTTCTCACATTCAATGGGTTGGAGGTGGGGAGTCTCCACCATAAGAAATTTGGGGAGTTGTCAAAATAAACAGAAAAGGTGGGGTTTTAATGCGGAGTTAAGGGGAGGTGAAGGTGTTTGGGTTCATTTGGGCCCCACCACACTAAATCCTCTCATGGGGGGATATTTGGGGTGTGGGATGAACCCCTACCTTCCTCTTGGAGGAAATAACAGCCTCTTAATATAAAATTTTTTATCACCACAATTTTATTTAATTTAAGTTAAATCCACAAATTATAACTTTCGGTTCGCATAAAATGCAACTGCGGTAAAGTTCCCAATAAGCGAATACTGGTGCTACGAGTTCATCGATGTCCTCATATTTCAATTCCGACCACTGGTTCAAAAGTTATTAAAACCTGAACGTATTTTTATTGAATGTACCCAATAAAAACATCAGAAATTGATTCCGAGCACACCGGTCCTCGGAATCAGGCGATGTCCAAAACTACAGACTCGTAAAATTTCAAAGAATATAAAAAAAATAACTTGAAATTTCCAGGTCTTTACATTACCCCCACCTCAGGTATTTACATATTCATAAAGCTACAACACACACTAGGGGAACAAATGGGGAACTGAGCTCGTATTTGAGCCTCCCGCTCCCAAGAGCTCTCCTGAGGGTCCCTTGATGCCATTGAATGCACACAAGAGGAATCGACCATCCACGTAGGACCCACATCTGTCGATCCTCGATATCCACCATGACCTATTTGAAATTCACCCCCTCATCATTGTCCATCTCCCCGTTATCGATGACGTGGGATGGGTCGTGTACGTATCTCCTCAGATGAGATATGTGGAAGACGTCATGCACCATGTGCAACTGAGGTGGAAGGGCCATATGGTATGCCACCTCGCCTACCCTACTGAGTACATGGAAAGGTCCAATGAATCGTGGAGATAACAAGCCGCCCCGAACAAATCTTTGTAGACCTCATCGAGGTGAGACCCGTAGGAAAATGTGGTCTCCATCCTTGAACTACATTGGTCTCCGTCTCCTATCAGCATAGGACTTTTGTCTCCTCTGGGAAGAATTCATCCACTCCTCGATTATATGCACATTCTCCGTCGTAGCCTAGACCATATCTAGCCATACAAGTGTTGACTCTCCTGGTTATGTACAGCATAGATGTGATCTGCATGGTCAGCCGTACAGTGCCTCGTTCGGTTCCATCCCGATGGTGGAGTGATAGTTGTTGTTGTACGCAAACTCCACAAAGGGTAAGTGATCCTCCCAGCTACGATCAAAGTTAAGGAAACATGCACATAGCATGTCCTCGATTTTCTTATTGGTCCTCTTAGTCTGGCCATCTGCGTGAGGATGGAAGGTGGTGCTCAGACGTAGCTATCTCCCAAATGCCTCCTGCAACCCCTTCCAAAGCCGAGAAGTAAAGCGTGCGTCCGGATCAGATAAAATCATTGATGGAACACCATGACGCCGTATGATCTCCTGTACTTATAGGCATCACAAGATCTATACTGATCCCTGCTCTCTAATTGGTAAGATGTGGGCCGACGTGCTGAGTTGTTCGAGAATCAGCCAGATAGAGTCGTGTCATCGGGATGTACGTGGATGCCCTGTCACAAAATCCATGGAGATATCATCTCACATCCACTCTGGGACCCCTAAGGGTTGTACCAAGCCTACTGGTACGTGGTGTTATGCCTTCACTTGTAGGTATATGAGGCATTGTGAAATGAACTCTGCTATAACCTTTTTCATACCCGACCACCAGTGATGTCGTCTAAGGTCATGAAACTTCTTTTTCATGCATGGGTGTACCGCTAGAGGGGAAGTGTGAAACTACCAAAACACCTCCTCATGTAGAGAAACTAGTACCACAATATGTCTCCTGAAGTGGATGACGTTATCCCCTCCTTCATAAAATCCATCAAGTGAATGCCTTGTGGCTATCTGAGCACATCACATCTCACAGTCAACATTCCCATGATGTGCCTCTTTGACTTTCTGAAGAAGTGGTGGAGTGACAGTGAGAGACTGAAGAAAGACTTCTCCATTTATATCCACAAAGGATATCTGTAACATGGTTAGCTCCTCTGTCACCACTCCTAGCAGCTGAATGCATGATCTCCTAATGAGAGCATTAGCTACAATGTTCACATTCCCAATAGTATATAATATCTCAAAGTAATAGTCCTTGAAGATCTCGATCCATTGCCACTGTCTCAGGTTTAGGTCCTTTTGCGAGAAGATATACCTGAGACTCTGGTGGTCAGAGTGGACTGTAAGGCGCTCATCTATCAGATAGTGATGCCACATCTTCAAGGCAAAGACCACAGCTGCTAACTCCAGTTCATGGGTAGCGTAGTACTTTTCAAACAGTCTCAACTAATGCGAACCATATGTGATAACCGCTCACACTGGCATTAGAACACACCTGAGTCTGGTTCCTGATTCCTTGTAGTAAACTTTGTACCTAACACCCTCCTATGGTTGCCTCAAGATGGGTGCACTGGTCAATCTCTACCTTAGCTTCTGAATGCTCTGTTAGAATCTATCTGACCATACAAAGGGTTCCCCCTTCTTTTTCAAAGCATAAAGTGGTGCTGAAACTCTCAAGATGTCTGGAAAAAATCTCTGATAGTACCTAGCATGACCCAGGGAACTTTGCACCTCCGTCACACTCATCGGTGACTCCTAATCAAGCACTGCCTCTATCTTTATTGGATCCGCTGCTACCCCCACCTCCGAGATGACATGTCCTAAGTAGTGAACCTATTGAATCCATAACTGGAACATAGAGAGCATACCATAAAATGGTGCTCCCAGAGTGTCTCCAGTACTACCCCCAAACGGTAGGTGTGCTCCTCCTCAGTAGTCGAGTAAATCAGTATGACGTCAATGAAGACTACGACAAATCGATTGAGGTAAGGCTGGAAGATCTTGTTCCTGAGGCTCATGAACACTTATAGAGCATTGGATACACCTAAGGGAAAACCTAATAACTCATAGTGTCCATATCGACACCTGAAGGTCGTCTTCTTCACATTATCGTCTTGACCTCTGAGCTGGTGATAGCCTGAACTGAGGTCTATCTTCGAGAACCATAATGCTCCCTTGAGCTGATCGAAGAGGTCGTAAATCCTTGGAAGTGGATACTTGTTCTTCACAGTAACCTGATTCAGGTGATGGTATTCAAGACATAGTCTCAAGCTCCCATCGCCTTCTTGGAGAACAAAATCATAGACGCCAAGGGTGAAACACTAGGTCGGATAAATCCCTTTCTCTGCAAGTCCTCCAGCTGTACCAGCAGCTCACGATGCATGGAAGGAGCCATCTGATATGCTGGTGTAGATATCGGTGATGTCCAAGGGTACTGGCCTATGTAGAAGTCTGCTTCTCTGCATGGAGGTAGTCCTGGAATGTCGTCTGAAAAAACATCCGTATACTAATCCACCACAATAGGAAAACTCAGACTCCGCACATCAACCGCTCTGAGGATGAGACTAGCTAACTGATGTGTGATCTGATGCCCTCTACTCTGCGTAGGTCCATCCTACGCTGCAAAGGCTCCCTTCTCACCAGTGAAGGTGAACCTATTCCCATCAGTGTGGACACACTACACTTTTCGCCTAATACAGTCGATCTGAGCATGGACTGTAGATAACGAGTCCATACCCAAGATGAAGTCTTAAGGCTCGACACCGCAACAAAAAGATCCCAGCCAAAGCTCTCACGTCCTATAGTACGATCACACTACCATCCCCCGTGCGTAATAATCGAGTCTGTTCCCATAGGAGTCTCTATCTGTAAGGATCGAGGGAATGGCTTTGTGAGAATCTCTAAGATCTGAATGTATGCAGTGGTAATAATATAATGACTCACTCATGTGTCTATAAGTACTGCAGAATATATGCAGTTAACATAGATAGTACCTCAAATAATCTCAGGTGTGCCGTGGTCATAGGCCTCAACTACCTGGAGCTAACCCTGCCTCTGTTTGCCAGCTCCCTATGGTCGAGGGGGACCTCCTGGTGGTGGTGGTGGTAGAGCCTCACAACGTCGTCAACCACCCACTGCTCGGCCAGCTCCCCTAACTTGTCCGCCCGCTCCTGGTGTACCACCACGGTCAAACCTCTGCCTCTGCCGGGGAGGTCCATCTACTGTCTGCTGCTCATCTACATGGCGGGTCAGGTAGTCATGATCCATGTGGCCCTGCCCGCCGCATGCATAGCACTGCTTGCTCCTCGTAAGGATGGATCTGTTTCGTGTGCCCCGCACAACCGAACCTGTATCCTGAGGTCAGCCACCTAATGGCCAGGTCTTCTTGGACCCCTGCAACATCTGTCTACTGCCGCCTATAGAAGACTCTATTACATGTCGCTTTGCGGTGGGTATCGCCACTGGTGACTGCTCAGCGAGAGATCTCTCCACTAGAGGGGCTCGCTCCAGCACGTCCCCCTGTGTTAGAATGCTGAGGGGAATCGTCGAAGCCCTGATCTCGTGCCTCAGTCCCTACTTGTTGGTCAGGGAAACAAAGAACGGACCCCATACCATATTTTTGGAGTAGTGTGAGAGGTCATTATACCTCGATGAGTACTGAGATACTGTCATATTGCACTGCTACAGATGTAGTAAATCTTGAATCTGCACCACACAAAGGGTGGATGGAACAAACTCTGAGCGGATGAGACTCTCGAAGTCTGTCTAACGTATTGATGCCTCGTCATGCACCTGGAGAATTAGGATCCACCATCTACCTGCTGCTGCATGAAAACGACTCGCATCAAGGATCACCATAAGGTCAGTTGGTGTCCCTACCAATCTAAAAACTCTGACAAGAGCCTCCATCCAATCCTCAGCTGCCTGTGGTTCCATCACTCCATGGAACCTGAGTGGCCTCTATCGCTAGAATTCATGCAACACAATAAGGTGACGTGCACTCTTTGTTGCTGGGGCCAGTGGTATTGGTGGCCCAGTGGGTAGGGGTACCACTGGTGCCACTGCTGTGATGGGGCCCTGCACTGAGGCCTCATCGCTCGGTGGGCTACCAACTTGTACGTAACCCGGATCCCTAGCTGGCTGCCTTCATGGGGCCATCCAGAAAAGAAACAGGTGAGCCACAGTTAAAAAATATACCTCGTGATCTCAGGAAAAGTAATCACAAAGAAAATTTTTCAAAGGAAACATACACACAATCTGTTTTTTCATGCACTGAGTCAGAAATCAGGGGTCAGGGTCCTGGTGTAAGGATACGTTGGTCGCTGCACCAACACTAGACTCCCTGGACTGTAAACCACACTCAATACTCTTAACCCTATTGATTCACAAGAAGAAAAATATGAGTCCTAGGTTCTGTGGTAGAACCGACTCCTCTGATACCAATTTGTCACGAACCGTCCTCGGGGCTCGTGTCGTGACTACCCCAAGCCCGCCTTCCATAGGCCATGGGCTGGCGACTAGCACCAAAGACTTAAATCCCGATAAAAAGGGAAGAAATTACCATTATAATAGTAAAAAAACACAATAGAGTACACAACATAAGTATGCACTATGTAATACTGAAATACAAAAAGTATGTGTTGAAAGGAAAGGGGTCGGAAATACTATCCCACTAGTAAGTACAGTACATCTATAGTAACGTAAAACCATAATCGTAGAGTCATCCTCTGGTAATTTCACCTAAAGGGTGGGTACAGATGGCCTCCACAACACCTCATGTCCGACCGTCCGCTCCATGAACGTCTCGCCAAGATGTCCAACTCCGAGTATCATCCAGTTCCACAAGCCTCCACCTCATTCAATGATGTCTATCGTCTACATCCAACACAACGTAGTGCGGGCATAGCCCGTGCATGGGTGAGTATATGATACTTAATATGGATCTTGAGACCCCTAAAGGTCTCCCAGAATACACGAAGGATAAACCACTAAGGAAGGATACAATCACGGAGTACCAACCAACTCTACTTAGGTATATTCCCATACATATACCTAAGTTATCAATCATAGTTCGGCTCCAACTCTCGAGCCCATGTACAACCCAGTCCACACAAGAATGAATTCAATCACATGTATGATAATGATTGAATGTTAAGACTCAACTAACACAGGTATACATCTATCAAATAGTGATATAGATGATCAGATGTAGTCACTGGTTAATCTAAGCTATTGGACCCAAACAGGATACAAGCACAGCTAAGCTGTTGGACCCACATTGGATACAAGACCAGCTACTCTGTCGGACCCACATTGAATACATGTACGGAGGTCAAACTACCGGACCCACATATAATACAAGAACAGTATTAATCATCGTCGAACCCATGGAGGATTCCAGTATGGTAGTCATCACTGTCGAACCTATGGAGGATTCCAGTACAATAGTCTTCACTGTCGAACCCATTGAGGATTCCAGTACAGAAGTCTTTGCATTCGCAGCCAGATCTATAGTTCCCGCACACAGAACACTCGATTCCGGGAGGGTCTGCTCCTCGAGTAAAAAGGGGTTCGATACATCAACTGTAACGAAGTCCTGAGTTGATGTATCCCAATGTTCCGCCACATCAAAAGAAACCCAACGCGATAGACGACGCGTCAATCAGACGCCCGATCTGAGTGTTATTGGCTTTTCTGTTCTAGGGGACCAGTTGGAAATACACTCATTATAAACCAGGAAATCTTCCAATGTTTTCCGAAACTCACTTAGAGTATCGCAAAATTACCTCCTCGTCATAAGGGTCCTAGTGTCGTAGACGGCGAATCATTCTGACGCACGGTCGTGATGTTATTCTCATTTAAGCGAAACAGGCCAGACCCGTCATGCCTGGTGGGATTGCGAGTCTGCCCGTTCTGGCTTGGCGGGTCCGACCCAGCCAAGGGTTCATCCCGACCTGATAATGTGTGGCCCATCCCGGTGGGGCACGGTCCGGCTCGTGGCAGGTGGCCCGGCCCGGCCCGGCGCGGTGTGGCCCATCGAGCTGTTGGCCGCGGCTCGGCCAACTGGCCGAGCAACACAGAGTGCGGGGGGGGGGGGGGGACATCCCAAACTGGTGGCACCTGGGGGTTCCTCCTTCCTGCACGGCCGATCGACTTCTCCAGATCGAGCGGCCCGCTTGGGCAGGCTGATGTCCTCCGCACACGGCGCCATTCAGAGCTGCGACCTCCTCCAACCTGACCAACTCACAAGCCAGTTGGTTCTCCTACCAAAGCATCCCGCTGAGAGTGGGATGCGGTCCTTCATAGCATATCGCCCCATGGCGCCGCGGTCCTCTTTTCTGGCCAGCTACGGACGACCAATTCTTCTTTGGATGAGCGGCCCAGTTGTATTCTGTGCTATTCCCCACTCCGCGTGGAATCTGGTGCAAGGGTCCCTTAATGGACTGATGCATGGCTGCCATTTCCACCACCACCTTGTTCGTTGTCGTCTCTTCCATCTCCGCCTTCATCACAAAAATAAACAATGATTAATGGAGGGTCGTTGGGACTTTTTTTTCGTCCCACGCCCTCAGCGTTTGGCAGTAGAAGATGGCCGATGATAAACCCAGTAAAATCAACAAAGAACGGGGTACAATTATTCACATAAAGAATATACAAAACCCCTACCTCGTAATTTCCATCTCACATCGATGAGCCGCGGAAGATGAGCATCGCGGTAGTCAGGCGTCGCGGAAGACGGTGTCAAGGAGAACGGTGTTGTCCCGTCAATGTGGGAGGAATAGTCATTGTCGTGAAGCAGGAAGAGAATATGAAGATGACGTAGATTTCCTTGATGTCGGGGTGTGTCCGAGGAAGAAGCGTCATTAGAAGAAGTCCCTCGCGTTCTTCGTTGGGGATGTTCTTCGTTGATGAACGGTGTTCTTTATTGAAAAAGGATCACCTCTCTTCTAATTCTCCAGAGCCTCCACAATAGTAATCTTGCCAACCCAAAAGATATAATAGGCTCCCAATTTAATAGAATTTACAAGTAATTAAAATTAGTTCAAAGGAGGGGCCAATTAATTAATGCGAATATTAATTAGAGGTTGGCACATTAAATGGGTGGGAGGTGGAGAGGCTCCACCATAAAAAATACGGGGAGTTGTCAAAATAAATAAAAAAAGTGGGAGTATTAATGGGGAGTTGAGGGGAGGTGAAAGGGATTGGGTTCGTGTGAGCCCCACCACACTAAATCCTATCATAGGAGGTTATGTGGGGTGTGGGCCCGACACCTTACTTCTTCTTAGAGTAAACTATCTCCACTTAAAATAAAATTGTGTATCACCATAATTTCATTTAATTTAAGATAAATCCCCAAATTATAACTTTCAGCTCGTATAAAACGCAGCTACGGTAAGGGTACCCTTACGCGAATGCTGGTGTTGCTTGTTCATTAGTGTCCTCATATTTCAATTCTGAGCACCGGTTCCAAAGATAGAAAAACCTGCATGTCTGTTTTCTGAGCGTAATCAAACAAAACATCAGAAATTGATTTCAGGAACACAAGGCCTAGAAATCAGGCACTGTCAGAAACTGCAGGCACGTAAAATTACACAGTATTTTTTAAAAAAATCATGAAATTTTCGGGTCATTACATATTAGGTATTAAAATTTTTTTCCGTTCTCAATTAAATTTATGTTGGTACAAAACATGTAATTTATTTTGTTTTCTGCCACATGGAATTAATATTTTAATCGACTTACCTCTTATTATATGGAAAATATTTATTATTAAAAAATTAATCATGATTTTTTTGGGAAAAGTAAAAAATCTAAATATAAATATTATTCATTATCATTCCATAAATAGGTAACCAGAAAATCAAGCTTGGAATGAAAAAATTCTATAAGGATTGTTTTAAAATTTAATAATATACCTATCATCACACAATTGTGATATAAAATAAAGATATATTTTATACAACCATAAAAAACATTTAAATTTATGTAGTTTAAAGGTAATATATTTTTTTACATCCACTTATATATCACTTATCATTTTCTCAAAATGATACATCTGCCACATCCAATTTTAACAAACTCATAAAGTTTGATATATCCTATGTAAGGTTTATTTGAAATATAAATTTATTTTAAAATATAATTTTAATTTATCTCTTAATGAATATAACATAACCAAAATGAATGAATCAAATTATTTTTGTAACCACACTTTCATATATCCACAAAAAATATCAAAAAGTGAATTTGAAATATAAATCAATTTCATTGATTTTATGATTGAAGAATTAAAATATTTAATTAAAAAAGTACAATTCATTTAAAATAGTCAAAATTGTTTTCAAATCCACATCTTCCATAAAACATACAAAATTTTCCCTTTTTATCTTTGGATGATATAATTTATATAATCCATTTTATATTCTATAGTTGTATCCATTACAAATATTTAATTTTGGTGGCTTGTGAATATCTAAACTAATTTTTTTATTTAAAAAATTTGTAATATATTTCAGGTCCTTTTTATGTTTCACATTTTATTATTATATATCATAATTCTATTTTCATAAGTTGTAAAAATTTTCTTTTAATATGGTAATTTATAATGTAGAATAAAAATTCAAATCAAATTTTTTATATTTTTTTATTTTTTATTATGATCATTAATAGTGTATTACAATATAGAGTACTATTTAAATTATTCTTTATTAGTAATTTCAGTTTCATCCATAAGATTATTAAATCAGTGTAAGAGTAGAATTATTTTTCTCATATGCACTAACCATTAATAATATTTTTGATTTCCAGTGGAATCGTCACTTTTAATTTTTGAGTCACTAGTGTATTCCTCATTTAAACTTGAATTTTTAATATTTTAATTCATTATATTCCATTCACTATAATCTAGGACACCCTTATTCATCATATTTGGATAATAAACATGAATATGTCCACTCCTTTAAAAATCATAGAATGTAATGTAAATATAGTAGTCATATTTTCATAGGGGTTTCATTTAATTTACTCTCTATTCATATATTCATTTTAATTTTACATTCATATATATGGTGCCCAGTACAGATAGTTTTACCACTGAGAGGGGGATTATTGAATCAGTTATGATTTCTACATTTTATGATTCCTTTCAATTGAAACAAACATTACCTCATATTAAATATTTCATTATACGTTGAAAACAAAACAAACAGACATCCATAGGAACAAAAGTATTTACAGGGTTCACATTTCAATATAAATATATATTTCTGTTGTATGGTATGGAAATTATCCAATACCAAAAATATATTAGAAAAAAATAATTGGGTTACAATAAGTTTGATAATCACTTTCAATCAAGTATCACAATGTAAAAACATTGAACAATGTTTGTGTAACCTCTTAACACAAGTAAGGGAGTAAATATTTCGTGTTCCAACTAATGTTACCTTTGATTCATTTGAATTTAGATTTTGTATTTAATTTAAAACAATTATTAATGTTATTAAATATAATATCGTATAATATTCATGGAAATTGTTAATGAAAACTCCATTTAATTTTCGCAATCTATTTTTTCATATCTGATTCCTCAGAGATTTATTCTCCCTGATACGATACATCTAGGAACAATTATCTTAGCCAAATTATTCCCAGTCTGATACTTCCATGTACTATTACTCAATATTAAATTATATAACACTGGTTGAGTAAAATTTGGAGAATTAAAAACTACTTCTTTCTTAGTCATGAAATCCGAGTATAGAAATTGCGATCTAATTAATATAGCTCGATACGATGCTCAACCGAATACAATTGAAGAGAAAAAAAAACAATCAATTGAGTATGATAATCAATGAATATGATGATCTCTCAATAAAATGTTGGAATCTTGCATATTATCTTGGACCTCAATCCATTTATTCTTCTTCAACACAAGTGAATACAAAAACATCTTCCACCCTCTAAAAATAACTCAGAGCTTCTCTCACATCTATGATGAATAGTACACCAGTCAGAAAAATTGAAAAGTACACCACACATTTTATAGTTACCACATGAATGTTTTAGAGGGAAGCCCAAATAATTTTACATCTCAACAAAATTCTCCCAAATCTAAATTTATCCTAAATTCTTGTGTCAATTTTTATATTATCAACTCTTTTCGAAGCTACTCAATTCTTCCACAGTCCTCATTCCTTTAACAAAAATTATTTTCCAAATCATGTTCAAATGAAATATCAAAATACAATATACTCAATTAAATTTCATCAAGATAAGGATATGTATCAATTGAATTTTAATGTATGAAGAAATGGATAACACTTTGATTTCCCAATAGGATTCTTGGTAAAATTTTAATTTAATCATTATTCTTAATGAAAATTTCTCCCTTTAGAAAATATTCACAGAACTCAATGTCAACTTATTAACCACTTCTCAGTAGATCACATTTTCCCTTGACCAACCTAAATAGAAATGAAAAATATTAATTATACTCCTGACCTACTTGATGAATAGTGTTGGAAACAAATCAGCTTTTCCCATTCTCATCCTTAATCAAATTATTCAACCATATCAAATGGATGAATACACTATTGATCTGTAAATTTCATTCTGACTTTCATCAGCTTCTCATAAATTCCTTTTTCATCAATCTATTCTGAATAAAAATTAGTTGTTTGTACCATGAAATTCTAAATATGATATACCAGTGTCAATAGATCTTATCATAATTGATAATATTTAATTACAACACAACTTTAGTACGATATTTCGGAGTATGATTTTACTAGATATTATCATTCTAGGTATGATTGGCATGTATATGATCATCCTAAAAACGATCATCCTAGATATAATCATTCTAGGTACAATCGTTCGAAGTATTATCATCAACTTCCCTTTTATTCTATTCCTCCCAAATACAATTATACAAGGTATAATTTATTTTCGATCGACAACATCTCATTCTTATCTTATACATATATATGATAAATCTAGTTATGATTTTTAACACATGTTTTCATTTCATTAACGGTATTATCAATCATAAAACAGTACTCTTAATCTCTTTCACTCCCCCTTTTATTCACAAGCTTTTATCAAAACATTAAAAACATACATATGAATTACGTTAAATATAAATGTACAAAGCATCATCAATTTAAATTAATCACAGACATGGAGCCTCTAATTCATCTTCAAAAAAATCACTTCCTTCATACCAATTTTAGAGTGAATCTGATGACCATTTTCTTCCAGTAAGATGAATTTTAAATTCAACCCTTTCATTTTTTATTCAGCGTTAATTCGATCATTTTCTCATTATGATATAATCCCAATACAATCCCAAGGTGTGTCTCATCGTAAAATTTAACTTCAACCTTCCTCTATTCATTACAGTGGAATTTTCCTATGATATATGAGTTTGATTATTTTGAAATTATCCATAAAATTGATTTTTTACAAAATAAAAATTTATCTGATTAAATTTTTTCGAAAAATTTACTTGATAATAAAATAAAACACGTGAAAACAAATGCCTTTCTCATCAGTATAGTCCTAATAGTCTCCCATTAATATTTTTCAACCATGATTCATTAATCGCTGAACTTTGTATCATCAAGAAATGGATTACTTGTCAATAATTCTATGACTACATGAGCTAACACATTTTTAGATTCATGAATCATTGCAAACAAAACCATGATGTCCAAGAGTAGTAATTTTGACACCCTTATTTATCATCCAAATATTTTATTTCTCAACTCATCTCGTTTCTGAGAAAACAATAATTGTTTTCCTATAACCACTCTAACAAATAGTTAAAATAGCTCCAGCACATACAATGATAAATACGTATCACAACCAAAACTCCTTCTATTTTTATTAAATAATTAGATTTTTGAAATAATAAACTACCTTTAAAATAAAATCTAATGGTAAGATGGGAGAGGAGATATAAAAACATACATAAACATTGACTAGAAATAGGTTGGACACCCATTTTCAACATCAAATTAGAAAATGATTCCTTCAGTAATGATTTTGGGAAAATGTTCGTAACATGTTCCCCAATTGGATCATTTTCTAGATTCAATTCATTCTTCTCTACATGATAATTTATGGAATGGTAATTGATATCAATGTGCCTTGAACAAGAATGTTGAACTAGATTCATAGTTATATTGATTGTACATTGATTACTATAACCCAATAGGAAGTGTAACTTCACTTCAATAATAATTTCTTATAATTGAATTTTCATCTACATAATTTGAGTAGTGTCTTGAATCGATGTAACATACTTATATTCACATATATTTAGAGTTACTGAAATCAATTTCATTGAATTCCAACAAAAACAATTCTTCCCCAGAAATAATATTCCACTAGATTTGGATCTTCTATCACCAGCATTTCATTCCCAATAATCATCTGACTACACAAACAACTCAATAATATATGATTTTTAATACCTGGTTCTGAACTATGTTGTGATGTTAATGTATATGAGAATTATTTTTATAGAAATTAAATGTGATTGTTTTTTATCACTCTGAAATGGTATAAATAGGGTATCATCATAAAATTTTTTGAGTCTTGAGGTATTCAAATACAACAATCTTCTAATTGGATTTGGAAATTATTTGGGATCATCCTTTTTTCCATCTCCATATGGAGATAAAATTTTCCCACTAATGTTGGGCTAGGAAACAGGTTTTGATTTTTTCATGGAAAATCTCTTGAGATGGTCTTTAGCATACATTTAATGATAATGAATAATATATTTCTCTATTTGTAAGATTTATATCAAAAGAAAATATTTCATTTTACCATCAAATGAATATTTCAAAAAACATTTAACTTTCGTTAGTAAAACAATTAGATCATCATTTATCATTCCCAACTATAATAATATCATTACCCTCAAAAATTAAAATAAGGGAAAACTCTCAAATTTAACTAATGTGAAGCTTTATACCCAATCTTAATTTCTTAAAATTCATTTTTTTATACATGAATTAAATTTGGAAGACAATTCTCTTGGATAACATTTCATCCATAACAAATATTTCTTTCAATCTGCACACATAACATTCATCATTCCTAATAATAATGCTACAATGTTGGTCAATGTAAACATCATTATCAATATCACCATTCAGGAATATATATTTGATATCCATTTGAATGTTCTTGTCGGATATATGAGTATTAAAAGAGAGAAAGATTCTGATTGATTATAATCATTCCATCAGAGAAAATATTTCATCGAAATATACAACTTGAAATTGTGAATACACATTTCATGAAAATCATTGTTTGTTATTATCACTTCACATTCTTCACTCAGCTTGTTCCAGAAAACCCAATTTAAGCCAATAACATTTTACTTTTTATGTATAATAAAATAGTTCCCATGGGTCATTATTTTCAATTTTATCCAACTCTTCGTTCATGTCCAAAACCCATTCTGGATGCTCAATACCATCTTTCACATCATTAATCTCCACTTTTGAATACAAAGAAATTTGTGTAATAACATATATTGTCTTTCTTGTTTGAACGTTCTGATGTCAATTACAAATTATATTAAATATTCCACATAATTCCTCATCCTTGGAGGATATTTATGAATATCATCCTCATCACTATAGATAGATTAGTCAGTTTCTTCTTTTTAATTAGGATTACAATTTCTTATATCGTTATCATGATTTTTTACTTCATGTTTCTCAATTTCCTTGTCGTCATGAGCGTTTTTCTATTTCTATGATATTTCAATTAATTTCACAACAATTTAATCAGAAATTAATCATTATCATTTTTTGATAAATTTATATACAATTTTAGATAGAGAATATATAAGAATTTTTATGTCCATACCTTTCTGTTGAAATATTCCATAGATTCCACTTTTCTTCTTTATAATTCATGGAATACTGAAAACTATTAAGTATTTCAAATATGAAGTCTTTCAATAAAACAATTCAAATGGAGTCATATTAGAATAAGGCTGGTTAAAACAATGGTTATGGATATAAATAGAAATACTCAGGGATTTCCTCCAAATGTAATGAGAAATACCATCGTCAGGTAACATAATTGTTACCATTTCTACCCATTATCTATTTGTTCTTTCAACAATCCTGATTTTATTGAGGAGTGTATAGGGAACAATACAGATTCTGAATTCCATAATTATCTAGATAACATTAAATGTCATTACTTATGTATTCACCACCTTTATCAGTTCTAAACTTTTTCACATAATACTCACATTCCTTCTCATCATTCCATGTGAATGTAAAATTAAAAATAGTACAACACCAATGTCAACATTCTTATGAACTGAGTTTTTAATCATTCTTTTATAAAAAATAATGAAACACCAATGTATTCTACTTGGAAAATCAGAAAATCCATATACACTATCCCTTTTAGATAACATTCAAATATTTATTCGACACTTATTTCCCAGCCTTTTCTTCCATGATGAATTCAAGTTAACCAATCCCATTTACCAGGTGTTTTTTATTTCACCAACCTGAAACATGCTTTATTTTGTAAACGGGCATTTTGTAAAAAAATTTACATCTTCCTCACCATTCATTAAAACCCATATTTTTTATGAATACATTTTTTCCCGCATCACAAAATTATATAATAGTTATAAAATTGTGTTTCAGGCCTTCACCCTAAAAATATTTATTAAATTTCATCTTTTATTTCCAAATAGTGGGTGAACTGACCCCCTTAATTTTTAAGGATACATATTTTCCGAATATCATTGTTCTTTCATGGATGTATTTTGAATTCATAAAAAAATTTAAATCTCCATTCATATGAGAATAAAATCAACTATCAAGAATCAAATGAAATTATCCATTTGTAGAATTCAATCCAGTTTTAATAATAAGAGACATTTTTTCTTTGATTTTATTCTTCATCTTCGGCTTTTAAAAAATGTTATGAATAATTTTTTTGTCCCAGAAAAAAAAAATTAAATGATTTTAAAATGTGTCTAGGATCTTTACATATTTCAAAAATTATATACAATAGATCGAAAATAATGTAAAATATTACTCGACCTTTCTAAAGTCACATGAAAGTAACATTATTGGACTTCTTCTTTTAAGGGAATAAAATCCCCCTCAAACTACCCATTTCACAAACTATAGAATAAAAGTAATTTTTTGGTTAAACGAACACATATTTACTATATGTTCATATCAATCACAATATTAGAATTACCCATAAATTTATTATTTGTCTCCAAAACATCTATACATTACAGAATTGTGGATTCTTTTATTATCCATCTTCTTCTCATTCCATTCAGAGTAATCAATCCTTCTATTATCAATGAAAGTATCCCTTTTTTTCATTATCAGAACTATAATTATTTTAATAATTTTTTGACTCATATTGTATCAAAAAAATTGTTTAAAGGTTATTTGAGACTTTAGAATCCCCAATTAATTTTTTCTTGTCAATATACATGTATTTACGAGCTTTATTATTTTCAAAAAAAATTATATTTTGTCTATACCTTTGAATGTATCGTTTATTTATCTTTCGAGGGTTTATCATTTTGATAACATTCAAACACATCAGTGATGGTGTATGTGAATCTTTTTATTTTCTTATTAGCTTTAGAAACATTTTTAAAAAATGCTTTAATGGTTATTATTTTTATTTCATCTTCACCCCTAAATGGTCATGATGATTTATATATTCTTCAATAGATTTCATGAAATAATTAATGTCTTTCACTAGCTTCACTTTATCATCAGGGAAAATTTCTTCATTTCTTATTAAGGATCATTCACCTCGTGATTTATTCATTATTTATTAGCCTTATAATCTTTATCAAACATTTATTCAATTATTCTATCAAATTATGTTCATTTGAGTA
Source organism: Viscum album (assembly GCA_963277665.1). NCBI lineage: Eukaryota > Viridiplantae > Streptophyta > Magnoliopsida > Santalales > Viscaceae > Viscum > Viscum album. The sequence goes on from OY728159.1 coordinate 1,934,312,331, forward strand.
TGTTCTTCTTCAGAACGACTAGTTATGAATTCTTCATCATTTACTATTGTAACAATAATATCTTTAATACCACAGTCATATGAATTTTTGGATTTAAAATCAAAATCGTCCTCTTCATTATATTTTGACAAGAAACTGATTCTTTGGGACTTGAAGAACCATATTTCATTCCATGTGGGTTATGATTTATCTTTATCTCCCAATTTCTTCAATGATCTTCTTTGATTTCATTCTTCTCAATCATTATCCAATTATTTATTTCCTCAAGGAAAATTATCCAATAATTGACCATACCCTCCACATTGAAGAAGATTTAGTGGATGTTTTCATTTGTATTTCGATATACATATTTTTAAATTTTTATAAAACAATGATAAAATTTCATTAAATTTTTTATATATATCATATTCAGAGTCAAATTCAACATCTTCATGTTAAATAAGAATATTATTTTAATTTTTTTGTTAGAATCCAAGGAAGACATTTCCCAGGGAACATTACTTTTATTTTCATCGATTTATACCTTTACATTTCATAACTAATGAGATTTATATGATAATAATCATGATATAATGTTTTAGGAACACAATAATTAAATGAAGAAACAATTGTACAAAACATTTTAGGATGTATTCTCATTATCATTTCAAAAACTATAGAATCAAATAACATTTCTCCAATATATATGATAGTACTCCAAATTTCATTCAGTAAGGCAACGAATTTACAAATAGATTCATGCTCAGCCATCTAAAATTATTTATAATTCAGTATCACATTTTTTAGATTTTTTTTATTCACCATTTTATTTCCAAATTATTTTTTTCAATATTTATTATATTAAATTGGTTATGGAAACACCATTACCCCTTTAGAATTCACTTTCATAAAAATATGATAATATAGCCTTTTTCCCCTTCCACCATTCTCTATATTATTCATTTCAACAGATGTAAGATGAGTTTTATAATAAAGAAGAGGGAAACCATTTTTTCAACTTCCTGAACATAATATATAATAAAACTAATATAAGGAATCATTATATAATTCCAAATATAATAACTCCTTCAATGAAAAACATGAATAAATATATTGTTTACACAATTCAAAATCTTCATCTGCAATGAATCAACAAAGGGAACCTACCATTTGATTCCACTTAAAAGGGCCTTGTCATGATAGATGTATCACAACGATGTGGAGAGGGTAAATCAGTGATATATTTTTCATTCTAAGATTCCTTTCAAATTGAAAAAACTTTTTCCTCAGGATAAATATTTTCATCTCTACTGAAAACAAAACAAACCCACATCCACATGAACAAATGTTTTTACAAGGATAATTATTCAATAATAATAGATACATTATTTGTATGGTATGGAAATGATCTAAAACCAAATAGTCCATTATAAAATAATCATTGGATTACAATGAGTAGGATATTCACATTCACTATTGTAGAACAATGTAAATAATTCTAATTGTGGGTGTGAACCCTCTTAGCACAAATGAGGTAAAAAAAGTATTTGTAACAGATTATGATACGTATGAATATGTTCAATTTCACAAATGTATTATATTGAAAAAAAATCTTTAATTTCTTATCCAAGAGGTGGAAATAAAATAGTGGAGTTTTTTATAGAAAGATCAATCTGATTTACCTAGTCATTTTTTCCAGTGTAATTCATCGGAGTGTTAATCTTCTCAATATGAGTCTAATCATCATGATTATATCTGCCTGATTCATCCAAGTATAATTCTTTTCGGTAATATTTCTCAATATGTAAAGACATTACATTAGTTGAGTATGATTTAGACAATTCAAAACTCTTTCATCCCGAATCTAAAAACCCTAGAATAGATATCCTAGTCTGATTAATCCAAAATGATATGATGATCTACCAGAAGAAATTGACGCGAAAAATATAGAAATATGTTGAGTATGATAATCACTAGATTGGATGATTAAATGAAAAAAATGTTGTGATCTTGTCTCTTCTCTTTTACTTCTGTCTTTCAAATCTTCTTTCATCACAAGTGAATATACAAACCACTTCTTCTCTAAAAAAACTCAGAGCCTCACAATCTTATATGAAGAAAAAAATATTGGACAGAAAAAGGGACTAGTGTAATTAAAATTTTATATGAGACACATAAATGTTTTTTTAGAATCTTAAATTTTCCCAAAAAATTAAAATCAACAAAATATTAATTTTCCTTAATTTATTTATTGTTTTTGTACTTATCCAAGTATTCTCAATGATTCTTGATTCTAATAAAATAATCATCCATCATCATACATTCTATTCAAATTCAAATTCAAATTAATTTTCTGAATAAAATATTTTAAATCTGATTTCTTCAAGACAGTACCTTGTATCAGTTGAATGGAAATGAATCATGAATTGGATACCACTCGGAATACTGAATACAATTATCTATATTAATTTAATACTATCATTATTATTAACTTCATAACCACCAACTTTATAGAAAATAAAACACAATCCAAATACTTGAACCACATCTCTGTACATTATGTTTTCTCTTTACCCCCTGAAATATTCATTTGAAAAGAAAACAATGTAATTCAACTCTTAAACCACTTGATGAAAACATTTAGAATAAATAACAGTTTGTCAATAACTTGCTTTGGTAAATAATTAGACCGTCTCAAATGGTTGACTACATTTTTATTCAGTCATTGTCATTACAATTTTCATCATCTTATACTCAATTCTTATTCCATTGGTCACTATTGAAAAATAATGATTCATGATTATGATGGAAATCTAAATATGATAGAACAATTTCAATATATTTTATATTCAGAAACAATCTTTCTTCTATCTCAACCTGATTATGATGGTCTAAAATAAAATAATTCAGACAAGGATTGGTTTGGATATGATCATTATGGGTACGATTGGCCTATGTATTATCATCCTGATAATTATCATCCTATATACAATCATTATGGGTACATTTAATTTGAGAATAATCATTCTGAATATGATACTCAACAACTTTTTTTCTTCACTTCCCCCATGATACAATTATACTGGTTATGATTTATTTATAATGGGAAGAATCTAATATGTCTCTTCCTCCTAGATATGATAATTCTAGGTATAATTTGGAACACCTCATTTCCATTGTCTCCATGTAAGATTAATATTATAATAATTGAACACTTCTATTTCACTCCCCATTTATTTCATCAATATTTCATCATATGTTTCACAACATATTGATTATTTATTTGAAATATAAATCAGTAATGCATCATCGCATTTAATTAATCAGAGTCATGTAGAATTTGATTATTTTTCAGAAAATTCAAATCTTTCTTACAGAATTCGGAGTGAATCTAATGAACTTTTACATCCTGAAAGATGAATAATCAATTTGATATATTCTTTCCACCTTCAGCATAAATCCAATCAATTCCTCATTATGATATTCTCCCATTACAAACCCAAGATGAGACTAATTAGAAAAGTTTCCTTAAACCAGTATCTTTTCAATAGGATGGACGTATCGTAAACAATGTGAGTCTGATTATTTTGAAAACAACTATAAAGAATATTTTTTAAAAAAAAATGTGAGGTGGTTTTCATCATTCAAAAACGATCCATTACAACAAAAGAAAACTCATGAAAATAGATACCTTCTTCCTCAACGTTGTATTAACACTAAAAAAATCAATTTTATATAATTTTTTGTATCTTATATTTACATGATCCATCTGTTGGTACTTTCATTATCGAATTCACTTTGACTTGGGTTGACTACCTTGATAACATATATTTATATTGACTTAGTTATTTTAATGAATATAGATTTCCTCGTTAGTTCAATATTATTATTTTCATATTTAATTCATGTTTCATACAACAGAATATTTAAAATCAATTATTTGACTACATTTTTAATATATCTTATGATTCTCTAATCAAAAGAATAGTTATTACCCACAGTTGGGTAAGAATCATAAAAATATTATAAATTATCCAATATAATATCTAAGTAGTTAATGTGACATTATATTGTTGATGATCTCATTATATATTCAATACATTATAGAACACGAATAATCGAGATTCATTATTAAATAATAATACTTTATAGAAAAAATATTTAATCTCATTTAATTAATATGAGATTCCAATTTATGAGAAAAAGCTAAAGATCCCCAAATATCATCAATAGTAGAATATTATTATATTAAATTAAAAACACCATAAAAATAGAAATAATATTATATTCATATATTTAAATTTGAAATTATAATTTCCATTAAATAGAGCATCAAAATCACTATAGCATTCTTTATAAATTCATATTTAACATCTATAATTCTCCAAATATCACAGATTATTCTTTCAAAATAGATAGTAATTTTAATCATCCATTTAAAATCATCAAATAAATTAAAAATAGAGGTATATTTGAGCATGAACAATATTTATGGAGTCAAAATTATATATTAATAACTTCAAAAATAACATTCTCTCTAGATATGATTGTTGTAACTAACAATAATATATATATAAAAGATCATAGGCCTTAATATCTAATACCAAATCATGGAAATATATTAATTCCTATGATTGGGGTGGTAAATATTGTCCTATTAAATATATTAGATTCATGGTAATTATAAATACACCATCACACAATTTAATGATGTTTCCTAGTTCCCAAATATAGATAACAAAATAATTCCATTTGAAATTGTTTTTAAATTTCATGATAAAATAACAGTAATCATAATTTGAGATTCAATTAAAATTAAAATATATATTATTCACAACATACAAAATAAAGAATATCAATTTCAATTCAAACACTCAATGAATATTCTTCAATAAATATTTCAATGATAACACTTAAAAAATAATTTATTTATATGTTAATATAAAATCTGAAGTAAATGAATGTTGAAACACACCATGTAATTCATAAAGAATATAGCTTAATGAAACTCTATATTCTCTCAATTGTAAATTAATCATCATACAAGACTTTTTATTAAATCTCATCCATCATTAAAAAACCGATAACATGTTTTGAATGAAAAATCATTCAAGGATTCCCAGTCCAAAAAAAATCCACTCCAATAGTTATAAAATGAATTATATTTTTAATATAATTATAAAAGTACTAATTTACTCCTATTTAGAGTATAAGATAAGTTTTAAGTAAGCATAATGAAAAATTAACATATAAATAAATATATATGAGAAAATAATTTGATTGATGAATTAATTAGATGTTTTATAGAGATTAATTATTGATCAATTTTTGATTGATTAAAAAGGCTATACTCATTGTATTATTATCTTGTAGGATAGGGATTTTATTTCTCAATCAATAAAGAATCCATCTATTATTTTTCATTGATATCTTGAAAATATAGTTTCATTTTGTATGTGAATAAAATTTATAAATTACAACAAGCACACATGTGAACATTTCCAAAAATGAGTGTGGATTAATTTTATTTATAGATACTTCATTAAATATAAAATAATAATAAGTAATTACTATTTTATTGAAATAATATAACAACTATTATAGGTCACATTAAATTCCTAATCAAGTCGATCTGAATTTTGACCTTTATCCATGATATATTTTTTCCATCATAGCTGATGTATTCTAATATTGATATAGTTTTATCATTAGATACGAATTATAGTGAATAATATTGTCTTGTAAATTATTCAATAGAAATATTTAGTAGAAATATTTATATTATGTGAGTCTATTCAAGTGTCTTATTAATTGGTTTTGTGGAAAATTATTCATCAACTTTTAGTCAGTTGAACTCCTATATGCGATCTCTAGAAATTTCAATATGGTTTCCTGAGTGATCAACATGAAATATCTTAAATGAATATAAATATTTTTTTAATTCTATAATTGTAAATTTAAATCCATATTATAGTAGATACCTATCCGTAAAATGACTATATTATTGATATATAAATGTCATAAAAAATTCTTAATTTATATTTTAATCTATCCTTTGGTAAATGTGGTCAATCAATATATCATGAAATCACATCCATAATTATGAAATTTTCATTTCTTATGGGAGAATTGGTTATGTTACACAAATATTATTAATCAATATAACCATTCAGAAATAGTTGTTTAACATTAAAATAAGTAAGTATTGTTATAATAAAATAATAATTACGTGTTATGAAAGAAACCAGTAAATGGTTTATGAATCTTGTTTACATTTTTCAATATCATTCTATGATCACTTCATGTAGTTTCGGAATGAAATATATAACCGTGAATCCTAATTGGAATTGATTATTTATTCTTTTCAAGTTCTTACATCAGTTATCCCACCACACAACATCGTTTTATGATGAAAAATGTTTTCTCCTCCCTCTATAGTCAATATGATTCCATAATGTCATGTTGTCAAAAGGACTTTCAACTAATAAAATATTAAACATTTCCCATATTTTTATTTCTCTTCTTTTGACTCTAGATTACACTATACTCCATAGCCATGAAAACTCTTCCATCACAATAAAGAAAAAAAACATATTTTAACTAGAACATCCAAATCTATAATCAAAATCATATGAAACAGTATTAAATAATATTGAAAATATATATTAAAACAATTGTACAAAATCTTGTCTATGTATAGAAAAATATGTGAAATGAATCATTATATTTAACAATACGCATTGAATTTTATTGTTTCACATGTTTTATTTTAGTTAAATCATCTTTAAATTTTTGGTTCTTTTACCCCACGACAAAATATAATAATTTAGATCATCAATAATTGTCTTATCACCAAAATAATTATCTTAATATTCATGAGTTTGTATTTTCGTAATGTTACATTGAATATATTTTTAGAATTATTCTATGAAATAATTCTATGTTACATTCCTCATCTTGTGTTAATATATTTGTTTCCCTATCCGATTCTATTATATTTCCTGAATGAAAATACACCTTCATCATCTACATTTGAAATTTTTTATCTATATTACTCCACTTGATTTCTGCTTTGAGTTTATCTATATCTAGGAAAATATCCTCCAATTGTTAATCTCATGATTCATTCCCTCCCGTATAATAGTTTCCACATCACCAATCCTATTTTTTTAATATATTTAACTTCTCAAATACTTTTTATAGTTCATTGATATGTAACTCTTGATATTATCCCCCTATTTTCTATTATAGTTTTCCATTCGTAGTTATCCATAAAATTTTCCAACTACAGGAAAAAATTCATATTTTATTATAATTAGGATATCTTTAACATCGGTAAACCATAATTAAATTTGAATATCACTCTATTCATATCATACAACAACATTATTGAATGAAATAATTATTTCAAAATATTCTACACATGTATCATTATTATTATTATCATTGTACTCTTTTATATGGATATCGTATTTTTAAAAGAAAATACACATTGAGGGATCACTTTGGTGATGTATTTAATATTACAGTTACATTTATATTCCATTACTCAAATTAATTTTATAAAAATATAAAATTTTATCTCTAAAAATCAATTAGATGAGTCCTAATAAAAAAATCAACAATAAAAGATTCCCTGTTGTATTATATAAATTGATTTCGTCACAATAGAAATATGTTTTTGATACATTGATAGGGGTGACGATGAGTAAAATTATATATAATGATACAAAAATAAATACATTTATTTATTCTATCACATCCCAATCTGACCATGAAATATTATGCCAAAAGGTCACAATATTTTGCAGTAAACATGATGAGTAAAATCAATTATCTTTTAACATTAAAAAATATTTTACAATGTATACTCGATTGTCTCAATGTATTACAAATAATTTCATGTCAAACGGATTTTGAAGAAAAATAATAGCTAATACAGATAGTATTTTTACATTCCCCCCCCCCCAATTGAGATAAGTTAAGGAAAATGAATTCACAATTCTTCAATGTATCAACTAAAAACTATCATCAACGACCAATGGTATAGTTAAGGATTGGTATTCCATAACAATGGAAAATATAATTAAAATAATATAGCTGATGTAAACTACAAAAATGGATAACTATCTAAAAAATCAACTATTTTTTGCACTACTGCAAGAGAGGTAACCTTGATTTGCAAATTGGTGAAAATCATCTATTTGAAGATTGTTTTATATATCAGCAAGGGTTGGTCAAATCTATTTAAATAATCAAAAAAAACATAATGGTAATTAAAATAATATCCCAATGATTACAAAAATATTATTTAGTATATTCTTTATGTAATTATAACCGTTATTCATTCAAAAAAATTTCTAAAACACCTTCAACCATCTAGTGTTGTGATTGGGATTACGAAACCATTATGAACTATAGAATCAACCCTTATTACTATTATTTTGAGGATATTTGAATAGTTTTGTTAAGTTCTCTTCCCTTATAATCATGGTGTATTTCTAATACTCATGAAATAAAGTTTCTAAAAGAATAATATTCGAATAATTATTTTTTTCCTGCATGATTTGTTTGTATTGGGTATTGATTGTTGATAGACTCTATAATTATCAATATACTTTCTTATAATATTAGATATCTTAGAATACCTATCGAAGATAACAACCCAATTTCTAAATATGGAAACCTCCAAAAATCTTTGTATTAATATATCCTAAATTCAAATCCTGTATTTATCTCTGTTATCCAATTTAAATCTGTCATCATAAAATATTTAGTAAAATTTCTCAACAAGAACTCCTCAAAATTTATTTTTATTAAAATTATAATAAATCAATGTTATTTATAACATAAATATAATTAAAATATATATCCCACATGACCCATTAACCATATCCATGAAACTTCATCTATAATTTCTAGTAATTCCACTTTGTAAATATAATGTTAATAACTTGTTCATTGCGCATCAATGACCTGAAATGAATATTTGATATGTAAAAACAAACTTTGAAAAATAAAAACTAGAAAAAAATTAGTACGATTGTGAAAGGGTATCAGAATTATGATATATATATATATATGAAAATATATGTGTGTGTTATTTAAAACAAATTTACGTAGTTTATTTTTTTCTTAAAAATAATCTATTTTCCATCATGTTTTTTAATTGTGTGATATACATTTTATTAGTGAAAAAAATGTATATTATTTTGAAATGATGACATTAATAAAATATAATATATATTTATAGATTCTAATATTACTACTGGATTATAGATATTATGAATATGAACAAATTTTATTATAATTTTATTCCTATAAATATTAATTTTTGATATTTTTTTAAATGTAAATCAATTTTAAATTCAGTTATGTTACAACATGAATTAAGTAATATTTAAATAATATATATATTTATTATAAAAATATTTGATCATTGTAATGTAATTTATTATTTAGATATTCTTTACTTTTATGTTATAAATTGTTTTCCCATTCAATATTAATTTATGAAATTTTTAATATATATGTTTTACAAGGAAATTTTTGAAACTGTTATCTAGATAAAAAAATTAAAAAATGAATTAGAAAATTAAAAACAATTAATTTTTGTTTCAAATTTTATGATTGTGATTTTAAAACATAATTTACATTATTATATAAAAAGGGATTTAATAAATTATACAAGTATATTTTCTAAAATAATTTTTATCACTTTATGTATGGGAATCTAATTAAATGGATTTTAATTTTTAAATTAAATTTTATTTTTTTTAAATAATGTAAATTTTATTTTTTTTAATCAAATTAAATCACTATTTTATATAAAATTTACCATGGAAAATGAAAAAATGGATGAAATGTGTTGACAGGTAAAATTAAAGCATGTCTAATCAAATATAATCAATTATTTAATGATGTGTGGATTAACAAAAACAAATCACCATGCCATTGTTATCCATTTTTATATCAAATTAATAGGTGAAGCATGTGCTATTGTTATATTAATATGAAAAATTTACAATAATGTCACTCTCACTGATTTTAAAAGGAACCTATCACCACATATTGAAGACCACTCCACATTTCATCTTCTATATGAAAATACACTTCTTTCATTATCCGTGGTTTTATTATTCATATAAATTTTTCTTATAAAAGGTTAGACAAATTCTTCTATTTCTTTCAATTAATTCATGGGAATACTATTGTCCTCAATGTGATTAGTAATTTATCTATATTCATTCACTTTACTAGATAATATTTCCATTGAAAATAATAATTTATATATAATTAGAAAAATATTGTTTTTATAATAATTTTTTTTATAAAATGATATTAATTATAAACCAATGACCCCATTTTTTATTAAACAAAATATAAATGATGTTTGTGAGTATTTGTGAAATATTGCCTCTATGAAGCATCTTGTTTTATTTTCCCCTATAAAAATACATGGATAAACCTAATATATAATATAATTTATATTTTTGATATTTATAACAGGTTTTATATTTTAAAATAATAAAACATGTTATATGATTCTCCTACTATATGTAAAAATAATCATCATCCAAATGTACATGTAAACTATTGCCTTCATCGAACATTGTTAACTATTGTTCCACACAACCATTCACATGTGGTAATGAGAATATAATTAATTGATAATTTTTATGTTTATAAAATAATTGTTATTATGGAAAGTCAAATTAGAGAAACTATTTATAATATAATCATAATACAATGTATATAAATTCAAACAAATAAAATGATCATATAAAAGAGGAAAATTATTATTAAAATTGTATAGTATTTATTTTCCACTATCTCTTCTTATAATAGTCTTTCATTATGATTTATAACTATAAATAAATAAAATAATATATAATTATACCTCCATAATATTTTTACATCAACAATATCACTTCACAATGATCCATTCATTATGGTTGTTAATTATCAGGTTAATTTAACCAGCTAATTTTACAATGCTATAAATTAATTACGGGTAATATATGATTTACATAAGTAATAATCAATTTTTTTCTAGTTTGGTAATATTAATTTGAAACTCATTCATTAAGACACCTAGATTCAATTATTAAAATTCACTAAAATGTGCTCATAGTTATTTTAATATTTATATATCTTCTCAGAAACTATTATAGAATGAAATAATGATATTATAAATAATACTATTTAATCAACTATAGTAAATTTTATTTTCAAAAATGATCTGAATTTTAATAATAATAATGAAAAACATTAGTATTTAAAAATAAGTACTAAATTGTTATGATTACACACACCACATATTAAAATTTTATATTAAATAAACAACATGTATGATCAAAATAATTATAAATAATGATTAAAAAGGGTATGTATATAATATTCCATAAAATCATAAAATGTAGTTAATTTTGTCATAATGGGGACTCAAGAACTTTAGCTGATTTTGGGAATTATGGTATTGGGTTCTGTATATCAAATGTAATTTCATGAATTATATTTAAATGTATGATCCATGATATTACTGATATGCTGTGAATACTTGAAAATGAATGTAATTATATGTATTAATGTAATTCCTTGGTTTTGAATAATAATAATTGTTTATTTAATTTAATTTATTTCAATTATATTTATTAAAAAATTGTATGATTTTTTGCATCTAAATATTTTTTAATCTGGATATGAAAACTATTCTTCTATTATTGAAATTTCATAGTGCATATATATTTTTCAAATATTTATTTCATCATATTCAATTATTAAATATATTTTATATACAAATCCATAATTATATATCATTCCTAGTTTTCATGAATGAAGTGTTTATAATTCCATAAGATATTTTGACAACTAGAATAACTTTTTTGTTGTGTTACATCAATTATTATTGAAATTAATTGTTCTATTAATGGTGTAATTCAGACCTTCATTTTATTTAGCTTAATATAATCATAAAATTTAGTAAAATGTCATTAATATTAAATTATTTAACCTGTATTGATCTTATTATCTAAATTATATCATTGGTGAGAATAATTACCATCCTCTACAATGACAGTTCCCCCTCATAGTTCATATTTTCCATTCTATATAATGTTCTCCCTTATATTTGTTAACTGAATAATGGGTTTTCTATATTGAAAAAAATAATTCATTTTTACTCTTGTTCAAAATATTTTTATAATCCTCTAACAAAGTGGGTTTTTTACGATGGTCCTTTAAAAATTTAAATTGTTTTTTATCCTTTTATAATGAAATGTATCATTTTCCACTTATTATTCAATTTAACAACCTCAATGGTTTTTCAAGGATCTATTAATGATTATTATTTTAATATGAAAATTTATTATAATTATTTCTGATTGATCATTCCATAAATATCTTTTAAATTTTTTATTTTTATTTTTTTATTATAATACCAAATAGAATTTCTAAAAACTCTTATATAGTGCCTCTACCACATTCTTCATTATCACTAAATGCTTGTTTCATTGGTAATTTTCTATGATTCCCTTTATAATTATAATATTGAAATATAATTTGGGGTCAACAAAGATATGGTATCAGCTGTTCACTTTCCTAGGGTCAATTTCCCTAGTACCATACTAAATTTTTTTGAATCTCATTATCTTATCTCTAGGTTTTTATGTGAAAAATGAATGAAATTTACAATCATGTGTTATTTATGATATGAAGAGTGATTGGTTACGTTTTTTAAACACTTATTTAGGTGATTGATCGATATGGTTATATTTTATCATATAAATAGTTTTTTATCATTGATATCATATTTGATAATAATCTATGGAAAATTGGAATTTTTCATTAAGGAATTTAAATATTAAATTTTCTTTTAATGTGTGGACATAATGAGATTCGTCCCAGTGAAATGTAAATATCCTATTTCCTCTACATGGTTTTAATATTTTTGATATTTCTATCTTTTTATTTCTTTTTTATTTTTATTTGATGTTAAATTTCATATTTATTCCATTTTTATAAATTATTGTTCAATTAAATGTTATACTCCAACGATTCGAGATTATTATTATTATTTTAAAATATATATTATAATTTTAATGTAACATTGAAATTTAGAAATTTTATTATTTTTTTCATATGCTATTCTGTGACTTATACAATGATTTTTGATCCAGTCCTTAATGGGTTTAACATTTTTATGTATCACATGTAATCATATTATAATCAAATACGATAGTTGATTTTTGTCACTTGTGTTTATCCTTATTGATAATAAAAAATATCCAATTTTTTAAATTCCATTTCACTAGGTTATAGTGAAAAATAATATATAAGATTATTTTATATGATTATCATGTTTGGAGAAATTATATGTGACATTCAATACTAGTTATGGGTTATGATATATCAAATAAATTTAGAAAAATATTTTCATGTTGGAAATTAATTGGTGTTTATAGAACTTCATTTTTCTAATTCTCATAAATTATACACTAAAAATGTAATCAATTTTTTTTATTAATATATTTTAAATAATCTGTGTATTTATGTGATCCTCACATCATTATGCCATTAGACCGGGTCTCAATGTTTCTTTCACATAATATTTATTATTAAAAGGGTGTTTGGATGAGGATATATATTTTATTTGGTGTTGATATGATAATGTTAATACTAATTTTAAAGGTATAGATAACTCTTTTTTATTTGATGTAATATTGAATATTTTATATATTGGGATATTTGAACATTATTGAAACCCTTATGGATAAGTCTTTGGGATACTTCTTAGTATATATAAACAACCGGATGTGTTGGTAGAAAAGGATTTTGTATTTCTCCTTGAGTTACATCCCTGGAAACATGTTGTCAATTGTTTGTGGTTATGTACATAAATCAGCAAGGGGTAATAACCCATGGTAAGGATGGATAAGTATCCAATCAATCATTACACTATTATTAGATTAGTTGGAAAGGGACATTACTCCTAGATAGAAACCACCTAGTGAAATGATTATATTAATCACATTTAATTTACATGCCATTATAAAGGATTCATTATGTTAAAGAATCAAGTAATGGGATATGATATTTATCAATTTTATGAAACCATTATTTAATAGTGGATGAAATTAATGAAATTATAATATATTCAAATATTAAGTCAATTTGATATTGAATTTTCGTAATATAATTATCCTATTTGTTTATTTGGCATCACTCACGAAAACCTCCATTTTTGTAATGGATGGTAGTCATTGAGAAAAGTTATCAATGGATTCTGTGGTAAGTGAAATGATTTTAATAATGTGAAACTTAATAAGATTATAATAGGAGGTGGAAATTATATGGTTATACGAAATATGAAATCACATATTATGATCTATAGTTTTAAATTACTATATTTTCCAAACACACCAAAAGGTAGATTTTTTGAGTTTAATGGATGTTTTGGGTAAAAAAGTGGTGACATATATAATGATTAATTTTTTTCATATAAAAAAAGTGGAAAGATGAAATATGAAACATTTATCAAAGGAAATCAACGATGTATTATCTCTTTAAAAAGAGGTCATATAGAATCTAGTTTTAATGGAAAGTTTAATTGTTAATTATATTGGGGGGATTGAACATGAATTCATCAAAAAGTAAAAATGATTGTTCAATTTTATAAATGATGTAAGAAACTAAGTTAATTTCTTCATACAAGGGATAAAATGATGATATTCAATATAAAATTCCTTGTAAATAGAATCAAAATATTAATAAAACCATATAAGTGGGCTAATATGAAAATATTGTAATAATAACATTATCTTTGATAGCACGAATCAAAGAAAACTCTGATAATAATCAAACCATGAAATATTATTATTTAATGATTTTTGTGTCATATATATTGAGTTGGAGGGTATTAATAGTAGTAACCACATATATATATTTATATGAATGTCAAAAAAGTAATTATAAATGATTAGATGAAAACAATTCATTTATTTGTAAATATTTATTATTCATAATAAATAAGATTCTTTAAATGTTAATTCCAATTTTTTGAGAAACCACTGTATTTAATATTGGGACAAAATTGAACAATTATTTTATAAAAAGGATAAAAATTTTGAATTTATATTGGAATTTTTTTATTTATAATATGTTTTTTATTTGACTAAAAATGCTATTGTTAATTGAATGTTGAAAAATATTGACTTTTGTAAAAGTGTAAGTTAATTTATTTAGATAAATTAATTTAAATGTATTATTAAGAATTGAATGTGATAAAAATGTAATATATTTATTCTTTATTTATATATTTTCTTATTAATTACACATCACTCATCAATATACCTAATTTTCTTATATGTTCATTTTTTGGATGAAAATGTATTTTTCAAATATAAATAGATTTTTTTATAAATTTCCGTTTTTATATAAAAATAATTAATGCCACTCTAAATATTTTAATCATGAGAACTGGTTATAATATATATAATTAGCTGATCCAAATTTGGTGAATAGTTCCCTTCTATTTTTCATCATAATTAATAATAGCCATAATAATTTTTATTACCACAATAAAGGTAAAATGGATTAAAATAAATTGATAAGGCAACAAATCCATTAATTACCTAAATTAACTTAATAGTATAAGGGAATATATTATAAAATCATTAAATCCTCAAAAATAGGATTATTTACATTTTATCTTTTAATGTGACCTTCATAATATTTTAATTATACATAACCTCAAAAATATCACTTTTTTTCTTTAAATATATATATTATTTTTTCAAAAGGATAAAGAAAATATTTTTTCTTATATATATATATATATTATAGATTAAATAGTTTTTTATAATGTTAATTTTTATAATTTTGAGTGATGATATAATTGCATTAAATTCCTATAAAACCCCAACACATATCTTATATAAGTAGTAGAAAAATACAGAAAACAATTTCTAATACTGTAGAAGTAATATATCATGGTTTATTGAGAGTGTCCCCAAAAAATAGTTGATAGATATAGAATATAATAAGATGTTTTAACAGTTTATATTTGTTATCCATTACTAAAATATATTATTTAATATCTTACTAAATGAATAGTTTCAAAAATTATTTTATTTTTAGAGAAAATAAATTGGAAAAATGGATATGAAAATTAGACTTAAATATCATCCTTTTTCTATTTATGAGTAAACATTCATTTTATTAGTAAAACTTTCACCAATTGATATCTAATAATCCATGACCACATTTAAAGATAAAATTTTTTAACCCATGAGTAAACCCAAATATTGTATAAAAAATAACAAATTAACGTATCTAAATTTTATTTTATGGTAAAATTAATTAAATAAACTTTTTATAAAAAAATTCATGTTAGTTTGGAAATTAGTGGGTCTAATATTATATTTTGATATTTCATGTTTTATAGAAATTGATAAAAATGATATTTTATAAAAGATAATATTTTTCTTTGTAATTTAATATTGAAAAAATAACTCATAATCCATGTGAATGGTATACGATTGAAAGTGCAGTCAATTTTCTATTTATATGTCACTTGTCCTTTTATAGTATCTTTCTGGATCCCTTAATAGAAAAACATGAGTTCTCTCAGTAATTGTCAAAAGGGCTAATGATGGTTAAAACAAATAACTAAATATGAAAAAATCCGATAAAAATGAGATTTTTTTTACATATAATCGGATTAAAAAATTATTGTCATAACATAGATATATATTATTTAGGATCCATTTGTATATGAAAATTAATTTATAATAATTTAATACATTATGATATATCTAAATTTTATTTTCCCTAACATATAAAAAGAAAACCCCTCATATTTTCTCTAAAAATAAATATAAATTTTTTCAAACCATGATTTAATGAAATTTTATTTTCCATATAATTTAAAATTTAATTCATTTTAAGAATATTCAATCACTTCAATAACCGGCGATGCACATAACACCTAGTTTAAAAAAATTTAATAATCAATTAAAACATTATTAATAAAATATTATTATAACCTAGCCATTATGTTTTCAGTTATCAATAGTACTAAATTAATTTTATTTTTATGGTAATATATTCAATTAAAATAACATAATAACAATTCAATAGAAATGTAAATGTTTTTTGAAAAAAAATTATTTTTCTAAACGAAAAAAATTTGACCAATTATTTTTCCGAGGATATAAAATATAATAATGACATATTTAAAATATTTATTTAATAAACATAAATTAATATATTAAATCATCATATATAATTCATCTTATGTTGCAGTTTTGGGATTTTTTGGATATTTTTCATTTTTTGAAGAATAATGAAAAATAATGATAGTTATTGAAATAAATACCATTTTTGAATAAACTATTTATAAAAATAAGTTAAATATGAAAAATATTTTAATGTAATATAATTTCAATAAAATTATATGAAAAAAAAATAATTATAGATGAATAAAATTTATACTTATTTTTTATGTTAAAACATTATATAATTTTGAAACATTTTTCATTGTAAACTTGCAATTTCCTAGCGTATCTTGGAAAATATTAAAATTACATTCTACATCTTTTATTAATTGAATTTGTGAAATTTGATTACATATTTAGTATAATTATAATTTTTATTATCCAGATAGTTTAAATTTATTTTTTAATCATTATGGAAAGTAAAAGAAGAAAAAATGTATTATCATGATTATAGTTTAAAATGAATTTATATCATTATAAACTAAAATGATAAGGGTTAAAATAAAATAAATATTTATCCAAATAATAGTAACGAACATTTTTATAACATATATCCTATACTGGTTGATAATGAACCATTTTGGGGTCTTTTGTAATTTTATAAATGTGGGTGTAATTGATTCTTTTCCAAAATACCATGTGTATCCTCGCCCCACATATAAAGGCCACCCCATCTCATCCGGATTTCATAGGTCTGAAGACATTCATTTTAGAATATCCCTAACCAAATCGATTCCACACTACCCTAGAAGCATCCTAGCATCGTAATGGTTTTACAAATCCATCCCAGGATTCCTTCTATTTCAAACAATAAGACTCTGTCTGAAAAAGAGTTAACGTTCACAAATGTTCATTTTTTAATTATTCTTCAACCTCCAAAAAATAATAGTAATTGATGAAAAAAATATTTAAAATAGTATCACCACATAAAAATATGTTATTATTTTAATCAAACATCATATTTACATATATACATCCATCAAATTTCAAAATAAATTGTTGATCTTGAGTATGGCAGACTAACTCAACCTGTAATGATGCAATTAATTTTCCATCAAAAAATCACATAGATGAATATAATAATTTATTAATTTTTTATATAAATATATAATATTTATCATATAATTAGTATTATTAAATTATAATATCAGAAACACTATCATATATTCCATTCCTTTTGAAATGCGAAAATGTCACTCGTGTGTATGGTGGACTACCTCCATGTAGTGTATTGTGATTCATTTTTCGCAAAATATTTAAATGTAAAGTTAAATGGTTAAATATAATAATTATTAGTGATATATTTGACATGATATTTATTCTAAAAAATTATACATTATTCAATTCCTTATATTTTCACTCATTCATAGATTCATATCATTTCTCATCTGTACGTACGTCATATCACCTCTATAAAGCCATCTGATTCATTTTTCATGCCCAAATGTTAAGAATTGTTATAATAGTGTATTTAATGAGTAAATATAATATTCATTACATTATTATCATTTTGGGGTTTATTTATTTTTATACTTTGAACATGTAATAGAACATTCCTAAAACACATGGATTATAAAACAAAGAAATTAGCGCCGAAAACAATGAAAATTAAGAAATATAATTAAAAAAGAGGTAGTAACATTTTATTATTGTATCATAAATGATATTTTAAATATTATTACAGTTATATAATAAATGAATATCATGATTAAAACTATTATATATTAAGCATAATCACATTAAAATGTTTGAATGCCTGAGTTAAGGTATTTTTCAATATATTCAATTCATTCAGTCTTATTTTTTTAATATGAACCTATCCCCATTTATATAGTCTATATACTAAAACATTGATGTTATTTATATGAATAAAAATTTATTTAACATGATTAATTTTATCTTTATTATTTATTACTGTTTTATAATTATACGGTAACTATATGGGGGAAATTAATGTACACTCTCATACACTTTTGTGATTGTATGAATTTTATTGAAACAATCATGTTATTATTATTGATTTTCACTAAAAACAAAATTTCACATTAAATTAAATCTACTATTATGAGTAAATATATTATTAACAAAATTTTATACCATATTTACATATGGAGTTACCATTGAATGTTAATTGATTAATAATTAAATTAGAGAAAAATCCATTTTTTATACCCGATATTTAAATTTAATGAACAAAATTTTGATTAAAAATTAAATATATTATTAGTAATAAGAGAATTGATTTCAAAATTTAGTTATATTATTGTTCCAAATATAGATATACTCTTGATCCAATGGAAATTATTATGAGACATTTCTATTTGAAAAAAAATTGGTTCTTACCTGTAGAATTGAACTGTCCAATGAAATGTCCTAATAGTAAACGTATCAAGATGACTAAGATTGTGGAATTCATTAGTGAAGGAATTATATAGTTATTAATTTTGGAATTACTATTATCCAAAATATTTTCACATTGATAATTTTATGGTTTATATCAATCAATGTTAATTGATTATTTGGATTAAAAAATTAGAAATTTTCCATTCCTAGTTGACTATACCTTATCCAGTATAGATATTCATATTTTTTATTAAGGGGAATTTTATTCATGTTATTTAAAATTAAATATTTATTGAGATTTATTAATTAATCATATTTTTAACTCTATGTTACACTATTGAACATTTGAGATCACCTTTTTTGTTTCCATTATCCTTGATATTGAAATGATATATTTTAATGAATTTAAATGAATAAGTCGGTTTTTAATTATTATTATATATAATTATTTAATATTTATTCCAAATTCAATGTAAGTTTGAAATTATTGGTTCTTTTGTGATTACAACTATTTTATCTATTCTAATGTAATAATGTTTTCACAACCTCAATGATAATATAGTCGGAATAGTTATAGTTGGTGTCATAAGAAGATTAATAGAAACAATTGGAACTAGATTAAGGAAATAATAATTTAGGTAACATAAATGTGTTATAGATATTAAGGATTATAATATAAGAACAAAAAAATGTTATTGTATGGATAAGATTATATTATTTTTCTTAGAAATTCATTTAATACTTGATACTACATTTGAATTTTGATTCATCATAATTGAAACATGGGGTAATAAATCCAAATAAAAAATATAGTACTTGATATAATCATTACCTAGTGTGTGACAACTAGTCATACTATACACATTTTCGAAAAATATAATGGGATATGCTTATGATAATTTACATTTACAATATCATCCTTTATGAAGTAATTGAATATAAATCTAATATGGAATTTTTTAAATTTATTTTATGTGTTACACCATATTATTTACTATATATTTTGTTTTCAAAATAAAAATTTAATAATCTAGTCTAGTATGTAACATTATTTAGATATGGTGCCTAAATGGAAAAAGGTTACCAGTACCCATGGAAAATATAGGGACTTCCATTTTTGAGAAATTCAATATAGAATGTGTTGGAACTAAGAACATCATGGAATCATTAGGATAGCATAATCATGTTAATAAAGATAAACTTTCCTAGAAGAAGAATCCTATTTTAGAATGTGATTTTCCCATGATGGATCACTTAATGTGAGAGAAGTACCCATTATTTTGTTTGACTGCTAATCCAATGGTATTTCACCCAAAGGGTCTTGCCTCTTGGGTAGATAATAATGTATTTGGGATGTGTTAAAAAATAAATGGTTTCTCTTGTAAAGTGTTGTCTCAATGGTGATGCTAGTCAAATGTGGATGTTGATTTAAAATACAAGGTAGAAATAAAAATAAAACACATGAAATGAAAATATTTTAATGATACATTTTTCGATATATATTTACCTCATTATAAAAGAACTGGAATTAAGAGAATTTTATTTAGTGTAAATAAAAATGAATAATATTGTGTTTTAGAGTATGAGGATACCATTACCTATATATCCAGGTTTTTTACTTATTACATATGAAACATGAAGTGTATGATTGACCATTTATTTTAATGTATTAATCTATGTCAATTAAGGGAACGGTTTTCAAAAAACAATTCATCATATGATAAAATATTTATCTACACCATCATAATTAAAAAAGAAAATCTATAAATCCTACTTGTTCATGGGAAATAAAGAAAATTATATTTCCAATATTAACTATGAAAAAAAACACATCAATGATGAAGAATAGAATAAAAAACATCCATATTCTATGTAATGTATAATGATACATCCTACGACATGAATGAAGGTATTTAGAGATCTGTATAGTTGTTGAGAAGATGGTTTTATCAGGATAAATAATGGAATAAGAATAGTGAAAATACTTATATTATGTATGATATATGATTGGATATTCTAAATTTTTGTCATAGTTCTAGAATGGGTAGGTAGTGCATGAACTTCCCCATGGACTACTAGGGTGCCCTAGTCTCCTTAGGTAGAAGTCACATTTCCCAATTTTATTATAATTCAAATAGGATTAAAGGTCTTATTAAGAATTGTGAAAAAAATGTACCTTTCCATTGGAGGATGAATTTATTTTGTTAACAGCGTGATCACCTCTATACAAATTCATGCCTTTTCTTATATCAAGGTACCTAATGGTGTTATCTCTATAAGTGATAAAATGATTACCTAGTTTATTTAGGATACTCATAAGGAAGGAAAATATCATTGGGCTTCATGGGATACGATAGTCAAGCCTACCAAATTGGGAGGAATTAATATTAGTAATTTCTATAAATATGTTAGTGGATTTCATGCGAAACTAGATTGAGAAAATTTTGAAAAATATACTCATTGGGGAAAATTCTAGGGTGATAAAGAAGAGTTGGTGTAGGAATTTATTACGGGGGTTCAACTTCAATTTTCCACACAATCAACTTTCTTATACAAATCATCAAATTCAATATTTGATGGCTAGTATGGAGGGGTTCCATATAATTATTGAATCATAACTAGGTGGGTTCAAAACAAGAATTATTGGGCTTCCCAGTCACAAACATATCCTTTATACAAGCCACCATGTATCCAATATATACTAATTAATATGTAGATAAAAACTAACCTGATATTTTTTTATTTTATTTCCCTTAATAATGAGACCGAAAATTATGTCTTCACCAGGTGATCTATGAGTGTTTTTTATAAGAATGGTCTTAAAGGAACAATGACACCCTCAGATCACTTTGATAGCTGGGGTGAGGAACTCTTCTATAAGTTAATCCCAATTATGCTCAATTTCCTCATATAGATGGTCAACAATATGTTGATATCCATTTATGATACAATCAAGAGAAATGACATTTAAATATATTTAAGATGGTCATTTTATACAGATCATTATGAGGAGAGTGTATCACTTGTTTTTCGATTGGGATTGGGCTGGTACAGTCTAATTTTTTTGGGATATTTTTCTAGAGATTCTTTACATTAGATTTTGGGGCTTCCATTCATCAACTGATGGTTCCACGATGCTAATTTTCCTTGAATTTGGATGAATTTTAGTGTAATAATTTTGAGAGAAATTTGATGGAAATTTTTTAAGTCTTGCAACTTGTCCTGTAGTGAGCAGAAATCATGTACTAGAAATTCTCTAGTTTCACACACCAGTAACCTACTTCTCTATCTGGTCAACTTGTTAAATAATTGGGATAGTGCCCAACTATGAAATCCTATTTATGATCTTCCCCTCATCTCAAGCTGATAACCAGTGGAATTATGAATCATTTTTTGTGCTGGAACCCTCATCTTGAGGGTTAAAAAATAAGTACTAAAAGTTTGTGCAACAAGGAAGTTATATAGGGAGGGAGTGAGGTATGTGATTTCAAGGGTTCATTATCCATTCCTTTTCTATGAATTTTCGTGGTGTACAATCTATTATAACTGATTAAATGGATATGTCAATAGGTCTCCTCCTTTGAATTCAAAGAAAAATTATCTTGGGAGCTATAGAAACGTATTTCATGATTCTCCCAGACTCTTTATAAGGCACAAGTAAAACTCATTGGGGTGTCTCCTATGTAATTATACGACGTATGTAGTTCACAAAAAAATCATGTTTACACACATGTAGTGGGTTCAAAAGGTTATGGAATTGTTTTCTTAGGATTTTTCACCACTATTCCATCACATTCATTAAATATTGACATCATAACATATAGAGATAGGGAACATGATTATATTAGACACATAGGGCATCCACTACATTAGGCCTCCATGATACTTTTTTCAAGTTGTTTCATGATTTTATTTTTTAATTACTATAATTTTTAGAATTTAAATAATTATATGATCAAGACAATGATGTTTCAATAGTAGAGAGATGGGGTACTATATAATGTAATTCGGATTTCACAAAGAGAATCTACCACAAATGAGTCGGATCGGAGAAATTCATTCCTACAATTATTCCAGTAATCTCCAAGTGGAATTATCACTAAAATATTGAAATTTCTAGAAGTATCCATTATTATAGAAAAATAATCTTTATTTTATTACCATTGTATCAATCCAATGGTTTCTATTGATATTCTCTTTAGTATGGAAATGATTTTGAAATATGATGAAAAAACTTTTTTTAAGAAGGTTGAAATTTTGATCCATGGTGAAGATATAGATTTATTATATTTTTCAAGATAATTCATCATATGGTACATGTCTAGATCCACCCCTAGTTTCTCACATGAATGAGATTAATAGGAAATAAGATCAGATAAAATATATGAATGTATAAGGTAACATTCAAATTGATGACATGAATTTTGTAGAATAATGAATTGATATATTTCATATGTAATTACATTTACATATGTTGTATTGTGAATATGAGTTTCCATTAATTTAATAATTTATATAAGAAATGTATAAAATTCTCTATATAGAATGGACTCTATGGATGAAGTCTATTTGAAGAAACAATTATAGGAGTTTTTTTATAATGGATTTATTCACACTGTATTTTCACAATGGGGATCCCAGGATCTCTTAATTTGGAATAAATATAGATCCATGATGGTATGAATTTATTTTAGGAAATAAAAATATATTATAAAAAAAGAAACTGTTTACTCTACCTTGAATTGATTACATATTTGATCGAAATTTAGGAGGTCATTATTTTTTAAATATTGAACATCATTCTTGGTATCATCAATTATTGGTAAAAATGAATACATTTAAATGATAGATTTACCCAATAAGGTTTCACACATTAAACTCAGAAATTCAATATTTTTTTCCTTTTATTAGTCATGGATATTATATTTCATTGTTTGGGTTTGAGTCCCAATTGATAATTTTTATTTTATTAGATTTTCGAGTGTTTAGTAGTGAAGTACTATTTCCACATGGTTAGTAGTAACTATGAAGAAACTGTGTGGATGTTAAAGGCCAGATAGAAACAATTGAAAGGACTACACAAGGTCATGCAGTAGGTTCTATGAAATAGTGTGATATTTCTCAATTAGGTAGATAGGCCTGCACATTACCACACTATTTGGCAAAACATGCGGGTTTGTGAGGTCTTTAAAAAAATTGTTTCCACTGTTCAATCTCCACCCTATTAACTCTAGGTTAGGATCTTTGTTTCTCCATCTCATTCTAGCACACCAAATGGGACATATACACTTATTCCATAGATCCCTCTTCCTACATGTTACTTTCCCTATGGATTTAATGTATGATTTAGGGGTTTCATGCATTTTTCATCCTCTTTCTCTTATCCCATTTCTTTTCATGGTTTTCTGTGGGGGATTTCATCATGAACGAACCCTTGGGCTAGGGTTGGATACCCTTTGGATTTTTATTCCTCTGTCTAGGGGTGGATATCAATAATAGGTACCCGATTTCATTTTCCTTGTAGTTATATTCCACATGAACATGTTTATGGAATGGGTTTCCCCATTTTTCATTCCTAAGGCTCTTCCTTTGGTGCCCAGTGTTTTAAATAAATTTTATAAATTGGGATTTCACCACCATGGAACCCATATTTATTTTATTTGAGTACCTTGGAATTTATTCAGTTTTATAAATAGAGTTTTTGAAAAAAAAATCTGAATTTCTTTTTTATTAGGAACATAGAGTGTTTCAATTAGATTCTATTGTTATTCCAAAATGGAATTGAGTGTTTAATAAAAATTCATGCCTTTATGTTGTTTTGTTATTGATTATTTGTTGTGAGTTATGTGTGGTGTATGCAAATTGTTAATTTTTTTTCTTAATTGGTGTGTTTAAATTATTTGGGGGGGAATTATATGTCTTTATGAGGATGGTTGTGTTCTATTAAGGATGTCAATGTATAGTGTTGGTTTTAAAGAAATTTTGGTCCTTGTGGAAATGGTTTTTAAATTCCACCTATGATTGTTTTGTTCCATTTGATGTTAGAACATCCATGGGTTCACTATGTACACACATCGATGTTCCCTAAAATTATTATGGACTTTTAAATGGTTTTTCCTAAAAATATTGTTTTAATTAGATTATTCATGGAATTCATGGTCATGGGGTTTCAATTATGTGTTATTAATGTAATGTATTAAGGTGAATTCCTTGAGTGTTTGCCCATTTGACACTTGGTGTGTCTGTTTTGATAACTGTGTTGCCTAATGGTCCATTTGGAATGTTTTATTGGTCGCAAGTTTTCATAAATTGGGATTTGGAAATATTGTTGGAGAACAGTTGTTGGGATGAGTTTAACTAAAGGTTTGTCTGGCACTTCCAAATATATGGTCATGTATGTAGAAGCTTTTGGATAGGGTAATAGTTTCTCAAAGGTGTGCCTCGATTGGGAATATAAATTTTTTTATGAAATAATTTGAATGTTTATATAGTATTACGACTCAATTACAACCTTATTGGTTTAAAATATGTGTACATTTGTATAAGGAACCCTTTTTGGAGGGATTTCCCATAGGTATTATCATATATTTATATGTTTGTTTTGAGTAGCCAAGTGCAGTGGTGGCAACCGAGCTGAGTCATGTGTGTACTAGACTCATACTTACATAGTATTCATATTACCACCATGTGTTCCTTGGTGTCTAAAAAATAATTGAGAGATAATAGCTTACTATCCCCAATTACTTGAGTCAGTACGCTATACAGTTATAGAAATTAATTCAGGGTAGTTACACTGTTTTTCTATTATAGGAAGTCCAGTTAGATAAATACATAGTGGCTTCACCGTAAACAAGAAGGTGGATCCCAACCAAGTACTTCCGTGGGTTATCAAGGGCTGTTTTGAATCACCCATGGTACATATTTATATTTCTTGTTTACATTTTGTTGCACTATATCTATACCTGTATTCTTTCCCTAATATGTATTTTTCCCTACCCTGTTTTTTCTTGACATGGAATTTGATTATAAAATTCTTGTTGGTTTAGTAAATTAAATTTCATTAGTGTTGTTTTTTGAAATGTGGGACCCTCTATCTAGGTAATAGTGTTTCTAACTAGTTTCATTGGTCGACATTGGGAACCAATACACTTGGATTCTATGGTTTATTTTGGATTCCCTACTGTGAATTTCAGTCCTCACAACTATCCTACCATTTCATTTCCAAGTACATATTTTTTTCTAGTTTTCTTGATCAGATGCTCATTGTAGATATGGGTGGGATTTGTTTTTGGAGGTAACTAAGAGTTAACATGGTGATCATGGGTATTGGTTTGGCTGTGATTGATTTACTCTTAGTATAATTTTTATACTTTTTATCTGGATCTGTTGATTGTTTATTGTGATTTTTTTGCTCAGTTGTTCTACATTTTTAATAGGATTCCTTTGTTTCTCTGGTCTTCGTCTCATTTATTTTCCACTGAAATCATTCCAAATGTATATGCTTTGATGACTGAAAATAGTTTCCATCCAGTTGGGATTATGAAATTCCCTCGAAACATGCCACATGTTTACTTTTTTGACCAGCTCAGGGTTGATTAGGGCTGGTTTGTGACAAAATGGCATCAGAGCGGGCCCTTATTATTGTGGAGTCTGGTAGGTGGAGAATAGGAATATAGGGAGTGTGATGGTAAGTGCAGAAATGGAATCATAACCCTTTATCATTTTGAACCTCCATACACTATGTGTATTATGGGATTTGTGTCTTATATATTGGGTAATTTTGTAATGAGGTATGATAAGGGAGAAGAACTAATGCCACGTTACAACATCGCATTGGGTGGTGACACATGTAGATCCTAATTTCCAAGTTCAAGTCCCTCATAGTGTTATTATTTACTTAGGCCATGGCCCACCACAATGTCACCTTGTTTGGAATAATCAACAGTCCCTCATTATGATGGATCATCGTTGATTGTGTTCGATTTTGATTTTGGTTGAGAGGGGTTTATGATAAAAATGGTAATGATTTTGAAACTTGAATGAACATGATTTCTTATATATGGGTTTAAACTAGAATAGTGGATTTTAAAATTAAATGTGTTTTGGTTTTGAGAATGTTTATTGGATATAAACCTTGATATTGTTTATGGATGTTGACGTGTTTGTGGGAATGTGTTGAATGTGTTTGAGGGAATTTTGAATGGAATAGAACAGACACGCATGTAATGGTTCAAAAGATATGATGGTTTGGTTGTCTTATTAAGGGTTTGTCATGGTTTTTATAAAGTTAATTTTAATGAAAAAATTATATTTGGAATTTTTTTTTCTTGTAAATTGGTGTTTCTTACATGATAAATGGCCTTGTAAGGGGGAAATTTTAAATTTTTTAAGTAAAATAGTTGGTTTTGAAAAGTATGTATTTTTGGATTTTGTGTTCAGATGGACATTGAGGTAGTTCATTGTCGCTCGAGGTGTTATTTAAATTGTTCTTCAAATTGATGTCAGTTTTGAATTTTAAATTTTTTATGGGATAAGAAATTCTACCCAGAAAGGTCCCCATGAATTCTAAGGATTCATTCATGGTGTTCTGTCCTTTGAGTGTTTTCCTATTTTTCTTGGTGATAGGGTTCTCATAAGGCTTTGATGTGTCTTATGAATTTTAAACATGTTCTTAGGTCATTAGGAACTCCATAAGTAGTTAGATTCAATTAAATTAAGAATTATTTTGATGGTCCTTCCTTGGACCATTGGGATTTGGTTTTCCCATCATCAATATAGGTTTAGATGACTTGGGAGGTGTTTAAAGACACTATGATACAATGGATCAAGCCGGAGGTGGTGATGTTGAGGAATCTGGGTGAGTTTTGAGGTGTTCAGCAGGGTTAGAAATAAGTAAATTCCTATATTGAACATTTTTTAGAGCTTCTTACATTCTTTTTGGATGTAGAATAATATGATTAGATGAAATCTATTATTTTTGTCTAGGGTATCCATCAATAATTTGATGAGAAATAGATCTCATCTTTTGAAACCTGTATTAGGATGTTAGTGGATGAGGATTTCATGGATGATCTGGTTTTTGGAATGAATTCAGTGGTACATGGTTCTTTTGATGGATACCCATCAAGAGGGTATGGTAAACTAGAAGATCAGTTTTCTTGAATATCTCCTTCATCAGTTCCATATTTTGGTTCTTTAGATCATTCACTTATATGTTTCTAGTACGGTCGGTTTCGTCACTCAATGACATGTTGTTGTATTCTTATAATGAATTTTCATTTATGTGTCCATTTAGGTCATTTCGATAAGATTTTTATTAAGCATCATTTGAAAATTAAATCATGATCGGAGGGTGTGCATCCTGACCATGGTGAAAGAAATTCATTAACCATTATATACCCAACCACATGTCTCATAGGGGAAGCTCATTAATATTCCTGAGTTTTCTGAGGTACTAGAAGCTAGGGGCATATTCTTTTGTTTCTTAACTTTTATCCATCTTGATTTTTTAATTCTCATCTTACATTTTGCATGTAAAATGAACTTTTTCTTTTATAACTAGAGTTGTTTGGTTTACCTAGACGTTGTTTTTGGATCGTTCTTTTTCTTAAAGTGTGTTTGGATGTATATTGGTTTGGTTTTGGAATTGTAGGGTGTATTGGGAAATATTACAATTTTGTGAAGGGGATGAGTGGAATTTTTGATCATCTGTTTAGTTTTTATTTAAATTTTTTTCGTGAGTTTTCACCAATGATGGGATAATTTTTTTTTGTAGAATGGTTATGAGTTCTATTATTGTCTCTAGTCACCCTTGTATAGAGGGTGGTCGGTCTTTTTTGGATGTTTCACAAATTTATGACACTCGTATAATGTGTTTCTCCACAATAGGTTCTCTATTTGGAATATAAAGGTTGATTTTTTTGACATGGTTAGATGTTGGGTCAATTCTAGTGGCCAGTTCTCTCATTTCCCCCTCCCTAGGGTGGTATATTTGAGTTTTAAATTCACGTGATAGGGTGATTCTTGTTGTGGGGAGAACCTTCTCATATTCTACCCTTCCTTTTATTTTTGGGTTCTCTTTGATTATCCTTTTTTGAAATATTTAATGTGAGGCTAATCTAGGATCCTTAGTTTTCCCCATTTCTTCAAGGAGGGGACTCGAGATTTGGTAATATAACATCTTTGCGACTTTCTCGAGGAAGAATGTTTCTGTAGTGGGGAGAATTATCACACTCGGACTTCAAGAACTCATTAGTTGTATCCTTTTATTACTCTTGGATACATGGTTTGATGTTTGGGTTTGTTTCCTTGACAAAAATTTGGATTTTCAATGATATTGGGGAGTATTAGGAGTGATGCATAGTTTCTGCATGGTTAGTAGTAATCGTGTGGGCACTGTATGGTTGTTTCTATTGGTACAAAATTAATGTAACATTCTACACATGGTCGTGCATTAGGCTCCATGATATTGTGCAGCAAATTTCGCTTAGGAAGAGAGGCCCACACGGTTTCCATAGAGTTTTGAAAAATATTCTTCCAAACATTGGAGGTTCTCCAGGTCATTAGAAACATATTTTTATATTTTCACTCTCATCCATTTTGACCCTAGTTTTAGCTCCATCTTCTGCCTCTCATTTTGGAGCACCATAGAGGGCCCAAACCTGATGTTCCTTGGATCTCCCTTCCACCATGGTACTTCCCCATTAGATTTAAGGAATGGTTTTGTTCTTTTGAATCAATTTCTTCCTCTTTCACTTTTACCCTTCCATTTTGTGGTTTTACATAGGGGATTTCTTCTTGGACGAACCCTTGTGTTAGGTTTGGACAACCTTTGGTTCATTTTCCTTGTGTCTATTGGGAGTGGATCACTCGAAGGGCCTCGATCTCCATGTACATGAGATTTTATTACATACACTCATTTTTTGAAAGGGGTTTATGAATTTTTTATTCCAAAGTCTCCTTGTATAATGTTTAGTGTTTTATTTAAAGTTATAGTTTTTTTCACCACCATGGAACCCTTGTTTAATGTATTATAACACCTTGAAATTTATTTGGTTTTATAATAATCTATTTTAAGTAATTTTGTGGGAATTTCCTACAATATGACACCTAGTGTGATTCTTTTAAATGAAATTTTTCATCTAAAATGGAAGTGATCCTTTTTCTAAGAGTCAACAATTTATGATGTTGTTTTATTTATTTATTGTTGTGAGTAAGCTGTGATGTATATTACGTTGTAATTGAGTTGCAAGATTGGTGAGTTTAAATGCATTAGAAGGGAATTAGAATACCTTTAGAGGATGATTTTTGTACTTTTAAGGATGTAAATGGTTGGTTTTAGTTTTAATGTAAGTGGAGTCCTTGTGGAATTTGTTTTGAAATTCCACCTTGGTATTTTACTAGGAAACTGGATTTGTGCACATCTATTGGTGAACTAGGCGCACATATTGAGGCTCCCCCAAATGATGATCTCGCATTAAATGGTGTTTCCTAAAAATACTGGTATCATAATATGGTTCATTGGATTCTAAGGGATATGGATTCCCTTGTGCGTTATTAAATAAATGTTTTAAAGTGACTTCATTGAGAGTATTCCCATTTAGATATTAGTGTGTGTGTTTTGGTGAATGTGTGGCCCAAGGGGACATTTGGAAAGTTTTATTAGATACATTATTTCCTAAATGGGGATTTAAAAATGTTCATGGTAAATAGTTGTTGGGTTTGTTTAAGTAATGGCACGTTTGTCTCTTCCAATTTAAAGGTGGTGATTTTTTGTAGACTTTGGAATTTTTTAGGGTTTGGAAAAGGTGTGCGCATGATTGGAAACTAAAATTTTTTTCACAATTTTTGTATTGTTTATATGGTTTATTTTCCTGTTTAGCACAATGATGGTACGAAATGTGTGTACATTCTAATGAGCTACCACTATGGTTTGAAATGTGTGTAAATTCATCTTGGTGTGTGTGTTGGGAATCATAACATACACCATTGGAATGATTTTTGAATGTTTTATGGTGTGGATTAGTTTTTTGTTTATTTTGTTTTATTTTCACAAATATGATGTAATTTGTGTTTGTTCTGCTTATATATCTGGTCATGGTTGCTAATATTTTTGGCTGAAATATTTCCCAAGGCGTATGTTTTGATGTGAAACACTAGTTTCCAACCCGGGGGGCTTAGGAATTACCCTAATGACATGATGAGGACACACTCAAGTGACTGGTTCTTGGTCGATCCTTGTTGGTTTGTGATTATATTTATGGGATTTGGAGTTTACAATAAATCCATTTGGAATGATTAATTAAACGAATTTATATATAGATATAATGAATAGAGTATTCAAGTAAAATCTTGTATTTTTTGTTTTAATTTATTATTAATTTATGATATCCTAGTGTACTCTAAATGAAATTTGGATCATGATACTCCCTTTTGGATCATTATTGAGACTCTTATAAAAAATTATTTGTATCGGAAATAAAGTTACTATAATTTTTGGCATAAAGAAGTTTCATTTCATTGTTATAATGTCCCCATGGATGGAATATTACTTGATCCTGTGATGAAAAAGGCTATCGGATAGTGGAAAAAACCTATGAACATAATCGAGGAACATATTTTCATTGGTTTAGAAATATTATATTGGAAATTATTTCAGATATGTTCTTAACTATATAACCTATTATCCAAGATTATATGTAAAGAGGTTTTATTCATCTGGAAATAAAAATGTGATAAATGTTTTGATAAAATGAAGAGATGATTGGTGAATGATTTTATTTTGTCATGAGAATCTAGTAATTACTTGTTTTTGAAATACTGTGATACCCTTAATAAGGGACATATAATATTTCAGAAGAAAATTGATGATTATATTTCATATGAATCGTTGATTTTGATGACTCTTAAATAGAACTATAAAACCCATTATCTTGGGATGGTAGTTATACTAATTTCTTGGATGATACATACATATTATCCATAGGTTGAACGATGTATAATATTCAGGTATAATAAAATCCTAAAATATATTTTTCCATGGAAATTTATCATCATGATACATATTCGACTACTAGATCTACTCCAGGATTATGATTTTTTTGATACTTTACCACCTAGATAATGAAAATAATATAGATGATGCATTGAGTATGAATTTTAATGGAGTTGTTACCGAAATGAGGATTTATAGATTTGATATGTTCATGGATATATTAAATATAAATATAATAATTAATATTGAACGAGATACATAACATAATTTTAATCTAATTTTAAAACAATCAAATTTATAAAAGAAAAATAGTTTTC
Source organism: Viscum album (assembly GCA_963277665.1). Lineage (NCBI taxonomy): Eukaryota > Viridiplantae > Streptophyta > Magnoliopsida > Santalales > Viscaceae > Viscum > Viscum album. Next base: position 1,934,345,240 of record OY728159.1, read on the forward strand.
AATATGATGATAACAACATTAAGAAGAAAATTAATGTTATTAATGATGTTATATTATCATAATTAATTTGTGACAATGGATTTTATAAATTTTAAAATGGGTTATGTGCTACATTTATAGAGGAGCTAAAAATGGAATTCTTGGACAAGGAATATAGATTGAATTTCTATACACCCTAGAATCCCTAATATGTATAGTGATTTGAGTGAACATTTTTTTAGGAAAACATGCAGTTCTAAATTGTGGACTATATATTAATATGATGACATCGTTGATGGTAGTATTAGATTACTCAATAAGGGGTGGGGTTGAAATGATTATCTATAAAAAAAATTTGATTAAAAAGTTTTTCTAAAAGGTTTTTTCAAAAGATTAAATACAGCCTAGTTAATTAAGGATATAGAGTTTTAAGAGTTTCAATGTTTGAATAACATATTATAAGATTGATTAGTTCTCATTAATATTAATATAAGTTATTAATATTAATTTTGAAGTTATTCTACTAATTCAAGACAATTTTAACTTCTTGGAAGAGTAACTATCCATGTGAATTTAGAGATTTATGTATTATGTTGTAAAGTAGTAAAACAGAGAAGACTAAATTAAGAATCAAAATGGATATAAAAAAAGTGGTTAAGTTTCAATCCGATACCTAATACACATCACTTGGTGATCACCTGCCAACAAGAAGTTTATATAAATAAACTTCATCCACACCCTAGATCGGGATAAACAAGAGTACACAGTTTTGTCCAGGCCACACAGGGACCACTTATAATGTTTTTCGTGGGTACCAACGACCAGGCCACACAAGGACCTCTTACACACTTATCAATGGGTATACACAATAGTAAAAGTATGCTTGAGTATGTATATATTATATTCATCAGTTTAATGCAGAAGACATAGCGTGTTTCTATACAGATACACACTCTGCTCGAAAATTAATAAAATGATACACAACTGAGCAGTAATATTGATATAGGATTAGAAGGGATCTGAGTGTTGGTCTGTGCAGCTCTGGATTTCTGAGATAAGGCAAATGCAGAACTCATGTCCTTGTATGGAAAATAGAGTTTCGCAAGTCAGATGGATTTGGCTTGTGTTCTTCATGGTGTTTTACTGTGAAATGATGTTCTCGTTATTCCAGTATTCTTCATGTGTTCTTCAGAATAGTTGAGTTTCATAAGACAATTCTCTAAAAAGTATTCTATTATCATGCTCATGCCCACCAGCTTATTCATTGTACCGTGCTACCTCATACTTTTTCAAAACCGCATTACTCTTTTATCATAGATTCCATGGTTTAAGGCCGAAAGGATTCATGTATCCTACCCCTCATACTTTTTATTGTCTGATGATATGTCTACAAAGAAACATTAATTATTTTAGTTAATTAAAATACTCAAATATGACTGTTAGAGATTAAATTGAATGATGTCAAAATTTTTGTAGGAAACAGAGTCACAATATGTCATGGAAACAGTTTCTCCTTCACACGGGGTCTGGATTTTTCATGTTGTCTTGTAGTCAAGGTGTCTCACAGTCACGGTGTCACATGGTTATAGTGTCTTGTTCATGGTGTCTTGTTAATGGTGTCTGGATATCACAATGTCTAGATGTCATGGTGTCTTGATTTCATGATGTTTGGATATCACAGTGTCTCATTACTTAGGAAAATATCTATATTCAGACTTAAGAAGTATTATTTATTAAATGAATTAAACTTAACAATTTTTCATAGAATTCATTATATATTGAATCAATAGAAAGGTCATAGTAACCAAACATAGCATATAGCACTTAAGAGCTTTGGAAAGATTTTACTAAGTTACTGAACATTTTATGTGAGATAGATTACATAGAGTTATCATAGTTTATAAACTAAATTGGATTTCTTATCAATAAAATATTATTAATACATGAGGATTACAAAAATATTATATAGGCCAAATAATGTAGAAAACATCCTATATAAGTCAGTCAAACTCTTCATATTCTAATGTGCAAAATGGATGACATTACTATGGACATTTTCAAAGGATTAAAAAATACTACTAAGAAGTATTATGAAATATAGGTTCGTGATCATCCCCAAAATAAACATGCACATTAATATTAAATAAGACTGTATATCACACTTGAGATCCTCCAGAGTCTCTATATTAATTAATTTGGAATACTTCATGGAACACTTATTTCATTATTATATGACATTGGCCACACATTATCGAAAATGTTATAGAAAGGTATTTAGAGGTATCTTAATATTGATCATCCTTTGATGATATCCCAATATCCAAAAAAGCTTGATAATATAAATATAGCATTAAAATACTGGAATATTGGTTGAGGTAATTCTCAATTTATATTCATGGTTTTTGGGATTATTATATTATATTGGACCACTTTTCTTATAAAAACAGTTTCTATCCAAGTATTCCAATGCCTTTTTGTTAAGATATATATGATAATATATTCCATAAAAGACATTAATAGATGATATTGTTTAACATAAACATGTAGGCCCAAAATCTGTTTATGTTTCAACAAAAGATATAATGGATATCCTGGCACACATTTAGTTAACTCATTGTAAGAAAATGATTTTTTTCCGCAAATCATTGGAAGGATTTCAATTTCCATGTTGGAGATCATTTTTTTGTGTGTGAATATCCATTTAAGGGATTTGTATGGTTCAAAAATAATGGTAAATGGTTCACTAGGTACATTAGAAACAATGATATCCTTGAAATAATTGAAGATTCATATTATTAATTTGGAATTCCACTATGTCCCTCAAAATGACAATTTATTTCTTATATCATTATTAATAAGGTTCGAACTAGACCCAATTCACGTGATAAACTATGATGAAAGGTAATTTGAAAATTATCTATCTTACTATGATTAACACATATATATTCATGATACGATATATTTGTTATTTAAAATTTAAATGACATGACTTGTAATGGTACATTATAGAAATAAAAAAGTTGGGCATATAATGTGGGAATCAAAGAATGGAGTGAAGAAGGAATACCCTCATCTATTTCGAAAATAATTCCATTAAATGTCAAAGATCAAATTTTTATAGTATTGATGAATGATACACCCTAGGAAATTATGATTTCATGCCTTTAATAAAAATTATATATCATCAACAACATCCGATTCAAGAAACATCTTGTTAAAAATAAATGGGATAATCGATTAAAATATTATTTTTAAATGAACATTATAACCTAGAAATTGTGATGATTTGTGTGTACAAGACTAAGTATACATTGAAAATCATGGAAATCTATTTATTAGATATAAATTATGAATAATTTTAAATTAATATAAATATATTCTAAAAACTATATTTTTCAATGAAAATAGTTTCTTCTCTTTTTGCACACATATGAAAAAAATGAATCTTCAACACATTAAAAAAATTTCATTGATAAAAAAACGTAATTTTTCAATTTATTTTATATAAATTATTTATGGCGATTTTCTTTCATTTCATCATAATGTTAATTTTGTTGATGAATTGTGAAAAATAATGATATATATTAAAAACTATAATATAATTTAAAATATTGGTATATTTAAATTATATGTCATAATTATTTTAAAGTAGGAGTAAATAAATTAAATTGAATTGAATAATATTTTTCAAATTTTTATGAATTAATTATTGAATTTTGATAATAAACCATTCTATACTTATGATAATTTTCTATTTTGAATCCCTCATCTTTGTTGCGTATGAGGTTATAATATTATATTTGATTAGGCCAAAATCAATATTTAAATAATTAAACATATATTTCAAATATGTCATTAGAATAATATATATTTATTAATAAGGAAACCTACATTTTTGAACACTCGGAATAGTAAAGAAGTAAAAATTAATTATATATTATTAGGTAAAAAATAATTTACAAGGGGTTAATCTAAAAGGATAATTGTTAAAACTTGTTTCAAAATTATAAAAAAAAATTATTGAACAAATTTATACTATAGCTCCTCTATGGGTATATAATGACCCATTTATGAGGCATTTTTTATGAAAATAATGTGGGTGTAATGGATTGTTTTTTATAATTACATGTATGTCCTCTCCCTGACATATAAAAGGCCACTGACCATCCTCCCATATTCACACATCTAAAGACATTTCGATTCACCATGACATAAACAAATTCCATCATAAATCCCACAAAAATATTATATAACCCCTTTTTTGATCATAAATCTCTCATAGTAAAGGATTTTTTTTCAATCTTAATGAGATCATCCGAAAAAGATGGATCATTATTAAATGATCATTTTTATTTTTTTCAACTCAAACCCCCATTAAATTATTTTCAATAATGATAATATAATTAATAAGTTATCCAATAAATTGATATATTATTAAATCAATGGTATAGAATATGTCTATATCCTCTTCTAAATAATACGAATCAAACTCATTAATCGTGTGTATGGAGGATTACCGCATCATGGAAATATATAACGGGATTCCCATTAACTCATATCATGTTTGAATATAATTGTTGAATAATTGTATATATTTTATAATTATGATATAATTATACATAATTATTTATAATATCTCATAAGTATATCTTATTTCAATTTAAATTTAAAGACAATAATTTCTATTGTCTATACGTCAGACCACCTCCCCACACAGTGATGTGAATCATTTTCCAAATAATCCTTATATTGAATGGAAAAATGATAAATATAATAAATATAATTGATATAAATAATTATATATATATTTTTTAATTATCATATCATACACTTCCTCACCCTTTTACCCCTTAAACTAATGATATGAACTCTTGTACGTACATACGGCATACCATCTCAAGGTAGCGATGGGATTCATTTTTAGTGGTTATGTTTTAATTATTATTAGAATACAGTATATATTATGTAAATGGATTATTTATAACATGTTACTATTATAGATATAATGAATTTATGTTATATGTAAAATATCTTGAGCATTCTTGATATTACCTATTCTAGAAATCATGGCAATTAATAGCCATAAAGAGTGTAAATAATGAATAATTAATAAAAATTAGGTGGTAAAAATGTATAATAGATTAATATATAATATTATAAATATTAATAAGGTTTATTTATAACAAAATATCAAGATTGAAATAATTATACCAGATTTTAAATCATGTTTATCTACAGGATATCATTAGGTTAGATATTTCATCTTAACTTTTTTTTATGGAGGTATATTTGCGAGTATGCACATATTTGTAGTTTTTTAATTAATATAATGCATATTTGATATATTGAACATGAATATATATTTCTTAATGAATTTAATGCTTTTTTCAATTTAATTATTTAATTTTTTAAAAATTAAATCATACCTAATAGGTAAAAAAATATTATACAATCTCACATTCATTTGTTGTTATATAATTTCAATTAAACTAATCAGTTTCATTTGATTATTTTTAATAGGAAACAAAATTTATCTTAAATATTAATATTAATATATTATAGTTTTGATTATTTCGTAAAACATAATACGAGTTCACATATAGTGTTAACATTTTATGTTATTTGATTAACTATAGAAAAATTAATAAATATTTATCCTTTTCTCAATATTGATTTTTCATGATAGTTCACATCAATTCAGGTATTACAGTTGTTTTTTAAAATATTATAAATAATTTTAAAATTTAGTTATGGGTTGGTCCCATTTATGGATATCCCCTGGATGCATTGACAGATCTCTTGAGACAAATCTGTTTGGCGAATCAGATGGGCTTAGAAACATATTTTTAAACTATCTTCTAAAAAGTTTTAACGGTAGAGGTGTTGACCCCTCTGGGAGAATTAGTTGAACTCATATATTGATAATCCCAATTATACTTAATTATAGTTTTACAATCTATATATTGATTAATGATTAATTATTTATTTCAGTATTTCTGTACACCATGCACATATTCATATATTATAATATTTAAATTATCTTTAGAGAATTCGGTTACTAGATGGAAATATATTCTAACACAACCCTTTCTGCCAATATAATGCTTAAACAGACAAGTGGTCACCGTTACAGATCAAATCTACCGATTTGTAAAGTCCACCGTTATGAATAAGGTCACCAATACATCAAGTCCAACGGTACAACAAGTCTACCGATACATGAAGGTCACCAATACAGACAAGTCAACATTATTCAAGCCTACCGATACAGACAACTCACTGTTATTCAAGCCTACCGAGACAGACAAGCCACCGTTATGCAAGCCTACCGTTACAGACAAGTTACCGAAGGATGTCTACTGATACTCTAAAGAAGCTACCTGTACATGAAGGCTACCCTTACACGAAAGATCACAGGTACATTAAGTCTACCTATACCGATCAAGTCTACTGACAGACATAAAGTCTATTGATAGAAAGGCTACTGTTACACATGTGGTTACCGATACAAGAGGTTAACGATACAAAGACCTACCATGACATAAGGCTACCGATATCCAAAGCTGTTGTTCCAGAGAATCCAATGCTGCCTTAATTTCTTTATCTTTGTTTAATCTAACCAATTGTCATATTAGGTATTTTTTAATGCTCTGTCATTTATTTAATGAAGGTTGTTGGATGTTAGGGAACCGTACCTCGTAACTACAAAAGGAAATCATTTCTTTTTCCGGAGCTAGTTCCATAAATATAAGAAGACCATGTTGCTTCAAGAGAGACATGTGAAATATAGAAGTGATCTACAAGTGGCATACACAAGAAGATCTCATACAGATATACATGCCCTACCAAGAAGACACAGAAGCTCATACACACTCACACTTACTCAAGAAGAGCTCTGTACATTGACGAGGATTTGGAAGAACTTCATCGACTACGTTTTCGCTGTCTCTAAACCTGGATGTCAAGAAGACGAAACTCTGTTTTATAGACAAAATCCAGAAGAGGACTTAGAACCATTTCTGATCAATCCGAATTAGTCAAGAGCTACACTGCAATCACTAGAGCCATTCTAAAATCCATATCTTGCTCATTGATTTATTATTTACATTACCAGCAGTGTGTGTCATCAGTTTTAATTTACACATACACTGTATCCTGAACCATAACTTGAGGATCTATAAATCTTCATTCAAAATCCTTATATCTTCTATTTCCCACTGTGGATAGTGGTAGAGGTCGTGTGTGACCTGGATAGCTGTATTTGCTGTTGTTTTTGTTTCCCACGTAGAACTGTGGTAGAAGTCTTTGACCTGGATAGTTGTAAACTGTTTTGAACCCTGATCCAGGGTGTGGATCAAATTTATATTAATTGTTGAGAGGGATAAGTCTTATCTTGATACTGAACCTCTTGGTTATATCTACTGTGCTTTGTTTAGTTTTATCTAAAACCTTTTTATTCCACTGCTATGTGCTTTAAAATTTAAACTGTTTTTCAAAGTTACTCTGGTAATTGAATTATAAAGTGTTTGCATTATTTTTAATTCATTAGGTTGGTTTTAAAAGCTAATCTGATCTTCTGTTTATATTAACTGGGAATTAATCAATCCCTTGAGAACCTAACTGAACGTTTTCTTTAGTTCTAATTCACTACAATTCAATTAGTAAGTTAAATTGGGGGATTTTGGTAAAGGATTTTAAATAGAAATTTTAATTGGAACTCAATTCACCCCCCCTCTTGAGTGTCCAATCTGACCAACATTTGGTATCAGAGGATGAAAATATTTTCTAAAGTTCTTTGTTTTTCAACTGTGATTTTAGTTGTTTTTTAATGTTCTTAAAATTTCTGTTATTTCTAAATTTTTATCTCTTTAATATTTTGTTGTTTTTACCTAGTTATCATGGATAATATACTTGAAGGTGTTGCTACTAATAGACCACCATTTTTCAATGGAAACAACTATGACAAGGGGAATATTAAGATGAAAATTCATTTAGAAAGCATGGGTTTTGATATTTAGACTGCCATAGAATCAGAATATAAAATTCCCACTACTGTTAGATCTACATGGAGTGAATCTACTAAGACAGCTTACAATAATAATTTCAAAGATATGAATGCTCTTTATTGTTCTTTAGGATATGAGGAATTTAATAGAATATCTTCTTGTTAGACTGAATATGAAATTTGGGGTACTTTAGGTGTTTCTCATGAAGGAACAACTAATGTTAAGGAAATGAGATTGAACACCTATACTATTAAATATGATTATTTTAAGATGAATCCTGATGAACCCATTTTTGATATGTATCTTAGGTTTAAAGAAATTTTCAATACAATGATCTCACTGGGAAAGGATGTTCCATTAAAGGAGAAGATCATGAGAATTTTGAGATTCCAACCTGAAAGATGGAGGGGCACTTCTGTTTCAATCAGGGAATCTTGTGATATTGATATTGGTGAACTGCCAATCAAGGATATTATTGGTAAGTTGATGATGTATGAATAGGAACTTAAGGTAAACAATGAATAATAAGATTAACAAAAAAGGATGTCAGTTTCCTTCAAGACATCTACATAAAAGAATAAGGATAAGGAGAAACTTCAAGCTGTTAGTGATAGCTCAAGCTATGAAGATTGTGAAAGTGCATATGACAGTGATGCATAAATGGCTCACATATCCAGAAGATTTAAGAAGTTTTATAGGAAGAAGAAGTCTATCAGAAAATCAAATTACAAAGTTAAGTATGACAACAAGGGACACTGGAAAAAGGACTAGAAGAAATTTGACAAATCTGATGAAGTTGTCTGCAATGAATGCCAAAGAAAAGGATATATAAAATCTGACTGTCCAAAGCTGAAATACATGAAGAAATATGAGTATAAGGATAATAAGTATAAGAAATCCATGAAGGATACATGGAGTGCTTCTAATGATATCTCTTGTGAATCTGAAGCTTCTAAGACTGAAAATAGAAATATGAAAAACATGTGTTTTATGACAAACACTTTTGAGGTAACATCTGAAACTCCTGCTTTAAATTCATATTATTCTGGAAATGATTCTGATTCTAAAAATATGTCAAAATATGAACTGTTTGAATATAGTGATATGTTGGGAGAAACCTGTAGTGAGATGAAAGACAAATACAAAGGTTTAAAGAAACAGTATTCTTCAACTGTTAAACATAAATCTAATCTAGACATAGAAATTGGAACGAATGATCGGTTTCTTAAAGAAAACACTGAACTAAAATTGTCAAATGAGAAACATAGGAATGATTTAGAAAAGTTCACAAATGGAAAATATACTCTTACTCAAATTATAGGTTAGCAGATTGCACCTAGATATACTACTGGTATAGGATACCACCCCAGACAAAGAAAAATTACCAAAACTAGATTTATTCCTAAATATGGATAGAATGTAGATAGTTCTAGTTCTGGAATTTCATATGCTTCAACTAGTTATATTCATAGTTACAGATCTAATATGGTTTATCTGTCTAAATCTATTATTTCTGCAAATCTTTTGAGACACATAATACAAATTGGGGTACACAAAGTTTTATTGGCTAACCTGTCTGGACCCAAGAAAATCTGGGTACCAAAATCATTTCATATCTAAATCTATTTTGTAGAGAACCTGCTTAAAGAGCTTATATAGAAAGACTTGGTACGTGCATAGTGGATGTTCAAGACATAGGTCAAGAGACTTCTCATGCTATAAAATCTTAGTCATAGTTAATAGAGGTTTTGTCATCTTTGGTGATAATTCTAAAGGGAAAATCATTGGCTTCGGCCAGATTGGTAACACTGGCTCAATATTAATTTCTAAAGTTATATTTGTTTATGGACTTAAGTATAATTTACTAAGTATTTCTCAGTTATGTGATGATGGTTATAATGTTAAATTTGAAAAGGATTCTTGCAATGTTTTTAAATTTAAAAATGCTTTAGTATTTCTTGCCTTGCGAAATGAAAATTTCTATGCTGTTGATTTAAATTCATTAGTTATGAAAAATATTACTTGTCTAAATTATTTTCATAAAGATTATTGGCTTTGGCACAAAATATTAAGACACTTCAATGTACATTCACTTAGAAAACTTACTAGGAAGAACTTAGTTAGAGGCCTACCAAAACATGATTTCCCAACAAATAAAGTTTGTAATCCATGTCAAAAGGGAAAGAAACATAAAGTTTATTTTAAATAAAAGAAATAAGAGTCATCTTCTCAACCTCTTGAGTTGGTTCACATGGATTGTTTTGGACATTCTAGAGTTTCTAGTTTAAATGAGAAGCATTATGTCTATGTTCTGGTAGATGACTATTATAGGTATACTTGGGTATATTTTCAAGCTCACAAAAGTAAATCTTATTCTTACCTTGTTAAATATTCCAAGTCTATAGAAAACTGTAGTGGACATAAAATTAAAACCTTAGGAAATGATCATGGTCGTGAGTTTGAAAATCATGAGTTTGAATCCTACTGTTCACACAATGGCTATAGTCACAATTTCTCTGTGGCTAGGACTCCTTAGCAAAATGGTGTAATAGATGTGAGGAATAGAAACCTTTAAGAAATTTCCAGAACCATGCTCAATGAGTATGTCCTACCAGTTTATTTTTGGGCCGAAGCTGTCAATACAGCTTGTTATATTATAAATAGATTCTTGATCAGACATGTTCTTAAGAAGACCCCTTATGAGTTGTGGACCCATAGGAATCCTAAGGTTAACTACATCAGAGTTTTTGGTTGTATATTATTTATTACTAATACTAATGATAATCATGACAAGTTTTCATCCAAGAGTTATGAAAGAATTTTCCTAGGTTATTCTATTTCTAGTAAAGCCTATAGAGTTTTCAATAAGAGAACAAAATGTGTGGAGGAATCTGTTCACATAAAATTTTATGAAACTGATCCACATGAACCTAAGACCTGTCTTGAAAATATTGAATATGATCTCTCTGTTTTGAACCTTAATGATAAATACAGTGGACCTGTAGTTAAAACATCCAGTTTTGGAAATTTTAAAGAACTTACTTCTATTGATTCCCAACCTGTTGATGAACATGAAATCTCTATCCCCACCTTTTCGAAACCAACTAGGCCTCTATAGAACCGTCCTTTAGATTCTGTTGTAGGTAATCTAGATAGAGGAACACAAACTAGAGCTTCTCTAAGAATTCAAGATGAACATCAAGCTTTTATTTCACAGTTAGAACCTAAAAATATCAATGATTCTATCGATGATGAATTTTGGGTAATGGCTATGCAAGAATAACTAAATCAATTTGAAAGAAATAATGTATGGGAATTAGAAGAACGATGTAAATACACTTTAACCATAAGAAAAAAGTGGGCATTTATAAACAAAGATGATGAATCTAGAAACATCATTAGAATCAAAGCTAGACTAGTTTCACAAGGTTACAATCAAGAAAAACGAATTAACTATGAGGAAACCTTTTCACCTGTAGCTAGATTAGAGGCAATTGAGATCTTAATTGCCTTTGCATCACATCTGAATTTCACATTATATCAAACGGATGTGAAAAGTACTTTTCCATATGGTTTTATTATAGAAGATTTTTCTGTAGAACAACCACCCAGTTTCTCAAATCCTCACATTCAAAATAATGTTTTTAAACTTTCTAAAGCTTTATATGGTTCAAAAAAAGCTCCAAGAGCTTTGTAATAAAGACATAAAATTTTTCTTATTTCAAAAGGATTTACAAAAATAATTTCTGATCCCACTCTTTTTATGAAAATAATTTCAAAATATGTTTTAATAGTACAGATATATGTTGATGATATTATTTTTGGATCTTCTAAAAATTCTCTATGTACTGAATTTTCAAAGGTTATGAAAAATGAGTATGAAATGAGCTTAATGGGAGAGCTTAAGTACTTTCAAGGATTTCAAATCTTTCAAACTAAAGATGGTATTATTATAAATCAAAGTAAATTTACTAAGGATTTAATAAAACGTTTTGGTTTGGATAGTTTTAAGGGGAGTTATACACCTATGAGTACCACCTATAAATTAGATATTGATGAAACTGGGAAACCAATAGATCATACTAATTATAGAGGTATGATTGGGAGTTTGTGTTATCTTACTATTAGTCGACCTGATATTATGTTTAGTGTATGTATGTGTGTTAGATTTCAAGATAACCCTAAAGAGTCACACTTACTGTTAAAAAGATTTTCAAATATATTAAATATAATGCTAATTTGGGACTATTTTACCCAAAAGGACAATCATTTGATTTAATAAGTTTTTCAGATTCTGACTTTTATAGATGCAAGTTAGATAGACAGAGCACATATGGAACATGTCATTTACTAGGAAAGTCCCTAGTGTCATGGTGTAGTATGAAACAGAACTAGGTTGCATTATCTACTGTTGAAGCAGTGTATATAGCTGCTAGTAGTTGCTGTGCACAAATTTTGTGGATGAAACACACTTTATTGGACTATGGATTTGATTTTAAACATGTTTCAATTAACTTTGATAACACTAGTGTGATTAACATCTCAAAGAACCCCGTGTCTCACTCTAGAACCAAACACATTGATGTTAGACCCCACTTTCTAAGAGATCATTATCAAAGACTTGATATAACTCTTGAATTTATAGGCACTGAACTCCAATTAGCTGATATTTTCACTAATCCATTAAGTTAAAAAAGATTATGTTTCATTAGACATTAATTATGAATGATAACTTACTCTTAAAACTGTTAGGATAAGCCTCACCATTAGGATAAACCGCACTGTTCGGATAAACCTCACCGTTGGATAAACCTCACCGTTAGGATAAACCTCACCGTTAGATAAACCTCACCATTAGGATAATCCTCACCGTTAGATAAACCTCACCGTTAGGATAAACTCACCGTTAGGATAAACCTCACCATTAGATAATCCTCGTCGTTAGGATAGACCTCACCATTTAAGGACACCTCACCGGTACATCTCTTGCGCTGTTTTAAAATTTTTGTATTAAGGCCAAGACTTCAAACCATTTTTAATATGAGATTTATTTTATATTTGAATCCTAAATGATATTAAACCTGACTCTATAAATCACTCAATCACCGCGAACCCATCTATTCAAATCCCTCCTACCTAAACCTCTCAAGCTTGCAAAACCCTAAGCCTCAGAATCTGAAATGGCCCATGTGAAGCGACCCTCAGTGGATGAAGGGAGTGATGCACCGCAATATGAGAAGTAGAATGTAACAAATGATGATTATATTGGATGAATGAGAGGTGTTTTCTGAAGGAATCATGTGAATATGCATTTATCGAAGTGAGAAATTGTAGTGGAAAAGGAGTTATGTATGGAATGGTTGTTGGAAAGTATGTCCTTGATTCTGATGATTTTACAAGAGCAAGGATGGCTCGAATGATTCATGAACAATAATGGATTGTATTATCCAGTACTGGTAAAGGAGTTCTATGTGTTTGTCTATTTTGAGACTTCAGAAGAGGAGAATAGGATGATTTCCTTTGTGAATGGTTAAAAGTTTTCGTTTTCATCTGTTGAATGGGTTGAGAACATTAGAGTTCATCATAGAGGTGATTATGGATTTTTTTCAAAATCCATACCAACTGCTAGTGACTTTTTCAAATATGAGGATGCCTAGTTAGAATCGACAGGAAATAGAACTCCTGGAAAGATCATTGCTGTAGAGATGGAAGGGGAGGATAAACTACTTTTTAAGTTCATTCAGCATGTGATTAGTCCAAGGAGAGGAGATTTTCCTACCCTCAGATTTCAGGATATTTATTTGTTGTATCTGTTAAAGCATGGAGTAAAGCTGAATTTGTGGAGATTACTAATGATTCAGATTGAGGATATGACTAGACCGAAGTCTAATTCCAATGCACTATTCTTTTATATGTTGATTTTTATTCTGTTGAAGGAAATGGAGGTAGTTGGATCTCAGGATGAAACTGTTGTGGTTAAGGATAATTTTTTCATCACCAGGACTGTTTGTAAGTATATGAAAGTTAGCTGGAGCCCTTGGAAGAAATCATGGGTTAATGATGAAGGTAAAGTCTATGAAAAGTACACTCTTGTGGACCATCCTTCTAGACCAAAGGATGTGAGGGATCCTAGTCTTGGACCAGATGATACTGAACCGGTCTACAGTGATAATGAGGCAGAAACTGAGGACAAAGAGACATCCATTGATGAAGGAGGAGACCCAGATTTACATCCTAGTCATGTGCATCGAAATATTTCCAATGGAGCAGTTAGCTCTCCAAAAGAACTACCAAGGAGAGAAACTGTTCTGAAGGACGGTGATACTGAGTCCACTATAGAAGAAGAAGAAGAAACATATCAGAATGTTGTCAAGGAAACCTCTGAAGAGGATGAGGCAACCAAATCCGGTCATTTTGTTCATGGAGGAAAGGAGGCTGCTGCTGAAGCATATGATGAGGAAAATGAAGAAGAAGAGCTCAGTATGATCCCTCTGATTGATAATACAGACCTTATAGTGCCAGATCAGGAAGCAGAAGTGGAATCTACCATCATTGAGGACTCATAAAATAATAGGACTAACCCTACTGTTAAACTATCATAGAAAATGGTTGTTGCATCTACTGAAGTTTCAGAGGATGTTGTAGAGTTACCTCGAGCAGAACAGTTAGAGGAGATTCCTTAGGAGAATGCTCTATGTGAGGGGGAGCATCTTGGTTAAGTTTCTGTGTTGTATGACATCGAAGGTTTGTCATCAGATCCAGGATATATGGTACCTAGACTCAATTATAGAGATTCTGATGAGGAAGATGATCCCCAACGGGATTCAGTTATCCTACCTATTGTGGCTGAAAATTTGGCAACCAAGGAGGACCTTGAGTCCATAAAGGAATATATGAAAGAATCACTGAGAGAATCAGTGGAAGATTTGAAGAAAATCCTGGTTGATGAAATGAGGAGTGTGGAGAAATCCCTGGAGCTATCTCTGGGATGTGCTGTGTCTAGTCCATTGAAGTAAATGATGGATGATGTTAATGTATGCCATACTCAAATTAAGAGTTGGACAGGAGATGTGGTTTCTCTATTACAATCGATTGCTTCATTGACTACTATGAAAAGTTCCAAAACCAAAGTGAATACTGATATAAGATATATCAAAGAAGTATTCAAGTTGTTTGTGGATGTATTTGAGGCTTCTAAGACATCAGTCAAAGAACATTTGAAAAGTCAAGATGCACTTGTTCATAAGGTGGTGAGTAATTTGACACAGTCTTTCAAAGAGTCAATAGATTTCTCGGTAAAACCCCTTCCCTCATCCAGCTCTACTGTGAACATTGACCAGATCAGAACTGTGATCCAGGAAGAGATTGCTAGGGCCAGTACCAGTGGCACCTCGGATACTCAGATCCTTTCTACCACTAGGGAAGTTAGCAGTTTTTTTCGTGACCACCTACGACCAGCTACTGCTTCTCAGGAGGCCATAAAGAAAAAGGTGGATGCTTACTTTGAGAATGTCTATAAGAAACATCAAATGACCAACCATTTCAAGCTCTTGATAGAGAATATTAAGTTGCCTCCAATGAATCAAGCTTTTAGAGAACAGGTTAGTAATCTCAGGGAGCTTACTCCTGACTTAGATAAACTAATTGAAGATCTAGATGATTTTGTGTCAGCAATGGGGAGAGGATGTAGTATTATTATGGATTTCAGGAACCTGTTACTACTATTCTTGCTTGTGTATGCCAGAACTATGATTTTACCTCCTGCTCTTCCTGCCTCTGCCTCTGGGAGTACACCTCAGTTGACTCCAGTTCAGGATATTCTAATCTTGACACCTATGATCCCTCAGAGAAGCACATATTTCAGATCTGGTACAGTTTTAGTGACTGACCCTCCATTTGTTCTTTCAGCTATTCCCAAGTCATCTACTCAATCTGAACTTGCACCCTCTTCTAGTCCTAAAGGAAATACTCCTATTCAAGAGGAATATTGAGTGATTCTTGATGTTTTCGATAGGATTCACACGTATTTTTGTAATACTGACTTTATCAGTTTTTACCTTTTGTGATTTAATGGAAATTTACTCATACATTCTCCACTTTACTATGTTCCTTGTTTATTTGTAATCTATTCTCTTTTAGTCTCTACTTTTCTCTGATTCTACCCTTATTTTTGTTAATCACAAAGGGGGAGAAAATGAAAATAATGAGAACATGGAGTGCAATTGAAAGTGGGAGAAAAATGGGGACATTGTTTTAATGTTTTTTTTAGGAAATTTTTTCCCTGACACCATTTTATTTTTATTAATACTTTTCCATAAGTTGTGATTATCAAAAAGGGGGAAATTGTTGAACCCTCTAGGAGAATTAGATGAACTCGTATTTTGATAATCCCAATTATTCTTAATTATAGTTTGATAATCCCTATATTGATTAATGATTAATTACTTATTTCTGTATTTCTGTACACCATTCACATATTCATATATTATAATATTTACATTATCTTCCGGGAATTTGGTTACTGAATGGATATATATTCTAACTTAACACTTTCTTCCAATAGAATGCTTAAATAGACAATTGGTCACTGTTACAGAACAAAGATACCGATTTGTAAAGTCTACCAGTGTGAATAAGGTCACCGATACATCAAGTCCACTAGTACAACAAGTCTACCGATACGTGACGGTCACCGATACATACAAGTCACCGTTATTCAAGCCTACCGATACAGACAAGTAAATGTTATTCAAGCCTTCCAATACAGAAAAGTCACCGTTATGCAAGTCTACCGTTACAGACAAGTTACCGAAGGAAGTCTACCGATACACCAATGAAGCTAATTATACATGAAGGCTACCGTTACATGAAAGGTCACTGGTACATTAAGTCTACCGCTACCGATCAAGTCTACCGACATACATAAAGTCTACTAATAGGAAGGCTACCATTACACAAGAGGTTAACGATACAAGAGGTTTCCAATACAATGACCTACCATGACACAAGGCTACCGATATCCAAAGCTACCATTCTAGAGAATCTGACGCTACCTTAATTTATTTATCTTTGTTTAATTTATCCAATGGTCATATTAGGTATATTTTAATGCTCTATCATTTTTTTAATGAAGGTTGTTGGATGTCAGGGAACCGTACATCATACCTACAAAAAGAAATCATTTCTTTTGCCAGAGCTCGTTCCATAAATATATGATGTCCCTATTGCTACAACAAAGACAAGAGAAATACAGAAGTGATCTGAAAGTGACATACACAGGAAGAGCTCGTACATATATACATGCAATACCAAGAAGACATAGAAGCTCATACACACTCACGCTTACTCAAGAAGAGCTCTGTACATTCACGATGATTTTGAAGAACTTCATCGACTACATTTTCACTGTCTCTGAACCTGGATGTCAAGCAGACGACACTTTGTTTTCTAGAAAAAAACCAGAAGAGGACCCAGAACCATTTTTGATCAATCCGAAGGAGTCCAGAGCTAAAATGAAATCACTAGAGCCATTCTAAACTTTATATATTTCTCAGTGATTTATTATTTACATTATAATAAGTGTGTGTCATAAATTTTAATTTAAACACACAATGTCTCCTAAACCATAACTAGAGGATCTGTAAATCCTTATTCAAACTCCTTACATCTTCTATTTCCCTCTGTGGATAGAGGTCGTGTGTGACCTGGACAGCTGTATTTGCGGTTGTTTTTGTTTCCCACATAGAACTGTGGTAGAGGTCTTCGACCTGGACAGTTGTAAACTGTTGTGAACCCCGATCCAGGGTGTGGATCAAATTTATATAAATTGTTGAGAGGACTATGTCCTTGCTTGAGACTGAACCTCTTGGTTATATCTGATGTGCTTTGTTTATTTTTATCTAAAACCTTTTTATTCCGCTGCTAAGTGCTTTAAAATTTAAACTATTTTTCAAATTTACTCAGATAATTGAATTAGCAAGTGTTTTCATTATTTTTAAATCAATAGGTTAGTTTCGAAATCTAATCTGATCTTCTGATTAGATTAAATGGGAATTAATCAATCCCTTGAGGGCCTAACTAAATGTTTTCTTTAGTTCAAATTCACTACAATTCAGTTAGTATATTAAATTGGGGGATTTTAGTAAAGGATTTTAAACAGAAATTTTAATTGGAACTCAATTCACCCCCCTCTTGAGTTTCCACTCCGACCAACAAGAAGAATAATGATTTTTTATTCAATGATGTCTAATACATAACCATTTCATTCATTGAGAATTTATTTATTATAATTGTCCATGATAGTTTCTCATTGAAATTATCTCGATTAGTACTTCATTTTCAGTTTATTGAATATAATGAATGTGTGTTTAGTTCTTTACCTTAAAACGTATATTATGACTTATTAAATCATGTTAGACCAAATATTGATTAATTATAATTCTTGTTAGTTATTTAACATTCCCTGTTGATTATTCATTATTTATGTAGGATGGATTCTCTCTAATGTAACCCTTTCTGGTCATTTGATCTCACACATATTTTTTCCATTCCCTAACATATAAAGAATAAATACATGAAAGTTATCAATGGATTATGATCATTTTATTTTGTTATGTATTATGTTTTTTATTACCAATTTAAAATGGTTATCATTTATGTATATTTTTCTCCAAAACTATTAAACCTATGAGTACTTAATGAAAAATAAATTTTTTCTATGCCAAAGAAAAAAATGTAGGCACCTGCTCTGGGATAATAGAGTCATGGTTATAACACAAATACATTCATAAAATAACTCCCCACATTCTAGATGTCATTTTTTAGAATAACCCAATACTTATATGGTGAAAGATGTGTATTAAATGATATTATTAAATAATATTTTTAACATTAAACATTATAATTTAGTTTTATTTCTTCTTATACCTCCGTCTAATATTATTAATCCATGATGATAAAACAAATTTGATATATTTGATATATTTAAATATTAATATTTTTTTATTATGACCTATGTCAATCCCTTATACCTTAAAATTGTAAATTAAACCATCATTCATCTATACGGTGTACTACTAACTCATGAATCTATGTAATTTATAATCTATCACTATATATCTTGTATTATTGTGATTGATTAAATTAATATATATAACGTTTTTTGGAATGTATATCATTTTTAATTATAATATATAAAGTAATTTTATTCCCTGGTATCCATTAAAAAATGATATCATCGTCCATGAATGCATGTGGATTGCTACATAAATGGAGTGATGTGATTCATTTCTCATGACCACATAACAAGGATGATATATATAAATGTATTTAAATAAATATATAGATATTAATGATATATTAATTATTATATAATTTTTAATTTAAACCTATATTATTTCATTCATGCAATTTGATGAATGCTAATGATACCCCTGCATACATATGGCCTGCCATCTCAAAGATTATAGTGTGGTTAATTTCTCATAACCATATTTCATTGTTTCTTTTAAAATTTGAAATGATGCATAAAATGAAAATTAATTTCTGATTATTTTTTTGGATATGATTAACAATTACCTCATTGAACATTTTAAACATATAACTTTGATTTCGTATAGAAGAGTTGAATATCATTAAATCAACAACTATTAATATAATAGATTATGTACTTTTATATAAAATGGTAATAAATAAAATAAAAGGTATAATATAACATAAAATGTTTTAGTTGATATCAAATAATTAACATATGTTTCATGTGTCAAATTATTTTTAAAGTATGTGATGAGTCGGGGTTGAGGTATTGGGAAAAAATACCATTAAAATAACTTTTTTTATTTTAATGATTTATATTCTAAATACTTTTCTTCAATTTCCATAATCATAAAAAACTATAGATATATTTTTATGGACATGAATGAAATATAGATGATACTTTTAACTTTCAAACAATGATTCTAAATGGAATATTTTAATGAATTCGTTTGATTTTGATCACAAAACATAAAATAAATAGTATACATTCACATGTATTGTGTAAATGGAATTTCCCACCACCAAAACAATTATTTGATTTTTTGGATTCCTGTAAAAGATTTCATGATTTCTTCAAACTAAAAAACATGATTCTCATTTTTTGTGAAATTTTAGTTTTGAATACTCTATGTTAGTGTAAATGGAAATATCAAATTCATAAATTGATTTACTTATGGATATAAAAGGAAATTTTTAGGTTTTTGATAATGGTAATACATGATTTTATGTTTTTAATGATTATATTGATCAGTGGAAATTTTTTATAAATTATGGGTGAGTCTAGTATATCTCAAGATGAAGGGTCTACCAGATATTACTCGTGATTATCAGTAAACCTAATATATCTCAACAATGAATTTTGAAATGATTATTTTCATAATATAATTAAAAATTAAAGTGGGTATATTTTTAATAACCCTTGTCAGGGTTATTGTAAAGTTTCCATGAATAAAATTTCCCATGAAACATTAATGAAATTTATATCCATTACATTTTTTTATAAAAAGTGTTTTATTTCAAATGGTATACTAATTATTTCTTTTAAAATAAATGATATTTCAATTTCAGGTTAAAAATAGACTTTATTATGAAGAAAAATATCATGTGATTTCATTTTTCATAAGAAAAATATATATGATTATGATATTACCATTGTATTTTTTTATAATTTTATTTTATAAAAAAATCACTAATAAAATATAATATCAGTTGTAGTAAAGTGATTATTAGAGATAATCATTTCATCTTGTAAATTTAAACTGTGTTATATGATTTCCTGGTTTCGAAAATGACTAACACGATTATTTTTACATTTATATATTTCTCAATGATCATATTTTGATCATATTATATTTTTATATTATATTCATAGGTTTTAAGAATTTTTAGCAATAAGGATAATTATTTAATATTGAATGAAGAAAATATTTCTATAGTAGTTATAATGATCAATTAATGACATCGATATAACTATGTAAGAGTTTTTCTTGGTTAATAAAATCAGAAAACAAAAATTTAAAAAGGTATCTATTTGATCCCAACTTTAAATTTGATGATATATTTTTTATAGATGAAATTT
Source organism: Viscum album (assembly GCA_963277665.1). Taxonomy (NCBI): domain Eukaryota; kingdom Viridiplantae; phylum Streptophyta; class Magnoliopsida; order Santalales; family Viscaceae; genus Viscum; species Viscum album. The sequence continues at coordinate 1,934,366,339 of OY728159.1, forward strand.
CGATACATATATTAGTTTAAAATCACAAAATGTAATGATTATGTTTTTTATCACTAGATCATAAAGTATTGGTTCATGTCTATTGGAGTAAGTATCATATAATTTTTTAGAAAATATTTTAGATTAGGTTATTTTAATATATATTTTTATTAATAGTTGTTAAAAGAATCATGGGTTTATAAATATAAGGATGGTCTTATATTTAAATTAATTTGTATGAATATTATGTTTTATATGATGGGAGGTGAAGATAATTATGATCATTTTGATATATATTTATAAATATAAAAACCATGATTTTAATATGTTCTATATTTATGTGGATATTGAAGGAATAATTTTTTTTACATTTCAGGGAAATAATTTGAATGGTGTTGATAATATTTATGGTTATATTATCCTTGTTTTTAGGTAATTATGGTTAACCATGAAATTTTTTTATTACATTCTGAGAATATATGATTCACGACATAGATATACATGGAATTATAAAGTGATTTTGTTTCTATGTTGACAGTATTAATTTTAAAGAAGATCACTATTTTGGGGAAATTATATGATTAATGTAAAAAAACAAATTTTCTATATAATCAGATTATTATTTTAGGATTAAATGTCAAAATATCTTCTTTATGTATTTATGATTTTATTTTAGATTTATGGTGATTCATGTTAATTATGAAAATTAATAACATATTTATGGGGTTATATTGTTTTTTAAAATATGTTTTTGGACTATGAATATATTAGTGAGTAATATTTATTGAAGATTAATATTTGATTAAACTATATTGAATGTGGGATCATATCCTTAAGGTTTTTTTGTTTCCAATGTGGTATTTAATATTATTATGAATTTTTAGGTGAGATATTTATTTAAGGATCTATTTTAAAAATTGGGTCTTTTTGTTGAGGAATAGGTTATTTATGTTGATTTTAATTATATGATGTTTCATTCATTTTTAGATTTATCATAATTTTTAAACAATTTTTAATTCGGTTAATTTCTTATTTCTGAAGGATCGTGTTTTTACCCTTGTTTAGAAATTTTTTAATCTATTAGAAGATTAATTTATTTCATCAAGAATGTTTCATTTTATTGAATACACATCATTTGAAGTAAAAGATAAGATACTAGTGGAAACTGATTAAAACCTAAAACCAAAGAATGATGTTTGCATTTATGGATTTAAATAAAATAAATTAGTAATATTTCATTATTTTTATATCCTAGATGGTAGAATAATTCCTGAATCCTAGAAAAAATGATGCTGAAATAAATATTTTATCATATTATCTACATTTATTATGAATCAATTATCTTTGTCACATATCTTTGGTTAGTTGTTTTTAATCAACATTATCATGGTCAACAACATTTTTGTGATAAATGTTCAATTTAAATCACTATCATCATTACAAATAGAAATTTTACTTCATGATTGTATTTTCACATCCCAAAAAATATATACAGTTGTGAAACGTAATTAGTTTTTGTTGTCGGTGATCATTATATTTTACTTTCCATTTCACTATATAATGTATAATTAACACGTTTTTATATATGATTTCTAAAAAAATGTATTTATTATTTTTATCCCTATCATTTAAGATTTAAAGTTAAATTTCACGGATGTTAATTAATATAGTGTAAAAATTTAATGTCATAAAATTTGTAAAGAACACATTGTCTTATAGTGCATACAAAATGAAATAACAATCATACAAAAATAGAAATATTATTATTTTATGAAATTTGAAAACTAGCCATTGAATTGGAAGGTATGAATAGTAGAAAATTCATTATTATATATAATTATATATATATATATCTATTGGGTCTTAATCATTAAAAATTTGTTGATATATTTTATGAAATAAGAAAATAGTTTTCATTATGAATATTTTACTCCTCAAAAAACATTTTTCCTAAAAAATGGTTCTTAATCCATTTTTGGAAAAAATAATATAGATACTATATGAAACTTTTAGAAATTTTATATTCTAGAAATTAAATAATTTTTTTAATTAATAAGATTAATATTATCATAATATGAATTTTATGTATTTTTCATAAGTTATAGATACTTCAACGAATTATGAAAAATATAGAAATATCTATAAAACAATAATTTCATTTATTTAAATAAATTATTTATCAGAAAATATATTCATTGAAATAGATATGAATGGAATATATGAATTATATAGTAAATATATTTTCATTTTTATATTTGAAAAATCATTATTTTGATTTTCAGTATGGTTTGTTTGGTCTATTTTATTATTTATTGAATCAAAAATATTATTTATTTTTTTACTTTTATATAAAATTAATTTCATCTACATTTAAAATTTTAATATTTTTAAATGAGATAGATATTTAGAATAAGTATTTACTAATATTGTATTTTTTTTATACTTTTTATTATAAATATTAACCAATGTAAATTTATGTAACTATTTTAAAGGTAATTTGTGATTAATATTACAACAAACCAAACCCCGGTAGCCTAGATTTGGTGGTCATTTTTTTGTAATGGAATAGATAAAATACATCACCTCACCCAAGATCAACAAATTTATTAGTCTTGACAAAAAATATATAATATTTTTCCATCATTACATTAGTAATTAAAAATATAACATATCTAAGGGAAATAAACTACTTCTGTGAATCTTATTCAAATATTTCATCATCATAACCAAGGGAAGGATAAAATAAAAAGGTGATCCAAAATGATCAGTAAGGTTTATGTACAGTTAATGATAGCATAAATCAATATGTTTAACTAATATGGAATGATAAATAATGAAAAATCTCATGCCAATCAATAAATTGGGGATGAAAAATCCTCCATAGAGTTCTCATTGTGAAAATCCCCTAGATAATAATAATTGAAAATTAAATGTATGAAATGTGAAATTATGTGATGTCTTGTATTAAACACATAAATCATTACACCATCATTACCTTTCAACAAGTATTTTATATTTATAGGTTGAATTTGGTCTGATTATGAATGAATATATATATAAAGGGATTGTCGCCAACTGATTTAGGTTCAGGAGACAACTGATTAATTGGGGGGATTTCATTAATCAAACCCCAAAATGTATTATATAATTAAATAGTCCCTAACTCATGTCATTCAAATCTGAAACATTACTAATATATCTATTTAATTAACATATTATGTGACTTCTCATCAATTATCTATATTAAATAAAAGATTCACATTTTTTAATATTTCCCCCGATATATAAAAAACAAACTTGATAGAACCATATGTAAAAATTGTATAATTCATAAAGAATAATAATATCCATGAAACAATAAAATTAAAAAGGGTAAAAAATCATATATCGTGAAAAATTATGTACATGTAATGTGGAAATATATTAGAAGATTATTTATGAAACTTTTTTAATGATCTACATAGTGCAGTTTCAGGAAAAATATAAAATAGACATTAAAACAAACATATGAATAATTCTTTGTATAATTCAATAAATAAAAATATATAATTTCATTATTAAATCATTTATTTTATAAAAATAATGGTTTATTAAAACATCTATTATATTGTACTTGAAAATGGGTATGATATTTTGGGATGTTCTCTTTATTCAGGCTAACTTATCAAGAATAAATGAGAATGGAAAATTATAAAAACATGAATTTCCCCATAAAATAATAATGAATTAATCTAGATACATATTTCTATAATGTATTCATAGAATTTATATGATATATATAACAAATTATTAATTACATTGGAAGGTAAAGGGAGTGGAAGCCTACCCCAAAGGAAAAAATTAATGTTCCAAAGGGAATCTCTTAACACATTGTAATCAATTAAATCTTATGCCCCAAAAAATTATTTAGAAAAAATATAATATTTAATGACATGAATATAATTATATTAATGATATGTTATATATAATGTGATTATAAAAACACCACACACTAAGAATATCTTGTGAATAAGGCTTATCTAACAGAATTATACATTATATGAGAAAACCATTATAATGTTCATATTATTTTGGTGATAATTAATGGATAGAATGATAATGTGTAAATAAATAATATATTTAAATGGAGTAGTGGGAATAAAATATAATAAAATTAATGTTTTATTCCATAAATTACCCCAAAATAATATAATCAATATTGTAGACATATAACCCAATGAATGTAAATTAGGATATGAAATCCCTTACATTACGTCTCAAGACGTTCTACACATGTAAATTAAAACATGTATAATGATGTCATATTAATCCATTTTTGAAATAGTTGACTATAAAACATTTATTTGTTTTAATATAATTTTATTATGAATATATATTTCCATTCTGATGATTGATAATGTTTATTTTTTTATTGGAGCACTCGTTTCAGGGTTTTATGGTTGGATACCTTGGGTAAAATTATGGGCATTCATATAGAATATACGCAAAAATATTGAATTAAAATTTTCAAATAATAATTAAATTAAATATTTTTAAATGTTCCCATATATCATTTAGTTATATGATATTAGGATTATTCATTAGATAAAATAATGATGAAAATTATTTAATTTATTTATCTTGTTTTTATGACCATAAAAACCATTATAATTCTATTTAAATTAACATTAATTAATTGGATAAAAAACATGAGATAGATTATAATATATATGTTAAATAATTATTTGACCATAATAATGGTATAATGAATATATTTGAAGGTGTTTATGGAAAATTAAAATGCATCATCAATGATGGCTATAAATCGACACATCATATATAATGTATTCATTTTTACAAAAAATGGAAGAGGGGAAATGGATTGATGATGGAAAATACATTAACATAAATATAATTATAGTATATATATGATATTGGAGTAATCATGAATTTTTTATTAAAGGATTTAAGTAAAGGGTAAGAAAATAAAATAAGATATACAAAATTAATAGAAAAATAACGAGGATTTTACCTCTTGTATAACATCTTTATTTAAACCTTTTTAAGGAATCTGGTTCTTGTATTTTGGAGAGACTAGAAAGAGATATATGTGGGGAATATGATTTATTTTGGAATTGGATATAATATAACGATCATCCATGGCATAAAAGTTATGAGGTGAAGGGGTGGTGAGGTGTGGTATTTATATTAAAGGAGAGGGGTGGTTTTGATTATATTATTAATTTGTTTATTATTTTGGATCAAGACTATCCATAGTCATAATTTTATGATTGTGTATCAAGACTAGTTCATGTCATTTCAGTGCGATGGTTCTTATATTATCCATATGTCATCCATGACTCAATAATTCATGTATTTATCTAATATTATGAATTTTATTATTTGACTATTCAACCAAAATCTGTTATCTTAGAAAAAATGTAAAACAAAATTACCAATACATTTCACAAATTAAATATTAATAAAATAGACACAATTTATAAAAATAATTTTCTATGTGAATTTTAATTTTTCATTTAAATATACATTTATTAAAAAAATTACAGATTTTATGATAATTTGCAAAAGTAATGAAGTTCTCCTCAAATTATCATATATTCATAAGTCAATAATATATTAATTTATGAATCTAATTTATGAGAATTAATTTATAGTAAAATTATTATAACATATTTAAAATTATAAATATTCATTTACCTTTCGCAAAAATACGATAATTTAATTTATCATTTTAATAAAAAATATTACATATTACATTATATAAATATATCATAGTTTCATTTATGAGATACTGAACCATTATTTGTAACAACAATTGAGATTTTATTATTCTTATTGCCTCATTACAATTCCTAGAAATCATATAACTATTATAATAGTCAGGTTAATGTTGAATAATATATCACAATTTTTTTAAGCATGGTGTTGTGCAATTTATCGATAAAATTGAAATTTTTCAAAATGATACAAACCATTAATTATAGGGGAGGTATATTCTTCCCACCATAAGTAAATTGTGTACAATGAAATTTGAAATTTCACATATAAAAACAAATATTTGATAATTTAAAATTAAAATATGGTCACCCCACACCAAAAATTTGGTTGATAATAAATCGTCCTAATAAGAGTAAAGAAAATGGAAGGTCACCACAAAACTAGTTTCCTTATTGGAAAACCATATTTAGATATCAAAACTGTGGAATTAATGGAAAAAATTACAATAATTTTCTAATGGATAGTCAGAGAAAACATTGTCATTATAAATTTAACCACTACAATCATTGATCACTTAAAAGACTACCGTTTCCTTCGAAATAAAATTAACCATATTGAATTTTTGTTTCAAAATCCATTTCTTAGATTTGAGGGTCTCGTTTAGTATCCATAGTTTTGGCAAGGCCCCGACCTTAAAATTAACATAATCCTTAATTAAATTAGTAATTGACATTTGTGATCTTTTGTTGTTTAGAGATTTAGAGAATTAGATCATAACATATACATAACAATTTGAATATTACATGTAGACACTTCTACTCAGTATCAATTTTTTGATAAAATAAATACTCGTAAGGGAAAAACATTTTTAGTTCCATGTTTTAATCCTCATTACATCTCTAGGATCCCATCCCTGACCTTATTCCACTTTATTTCTTGTGAAAATCATTTCAAAAACATTGGATTAGGATATAAATATCAGTAAGGGATTCACAAAGAAATAATTGTTTTAGTTTTATAAAACAAAAAGTAAACATGAATACATTATATTAAGTATGAATTTTCACTTTTCTAAATTAGTAAATACTCATCAGTGAATAAAGTCACATTTCATACCCTTTTTTAACAAAAATATTACCATAAACCCCATAGAAAGCACACATTACATATGAAGTTAACTTGGAATGCAAACATTCTTAAATGGAATAACCATTCAATTAAATTTCACAAATATCACTAAATAGAATAGCCATGCAGCCAACTTCCATATCCAATACATTGATGGTTATAACCTAACCACCTATCCTAGTTTATCATGACACCACTAGTCATTTTGTTTATCACGTAACCACCCTCCAAATATCCAATTACCATCATAAAATCATTACACATAAAATATTGAAAGTATAAAAATTTCTCTAATAAAATATCATTTGGAATCTCAAGAAATAATTTCTAGATATTGAAATAATCAATCCATTTCAAAAAACATATTCAATACCAAATCATGGAAAAACATAACAAGGGGTTTATTTTTCATCTTTTAAAAACATTATGTCTTATAGAGGAATCCAAATAACAATTATGACAGTGGAGAAGTCAATATCGACTTAAAAAATACCTTTTTTGTTTAGTAATACAATTAATATAAAATAGATTTCCTTTGAATGGAATTCAATTTCAAAGGGGTTTAATATAAATCGTACAATATAAATTTGTGTATATTATCAAAACATGCTCTACTGAAAAGAGATTGAGCCAAAGTCCCTTACAAAGATTATATTATTAGTTAAATATATATCAATAACAAATTTATCTGTGAAAAATATATACACAACCATCATAAGTTGATATAAAGTGTTAAACAATCATATTTTATTTACACATATTCATAGAACGGCATAATCAATAAATAGAAGTTTAACCCAATGAATGGAAATTGGGTTAAAAAGTTCCCTTTCCTCATGTCCAATTGACTCGTTATTATTTAATTTCCTGAATAATAAACATAATCTACTATAAAAATTCATAATAACCATTTTCTTGTTTATTATTCTTTTTATTTCACTTATTACCTTTCTATTAAAATTAGTTAATTATTTGAGTTCATATTAGACATTTTGTCAATGTTCGAAACTTGAGTCAAAACTGAACTTGAAATAATTAAAAATTGTCCATGTGTTCATAATTCCATTATATATAGAATGATATTTAGGATTTAGATATCATATATATCCATTAATTTTTTATTTATAATATTCCAAATCATTTGTAAATATGAAAATGAAATACACCTTTCAAGTAGATGGTAATTAGTACATACTCATGAACGGTACATTCCTTTAATTTTTTTTTATTTTTAAAGGGATGATATCAGAATGATATATAGTAATATTATTATTGCAGTAGAATTTAATATTTTATATACATTAAATATGCTCATTAACATCATCTTTAATATGTTTCACGTATGGTATGAATGAGTCACATCACTTTGAGGGGCTGTAGTCCGCACATTTTCAAATGAAATTATCGTATTTATACAAAATGCAAAAAATATATGTATGATTAAAATGATAATTAATGAATTATAGATATTCAATAAATATCCATAATATCATATATAATTTCAGATCTATCATAATATCCACCATGAGAAGTGGTAGGAGATAATTGATCAATCATCATTTCGTGATGTAGTAGTGCGTCGTCCACAGATATAGTATGTATTCATTAAATAGAGGTGTGTAGTAGTGCATATATAATTCTTCTCATTAAAAAACCTATTATATTGATTATTATGTTTTTATGTAAACAATGATTAAGAAGATAATACGTAGTGGAGATGGAAAATACAAGATAAGAAAATGAGAGAAGATGATACCTTTTAATCTGGTAAATCTTGTTGGATTGAACCAAAAGTCTTTATTGAATTTCTAGGTGCATTTGGGAAGGCATATAGGTACAAGAGAGAGATTTTTGGATCTTGTTGGATCTAAATATGGATTATCCATGAGGTTTTAAAGTTGTGAGAAATGGTATCGAGTTGATTTCCTTTTATAAAGGGGAGGAGGGGCACTTTATGAATGTTTGAAAATATTATTTTATTGTAAACTGAATTTAGATTTAATAAAGTCCAAAACTCATTAAATTTTAATATAATGTTATTTTTGTTCTAAATTCTCTCATAAAATTGGTTTTATCTAAGTTTTGGACACAAAATTAATCTCATATTTTATCTTTAACCTTTAGTTAACAAATTCAACTTTTACCATGTCCCCTTGTATATTCATACTTTATGGTTAATATACTTACTATAAAATAACCAGGGACCCAAAATGGATCATTAATGAAATTTTTAACATTATATATGTCATTTGGAATAATAATATATGTTTATTACTATTTTAGCATTTAATAAAGTTTTATTAATTTGAAAAATCGTTTATGTGAATTTATAGACTACTCAAATCAATACTTTTAAAAAACATATAACAACTTTATTCTTTCTAAAAACATACATTAATTACAATATAAAAAGATATTAGCATCAACAAAATAGGTGTATTGTAGAAAAAGTTTAATATAAATCTATTTTAATATTTATAATCTCATTTATTTAAAACATTCACTAATAAGATAATCATTACTTCATCATAGTGTCATAAAGAAATTAATTTATGTGATTTCTAAAAAAAATAAACAAAATACCATGATGTAGAAAATATTTTTATCATTATAATGAATATTTATAGTAAAAAATCACTTATATAACCCTAAATAAAAATTGTATTACTACGAGATATATTTTTATGTTACATTTTCCATAACATTAAATTAATTTCAATAATGTATCATTACACTTACTAGTGGTATCATAGGGTCCCGAAATTGGCCAAAGGATCCCTATGGTCGAAAATGTATAATAAATTAGGATTACGACATGTTTTAGTGTAATTTAATATTATTATAATATTATTTTTTACCATTATTTACCAGATTAACCCTTTAACAATGGTAAATTAAATATTTACTTAAGTTACTATTCATAATGTCTAAAAATTAAATTTACCTATTTACACAATTTGGGAAAGATGATTCCAAATATGGAATCCATTTTCATAATTTAAAAACAATGAAGATTAATAAATTAATTTAAATTTAATTTATGTTGTTAAATAAAAAAATGATTTTATAAAATAATAAAAATAAAAAGATTGACATTTTTTAATGTTAAATTTAAAAGGGAAATTATTTCTAATAACCAAAATTGGATTAAATGGTAAAAATATAATATAAATAAACTTTTAAATCTATTTAAATGATAATATATCCATATAAATTAATTATATTAAAAGGTGGTTTTGAATTATAATGCAGTATTTTTCACTATTTATTAAAAATACACAATAATAGAAAAATAACAAAATTTATTACTAAGTAATTTTTGATGACCTAATTCTAAATAAGAATTAGATTTTGTCAAATAGAACATATAAAAGTGTAACGTCATGGACCAGGGTGCCACGCAACGGGCGCCCCGAGCCCGGTTCGCCACGTGACCTCAAGCACATTTCCCCAAAAACCAGAGGCTGCCGACTAGCAGCGAGGGCCCATGTCTAATAGTGGGGAAAATATGCCCTCATTTGTCATAGTGTAGGGCAGTGGAATACCAAAATAAACATACAACAACAGCGGAAACAGTAAACACACACAATTGAAATAACTACAGCAGTGGATATAACCAACAGTATATAAGTGATGATTCTACATGATTCAAGTTCTAAGAAAACAGCCAGAACATGTTATACATCAATACAGTACAGCAGAAAACAGAGTACAACAAAACAAGAAAAACAGCTAGCAGCGGCATCGCGAGCCTAGGCTCTGTCCCATGCCCTCCTACTCCTCAGCAACAGTCAAGTACCTGTATAGGGAATCTTTCCTCTATCTACACCTGCATCAACGTAATCTATTTGGGCTGAAAAGTGTGACCCAAACATGGTGTGAGAAAAATATCTCACTAGGAACCTACCAAAGGCCCATGCCCAACTACGTGTAAACAAGCAACAATAGTGTGCAGTAGTAAAATGCAATAAAGTAAGAAGTACTCATAAGTAACTAATTACCAGTTATATTTCCATTTCCTTATCCACTTAATCCATATAAATATTAGAAACCACCATAGTGCATTTCTAAGTAAATAGTCCACGTCCCCAGACAAACAAAACCTTACCCTCAGGTAAGCAGAATCCAACCCGCAGGTATAGCCCTCAAGCGTATCAGAAATTTCCCTCAGGCATAGGAAGTGTCTCCCTCAGGCATAGAAGTAAAGCCCTTAGGCACGAAAGGTTTCCCTCAGGAGAAATAATACTGCCCTCGGGCTAAATAGTGCAGTTCCCTCAGGCTAATCACAACAACGACCTCCGGACAAATACAAAAACGCCCTCAGGCTAAACAGGTAACCGAGCCATTCCCAACAGGTAAACAAGCAGTAACAAGCAATTCCTCTCAAGGAAATTATACAATTACTACTTTAAAGGCATACCCTCGGGTATCCTGGCCAAACAACTAAATAGTGAAACACACCCCAGGGGTTGCTCCGGATCCAAGTAATGATCCCAACCAGCATTTTATTATCACAATTTAATCACCTATGCAATTCTGGGCATTAATAATAGCAACGTTTTCATCCAGACGACACCCCGACATGGGTTTGTGGCACAAAAACGCACAAAACACATAGAAATTGGAAAACTAAACACAAAGACACCTACCTTATACGTCAACGAATGCTATACCCGAACACCGACTCTAGAAACTCCCAAGAACGGTGTAGATCTGATGAAGAAGAAAACCCATTCAAACATAAATAACCTACATTGGGAGAAGAATTGGCAAGAATGGTATCAAGAGAAGAGAGGGCTTACCCGTGCGGTTCCAACGAGATCATCTGAAGACAAATTGGATTCCCGATGAACACCCAATTGATCATCAAAGATCCATCATCCTCATTTGGCTCCAAAATGGATCAAGTGCCTCCTCTACCAAATGAGGAGGCTACAGCCTGTTTTAAGCCGAAAAAACAATGTGCACGGCGTGTACTTCTGAGTACACAGCGTGTACTTATTTCATTTAACTGTTCATTTGGAGGCACTGCCACACTGTTCATACGTCAACCTGAGTACACGACATGTACTCCCATGTACACGGCGTGTACAGTCACCCAGCTGGCGGCGAATCCACCACCTTTCTATTCAAGCATGGAGACTGACTACACGGTGTGTAAGGTACCACTACATGTCGTGTAGTCGGTTCCTACCCCTTTCGTCGCCGGTATGGCTACATGCCCCTTGTACTGATCCGAACATGGCCAAATGTACACGACGTGTGGACAAAGTACACGGCGTGTAGTTCCAAAATTTAGTATTTTTCCCCATTTTCCATATTTTCGCAAAATCACAAAAGGAAAAAGAAAAGAAGAATCCCGTACCTCTAAAACTAGAACCGAGTTCTTACAAGATTCCCCCCTTATAGCAATTCGTCCTAGAATTTCCCTTTCAAGGGTGGCGAAGAATAAGCTCAGAACAGCTCTGGCCACTGAGCACGTACGTCGGTCTCCTGCTCCCATGTCTCGTCCTACATTCGACCATGCTATCATAACACCCGTACGAGAGGAACTGACTGGCCTCGGAGATCCTTCGTGCTCCTGTCAACGATACGGATCAGATGCTCCTCAAAGGATGCATCATGATAAAGCTCAACCTCCTCTGGCTAAAAGGTGTGAGACGGGTCTGAATGGTAGCGATGTAACTGAGACACGTGGAAGAGGTCATGCATGGCTCGGTACCGCTGTGATAACTGCAACCGATAGGCAACCATCCTGACTCTCTCCAAAATCTCAAATGTTCCCACATACCTCGGTGAAATCTTACCCTGTCTCTTGATCCGCTTGTGTCCCAGCCTCAGCGAAACACACAAGAAAACCTGAAACCCAACCATGAACTCCAAAGGTCAACTGTGGCGATCAGCATAAGACTTCTGACGAGACTGTGCGGTAGCCATCTGCTTCCGAATTAACTGGACCTGCTCAGATGTCTCCTACACAAGCTGTGGTCCCAGTAATGTTGCCTCACCTGCCTCTAACTAGCACAAAGGTGATCGGCATGGCCTACCATATAAAGCCTTGTATGGTTCCATCTCAATAGTTTTCTGGAAACTATTGTTATAAAAAAACTCGACTAAGGGTATATGCTTCCCCCAAGAGCCCCCAATGTCTAGGACGCATGCGTGAAACATGTCCTCTAGCACCTGTATCGTCCGTTCTGACTGGCCATCTCTCTGAGGGTGGTATGTTGTGCTCAGAAGCACCTATGTACCCCGCACCCTCTGAAAACTCTACCAGAAACGAGACGTGAAGTGCGTGTCCCTATCTGAAACAATAGAACGAGGGACCCCATGCAGACGTACGATCTCTCGGATATACAGCCTTTCAAGATCGTCCACACCGAAGGTCTCCTTAATCGGTAAAAAGTGATCCACCTTCGTGAGTCTGTCCACAACAACCCACACGACGTCATTTCCACGAGGTGACCTCAGAAAACCCGTCACGAGAACCATCATGACATCATCCCATTTCCACTCTGGAATGGTTAATTGCTCTAACATTCCAGCTGGTCTCTGATTCTCTACCTTCACCTGTTGATAGGTGGAACACCTCGTAACAAAACCAGCTATCAATCTCCTCATACCCGGCCACCAGTACTGATGCCTCAAGTCACGGTACATCTTGGTAACCTCGGGATGAACTGCCCAAGCTGAAGCAAGAAACTCCCGTATTATCTCCTCGCGTATATCCCCTGGAACCCATACACGTCCATGGAAAGGAAAAACCTCATCATCGCCTATCGTCCAACCGGGAGGAGGGTCCTCACTTTCCACCGACTCCCGCATAACTAGGCCTTCTGAATCCGGTAGCTACCTCATCCTCAATTTGTCCAGGAGGGTAGAAGTCATATCTAACGAGGAAAGATAAGTCTGCCCTTTCTGTCATGCACCTCCAGATGCATCTCAGAGAACAAATCCATGAGTTTCCACTCACCACTGGCCTCCCGCACTGCCTGTATCTGAGTCTTCCTGCTCAGTGCATCGGCTACTGCATTACCATTACCAGGAGTATAGGCAAGCTCAAAATCGATGTACTGTAGGTACTCGACCCACCTTCTCTGCCTCAGATTCAGGTCACGCTGAGTAAAGATATACATGAGGCTTTTATGGTCAGTGAATACCACAAAATGTTCTCCCAACAAATAATGTCTCCAACAGCACAACGCATGCACAACTGCAGCCAACTCAAGATCATGTACCGGGTAATTCTTGTCATGTGGCCTCAACAGCCGAGACCCATATGCAACAACTCGGTCGCCCTGCATTAAAACGGCTCCCATCCCAATACCTGATGCATCACAGTAAACTGTATAGGTCTTCCCCTACTCTGGGAGTATCAGGATCGGTGCTGATGTCAGCCTTCTCTTTAGGTCCCGAAAAGTTGTCTCACAAGCATCTGACCAAACGAACATCACACCCTTCTTAGTCAGATCAGTCCACGGTGCTGCTATGAAAGAGAGGTCATGTATGAAGTGTCTAGTGTAACAATACAGCCCTAAGAAACTCTGTATCTAAAACACATTCTTAGGATGCTCCCAGGAAACTACTACTCTCACCTTCTCTAGGTCTACTGCAACTCCTGCTTCTGAGATGATATGACCTAGGAAGTGAATCTGGTCAATCCAAAAGTGGCACTTCAAGAGCATAGAATATAACTGATGCTCTCACAGTGTACTCAATACAATCTCAAGAAGGGTGGCATGGTCGTGTCGAGTGTGGGAGTACACCAAGATGTCGTCCACAAATACTACTACAAATGACTCAGGATACGGATGGAACACACGATTCATCAGAGCCATGAAAACTGCTGGTGCATTTGTGAGTCCGAACGACATAACCGTATACTCATATAGACCATACCTATTCCTAAAATCCGTGAGGGGTATATCAGATGGTCTAACGTGCAGCTGATGATATTCGTATCTCAAGTCAATCTTCGAGAACACTCGTGCTCCACGAAGCTGGTCAAACAGATCATCTATCCTTGGAAAGGGATATCGGTTCTTAACCGTTAACTGGTTCAGCTTCCGATAATCCACACAAAGCCTAAGGGTACCATCCACCTTCTTCACAAAAATGACCGGAGAACCCCAAGGAGAAGTACTGGGTCAGATAAAATCAATTACATGTATCTCTTCTAACTGCCTCTTGAGCTCCTGCAACTCAGGCGTGGCCATCCTATAAGGAGGAATGGACACCGGTTCTGCTCCTGGCACAAGATCGATGGAGAAATCCACCTCACACACTGGAGGTAGACCTGAAAAGTCTTCTGGGAAGACATCCATAAAACGATCGACAACTGGAGGGGAATCCATCTGAAAAGTCCCCTAGTCATCCAGATATAAGCTCGCAATCTGGGCTGTGACTCCACCTCACCCATGATTCTCTAGTCCAGCTCGACTCACCTGAAAATCCCACTCACCCTTGTATAGAAAATCCCCTCCCTTTGGTGACGTGAAACGTACCCTTTGACGATAGCAGTCTACAAAGGCTCGAAAGGGAACCAAACAGTCCATCTCGAGAATGACGTCATAGCTCGTCATCTCCAGGACATAGAGGTCCCAAAGGAAGTGACACCCACCAACCTCAAGGAATCACTCCTTGCACTGACGCACAACAACTTTCCTAGTCCCCAATGGAGTGTCTAGCATCAAGATATCAGAAGAAGTAGAAACACCGAGCCCAAGTCTCTCCACAACGGGTACAGATATAAAACTATGTGTAGCACCCGTATCCAAAAGTACTGAAGACAAGACAGAAGCTACTAGAATAGTACCTCTGACTGTCGAAGGTCCGGGATCCTACTCCTGCTGGGTCTGTTGAACTGTATATACCTGTCCAGTGCTGCGGCCCTGCGACACAGCCTGGCTACCCTGAGCTGTCCCGCCCTGTTGCCTCTGCGATCCTGGTGTCTGGCTACCACCACCACCACCACCATTTCTGCATGCATGCCCTGATGTATTCCTGTTCCCTGACTGGTAAGAATCCACTGGTCCTTCTCTCACATGCGGAGTCTACACAGAACCCCTCTCACTATCCACTGATAGAAACGCGCTGCAAAAGCGATGCAGATGACCCATCTTGCCGCAATCTCGACACTCCACTGGGTCTCGTGGACACTGCGGCCTCTTGTGCCCCTCTCTGCCACATTGGAAGCACCTGATCGGGCCACCTGAAGAAGCTACCTGGATGGTACTGTCGCCTTGAGAGAAGTCCATCTGTCTCTTCCTCTTTCCAGCAGAAAAAGTACCTGTAACTGGTGCTGAACCGCCCAGGCCCACACCACCCAATTCTCACAGGTTCCTCTCTTTAATCAACACCTGGTTGACAATCGCGTGTACAATAGGCAAGCTGAAAACATTCACCAATGCTTGGATGTCATACCGAAGACCATCCTCAAAACGTCTGGCTCTCAACATCTCATCACCCACTAGCACAGGTGCAAAACGCTGAAGCTCCGTAAAACAAGAACAATAGTCCATCACCGACATAGTGCCCTGCTGCAGATTCATGAACTCTCGAGCTCGATCTTCCCTCAGCATCTCAGGAATGAAGATGTCATAGAATACTGCCTGAAAATCCACCCACTCTATGTCCCTGTGATGCTCTAAGAGGGTGGTTACATCCCACCACCTCTTAACGGAATCAGGAAGCATATAAGTCGTGAGCTTGACCCTCCTCCCTGGAGGCGTCTCAAGATGCTCAAAAATAGTCTGCATCGATCCTAGCCAAGACATTGCACCTGTGGTCTTCCATCCCTTGAATACGTAGGCAGATGCTGCTGCTAAAAGATACGCGTCAGCTCGGCCATAGATGTGGCAGCCTACGGTGCTCCCTGAAAGGTCTGCATGAACCACAATAAGCCTTCACAGAACTGCGCCTCCGCGCCCGTGTCCGGTATAATAGCTGGTGCCGCATCTAGCTCTGCTGGTGGATCAACTGGTAGCCCATGGCCCACCATATCCGGAGTATAATCGTCACTGCTCTCCTGGCGAACAACTTGCGGTCGTCTAGGTGGCATGACTCTACAAGGTCAAAAGAAAGACTCAGATTTATGATTATTAAGACTAAAGCGAAGGAACCACAAAGGAACAAGAGGAAGAAGGCGTTTCTAAATTTGCAAAACAATACTGCACGGCGTGTACAATGACTACACTACGTGTACTTGACTTCCTTTCCCCTGCCCGAGTCCTTCTACACGGCGAAGCCACACGACTTCCATTCTACAAAACTACACGGCGTGTATAATATCTACACGGTGTGTATGGTGTTATTTTCCAACTGCGCGTGCCGTTTGTGACATAGCCGACTACTCGGATTGACTCTACACTGTGTGTTACACCAGTACAAGGCATGTACATCACCCCGTTTCCCAGCCACATGGCTAACTCCACACAGTCTGTCCTCAGACAAGCCTACACGGTGTGTCCCAATAGTACACGGCGTGCTTAGGGAGAGGTGACACCGGTACATTTTTTTAGTTACATGGCCGAGTCCCCACGTCACACTACACAGCGTGTTTATAACTAGAACAGTGTGTTCTGTCAAGGAGTTCACTGACCCGTGTTGTTAGTTACAAGGCCGGACTCCTGGTCAACACTACACGGCATGTACAAAACTACACGACGTGTTTTACCCAAGCCCTTCCTTACCTCGTGTCGCCGCCCACACAGTTTGTGACACGGAAAGAGACTAAACGGCGTGTACTCAGGGTACACGGCGTGTACTAAAAAAGTTCCTTTTTCTTCCCAAACAGAAGAACACACACGGTGTGTATGAGGTACTACACGGCGTGTATTCTGGGTTTTCCGAACAGCATGCCTCAGAAATTTCTCCGGAACCCAGAAAATACCGAGAACAACACCTAAGTGTCAAATTTCAACCCGTGGGGGGCCAATACACCCCACGAATCAATGTTTGACATCTTATTTGTGTTATAACCAATAATAGTAAATGATCTACCAAATTCTGGTCAATGGGGGCCCATACTCCCCAAAAAACAATGATTGGTGTCCATTCTATAAACAAGCTCAAACAAAAATACCATATCACAGTGCAGGTATATATCAAGCAGCTATCACAACAGCATGCTTTACTAGCACAAAAACTATCACAACATCATGAAAATCCTAATACACCTACATGGCATGGAAACTATGCATGGAATGTGATATCTAGCATGTGCCTATATGATGCATGAGACGACATACCCTCATCTCATCGGGTTGCAACTAAATAGAACCCACAAATAGAATATAAACAACACAATCCAAGTGTGTCACCCAACGATGATAACATATCATCCGTAAAATTGCAAAATCAAATAATGCAAAATATGAGGTAGACTGGCTTTTCCCTATACAAAGGTTAGCTACGCCCGGGCACAGCTTATTACCAACTACTGTTCTGTCATATCCCTGACTACAGCTCCAAATTATCAGTCAATGAAAAGAAACTCCTTTGATACCACATTGTAATGTCCCGGACCCGGGTGCCACACAACGGGTGCCCCAAGCCCGGTTCACCACATGACCTCAAGCGCTTTTCCACAAATTCCAGAGGCTGCCGACTAATAGCGAGGGCCCAGGCTGATAGTGGGGAAACTATGCTCTCATTTGTCAAAGTGTACTGTAGAAGAATACCAAAATAAACATAAAACAATAGCGGAAACAGTAAACACACACAACTAAAATAACTACAACAGTGGATATAACCAATAGTATATAAGTGATGATGCTACATGTTTCAAGTTCTATGAAAACAGACAGAAGATGTTATACATCAATACAATACAACATAAAACAGAGTGCAGCAAAACAAGAAAAATAGCTAGCAGCAGCATCGCGAGCCTTGGCTCTGTCCCATGTCCTCCTACTCCTAAAAAATAGTCAAGTACCTATATAGGGACTCTTGCCCCTATCTACACCTATATAAACATAATCTGTTTGGGCCGAAAAGCGTGTCCCAAATAGGGTGTGAGAAAAATATCTCAGTAGGCACCGACCAAAGGCCCTTGCCCAACTGCGTGTAAGCATGCAACAACAGTGTGGAGTAGTAAAATGCAAAAATGTAAGCAGTACTCAAAAGTAACTAATTACCAGTTATATTTCCATTTCCTTGTCCACTTAATCCATTTAAATATTAGAAACCACCACAGTGCATTTCTAAGTAAACAGTCCATGTCCCCAGACAAACAAAACCTTACCCTCATGTATGCAGAATCCATCCCACATGTATAGCCCTTAGGTGTATCAGAAATTGCCCTCAGGCGTAGGAAGTGTTTCCCTCAGGCACAGAAGTCAAGCCCTTAGGCACGAAGGTTTTCCCTCAGGAGAAATACTACTGCCCTTGGGCTAAATAGTGCAGTGCCCTCAGGCTAATCACAACAATGCCCTCATGCCAAATACAACAACGCCCTCAGGCTAAACAGGTAACCGGGCCATGCCCAATAGGTAAACAAGCAGTAACAAGAAATTCCTCTCAAGGAAATTCTACAATTACTACTTTAAAGGCATACCCTCTGGTATCCTGGCCAAACGGATAAACAGTGAAACACACCACGGGGGTGGTTTCGGATCCAAGCAACGATCCCAACCAGCATGTTATTATCACAATTTAATCACATAGGCAATTCTAGGAATTAAACATAGCAACAGACTCAGCCACACGACACCCCAAAATGGGTTCGTGGCACAAAAACGCAAAAAAAAAACACAACAGTTGGAAAACTAAACACAAAGCCACCTACCTTATACGTCAACGAATGCTATACCCGAACACCGACTCCAGAAACGCCCAAAAATGGCATAGATCTGACGAAGAAAAAAACCCATTCAAATGTGAATAACTTATGTTTGGAGAAGAATTGGTAAGAACGGTCCCGGGAGAGTAGAGGGATTACCTGTGCGGTTCCAACGAGATCGTTCGAAGCCGAATCGGATTCCAGACGAACGCCCGGTGCATCTTCAAAGATCCACCCTCCTCCTTTGGCTCCAAAATGTCTCAAGTGCATCCTCTGCCAAATAAGGAGGCTACTGCCTATTTTAAGCCAAAAAACAAAGTACACGACATGTACTTCTGAGTACACGGCGTGTGCTCCTTTCATTTAACTATTCATTTGGCGTCACTGCCACACTGTTCATACATCGACTAGAGTACACACCACGTACTCCCAAGTACACGGCGTGTACAGTCGCCCAGCTGGCGGCGACTCCACCGCCTTACTATTCATGCCTGCCGACTGAGTACATGGCGTGTAAGGTACCACTACACGGTGTGTAGTCGGTTCCTACACCCTTCATCGCCGGTATGGCTGCACACCCTGTGTACTCATCTGAACACGGCCACAAGTACACGGTGTGTGGACAAAGTACATGGCGTGTAGTTCCAAAATTTAGGATTTTCCCCATTTTCCATATTTTCTCAAAATCACTTAAGGAAAAGGAAAAAAAGAAGTTTGTACCTCTAAAACAAGAACCGGGTTCTTACAAAAAGTGACAAAAAGTATATTTAAATAGGGTTCTCCGTCAAAATTCATTTAATCGTCCTTTTAAAAAATATTTGAGTATTTATGCTTAAAATTGTATTCAATCTCATTTTAATCCACTAACCTTTATTGCTTAAATATAATGGCATTTAAAACATTTATAATTATACTGTAGTTTGTCCAGTTCATTTCCTCCAATACAATAGCTAGGCATTGAATACCTTTAAAATATATATTATATTATTAGTTTTCTGTATGACTCAACATTGTGTGAAACATAAGTCCTCAGATAAACCCACTATTGTGTGTTAGGTACGCCATCGAACAAGAATCCCCTTTAATGTAAAATGAATATTTATTTCAAAAATAATAATAAATATTAAAAATACATATTATTTATTTTCCTGGGATGTTACATCCTTCAACAATTTTGGAAATGTGATCTTTTCAACTTTAAAATTGGTCATGGAATCTTCATTGAGTGTCCCGCATCAGAGAAGGAGTCATTAAAACAATTAAATTAAAAGAAATAAATTGAAGTAAAAAAGGTAACCTGAGATAACCCATACTAATATTCCTAGAAATCATGGATATTGAAGAGGAAATAAGGGTCATGTTCAGATGGAGAGTGATAGAAATCATGATCGGGAGAAAGTAAACCACCAAAAAACTGCAAACATATGATAGGTTAAACGGTCTCTGATTCCCTAGTATGAAATGTTAACATACTATGTTTTTGTTTTAAGTTATTTTTCAAAAATTTGAGGAATATATTTAAGATATTTATTATGAATATAAGGAAACATAATTACTAGTCATGCAGGCATTCATCCATTACTAAATTTACACCACAAACTCATCTTTTCTCCAAATGATAAATATTGAAGATGACTTGGTTACATAAAAATCTGTACAATAAAATTATAAATAATAACATAATACAAATAAAATATCAAATTCCCCTTACTGTATACTTTTACCAAAACCAAAATTGTTAGTACAAGATCAAATAATCCCTCAGAAAATAACATTGTATAAAAATAAATACTTCTTTAAATATCAATAATTCAACAAATAGTACCCAAAGATCAAAAAATACTATTCCATACACAATTTTCCTCAAAATTCTTCAAAATGTTCTAAACTATGTCTAAAAGAAAAAATTTAGAAGTATTTGAACACATAGACTTCTAGTAAAATGTTAAAATTTATCTCCAAAAAACATAGGCCACTCTTAATGTCATATACTAAAAAGTAATTAACCCTAGAACATATTCTCTATTTTAGGTTAATAATTTCCATAAATTACCCAAATTTCCATATACCCAGAATAAAAACATAGATTATTTAAAAATATAATTTCTACCATTACTCCACAAATGAAATCCTATAGTATTCTATTTTCATTAGGCATATAATGATTCCACAAAAAAGAGAACATCTTCCATAATAAAATTTATCACTTTATCCCCAAATCATTTTCATATACTAAAGATATATATCTGATAAAACATATGTTCCAAAAATCAACTTATTCTTGATCCATGAAATAAATTAACTAAAAATAATTAGTCATACTAATAAATGGATTCACGTATTCCAGTGGTAGGAGATGCACCCTTAGAGCCCTTCGGTTTTAGGTTCGATTCCTACAGCCTTTACGGATGCAACACGTTGTCACCCATCTTGTGTGTTGTTCCTTTTTATAAAACACAAAAACAACCCGAACTTGATTTAACCTCAATGGTTGTATTATAACTCTCATTTTCATCCCAACTCATAATTGCCTCAATATATTAATTTATAAAGTTTTATATATATTGACATTTTGTTACCTCCAAAAAATAACACAATTCCCAAAGAAAGAACAGTGTACCTTGATCATAGTTGACACCTAGTTTCATCATTATCTTGTTCACATTGATAAATGGTCCATGAATTTAAACAATGATTTAGAGATCCTTCAATATAATCTGCTTCATTTATCCAAATAAACCTTATATAACTTGGGTTATATGTGTATTCACAGAAAAATAGTTTTGGAAAAATAATCATGTATGGAAAATAATTTCAAAAAATCTGATAAAAAAATATCCTTATAAATGGTGAGACCATGTTTTAGTTGAAACATTTAATTAATGATCGTTTTAAAATACCCTATGTATGTGTTGAAAGTCTATAATTTAAAAGTAAATATAAATAGGCTGCATAAGAGTCTCCTTCTTCATCACATTTTCAATATCATAATATGCTCGAAAATCATGTCATAAGATAAAATATTAGAAAATTACTTTATATTATTTATCATTCATTAAAATATGAAAATATTCAGAAAATATTATTCGATTAAATTCAACCCATGAAACACTATGGTATCATGGTATTGCAGAGGTGTTTGATATATCAGACAACGTCTTACATGTGGGTTGTATGTTATAAAATGTCTCAGAATTGTCTGGACATGACATTGCAATAATTATTGCAATATATTAATAAAAAAGTTATATAAATTTCATTTTAGATCTTCAAAATTCCATTGTTAAAAAACATTACTTGATCTAAAATTTTTTCAAAATACAGATTTACCATAAAGTGTATACATATCGACTAACCATGTGGTCAAAATTCCATTATCTACAGAATGATATTAATGATTTAAATATAATATATAAAATATATATTCATTATATATTTATTTATAATTATCCATATAATTTGGATATATGAAAATGGAATGCACAGTTCACGAAGATGGTAAACTATACGTACGCAGGAACGCTACATTCATTTAATTTTTATATTTTAAAAGGAATAAAAAACAAATAATACATATTTATATAATTATTGCAGTATATTATCATATTTTATATACATTAAATATTTTCATACACATAATCTTTTATATATATCATTGTGGTATGAACGAGTTATATCACATTGAGGCAGAGGTAGTCTGTACTTCTTGAAATGAAATTATCGTATTTATACAACATGAAAAGCATAAAGTTAAGGTCTAAATGAAAATTAAATTATCAAATAGTTATAATAAATATCATATATATCATATATAACTTCCTTTCTATAATAATAGAAATCATGAGAGGTTGTAGTAGATAATCGAACAATCATCGTTTCATGAGAGAGTAGGTCAACGTCCATAGGGATAGTATATTTGTATCCATTAGATGGAGTTGTGTGGATGTTTTATTATAATACTAATCATAAAGAAAACATAGTATATTGAGGATTTTGGTGTTTTTATGTAAAAAAATAATTAAAATATTATATGGAGTTCAGAAGGAAAATAAAGGAAAAGAACTTGAGAGAAAATGATACATTTAAATCAGTTATCTCCCATTGGATTGAACTGAAAATAATTATTTAATTTTCTTATTCTGAAGGAGAGTATTCTAGGAGGAATATAGGGATTCATGGAGCTTATTACAGTTGAGTTTAGATGAAGAAAGAGGCTTGATATTTTTGAGTAATTTGGTAGTTTTGATGGCCATTTATAATGGTGAGGAGGGGCTCTTTGGGAATGTTTAAAAATATTTATTTATTATAAACTAATTTTTGATTGAAAATTGTCCTAAACTCATTTAATTCAACGATATGGTGATTATGATTCTAAATTATGTCATAAAATGGGTTCTAGACATGTTTATGACCTAAAATTAACCATATCATTTAAATTTATCCTTTAGATAATTAATTTAACTTTTACCATGTCCTCTTATATATTCATACTATATGGATAATATATTTAGTATAAAATACCAAGTGACCCAAAATGGATCATTAATGACATTAGTAACATTATATATGTCATTTAATAATATTATATTTTTAGGAATATTAATCATTTAATAAAATATTATATATTTTAAAAACATGTTTAGGTCAATTTATAAACTATTCATATCAAGACTTCTACAAAACCTTTAACAAAATGATTATTTAGAACAAAATACATTAATTAAAATATAAAAAGATTAATGAATATATATAATACGTGGATGGCATAAAAAGTTTAAAAATATATTTATTTTAACATTTTAATCCCATTTATTGAAAACATATTTATTAAGGATGTAATCATTACATCATCATTGTATAATAAATAAATTTATTTATTTGATATCTAAAAATTATTAACAAAATAACATGATGTATGATATATTTTTATATTTCAAATGACTAGTTATAATAAAAAATATAAATTACATATCCCATTATAATTTTTTTTACTAAGATATACATGTTTATGTTACATTTTCATTAACTATAAATTAATGCTTATAAAGTGTCATTTCAATTATAAGTGGCTCCATGGAGTCCCAAAATTGACTTAAGGATGAATATGTTCTTACAAGTATCATAAAATAGTATTATTACATGTGTTAGGGTCATTTAATATTATAATAATATAATTTTATATCATTTTTTACCCAATATACCCTTTAACCATGGTAAATAAAATATTTATAAAATTATTATTCATAATGTCTAAAAAAAGTTACCTATTTAAATAATTTGTAACAACTTATTACAAATATGGAATATATTTTTCAGAATTATAAACACAGAAGATAATGAAATTAATTTAAATTTAATTCCCATTGTCAAAACCAAAATGTGTGTTTTCTAAAAATAATAACTTTCAAAAGATTGACATTTGATTATATCAAATTTCAAATTGAAATTTATTCAAATGACCAAAAAAATTTTAATTGGTGAAAATATAATCTAATTATACATTTATAACAATTAAAATTATTATCCATCCATAGAAATAAATTATATTAATATACAGTGCTGAATTAAAAAGCATTATTTTTCACTATTCATTAAAAAATGAACATTATTAGAAAAATACCAAAATTTCTTCAAAAGTAAATTTTAATATCCCGATTCTGAAGAATAATTTTATTTTGTAAAATAGATCATATAAAAGTAAAAATGACTATATTTAATAAGGGTTCCCCATAAAAAGACTGTAAATCGTCTTTTTAATGAAAATAAATGTATTTATCATTACAATTGGATTCATTAACTTTTCAAACCTCTACATTTTCTTTGATAAAGATAAATAAATTCAGCAAACATGTATAATCATTTTTTAGTTAGTTATATTTATTTCCACCAATACAATGAAATGGCATTAACAACCATTTAAAATATTATTATTTTATTATTTTTCAGTATGACTCATCATTGTGTGAAACATTAGACTTCAGAAAACCTATTATTGCATATCGCATACACCATTGATCATAGCATCCCTTTCAATGTTACAGTAATATTTATTTCAAAAATATTAATAAATATGAAAATTTAATTTTCATTATTTACATAAGATGTTACAGAATCACTCGACGAAATAAAAATATTTGATTCCTTTCTATGTCATAATATAATCCTCTAGTTGTATAACTATATATCTCAAATTCAATTTTTTACTTATATAAATGGTCATTCAAGAAAAACATTTATTTCTGATGCACATTTGTGAATTAAAGGTTCGAAAATTCATTCCTTGATTCTTTAAATTTTTATTGAATCCAAAAGGGTTAGGACATGTAATTTGATATGATAAATAATAATTTAACATTAATCAATAATATTTTTAGTCCACATCTTGTGTAGTTAAATTCAAGGCCCATAAAAAATATTTTTGTCCAAAATTTAAAGACCAGTAATTTATAAGTATGGTCACTAAGTTTACAAAATCAATATAACATACAATTTCCTCAAATATTGTATATCTTATTATCACATACTAAATATATTAATACATTAATCACCTTAAATCCATGAATTAAAATTCATTATTGGAAGAGTAAAAACTCGGGTTGTTCAATTAATTCATTAAATACAATCGTCAAATAATTCCAACATAACAACAACCATCATATCACATAAAACCTTAATGGTCGCCAATACAATACAATAAATATCTATTTGTTAGTATCTCAACATCAAGTAAATATTTAATGATATCATTCTAATTTATGTGTTTTCAAGAAGATAAAATTATAGCACAATCACTTCTCTTGATTACTAAATCTATTCATCACATGATTCAAATTAATTAAGTTTTATATAATAAAGTACAATACATATACATCAGATGATTCATAAAGTTAGATAAATACTCAAATTATAGAATTATTGAATCTAAAATTTTGCATATTAATCATTACTCGACATCTGTAGTAGTACAATAATCCTAACCATGATCTGTTATCCACCATTAGGGTATATTCCATCGATGCTTGAAATATGGGCTTATTTAGTATACAATCTCATTGGAGTTGAATAGTTTAATATTTGAATCCATTTTTGTTACCTTTGAAATATAAATCATGGTGTACATTCACTATATACTTGTATAATACTCCTTTATCCTTTAACAATGTTCCATGGTGTTTCCTTCCATAATTATCACATGTGGAAAAATAATTTTTTCCCTTCATTTATTTGTCCATATTTTTTCTTGTTGTACTCTTGTTCGTGTTCATCCTTTAAAATCTATAATACATATATAATTATTTCATTGTCATTTTATCACTTGATACAATTTAATTATATGATGATAATGTTTTTGAGAATTATTACCTTCAATACAGTAGCATAATACCATTATAGATATAATCGACCTTAGTATTTAGATTGTGTGAATTTTTGAAGTAATAATTCCTTCTATGAGGTTCTATATCAAAATGAAAAAAATACACTGAGAAATATATTATCTATATGAAAAAAAATGTATAATCCTTATACTAGAGAGATACATAACATAAATATGAATATTTAGGTGTATCATAACTCAAAATCATGGTTTATTTGGGATTATTTCCTTATTAATCTTGAAATGAAAACTTAGGTTTATGTTCACTAATATATGATTTCAAGATCTTGTTCCCATGGTTTATACTAATCATTCTCGGACACCCACAATAACAACACCAACCATAGTAGCCCATAGTCAATAGTAATTATTTTTAATAATGATTACATTCATGAAATCAAACCACCTAGGATAAATAAATATAGTATTATTAAAAAAATAAATACCTACATGGTCCCCTTATTTCATTGTTATTAAAAAAGAAAATATAAAAATGGGAAACAATATACATCCTTGACACTTATTAAAATATATCTTCTTTATATAATTGGAAGGAACAAAACTAAAGGTTGAGATCAAATGATCAATAAGGGTTAGTTATAATGGAATATTACATATTTAATAATTTTAATCAATATGGAATGGTAAAAAATAGAAAAAAACATTCCAATCTATATATTGAGAATGCATATTCATCCATATTTGTTTCATAGTAAAAATCCTCTAGACAACAATAAAAGAAATATAAATTTAGGATTTCATTAATTAGTGTACATAATGTATCAGAGATAAGAACCACTATATAATGAAGACCATCCACATGAATTTATATGTTTATGGGAATAGACCATTATTATTCATTGTGAAAAAAAACAAAAAGTGTTTTTTCCAAATGATTCCATTCCATGAGACCATCGATAAATAGAGGGGCTTGAATTAACTTCTCCTCAACCCATATTCCTTGCATTAAACATTCCCTAAACCATTTAATAATAATAAAAATATTCCACATATATTTATAAAAATGGTATAAATTTTAAAAAATAATCAAATCCATAGAAAAAATTGATTTTTAAGGGGAATTATGCATCTATTATTAAATGATATATAACTAAAGTGAACATATGAAAAAATTGTATTTATGAAAAAATTGTACTTAGACACTTAGTGTAGTTTAAGGGAACATATTTAAGAGTCATTAAAACAGTGAAACATATAATTTTTTTTATAATTCCATAAATAAACAAAGATATATTCTCGTGATGAAACTAGTGATTTAATAAAAATATTGGTATATTGTGGAGTGTACTTGATCATGATTTTGAAATTTATAGGTTTCTATTAATAATATATTATTTATTTGGAGGAATTGACAATGGAACATTATAAAAACATGGATTTACCAGTATAATAATGATGAATTTGTCTAGATACATAATTATGGGACATTAAAAAAATATAGAATATGTATATGAAAATTAATGAATAATATCATAGGGTTAAAGAGAGATAAAGAATAATCTAATGGAAAAAATAACGGTCTGTAGATAATCCCTTTTAACAATGTACTAGATCGAATAAAATTTCCTCTTTAAATTAATATTTTTCAAATGAAATATTTTATAAAATAAGGATAAATACGTAAATTATATGATACATAAAAGGTTATTATATATACACCACAAAAAATAAATAAGTTGTTATTAAGTAATGTCTTAATATAAATTAAAGCGAGACGAGAAACCCCTAATTTTTTTTTGTATCAATGAGGTGAGAATAAATCAATTGGGTTATTATGTTTGAAAAAACAATATCCAAAAATTGGTAATTGGGAATAAAATATAATGAAAATATAGTGTTTTCCACACATAATATTTCGATAATATAATCAATAAAGTAAATAAATAATCATGTGATTGGAAGTTGAGTTACGAAATCCCTTAGCATATGATTGAAAAAATTATGTACTTTTATTTACTATACTAGATAATAAAATTATATTAATCAATTACATAACTAAGGCCTATTAAACATATCTTCTTTTGTTATAATTTTATAAATTTCATTTATTTCAATTTAGATGAGATATAATGTTTAATTTACATATTCTTAGATTGATGGTTTTATATTTTCACGGTATGTTCCCCTATATATGATTATAGGAATTCATGTAAAATTGAAAAAAAAACTCAATAAGTGAAATGATATACTATTAATAACATTAAATATGTTTAAATGGTATCATATATCACTCGGTTATATTATGTGAGCATGATTGATTAGATAAAATGTTGATTAAAATGATTTATCTTATTATAGCAGTTTTTACAACTATTCTGAAATTGTATCATTTTATTCAATATAATGTTTATATGCTCGATCAAAAACATGTTATAGATTGTAATATGTATATTACAATATTATTCTAACATAATAATTTTATTATTGACAAACTCGAAGGGGGTAACAGAAAATGAAAATTCAAGTCCATGATGGTGATAAATCAACAGATCACAGACGATGTTACAAGTTATAAAATTAAATGAAGGGAATAAGAGTTTGATGGTGGATAAAAAAATAAAAAATAAATATTATATATTAAATATAATATAATCTTTTGATCATTCATGTTTAAATTGATTTGGCATTAATAGAATACTAAAACCAAATAATCTAGAAGAAAATTTTTAAAATGAAAGAGGGTTTTACCACTTGTATATCATCTCCTTCAGAAACCCCTTAAGGTTCCTAAGATTGGTATTTTTGATAGAAAATAAACACCATGAAAATTTTAATAGTTTTTGAAGATTAATTTGGTATAATATATTCAATAACCATGGATTTTAATGTTTGAGGACAAGAGGTGTTGAGGGGTGGTATTTATAGTGGAGAAAAGGGGTGGTTTTGATTATTTTTTCATCACATTATTATTTTGGCACAACACCATATATATTGATGATTACTCTTAATATTTAAAACATATAGTTCCCATGAGTTATAACTAAGGGTTATTACAACATTAAAACTTCATCCATTAATCAATATTCTATGTATTTATCAAATATCTTAAATTAATGTATTTACCTATTCACCCAAAAATCCCAAAAAAATCAACATGACCATTTATCAATGTGTAGATTTCAAAAAAAAATTGAAATTAATTTTCTAAATATGAGAAATGCAATTTTTAATTAAAATATGGATTTTAATAATAAAAAAATATGGATTTTAATATAATAATCGATTTTATGACACATTGATAAATTAATTAATGTCTCAAAAAATTTCTTCTAATCATAAGATAAAAAAATATTAATTTATTATTCAATTTTAAGAAAATAAATTTTATTTAAAATTATAAAATTTTAAAATAATCATTTACATTTCAGAAAAATAAAAACACTTAATTTATCATTATAAATACATTTAATTACTGATTTGTTGATATAAATATTTCATATAATAATTTACCAGGAAACTATATTTACTTATACTTTCATAGGTGTGGTTATTATTATAATGGGTGCATTTCTATTGTTAATTGTCATATTATTGTTCCAACTGTAATATTAGTATTTAATATTATATCATGGTTTCTTTAAGCTTATTGTTGCAAAATCTATCAAATAATTTTAATTTATTTAAGATGATACATACCATAAAATTTTAAGGTGTTATAAAAATGATGATAAGGATTAAAACTCCTTCATTTTTTTCCATAATTTTATTATTTTTTCTTATTTGTCTATAATCATCCAAAACTCCAACATATGACCAATTTTTACTAAATATCATTGATTTTTAGATTTTGAATAATGTTAATGTAAACAATTTCAATTTAATCGTCCTAATATTTATAATATTTTGTGAAATTAATAAAAATAAACAAATAGTTGGTAATGATTATATTACATATATATTATTTTTATCATGTAAATTTATTTTAAATTTCTAATCATGAAATAATTACCTTAATTTAATGTGCATCACTGATATAGTGATTGTGAATACACAAAACAAATAACATAAATGACTTCAAAAACTCTAAAAGTAATAATTCGTGGATGAATTATATTGTACCATGAATTTTATAGTTAAATATATCATATATCGAGATGAATTAATTGATAATATTCAGAATCTATTTGAATCATATTTTGATTGTTTTAAACTAAATAAACTATATAAAAATGAATTCATTTATATTTATTGGTTAATAATTTTATTTAAATTAGTTAAATTTTTTGAAAAAAAATTAAAATATGGATAATAAGATGAATATGGTGTAAATTATCACTCCTAGTCCATTTCTATTCAAAATCTCATCATATTTAAAATAATTATCATTTAGCATTGAAATTGTTTTTGATAGCAATTTGAGATTAATATTGGATAAATAAGGGGTTAACTAAACTATATGGTCTAAAATAGTATCTAAACGTAAGAAATTTTACATAAATGAGTGTAGTTAGACCAACCAATATTTATATTTGATGATTTATTACCATTTTACATGAGTTAGTCATATAATATATAATATTATTTCATGTATATCACAAATTGACAATAATGATAATTTTTGATCAATAATATTTTAATAAGAGATTTCAAGTTCATAAAAATCATATCTTCCAAATGTTAATCATTTATGATTGAATATAATAATAATTTTCCATTTATGGGTAACTTTTCTTTTCATACTTAATATTTTGACCAATTAATTGTATGAAATAATGAAATCATGGTAACAATAAAAATTGTTAATAGAATTTCAAAAATAGAAAATGGTGAAAAATCATCTAAACTGGTGTTTTTATTATTATATTATTTTGAATAATAAAAATATTAAATCATATTTATATAAGTTTTTTTCCAAAAAAAAATTAACAGTAAATTATATTAATTTTTTACATTAAAAATTTCAAAAAGTTCACATTCCCTAAAATATAAAAAGAACCACCTCTTCTCTTATCACCTCACTTCATGATCCATTTTTTTGGGAAATCACTTCGCAAATACATTCCTAAAATCCACAACCACTTTATATAGATTTTATATTTTGATTAATACTATCCTTATATGTATGAATGTGTAATGAAAAGGATGTTCCTTAAATTAGATGTAAAAATTTTAAAAAAAATTTAGAATTACCTCTTGTTCTAACCAATTCAAATATCATTTAAACTTGATTAAATAATAACAAAGTTTTCTAAAATATACTGATTTAATATTTTTTTTAATTTGATAACCCTTATCCATATATTGTTCCATCAAACATAAATGATACCAGTAATTATATGTTTGTTTGACAACCGCCATGCAAAGTGATGTCATTGTTTTTCCATCACTGCATATCCTTGATGTTTATAATTATGTATATAATGTGAATATAATCTATTAATGACATATTTATGATTATTTAAAAATAATATACTCAATAATTTATTTCATTTCCATCCATTTAAAATGAATTTTTCGTTGGCACATACATGTTGATTACCAACTCCACGAAGATATGTGATTTATTTTCCACTACCATGTATCATAATATATATATATATATATATATGTATTTATTTGTGCATATTTTAGTAAATAATATGATATTTAAAATATTTTCATAACTTAATAGAAATTAAATGATACTTACCATTATTCTGTCATGTTATTTGAAAAAAAGAAAACATTACTCATGCATATACATGACCTATCATCTCTGTGTGGGTAAAATTATTCACTTTTTAAAACCAAATTTAAGGATCATTTTTTAAAGTATTATTAATGAATTAACCATATAAATATATCATGATTATTATATTTATAATATGTAAAAATTCCCTCTTTGACTGTAGTCAAATTAATGTAGTAATTTTAGGTGTGTATAGTGAATATCATCACGTCATAAAATATGAAAATTATTAATTTTTTAATTGTATATATCATAGTAATAAAAAAATATTACAAAATAAAATTTTTACTAATAAATTAAATATTTATTAAATTTTTTTATTCAAGAAGGTGATTAATGTATGTGGTGTGTTAGAATCGAGGTAAAAAACATAGATCCTTAAAAACCATTTCTAATTATTTTATATATTTACTATAAAAATATTTTTCATTTATGTAAATATTTTCAAATTTATATTATTTATTTACATATATGGTCATGAATGTATTATAATGTAAAATTTTAAATTTCATTTATTGGTTTTCAAAGATATATTTTAATGGAATGTTTTTTATTTCTTTATCAATGAAAAGTAGAATATCCGATTTTATTTTTTACTAAATCATTGATTAGCTCAATTGTTGCAACAATTATTTTTTGGTTTTTCTTCTTTGATGTGATTCCATAATTTATTCAATGAGTAAACCTTCATAAAACTTTTATGGTTTTTTAGTTTTAAATATTTTGATTCTAGTTAAAATGAATTTTTAAATATCCCAAAATATTTAAAAATTGTTTTAAAATGATATTTTCATGAGTTCGAGGATAGAAATATCTTATATTTTAACTATCATGCATGTAATTTTATTGGAATATTTTTTTAATAATGAATGGAGTTCCTGATATAGATCATGTTGAAGGGAGACCTCGATATAACTCATAATTATGTGTGTGCCCGATATAGATCTCTAATGAATTAGTTAATAATTATAATAGAAACTGACCATATTAGTAATTACAATTTCAAGGGATCTTGTTATTTTTATTTTAATTTTATGTCTCAAATAACCTATATGAAATTTCTATTCATGCAAGATTTTTTTATGAAAGTCATTTTTCGTAAAAATCAATGCTAATGATATTTTCCATTAATGGGTAGATTATATAATTTATGGTAAAAATAAATATTTTTATGGATATATTTTTTCTTATTTTATCTTGTTTATTATAAAATCCTTATGATTTTATCCCATTAGTTTGTCATATAGTTTAATTTTGAAAAACATTGATAAATAAAGATGATTTCATGTACAATTGATTAATGGATCTAAATGATTATAATGTGAAAGGAAAAACTCTAATTTATAATTTTATTGTTTGAAAAAGGAAAAATTAGTTTCTTTCTTAATTTATCGATCCCTTACTAAGTGTTTCCTTCTCATCCCATGTTTCTATATGTTTTTCAAATGTGTTAATGATGATTAGAAACAATGATGATAACATAATATGGAATTATAAATTTTGTTCATGTAGGGAATTTTGCTCACTTAACTTCATGGGTAATGTTCAGTAAGTGTTATTTCATAAATCACGAAAACTATATTACTAAATGTTTTGTGATTTGGTAAGTGGTCACATTATTCTAATTAATATTTTTTATATGGATAAAGTTGTGTCATGATTTTTATATAAAATCCACGAATGAAATGTTTTTGTTATTAGAACATGATCTAGAAGTATGGGTTTGGTGTTGTTACAATGACGATGAAAATGATATGGAATATAGAGAACTAAACACCCACTAAGAAACAATGGATTTTTAATTTAACTTTTCTTCCACCTACTCTTTTATATAAATAATGAAATGGAAAAACATTAAATTTTCTACTAGATAACTTGTGGGTGAATTATGAAGAAAATATTATCTTTGGAAAGTTATTGTATAGATTGAATATTCCTAATCAATATTAGATGTTTATTGGATTGTTATTCGCATTAGGGAATATTATTCTTCTTTTATTCAAATTTTATGTGATATCATTCATGGATTGGATCTCTTGATTTAGAGGATATTATAAGTTAGAGTATAGTAAGAACACATATAAAAATAACGCCACGAGCATATATTATTACAAATATGAATATAAAATATAAATGATAATTACTTTTATTATATTGTGAAATATATCATAAATTGTTAAATGAAAAGATCATCATTATTTATATTATTATTCTCATAGAAAATGTTACCTCCCTTGACAGAAAATGAGTAATGAGGATGAAACATCAATATAAATTAAATCATGATAAATTTATATATTATTTTCACCCAAAGGTATTTATTATTACTTATATTTTTAGTGCCCAAATTTATTTTTGGGGGAAAATTTAAATGACTATAAATATCACTATGTATATTTCTTTAATAAACATTATGTTATTAACTATTTATAAAAAAATGGAAAAATAATATAAATCAATAATAGAATAAATGAAAAAATATATACATTAGAACCTATCCATCAAACTAGTGGGTTTTAATATGGGTAAATGAATTATAATATGTATATATAACTACTTTTCATTTAATAAAAATTTTAAAATTTCCTTTTTGTACATTAAAATCTATTTTTATAAGAATGTATTTTTATGTTCTGTATGTTTCATTGATGAAAGCAATTTATATTATCATTTCATGATTACGTTAATAAAATTTTAAAATGTTTTATTAATTATACTTTGATTATGGTTATATAGAAAATAATAATATGAACATATTTATATTAAAATATCCATTTTCCTTCGAAAATAGTTTTTCATTCTAATATATGAATTTATTTTCAGTGTATAATCCAAAATGTATGATCATTTATATTTAATAACAATCATAATATATAGATATATCATAAATATATTATATCAAGATATATTTATAAGATTTTGGTGAAAATATTGTCTTTTTGGGAAAAAAATCAGTTTTTAAAACATCCTGACTTATATGATGTTATTATTATATAGAATTGAACTATAAATTTACTAAATACACTTATAGTAGATATATATATTTAATAATTATTGTTAATAAAATTTATAAATTATTTTTTTATAAACATTTGTTTTCTATTTTTTATCCTCAATTAAAATATTATCTAATTTTTTATAATCTTTTATATATTAACTTCATAAAAACTTATTTTTATCAACATCATAATGATAATTTAAACAAAATGATTTTAAATTTGTAATTATAAGGTCGATAAGATGTAATAAGGTGTTTTTCACTTTGAATAATTAAAAATGAATTGCAAAGCTAAAAAATGATTACTCTAGTGCAATTTAAAATTGGGTTAAAAGGGTTAAAAAAGGGCGAAAATGAATAACATGGAAAAAATATGATTATAATTGTTTTGATGTGGTATGGATCTGGAAATCCATATCATAAATAAATTATTTTCCAGTTTCTAGTATTCTAGTTATGTAAAACATGTATTTCCATTATATTAAAATGAAATATTTACAAAAATCTAACTATCCTAATTTATAAAATTGTCCTTTAACCACCCCTTTATGATCATGACAATTTTTGGTTTCCACCAATGAATAACACATTTTATATAATAATTAAACTATTAATATTTCTATAGTTTCTATTCACAACATGATATCCTTATCCCAGAAATTATATGGTGTTGTCGAAGGGAAAATTTTCATTTCTGTGATATTAGTAATAATTACTTATTTCATATAATTTTTATCGTATAATTTAAAAATTATTTTCATAATGGGATTAAATTAAAAAGTTTTTATAAAGTATATTATTATTCAGTGGGGATAATTGTTAACCACCTTTTCCCTTGTTTATTAAGAAAAATAAAAAAAATTCAAGAGTATATAAAAAACACACCCTCCAAGAAGAATCATGTTTAATTTTCCATCACCACCTTACATATAAATACCTAATGTAGAATTCATTAAAATAATATAATTATAAAGTCATTATTCTTCAAAAATTAAATCAATTACACATTTAATTATTTCGACGGCAAATGATATCATCATCCATGAGTATGTGCAAACCACTGCATCCATGGAATGGTGTATTCTATTTTTCATTACATCATTTGATGGGAGTTCATGTGATAGGTTTTATTGTCTGAAAAATAATTTTTAAAATATATTTTAATTCTAGTATGAAAAATTAAAAAACTAATTTGTAATAGGAGAAATAAATGATCATTTTAATATTGCCTATCTAAAACTAGCATACAAAAAGGAAAATAATTAATTCATATAATTTAATTGTTTCATTTTCATTGTCTCTTCCTCTAATAATATTAAAATATGGTTTATAAAATTAATAAAAACTAAAATATTATCGTTATGCCAAAGTAATTTTGATATAACAACTAAATCACATCATAATGATATATTAATTAGGGAATATTAATATTTGGTGTTATCTAACCCCCAAATTGAGAAATAAAAAGAAAAATATATAAGGGATAACTATGAAAAATTAAATGCAAAAAATAAAGAATATAGATAAGTAAAAAAATATTTGATTTTCATTTATTGATGTTTGAAAATATTAATATCATTAATTTAGATACCAAGGTCCAATCATTATAAATCATTGAAACAAGCCCATCATCAATTTCATCATTAATTAATTTAACCAAATATCAAATAGAATAAAATTTAATCATTATATAAAGAATCAGTTATAGTTCTATGCATGATATGATCGTGTTTAACATGAATACAATAATATATAATAACATCACTATTATTAAACTATTTCCAAACAATCAGGAATAATCACTTTAAAAATTCAAAATAGATTACAACAAATATAAATGTAGACAAAAATTATCAATTTTGTTCAAAACAATATAATTATATGAAAATGTTTTTAAAATAGGTTCTTAAGAAATATATTTTTTATAAATGAAATTCATTCACATTAGTGTATGTCTAGAATAAGCATAAAGAGTTCATTATATCAAATTTAATTTCATGAACATATTTAATATTATGCACCATGATAATTTTGATAAAATATGAATACATCTTAATTAACATATTTTAACACATTAATGTAATTCAAGGTTATAAGTAGACTTATTATGTATCATCATTGAAGAAGATTCAAATAATAATATATTATATTTATACCATTAAGACAAAAAAAATTTACTTCAACAAGATATGTTGTGTATTAAACACAAATTTTCATTTTATGGTGAATAAATATTGACCATATATTTATTTTGTCACAATATTTAATGTAATATATAAGATTGAAAATTTATTTTTATATCTAAATTCAATGTTTTTGTTAAAATTTTACTACATACATGGAGTATATTGATAGTATAAATATCATTTCTTTAAGTAATATCACATCATTATTAAATTATTTCTTTTATTCTTGTTTGTAAAAAACCATATTATAATAATTATTGGAAAATTAACTCCCACACTTTGGTAATTCACCATTTAATTAAAATATTTAAACATGCTGAAATTTATTCTCAAAAGTATTTCTCTATTGAGAATAATTCACATCCCCTTTATTGTGTGTTTCCCCACATTATCAAAAATATTGTATCACCCCAAATATGATGAGTTATATTTTGATACACACACATGTGATTTATCATGTTACTATCATCATTACCTTCTCCACTTTTCAAATGAAAATGTTTTTAATAATTTTAGGATATCAGTCTTCAATAATGGAATGAAAATTTATTATTATTATTTTCTATCCATTCTAAATAAAAAATATATATTTAACAACATGAGGTATGTGATAACCATCATGTCCTTTAATAGAAATTTTATTGAAGATCCTTCTTTAATATAAAATTTTACACATTATTTATCCATTTATATTTTAATAATAATTTATGAATATGTTCCATAACATCATATATTATGAAAATATGAAAACATTTTTCAAAATACCTCTTAAAATTTCATTTAAATATTTATATTTATATATAAATTCATTATTTCCATAATAAATATTTCTTTAGATCATTCCTATAAATTTCCCTAAGAAATAATATTTTACTGTGATTTAAATTTTAGTCTCGTCTAATTATTTTATTGAATTAGATTTTTGGTTATAGAATTTTGAAATTTGGAGGAACCACATTTCATTCAATGGGTTCTATTATGTTGAGATAAATGAATTCCATTTTATTTAGAAGTATTTTTTCTGATATGATCAATGATTGATTTAATTTAGAAAATATGTGTATGCCAGGATGATAGGTACGGTCCTATATCTAACTCGAGTTATTTGTTTATGTTTGGCATCCCATGTGATAGTAATATGCAGAAATAATTAATTTTCTCATAGGGAATATGAATAATTATCTTTCTCAAATGGAAATTCATTCAATTAATAATTTTTTTCATATAATCATGGGAATGGTGATTTTTATCATAAAGTTTGATAAGATAAATATTGTTGCACCATCATAAGTTTTTGTTCTTATTATAATCTTATATATTCCATGTCAATGACTTCTTTCTAATATATTATACACAATTATATTATTATCACAAGATTTTGGAATATTATTTTAAGAAAGTAAACAATGTTATTATTGTTGTGGCTCATTAATATAATACAATTTCATGAAATATTATTATTTTCTTTCATGCCTAATGAAATTGTTTTTTAATTATAATTTATAGAATATAACATTCTTATATATTCATATTATACCCATATTCTCATCTTATTTTTTATTATGGTATTTTTTTTGTTTTCTCATATGTTTATGGTTTTGTAGAATTTGATATCTCCCCAATCATGTTTTCCCATTTCCTAGGGTTATAATGTAATTGAAAACATATATTATTTGTAGAATTGTATATTATGTGGCTAGATTTTTGGATATGTTGATGAATTTTTAACGAATATGTTCTTATTTATTATTAGGGAACATATTTATTAGTTGAAAAAGAAATGGGGTTTTTTTAATTCAATTATTTCCCTAATTTTCTATAACTCAAATCCTCGAATAGCATTGGATTTTATTTTAATTAAATAATTCAATTGTGGAATATAATTATATTATTTTCACATATGTTCGTTTTAATTAATATTTGGACCCAAATAAATCTACACCATTACTCTTTGAGTATGAATCACGATGACATCCAAATTCTTGATATATGATTTGTTTCAAAATTATACACCGATCTCAGAATCTATGGGAACCAAGGTAACATATTTATAATTTAGTATATATATATTTTTAATTAAATAATAACTAGTTTCACATCATTCATTAAATTCACAAAAATAATGGTATAAATGCATTATTAAATCAATGTAATAATATTAATGATAACATCCTGAGAAAATATAATATTAAAATATTTCATGTTATGTATTTCGATTAAATAAATTATAATATTTTAATGAAATAATATAGAAAACACATAATGTTAATGAAGGGAATTTTAAAACAAAATAAAATAATAATTTTATTTTTTATTTACAATATAAGGGAAATATAAATATATTATAAATATATTTAGTTAATATTAACATTACTTTTTATGTTAAAATTAAAAAATTTATTTTGTATTAATATGTGATAATTTTTTCAAAAAATTGATTTTCTAGTAAAAACTGATTTTTTACTAAATTTGGATCCTCCCTAATTTAATAATTATTATATTATATATGGTATAAATTATTTATGTATTCAAATATTAATTTAATTAACAAAAAAATTAATGTTAAAATAATATATGATCTTTTAATATTTTTGGTAAATATATTTATAATTACATTAAATGGATACATTAAAAAGGAATTTGTTTTATATCATTCCTTTCATTTAATAAATATTTCAATAAAATTAGCTTTTAAATTGATTTCAAATATAAAGGCCCTTTTTAAAAAAAAGTCAATTTGTTTTTAAAAAAATCTGTAACTTTAAAAAAATTATCCTCATCATAATTTAAATGTTTAATAACACTATTTTAGTTAGAAATAATTTTTATGTCTTTTGTGACTTTAATATAGAATCATATTTTCAATTAAAATTTATATTAATCACATTAAGTATACTCCAAATTTGGTTTCATCAATTATAATTGTACTAATTATGTTCTCCTTATATTTGTAAATAAAATATAATTCACATAATTAATATTTTTTATAAATAATAATATTTTAATCGACTATTCTAAGGTGGTTAAAATTTTATATAATTAAAATGATCTTTAAAACATCAATAAATCATTTATTAGTTATCAAAGTCAATCTAACTTGACTTCCCAACATTTCATCTCCTGACTCTCTACAATTCATGCCATCTCATTTTTACCCCATATGTAACATTCATTTCCATGGAAGATTCCCTTCTCATCATATATAAAAGCAAACACATTGAAAACATCTATGTATAAAAAAACATTAAAACTCATCATAAAATTCTACCTATTTATTCATTATGAAACACTATTCCATGAACCTCACCCTTTTTCCGTAATTATTAATCTTTTTCCAATCATTCCCAAATAGAAGTCTATATAAAATAATTTTTCTGAAAGTAAGTATTAGTCTCCTCTTAGTTTTAGTCTTTATTATTCTTGTTCATAGTCATATCAAAATTTTATAGGTATAATGAATTTTGTATCACATATATACTCTCATTTCATTACAGTAATGTAACGTCATTTATTCATCCAATTTTTAGCATCTTATAAAATGAAAAAAATGAATCGATCATGCATATATAAAGGAAACACTCCACTTTAGGGGAATGGAACTGTGCTGATCAAACCATTGCATTTTTTCAAAGATAAATGTACTCGTAGGTGTCGTGGAATATTTTTAAAGAAATTCAATTATGAAAAACATGGAAAGTGGGGATTAGATATCCTGTAACTGTATCACATGATGTGAAATCCTCTTTAATGTCTTTTCTAGGAAGCCATCATGATGTGAAGACTTTTATACGATGTGAAATAAGGATTCATTGAATGAAATTGTTTGGGGTATAAAATATTACATAATTTGATGAGGTGATATCTTTTTCTGTGAAACATCAAACTTGGGGGTTACATGACATGAAATTGTCTTTCAGGACGTGCAATACTCTGATGCTATATGTTTTATGTGTTTTTTAAATTCATAATTTCTGTCAATCCTATGGCTACAGCAGCTCTCCGTTGACCCTAGGAGACTAGCCAACCCTCTCTTTAGTATCTTAGTAATTCCTTTGACAAGGATCAATCCCTAGCATCCTCTTTCCATACGTAGAAATATATCGTTGATATAAGTCATGATCTACCTCTGTTCTTGTGTTTTCTTCGATCCTTTTCCTCATATATATCCATTCCATGTGATGGAACGTGAAATTCATGTTCCTAATAAATTTTCATAATATTTGTGGGTTGTGTGGTTGTAACACAATGTCCTCAGGTTGATGCAATTGTTGCAGGAAAGGTGATCGTGATCCGTTACATTGATCCATTCTCCTGAGAATAATTTCAATGACCATTTGAGTTATGGATTTGAGTCTTCTCTATGTATTTATATTAAATCATATAGATTCTATGATTTATCCCTTAGGACACAATGAAATTTACCAAATTAAATACTTCCTTTGGAATAAAGAATTATTTTCGATCAAATAGGGGTGATTTAACTTTATACTATAATAATGGTTTTCCATTTGATTTTATAGATATTGTGTTGTCTATCCTTTTCTTGATTTATCGTGTTATTCATGAAAGAAATTGGTACTGAATTTAAGGATTAAATTAACTAATAATTATTTAGAAAATTTATTGAAGATTCTTGTTAAATCAATCTAGTTGTTTTTATAATTTAATTCTAATCTTTTTGATTATGATATCTATATTTAATAGTACCAGTTAACGATCACTACTAATGATGATGATTTTTTATAAAAGGGTTAATGGAATTTTGTTTTAATTGTTTAATTAATTTTTGATTTCTTTTTTCTTTGGATTCCCAGAGTTAGAAAATGTGAATAATGAATAAGTTAACACAAATTGGAATAAGAATCAATTGTGAGATAAATATAATGCCTTTGTTATTCCCCATATGCATACATTATTCTATGTTCCATGGGACTTATGCATTGAATACTGGATAGATCCTTGTGTTTGAAGGTTTGATGCCTTGTTTTAGAGCTGAGAGCCCGTTTCTAGGTTTTTTCATGCTGTTTGTCATGTGATATGAATAAGATACTTGTTGTATGTGGGGTAGGGTGGCCTGAATGTGATGTGAGCCTAAGATGGATGATCTTATGGGGATGTTATGGTATGTAAGGCCGGGAGGCACAATTGTTGTGATTTTAGTAGATGCTTAGTGTGGCGAGTTTCCTCAGTTTATGCATGTGGTGTCCGGGAGGATATTGTAGGTGATGGAATGGGTTGAATATGGGATTACTAGAGGATGTGATTGTTTGATTCTTGTTGAATCCATTATTTTTTTATCTGCATCACATTTCCCATAGCATTAGGAAGATTTTTTTTGTTACTTTCTCTCCATTGGAGGTTAATAGGCATGGGGTATGCCACGTGTTATCCGTGTTTTTCTTCCCGTGGTTGGATGGGTAAATTCTATTTATATTTGTGAAAACCCCTGATTGGTTATTCATTTACTCATAGTGTTGTTCTCCCTTGTAATATTTAGATTAAATTTTTTTTAGAATAACAAGAAATATGTAAAATTGTAATGTTGTTAAAAATTGAAGAAATGATATTTTACCTAGGTGGATAGAACTTGTTGGGATGTAGTGCTGGGATTTTTTTTCAGAGAATCTATGGTCACTATTTGGTTATTCCTAGAGGCCATGGAACATTGTGTGATACTAATGAAATTTATTGTGGAAAATGATAGTGGTTAATTAATGGTTGAAAAATTATTCAACATTTTGTGTAACTATAAAAAAGAATAATGTAATTTAATGTACCACATTAAATGGTTGTGTGATTATAGGATATATAGTCTTAGGAGTGGCAGTTGGGAGTCCGAGAGATGTCAGCCACAGTTGAGTCTAAGACTTGGTTATTCTCATAGTGTTGTCCTAATCTATATTATGTCCTGTAATTTTTGTTTTTATAAAAACTACTCCACCCTTCATGTTAGGAAAACTAACACCCCAAGGATTATGAGCCTTTAGGGTAGTTTTCCAATCTTCTCTGTTAGTGGATGGATGGCTGAATAACCCCTTTTTCCCTACTCTCTTCACTTGGATGTTACTTTTGCTATTATGCACAGAAGTTAGTTTTCCAAAATATGTGTGTAGAGGGATGAAATAGATTTTGGTTATTCACACAAATATATTCATTATGTAGTTTCCTAATGGAACCTGTAGTTAGAATGTGTATATGTTTTGGTGGGATGAGGATCATTACACGATTAATGGGCTGAAATGTATTGAGGAATAATTCATGATGTATGAAACTTGTTATTCTAGTTGTGGTGGATAAAAAAAAACTAACTGGTTACTTGGGTTATGTGTACATGGTGGTGTGATGCATGAGGTTCATGTTGACACCTTATGTGTGTGTTTTGGTGCATAGCTTAGGTGTATGTGGGCTATCCTTTTTAAAAGAAGATTCCCAGGACATGTGACATTGGGGAAAAGAAAAAAACAAGTGTTGAAGTGGTATCGGGCTACCCTTGATATTCATTATAATATAATATTCCATTTTATGTAAAACTTGGTGAGAGTATCCAAGAAGATGCTGGGAAAAAATTATACCTGTTTTGGGGATGAGTTAGTTCCACTTATTTTTTTCTACTCTTTATATCGCTTTCATTTCATTTTCACAAGAGGATATAGGGATGATCCTACTAGGTATACTGTTATACTCAAAATATATAGATATATAAACATGTCACGGCCTATCCTCGGGGCCCGTTTCATGACTACCCCAAGCCCGCCTTCC
Organism: Viscum album; assembly: GCA_963277665.1. Classification (NCBI taxonomy): domain Eukaryota; kingdom Viridiplantae; phylum Streptophyta; class Magnoliopsida; order Santalales; family Viscaceae; genus Viscum; species Viscum album. The sequence continues at coordinate 1,934,410,952 of OY728159.1, forward strand.
ATAGGCTAGGGGTTGGCGACTAGAACCAAAGGCGTAAATCTCAGTAATAGGGAAGGCAATTACTTTATAAAAGTAAACAAACACAATAGAGTAATCATGTAAAGTAAGAACTAAGTATAACTGAGTACAAAAGTAAGTTCTAGAAAGTAAATGGGCCAGTATAAAAATCCAACATATAGTACAGTACAACTGAGAAAGAAATTACAACAGCTGTAAAGTAAAGAAGCAACCAACGAGTTGTCCTATAGGAATCCCTCTTGAAGGGTGGGTATATATAGTCTCATCGGTACCTCGGGTTCGTCCGTACGCTCTGTGTACGTCCCGCTAGGTGGTCCATCTCCAGATACAGTCCAGCTCCACAAGACTCAACCACGATCAGTGTTGTCTGTCATCTGCAACCCACACAACGTACTGTGGGCATTTCCCGAGGAAGGGTGAGTATACGATACTCATTAGGGACCCCGATATCCCCAAAGGTCTCCCAGAATCCACAAAGTATAATCCACAAAGGAATGATACAATCACGATGTATCAACCAACTCTACTTAGGTATATTCCCATACATATACCTAAGTCATCAATATGAGTTCGGCTCCAACTTCCAAGCCCAAGCACAATCCGGTACTCATAGGAAAGCAGTCAATCACATCAATGATAATGATTGAAAGGAAATACTCACTCACACAGGTATATTACTCACGAATAGGGGTGGAGATGATTAGATGTAGCCTCTGAATCCTCTCCTCTGTCGAACCTACGTTGGATCCAACTACAAATGTCGTCGCTGTCGAACCCACGTAGGATCCATATATAGTCTTCATTGTTGCCGAACCCATGGAGGATCCAAGTATAGTAATCCTCGCTACTGAACCCATGTAGGATCCAAGTACAGTAGTCTTCGTCATCGAACCCACGGAGGATCCCAGCACGGTAGTCGTCGCAGTCGCAACCAACTCTTGGGTTCCCGCACAGAGTGTGCTCGTTTCCAGGAGGGTCCTCTCCTCGAGTAAAGGGGGTCGATACCTCAAATTTCATGAATTCTAGAGTTGATGTATCCCAATTTTATTTATCGTCAAAAGAAACGAAACGCGACAGACGGCGCGTCAAACAGATGTCTGGTCTGAGATATATTGGATTTTTTGTTTCAGGGGCTCGGTTAGAAATATGCTCGTTCCAAACGTGAAATTTTACCAATGTTGACCTAGATTCACTTAGAGTATTTCAAAATAACCTCCTAATCGATAGGTTCCTACTTCCGCAGACGGCGCGTCGATCGGACGTGTGGTCTTTACGTTATTCACATTTAAGTGAAAAATGGGCCTGGCCCATTAAACCCAATGGGCTGGCGAGTTGGGTTTACCCTATTTTCATGGGTCCGACCCGACAGGGGTGTCGGACCGGCCTGAAAAAATGTATGATTCGTCCCATGGGGCGTGGCCCGGCCTGAAGGGGCGCGACCCAAACAGAAGTGGCATAGCCTGACGGGCCGCGGCCCGGCTTGGCCCAGCTGGGTGTGGCCCGGAAGGCTCAACACGAAGGCTGAGCGGTCCTATTGGGGGTTGCGATCCCCTGGCTGCTCGAACTGAAGGCGCCAAGTGGAGTTTCCCTTCCTATCCAGCCGACCTTCTTGTGCAAGCGGCCCTCACGGGCGGGCTGCAGCTCTTCCGACGTGGTGCCCTCCTGGCACCACAGCTTATCTCTGGCCGGCCGGCCGTCTGGCGGGCCGGTCCTTCCACAAAGCGTCCCCCGATGCGGGCCGGAGTTCCTTCTACACAGCCGGCATGACGACACAAACATCTTCTGCCATGTTCCTGGCATGACGCAATGACCATGTGCTTCCTCCGCTGTGGCCTGCTTGGCCGCGGATTTATTTGCGTGTGTGACGATGGCCCTTGCACCGCCAGCCTCTTCAGCGGGCCGCCTCCGGTCGCCAATTCCAAAAATAATCAATATCAAATGGAGGGTCATCGGGCCATCTTTGTTCGACTCACACCATCCGCGTTATGCAATAGCAATAGTCCAAGACAATGAAAGTCATATAATAATGAATGAGTCACAATCTTAATCTGTTAAAAATTCTACATAACCCCTACCTAGATAATTGATGCCGTACGTCGGGCGTTGCGGAAAACGGCGTCGCAGGGTTAGGATTCGTAGATGACATCAGAGTGCATCTGAGGAGGAAGCATAGTCTCCTCACTTGTCGTGGAAAAGAGAAAGGAAGGTGCATTACTGTTCTTCATGGAACCGTCGTTCTTCGTCGAATAAGACGTCATTCTTTCTTTGGAGGGTTGGTGTTCTTCAAAAACTCAAGAGCTCTCCCAATTCTCCTTAGCACAACAAAATCCCTCCCAAAATAAAATAATAAGCCACTCCTATTATTTTATTAACACAAGCCATTTAAAATTAAAATATTCAAACACTTAATTAATATATTGGAGGATTCTATTTATTAATTAATGTGTTGGCATGAATTAAATGGGAGAGGAGAAGGTGGAGAGTTTACTAAATTAAGAGGTGTTACAAAATTAATGAAGGGGGTTTGAGGGAGTTATTTGGGGAGTTTAAATAGGGTTATGGGAGATGAATGGTTGGGGATCATGTGGGACCCACCTCTCATATATCCACACATGGGAAGTTGGGTGGTTGTGGCCCCACCAACAAATTCCCATTAGAGGAATTAACCTCCTTAGATACATAAAATTGTTCTAACAATTTTATTTATCTTTTTAATTAAACCACAATTTATAACATCAAACCTACATAAAATGCAACTACATTAATGGTCCCCTTAAGAAATTATCGGTGCTGTGAGTTCATCGGTACCCTCAGATTTTAATTTCAAGCACCGGTTCAAAAGATAGAAAAAACTCGCTCGTTCGTTCACTGAATGTACCCAAGCTAAACTTCAGAAATTGATTCCAGGCACACCAGGCCTCAGAATCAAGTGCCGTCAGAATCCACTGACTAGTATAATTATTAAGTAATTATAAAAAACATTCCATGAAATTTATGGGTGTTTACATTACTCTCACCTCAGGGCTTTACATCTCCGTAAAGCTACAACATAAATTAGCAGAACAAATGAGGGTTCTGAGCATGCATCTGAGCCTCCCGCTCCCATGTGCTCTCCTAGAGGTTCTTTTTTTGCCAAAGAATGCGCACCAGAGGAATTGAATGTCCACGTAGGACCCAATCATGTTGATCCTAAATCTCCACCGAGACATCCACAAATGTTGGCCATTCCTTAATGTCCAGCTCCATGTGATCGATGATGTGGGTCAGGTCGTGCAAGTATCTCCTCAACTGATATACATGGAAGACTTCATGTACCCGGTAAACTGAGGTTGAAGGGCTAGGTGGTAAGCCACCTCGCCTACTCTGTTGAGGACCTAGAAACGCCCAATGAAGCTCGAAGATAACTTGCCGCCCTGGCCAAATCTCTATAATCCATGTCAAGGTGGGACCCATATGAAAATCTGGTCTCCATCCTCGAACTCCAGTGGTCTACATCTCCTATCATCGTAGGGATTATGTCTTCTTTGTGAAGTCCTCATCTACTCCTAGATGATCTGCACCTTTTCCATCGTAGCCTAAACCATCTCAGGTCCTACACGTGCTGACTCTCCTAGGTCTGTCCAGCACAGAGGTGATCTGCATTGTCGGTCGTACAATGCCTCGTAAGGTGCCATCCCGATGGTGGAGTGGTAGATGTTGTTGTACGCAAACTCCACCAACGGTAGGTGATCCTCCCAGCTACGACCAAAGTCAAGGACACATACACGTCACACGTCCTCATGATTCAGAATGGTACCCTTCATCTGGCCATCTGTCTGAGGACTAAAGGCAGTGCTCAGGCGTAGCTGCGTCCTAAATGCCTCCTGCAACCCCTTCCAAAGATGGGAAGTAAAGCGATAATCTCAATCGGAGATGATAGATGATGGAACACCATGAATCTATATGATCTCATGAATGTAGAGGCATCCTACGCTTTGTACTGAGCCTTGCTCTCTGATCGGTAGGAAGTGGGCCGAAATGGTGAGGCAGTCGACAATCTCTCAGATAGAGTCGTGTCCCCTATATGTACGTGGAAGCCCTGTCACGAAATCCATGGATATCCCATCCCACTTCCACTCCGGATCCTCTAAGGGATGTACCAATCCTGATAAAACATGTTTCCCTACCATCACTTGCTGGAATGTGGGGCATCGTGAAAATGAACTATCCAACAACCTTTTTCATACCTGGCCACCAGTGTTATCGTCTATGGTCATGGTTCATCTTCGCTATTCCAGGATTTACCGTTAGAGGGGATGTGTGATACTCCCATATCACATCCTCCTTCAATGCTACTAGTACCATGGAACGTCCCCTAAAGTGGATGACGTGCTCTCCTCCTTAAGAAAATCCATCAGGTGCCTACCCTGTAGAAATATGAGCACGTCGTGTATCACAGTCAACGTCCACACACTGTGCCTCTCTAATTCGCTGATGTAGTGGAGGAGTAACTGTGAGGGACTGTAGAATGGTTTCCCCATCTCTATTCACAAAGGATATTTTCAATGCGTCTAATTGCTCTGTTGCCTCTACAAGTAGCTGAACACTTGATCTCTTACTGAGAGCATCAGCTACTATGTTCCACTTACCAGGAGTACAGACTATCTCAAAGTCATATTCCTGGAAGAACTCGAGACATCGCCACTATCTCAGGTACAGGTCATTCTATGACAAAATATATCTCAGACTTTGGTGGTCATAATAGAATGTAAAGCAATCACCCATCAGATAGTGCCGCCACATCTTCAAGGTGAAGACCACTGCTAGTAACTGAAGGTCATGGGTTGCGTAGTTCTTCTCATGTTGCCTAAACTGCTATGAACCATAGGTGATCATTTCCATCTCCTGTATCAGGACTCACCTGATTCCAGTCCCTGATGCATCGTAGTAAACCATGTACCTAACGCCCTCCTCTGGTAGCCTCATGATGGGTGCACTAGTGAATCTCTGCCTCAGCTCTTGGATGCTCTGATAGAATCTATCTGACCACACGAAGGGTTTCCCCTTCTTCATCAAAGCTGAATGTGGTGCTGAAACTCTAGAGAAGTCAGTCACAAATCTCCGATAGTACCCATCTAGACCAAGGAAACTCCGCACCTCCGTCACGCTCCTGGGTGGCTCTAAATAAAGTACTACCTTAATCTTCACAGGATCCACCACAACTCCCGCCTGCGAGATGACGTTCCCCAAAAGTGTACAGCTTGAATCAAGAACTGACACATCGAGAGATTACCATAATTATGGGGTTCTCGAAGTGTGTCCAGTACAACCCGCATGTGGTAGGCATGCTCCTCCTCAGTAGTCGAGTAAATCAGTATGTCGTCAAAGAAGACTATGAAAAAACGATCGAGGAAAGGATGGAAGATCATGTTCATGAGAATCATGAACACTGATAGAGCATTGGTTATGACAAAAGGCTTAAACAAGAACTTCTGGTAGCCATACTGACACCTAATGGTCGTCTTTTTCACATCCTCATCTCGAACTAGGTGCTGATGATAGCCTGACCTAGATTTTATCTTCGAGAACCATCATGCTCCCTTGATATAATCAAAGAGGTCGTCAATCCTCATGAGTGGGTACTTGTTCATCACGGTCACCTGATTCAGGCGATGGTAGTCCACACATAGTCGTAAGATCCCATCCTCCTTCTTGGTGAATAATATCAGAGAAGCCCAGGGTAAAACCCTGGGTCAGATAAATCCCTTTCCCTGTAAGTCCTCTAGCTGTACCCGTAGCTCACAAAGCACGATGGGAGCCATCCGATATGCGGGAGTTGGTATCAGTGATGTGACGGGGTACAGGTCTATTTAGAAGTCTACCTCTCTGTGGGGAGGTAGAACTGGAACATCGTTAGGAAAAATGTCTGCATGCTGGTCCACCAATACAGGAAAACTCGGACTCTGGACATCAACCGCTCTTAGGATGAGACTAGCCAACTGATGTTTGATCAGCTGCCCTCTCCTCGATGTAAGTCCTTCCTGCACTTCAATGGTTCCCTTCTCCCTGGCGAAGGTGAACCTGCTCCCATATGTGTGGACACACCGCAAATTGAACCAAATACAGTCGATCTGGCCATGGATTGTAGATAACCAATCCATACCCAAGATGGCGTCGTAAGGATTCGACGAAGCTACAAGAATATCCTAGCTGAATCTCTCACCTACTAGAGTATTCTCACACTGCTAGCACTAGTGAAAAATCATTGAGTCTTCTCCTGTAGGAGTCTCTAGCCGTAAGGATCGACCCAACAGCTCCATCAGAATCTCCAATATCCAAACAAGGCAGCGGCAATAAAATAATGAATCACTCCTACGTCTATAAGAACTGCATCAAGGGTGGAGTAGATAGAGATAGTACCTTGAATCATATTAGGTGCACCGCGGTCATAAGCCATGACTGGCTGGAGCTGAGCCTTCCCTTGTCGGCCAGCTCCATGTGGTCAGGGTGGTCCTCCTAGAGGTGGTGGTGGTAGAGCCTTGAAGCACTGTCCACCACCCGCTGCTCGGCCAGCTCCTCTGCCTTTTCCCCCTACTCCCTGCAGACCGCCATGGTCAAACTTCTGCCTCTTCTTGGGAGGTCTCTCTATTGTATACTTCTCATCTTCATGGCGGGTCGGGCAGCCACGAGCCGTGTGGCTCTTCCCACAGCATGAATAGCACTGCTTTCCCCTCATATGGCTGGCACTGCTTCATGTGTCTTGCACATTCCAAACCAGTATCCTGAGGTCGCCCACCTGATGGCCTAGTCTGCTTGGACCTCTGCGACATCTGCCTACTGCTGACTGCAGAAGACTCCACCACGTTTTGCCCTACGGTGTGTCTCGCTGCTGGTGTCAGCTCAATAAGAATGATCTCTACAAGAAGGGCTCGCTCCAGTACTCCTAGCTGCGTCGGATTTCTAAGGGAGACCATCAATGCCCTGATCACATGCCTCGGTCCATGCTCGAAGGTCTAGGACTGGAAGAATGGGTCATGATCCATGTATGTGGAGTAACGCGAGAGGTTGGTAAATCTCTCCGAGTGCTGGGATACTGTCATGCTGCCCTACCACAGATGTAGTAAATCCTGGATGTGCACTGCACGAATGGTGGTAGGAACAAAGTCCGAGCAGAAGAGGCTCTCGAAGTTCGACTAAAGTAGTAATGCATCATCGTTCACCTGGAGTATCAGGCTCCACAATATAAATGCTGATGCATGCAGGAGACTCATGGAAAGGATCACCATAAGGTCTGCAGGTGTCCCTACCAATCTGCAGACTCTGACGATAGCCTCCAGCCAATCCTTGGCGGCCTGAGGGTCTGTCTCTCTATAGATCATGGGTGGCCTCTATTGTTGAAACTCGTGCAATGCACTCAGGTGGTGTGCACACTCTGCTGCTGGGGCTAGTGGCATCGATAGCTCATCGGGTAATGGTACCACAGGTGCCTCGGCTATAATGGGGCATTGCACCGAGGCCTCGTCGCTCGGTGGGCTCCCATCTCACACGTAGCTCGAAAACCTAGCTGGCTGCCTATGTGTGGTCATCCTAAAAATAAATAGGTGTTCCATGGATAATACAGTATACCTGGTGATCTGACAAAAAATAATCACAATGAAAACTCTTGAAACACACATACAATCAATGTTTTCATGCACTGATTTGGAAATCAGAAGTCAGGGTCTGGGTGTACGGATATGTCGGCCGCCGCACCAACACTGGACTCCCTGGACTCATAATAACACTCAATACACAAAAAAATATTTCTTCACAAAAATAAATTATCAGAGTCTTGAGTTCTCTAGTAGAACCCACCCCTTTGAAACCAATTTGTCACAACCCGTCCTCGGGGCCCGTGCTGTGAAAACCCCATGCCCGCCTTCCATAGGCCAGGGGTTGGCGACTAGCACCAATGGCATAAATACCATTAAAAGGGAAGGCATTGCCTTTATAAAAGTAAACAAAACAACAGAGTATGCATATGAAGTAAACACCAAGTAAACCTTAGTAAAAATGTAAGTGCTGGAATGTAAATGGGCCAATATACAAAACCCAACTTATAGTACAATACCATTGAGAATGAATGAACAACATCTATAATGTAAATCATCAACCACCGAGTCATCCTCAGGATATCCCACCTGAAGGGTGGGTACAGATAGTCTTGTCGGTACCTGGGGTTCGTCCGTCCGCTCTATGTACATCCCGCCAGGTGGTCCACCTCTAGATTCTATCCAGCTCTACAATCCTCAACCACAACCAGTTCTATCAGTCATCTGTAACCAACACAACGTAGTGCGGGGCATTTCCCGTGCATGGGTGAGTATACGATACTCAGTTGGGACCCCGAGACCCCTGAAAGTCTCCCATAATCCACGAAGGATGAACCAAAAATTAAAGATACAATCACGAAGTATCAACCAACTCTACTTAGGTATATTCCCATACATATACCTAAGTCATCAATCTCAGTTCAGCTTTAACTTCTGACCACAAGCACAATCCAGTCCACACAGGAAAGTAGTCAATCACATCAATGATAATGGTTGAAATACAAGACTCAGCTCACACGGGTATACTACTCATGAAGAGGGGTAGAGATGACTACATGTAGCTTTGGAATCATCTCCTCTTCCGAACCCACGTAGGATCCATGTACAGAAGTCATCGCTGCCGAACTGACGTAGAATCCAAGTACAGTATCCATCACTGTCGAACCCACATAGGATTCATGTACAGTCGTCATCACTACTGAACCCACAAAGGATCCAAGTGTAGTCGTCCCCACTGCCAAATCCACTTAGGATCCAAGTACATTCATCTTCATCATCGAACCCACGGAGGATCCCAGCATGGTAATTTTCGCAGTTGCAGCCAGCTCTAGGGTTCCCGCACACAATGTGCTCGAGTCTGGGAAGGTCCGCTCGTCGAGTAAAGGGGGTCAATACAAAAACTGTCATGAAGTTCAGATTTGATGTATCCCGATGTTATGTATTGTCAAAAGGAACTCAACGTGGCACACGTCGCGTCAAACAGACGCCCGGTCTGAGAGATATTGGCTTTTCTGTTCTAGTGGCCCGGTTGGAAATATGCTAATTCCAAACCCAGCCTTTTACCAAAGTCGACCAAAACTCACTTAGAGTATCTTAAAAGGACCGCCTCGTCGATAGGGTACTAGTACCACAGAAGTCGTGTCGATCGGACGCGCAGTCATTAAGTTTTTCACGTTGAAGTGAATAATGGGCCCGACCCGTTAAGCCCAGTGGGTTGGCGGGTCGGGTTAACCAATTTTTGATGGGTCCGACCCAGAAGGGGTGTCGGACCGACCAGACCCGGAAGGGGTGTCGGACCGGCCCGACGAAATATGTGGTTCGGCCTGTGGGGCGTGGCCCGGCCCGACGTGGCGCGGCCCGGTCCGGCGGGGCGTGGCCCAGCTCGGCCTGTCCCGGTGCGGCTAGGCGGGGCGCGGCCCGACTGCCACAGATAGCTGGTCGAGCAGCTCAGCCTGATGGTCGATCGGTCCGAGGGGGGGGGGGGGCGGATGCTCGAACCGGCAACGCCAAGCGGCACCCCCCTCCCTATCCACCTGGCTGCAGTCAGCAAGCCTTCTGGTGCAAGTGGGCCGCACAGGCGGGCCGCAGCTATTCTGTTGTGGCACCCTCCTAGCATCATGGCTTCTCTCCTCCTGGCCGGCCGACATGCCGGCCAATCCTTCCGCCGAAGCGACATGCGATGCGGGCCGCTGTTCCTTCCGCACGGCCGCGGTAACAACTCGAGATTTTATGAGAATTATTCTTTTTAGTTTCCTTGTGTTCTTGTGTTGTATGCAACAACAAAGGGATCTTTTACTACCCACATCCCTGGCTTGTCTTTCATTACATGCAATCTCGAACATCTTCAATAGCGTGTGTAGTACGCAATACCGAGTTTCACTAAACAACGATATATTGTTATAATATTATTGTGGACTAGCCGTTATGAATAGTATTGACTACATTTTTAGTTTTATGACATTATTATTTATCTTACATATTTTCTAGAACATGGTAAGAGAACAAAATAATTTTTTCGAGAAAAATAATATTTTAAAAAAATGCAGTTTTCCCGCCTTTTGATGGAACACCCACTTTAAATCTATTTTTTGACATTTTTATAAGTTCAATTTGACAAAATAAAATTCTTCTTTGGAATCAGGATATTAAAATTTACTTTTGATAAATTTATCATATTATTCTGATAAATTTTATATTTTAATAAATAGTTAAAACACGCTATATTTTAATTAAATTTTTTTTTTCATCACAATAATTTCTATGTTTAAATTACAATATTTAATGGTTTTAAAGTATAGATAGAGTATATTTTTACAATTAAATATAATTTTTGTCATTACCATTAATTTTACATTGAATTTATAGGTAAAAACATTTCAATCTTTGGCAATGTTTTAACTTTTAAAACACATTTTCTTGACAATGAGATTAATTTTTATTTAATTACTGCCACTTCTGTGTTTTGAATTTTGAAAAATGGATTCCATATTTGAATTAAGTGTTTCGAAATTATGTTAATGGGTTACTTTTATTTTTTTGATATTATTAATAGTAACAACGGTAATTTTTTTTACTGAAGTTAACGGAAAATTGAATAATTAAGGGTAAAAATAATATTATAAAATTATCCTAACACCTACCAAAATTCTATTGAATAACAAAAAGTTGACCCATATCACCTAAAGGTCAGAATAGATTCATTTTAAAGACTTTTGATTATTAAAATAATTTAATTTTTATTAGAACCAGAGAAAGTGACAACATGTCACTCTCTTCAATATTATAAGTATAATAATTTTAATTTAGTGATAAAATTCATGAAACTTAAAACATGAAAATTCTCCATAAATATAATAAAATTATCTACATCATGTGAATTTATTTAGGATTTTTAAGGATTAAATAATTATTATTAAAGCTGACACAATAGTGAAGTTGAAATAATTTTATTGATTTAAATATCAAATAATTGTTTTTAAAAATATTTAAATAAATATTTTATGAACTGTTTAATATACTCCATGAATTTTCTAGATAAATATCACATGTTATGAATCTATTAAATATTTTATTTTGAACATATCTCTTGTGTGGATTTTATTTAAATTCAGATAAATGAATAGTGTCAAAATTGAAACTATTTTTATTTTATAAAAATAACATAATATAAATCTGTTTAAAAATCACAAAAATATTTAAAATTTATAAATTAATATTAATATTTTCTAAAATGTCATAAATTATCCAATTATGGACCATTCACAACATATATGAAATTATTTATAATAATTTAAAATTTAGAATCTTATTTCCACAAATAAAATTAAATAGATTAAATAAGGATAAATCATAGTGATATGGTTTAAAATAAATTTAAAACATGTCTAAATTTTATTGGTTGATGATATTACAACCCTATATAATCTAATATTCTAATATGAGTCATTTTTGGAGGTTTTTAAGTGGGTTATGATTTATTGTAAATTAATATTTTTGAGGTTTTCAAAGGTGCCCCGCTCCTCCCATAAAAAAGGGAACCTCCTCCCTCACCTATTCACAACACCTTGAGCCATAAAGATTTGCCTAACCCAGACCATTTCTCTTCTCCACTTCCTTCGATACATTTTTGAGTTTCTGGTCTTCTATAATAACCATCTCTAGTCCCTTAAGAGGATGCTTAAAGGAGGTGCGTCGGAGAAGAGGTAATCTCTTCTACCGATTCTTTCATGTTTCTTTCTTTATCAACGTCTTCTTATTTAAATGTTTCATTGTAATGTAATACAATGAGTATCAATAATATACTTATATGATATTATAAATATTAAACAACCCCATTTGACCTTCTATCCATCCTACGAAAAACGAAATCACCGCGCTTCGGTACGTACGGAATATCGTCTCCCCGTCTTGGTGTAATTAGTTTTTCCCCCACCACCTTACATGGTTGGGTATAATGTTGTAAATAATAACTATATATGGTTATTATAACATAATCCTAATTTTGAGATATTATATCATCCACTCCAATTCTATTCAATAATAAATGGAATGATATCATCGCGTGTGCGTACGTACGGACTACCGTCTCCACATATGAGATGAGATTCATTTTCTAGGATTAACCATTCAGGTATGATTATTAAGTATATATATAATAACTAATCATGAATTATATTACATAATTATGATACTAGATCATGTAAATATATGTTTCATTTACATAATTCCATTCAATTCAATATCGAAATGAAAAACGCATTCATGCGTACGTACGACCTACCGTCTCCATGAACTGTGTATTTTATTCCATTTATCGATATATCATATATATTTATATACGGGATATATATTATATATAAATCATTTTTTACATTATGGAATTATGTAAATCAGAATATGAGTAATAATATCCAGAACAAAAAATTGAAACACATACGATAAATGAAACAATTTTACCCAAAATGCTGCTTTAAAATGGGATTTACAAAAGAAGGGGTAATATAAATCATAAGTGAACCATATATGATATCATGAAAATGAATATAATTCTGTAATAATTCAATTACATTATTTAAATCATTATACAGGGGGTTCAGATACATACGAAGCATATCAGACATAAGGTAAGGGATAACTTTTCCAATCTCGTTTTTATCTGAGATTGTTTATACATAAGTATACACTGGGGTTATATTTTTCATCCATGTCCATATAAATGTTTTCAAAATGTTTTTAATATTATTCCAGGTATGTTTAAAGTCATGTTTACCCCTATTTTAATTTTACATTGTGTTATGGAAGGAATCTTTCTTTTTTTTACCATACATGGTACTTTTTAACTTTTCTGTTAAAAGTACGGGGATAATGTTTTTTAACTTATACGGCATGAATATGTTTTTAAGATTTCATAACGCCTTATTTTCATTAATCATAATCTACAAGATTTCATGAATATTTTCAAAAAAATCTTTTATTTTAAAATTGCATGGAAATTTGTGAAAAGAAAATGATTTTGAGGAAGAAAGGATATTTTCCTCAAAAAATCATTTCAAGTGTTTTATCAAAACCATTTTCCATCTAAAATGAAATAATTTAATACATGTGTGTTTCAAGTATAATGTCTCTATGATTTAAATGGTTTCAATTTTTATAAGATAAAATGATATCCATTTGTTATATATATATTAAGTAATTATGGGATAATGTTTATGAAACCCATTTTATTCTATGTGTTATGATGAATGATTTGGGTTTATGTTGTGGCATATGTAAGAATGATTTCATTATGAGATGGGTGGGACTAATATCTCCCTCCAATGAATTTTTTAATGATATATATCTCATGAGATAGGCATGTCTAGAATGGAATGTTATTCCGGTTCAGTGATACAGGACTGGAACGAGGAGTGAACTCGATTCTGAAAGTTACTTTTTCCACTAAGATGGTATTGGCAGCAATGACTCGAATACTATGGAAATCATAACATGTGCTTAATGTATGCCACAATTACATGTTTTATTCCCATGCTATTTTATCTTGATTAATGTTCCATTATGATCTATGACTTGCGTAATGCCATATTTTATGTCATTGCTCAACATTTTGATCTTTCAACATTATGTTCATGTTTTTAAGTTCAAATTTATAAGATTTGTTTTATTTTCACCATTATTACTTTTACTGAGCATTTTATCTCACTCATTATATGTTTTATTTTCACCAGGATATAAATAAATTTTTTAGGTAAGAAAAAAAAGTGGAAGATCTTTATGGGAGATATTGAAGATCTTTCACCATGATTATAAGATTATGTTCCGAGTTTCCAAAGACACTAAAAAATTACAGTCCTTGAGTGTTGGTTTTTGTTATGTATTAAGTATTATTAAAAAGTAATTTAATTTCCATTTACGTCAAGTTTGGATTCTGTACAGTTGGTATCAGAGCAATGGTTTAGTTAACCTTGGGAATCTAGAATGCGAAAACTTTAGTGAGATATCAAGAGATATTTCTAAGGTATGTCTAGGGATGTCCCTAAGGTTAAGTATAAGAATATTTTATAGTCCTAGAATTATGGTAAAAATATTATAATTAAACCTATGATGTAAGATATGAAGGTACTCCCTCTTTATTATTATTTTTTCCTCTCACACAATTATTTTTGGGTTTTAGACGATGGCTGGAACTTGAAGGAACCATGTTGATAAATGTAATAGACAATGCAATGATTATCTTTCTGATCAATCCAATGTTATGGGAGTTGGAGTGAAAAATAATATTTCTATACTTACACAAGAAATGAATCATTCTGGACGTCCAAATGAGCAGAGAAGGGAACATTATTCAATTGAGTCATTCATGAGGCAACATCCACCTTCTTTCAGCGGGTCTTCTGATCCACTTATTGTTGAACAATGGATTAGTACCATTGAAAATATATTTTCTATACTTCACTGTTTGGAACATGAAAAATTCATTCTGGCTATATACTGTTTAGAAGGTGAAGCCGACCAAATGTGGACTATAATTAAGAATAGGAGGCCCCGAGATGAAATTGAATCCGTGGAATGTGGTGAGTTCAGTAAGTTGTTTTTCAATAAGTACTTCCCTCGTATTCTTATAAAAAAATGGAAAAGGAGTTCCTTGATCTTAAGAAAAAGTATGATCAATTTTTTGGTATATACGAAGCAAATTTGACAAGGCTTGCAATGTATGCATCTGACTTTATCATCCAACCTGAAAGTAAATTTGATCGATTCTTCAGTGGCTTAAAACTTAGTCTTCAAAGGGAATTATATATAAGAGACTTCAGTACCTATGAAGAAATTGTGTTTTGTGCTATCAGGGTAGAACTGGGAGTTGGTTTTACATAGCCATGTCATAGTTTTGACAAAAAACGAAAGATGGAGTTCAAGGAGAAATCTGATAACAATGGGGAATAGAAGATGAATGTTTCTTTTTGCTCAATGTGTGGAAAGTAACATAATGGAGATTGTCTAAAAGGAACTAGAAAATGTTTTAAGTGAGGAAAAGAAGGTAATCGAGCAGTTGAGTGTCAATGTAATGTGAAAAAGGTAGCTAACAATGTAAATAGAGAAAAGATTACAGAGAACGCACCACCAATGCTTCAATGCAACAATTGCAAGGAAATGGGACATTATGCTAACCAATTCTCTAATCCAAGGGTTAATGATGATCAACATCAACAACCTCTAAAGGAAATGAAAAATGGGAAGTCACAGGTGATAAATATTTGTGCTGTTGAGTATGCCAAGGATATGGTGGAATGATTAAGTTTTTATGTAATGGGATTTCAAAATAGAATCATGGAATCTCATTTATAGTATTGTGGAATATGGGAATACCCATGTATTTTATTATTCTGGTATTCAATAATTATATTGAAATACTTTTGTAAAGAAGATTATATGCGCATAATGAATGAATAAAGAGAAAATAATATGTGTGGTAGTATTCCTGATCTCATGATTGATATAAGGAAAAAGTTATATTATGGTTTGAGTATATATAACTTTTGGGATTTTGGTTTGTGAACGACTTAACTTTTGACAGCATTCATGTTTTCACTAAGGTCAAATGGGTATTCATTTTTCTAGAGAATACATTATTAAGGTATTAACATGTTTGGAATGTCACCAACAAGATATATTGTATGATATATGGGGGGTAAATGATGTTATTCACATGCTCGGTAGATGACATTTCTAGTAATTGTTTTCATTATACTATGAGCTTGGACAGAAGTATTTTAGATAATCCTAAAGATTTGAATGGATTATGTTGGATAAAAGTTAGTATTTTTGAAGGACAGAATGTTTTTCTATATTATTGATGGGATGTTATAATAATTCAGTTTTAGAAAAAGGATAACCTGAAGGACAGCGACAACACATCCCATCGGACAAGGCTGTGGGAATCAAACCCACAACCGAAGTGCGACATGCCTTTATCACCTACCACTGGCATATGGGAAGTCCCTTATTAGTAGAAATGAGTTTTATTTGATTAAGGTGTATGATAGATGAAGTATAAGTCCATTTTTGGAATCATATACGATTAACCACACAATAGATGGACTTACGTATATTTGATAAGTTTTTCTAACCTTTTGATTGAGACAGATGGAATGAACCATCATTCTATCACATGATCTGTAAGTCTTCAAAAATGACAAATTCAAGTTCATTTCTTTAAGAGATAAGGTGGAAATTGTTCAAGGCACCAACAACGGTGAGATTGTACTGAAATAATGTAAGTATTTCTTCTAATTCAAATTCTTCAACTTTAGGGAAATGATCTTGAAAACCAAAAATGTTGTCCTAGTTTCCTCATATATGATGAATCTGATGGTACCTTGGATCATCACAAATTTATGGCTTTGTGATTGTTGGGTTTATCATAGCCATGTCCTCTACCACTCTCCATTAGAACTTGATGGTTAGGATTCTCTTCCATATCCATATTTTCACCTACGTTGTCTTATGTGGAAACCTAGTGATTAGTTAATTTGGGTAACCATTATGTTTCATAATTTAGTTTTTTAAGTTATGTTTTGGTATTCTTTTTTGCATGTGGGTTTCTATTAATGAAACTTTTAAGTAGTAAACTATTTATAACCCCAATGAATTTCAAGGGCGAAATTCATTTTAAGGGGGTAGAGTGTAACTACCCGAGATTTTATGAGAATTATTATTTTTAATTTCATTGATGTCTTGTGTTGTATGCCACAGAAAAGGGAGATTTCACTACATGCATCCTTGACTTGGCTTGGATTACACGCAATCATGACCTTCCTCGATAGAGTGTGTAGTACAAAATATCGGGTTTCATTAAACAACAATATATTGTTATAATATTATTATGGACTAGCTGTTATGAATAGTATTAACTACATTTTGAATTTTATAAAATTATTATTCATCTCACATATATTCTTGAACATGTTATGAGAACAAAATAAATTTTTCAGGTAAAATAAATATCTTTCAAAAAATGCAGTTTTGCCGCCTTTTGATGGAGAAACCACATTAAATCTAGTTTTTGACATGCTTATAAGTTCAATTTAACAAAATATAATTCTTGTTTGGAATTAGGATATAAAAATTTACTTTGGATAAATTTAAAATATTATTCTGATAACTTTTATATTTTAATAAATAGTAAAAACACCCTATATTTGAATTAAAAACAACTTTTTTCATCGAAATATTTTATTTGGTTAAATTATAAAATTGAATGGGTTTAAAGTATAAATAGAATATATTTTTACCATTTATTATAATTTCTGTCATTGCCATTAATTTTACATTGAATTCATATATAAAAACATTTCAATCTTTAGCAATGTTTTAACTTTTAAAAACTGTTTTCTTAACAAATAGATTAATTTTAAATTAATTACTGCAACTTCTGTGTTTTGAATTTTAAAGAATGGATATCATATTAGAATTTGGTGGGTCCAAATTATGTTAATATTTTACTTTATTTTTTTGATGTTATGAATAGTAACTACGGTAATTTTTATTTACTGTAGTTAAAGATAAATAGGGTAATTGAGGGTAAAAATAAGATTATAAAATTACCCTAACACCTACCAAAATTCTATTTAATGACTAAAAGTGGACCCATATTACCTAAGGGTCATAATAGATTCATTTTATGGAATCTTGACCATAAAAATAATTTAATTATTATTAAAACCAATGAAAGTGACAACCTGTCACTCTCTTAAATATTATTAGTATAATAATTTACATTTACTGATAAACTTCATGAAACGTCAAACATGAATAGTCTCTAAAAATCTAATATAATTATCTACATCATGTGAATTTATAATTAATTTTTATGTTTTAAATAAATATCATTAAATGTGACACAATAGTGATGTTGAAATTATTTTATTGATTGAAATATCAAATAAATTGTTTTAAAAACATTTAAAGAAATAATGTATGAACTATTTAATATTATACATGAATTATCTAGATATATATGTCATTTTATAAATCTATTAAATATTTTATTTTGAATATATCTTCTGTGTGGATTTTCATTAAATTCATATAAATGAATAGTGTCCAAATTGACACTATTGTTATTTTATAAAAAATAGCATAATATAAAATTGTTTAAAAATCACAAAAATATTTAAAAATTATACATTAAAATTTATATGATCGAAAATTTCATAAATTATCTAATTATCGACAACTCACAACACATAAGTAATTATTTTTAACAATTTAAAATTTATAATCTTATTACCACAAATAAAATTAAATAGATTAAATAAGGATACATCAAGTTGATAAGGATTAAAATAAATTTCAAACAGGTATAAATTTTATTGTTTGATGATATTACAACCGTATATAATCAAATATTATAATATGATTCATTTTTTGAGGTTTTTAAGGGGGTTTTGATTTATTATAAATTAATATTTTTTAGGTTTCCAAAGGTGCCCCTCTCCTACCTTATAAAAGGGCACCCCTCCCTCTCCTCTTCACAATATCATGAGCCTTCAAGCTTGGCCAAACCCCGACCATTTCTCTTCTCCACTTCCCTATAAACATTCTCGAGGTTCTGGTATTCTCAAAAAACCAACTCTAGTCCCTTAGGAGGAATCTTAAAGGATGTGCGTCGAAGAAGAGGTAATCTCTTCTACCGATTCTTTCAAGTTTCTTTCTTCCTCAACATCCTCTTATTTAATTGTTTCATTTTATATTAATACAATCAGTATAAATAATATAATGATATGATATTATAAATATGAAACAACCCCATTTTAACTTCTATCCATCCTATGAAAAACGAAATCACCGCACGTGCGTACGTACGAAATACCGTCTCCACGTCGTGGTGTAATTAGTTTTTCCACCACCACCTTACATGGATGGGTATAGTAGTGTGAATAATAACTATATATGGTTATTATAACATCATTATGAATCTGAGATATTATATCATCCACTAAAATTCAATTAAATAATTATGGGAACGATATCATCGCTTGTGTGTACGTACGGACTACCGTCTCCACGAATGCGATGAGATTCATTTTCCATGATTAACCATTCAAGTATGATTATAAATTATAAAAATATATAATAAATAATAATGAAATATATTAAAAAATATTGATACTTGATTTAAGTACATATATGTTTCATTTACTTAATTCCATTCAATTCAATAAGGAGCTGAAAACAGCGTTCATGCGTACGTACGACCTACCGTCACCATGAACGGTGTATTTCATTCCATTTATCGATTTAACATATATATTTATATATGGAATATATATTATATATAAATCATTTTTAAAATTCTGGAATTAATAAAATCAGGATATGAGTACTAATATCAAGGACAACAAATCAAAACCCGTAAGATAAATGAAATGATTTTTCCCAAAATGCTTCTTTAACATGGAATTTACAAAAGAATGATTAATATAAAGTCATAAGTGAACCATATATGATGTAATGACAATGAATATGATTCTATAACAATTCAATTACTTTAATTAAATCATTATATAGGGGGTTCAGATACATATGAAGCATATCGAACAGAAGGTAAGGGATAACTTTTCCAATCTCGTTTTTATCAGAGATTGTTTATATATAAGTATTTAATGGGGTTTTATTTTTCATCAATTTCCATAAAAATGATTTCAAAAAGTGTTTAATATTTTCCATGTATGTTTAAAGTCATGTTTACCCCACTTTTAATTTTACATTGTGTTGTGGAAGGAATCTTTCTTTTGTTTACCAAACGTGGTACTTTTTGACATTTCCGTTAAAAGTACGAGGAGAATGTTTTTTTTAACATATATGGCATGAACGGATTTTTACGGTTTCATAATGCCTTATTTTCATGGAGAATTATCTACAATATTTCATGAATATATTCAAAAAAACTATTCTTTTAAAATTACATGGCATTTTGTGAAAAGAAAATGATTTTTAAGAAGAAAGGATATTTTCCTGAAAAAATAATTTCAAATGTTTCATCATATCCATTTTCCATATAAGATGACATTATTTAATATGTGTATGTTTAAATTATAATTTCTCTATGATTTACATGATTTCACTTTTCTTATGATGAAATGATATCCATTTGTTCGATATGGATTATGTTATGATGCGATGATGTTTATGAAACCCGTTTTGTTCTTTGGGTTGTGATGAATGATTTATGTTTATGTTGTGACACACGTAAGAGTGATATAATTATGAGATGGGTGATACCTATATCTCCCTTCAATGCATTGGGTAAAGATTTATATCTCATGAGATAGACATGGCTGGAATGATATGTTAATCTGATTCAGTGATACAGGACTGGAACGAGGAGTGAACTCGATTCAGAAAGGGACTTTGTCAACTAAGATGGTCTTCGCAGTAATGCCTTGGCTACTACGGAAATCATAACATGTGCTTAATTTATGCCACAATTACATGTTTTATTCCCATGCTATTTTATCATGATTAATGTTTCTTTGTGATCTATTCCTTTCGTACTGCCATGTATTATGCCATTGCTCAAGATTTTGATGTTTAAACATTATATTCATGTTTTTAAATTCAAGTTTATATTATTTGTTTTATGTTCTCCAATATTACTCATACTGAGCATTTGCTCTCACCCTTTATATGTTTTCTTTTCCCCGAGATATAAAGAAAGGTTTTGGTAGGAAATCCAAAGGGGGAGGTCTTTCTCCAGGATTAGAAGATTATGTTCCAAGTTTCCATAGACACTAAAATATTAAGTTCCTTGAGTGTTGGTTTTTTTTTTGTATTAAGTATTCCTAAAAAGTAATGTAATGTCCATGTACATCAAGTTTGGGGTCTCTACAGCCGGCGCAACAGCGTCGGATTCTTCCACCGCATTCCCAACACGATGCGACAACGCTGTGCTTCATCCGTCGCGGCCTGCTTGGTCGCGGTTTTCTTTGTCTGTGCATCGGTGGCCCTTGCGCCACCGGCCGCTTCTGTGTTCTGCCTCTGGTCTCCAATTTCAAAAATAAACAAGATAAAATGGAGGGTCATCAGGACGTTTTTTTACCTATGCCCTCCACGTTATTCGATAGCAATAGGCCGAGACAATCAAAGTCATACAATGATGAATGAGGCACCAGTTTAATCCGTAAAAAATTGTACCTAACCCCTTCCTCGATAATTGTTGTCGTACATCAGGCATCGCGGAAGACGGAGTCGTGAAGTGAGGATTCATAGATGACGTCAGAGTGCGTCCGAGCAGGAATCGGCGTCTCCTCACTTGTAGCGGAGAAGAGAAAGGAAGGTGTTTCATTGTTCTTCGTGGAACCGGAGTTCTTCATCGAAAAAGATGTCATTCTTCGACGAAGGGTTGATGTTCTTCAAAAACTCAATAGCTCTCCCAATTCTCCTTAGCATAATGAAAGCCCTACCAAAATAAAATAATAAGCTACTCCGATTATTTTATTATCACAAACCATTTCAAATGCAAACATTCAAACACTTAATTAATAAATTTGAGTATTCAATTTATTAATTAAGTAGTTATCATGAATTAAATGGGAGAGGAGAAGGTGGAGAGTTTACAAAATTAAGAGGAGTTACAAAATTAATGAAGGGGTTTGAGGGAGTTATTTGGGGATTTTAAAGATGGTTATAGGAGATGAAAGGATGGAGCTCATGTGGGCCCCAACACTCATATATCCACACATGGGATGTTGGGTGGTTGTGGCCCCACCAACAACATCCCATGGAAGGAATTAACCTCCTTATATTCATAAAATTACGGTCACACCAATCCTCAGAATCAAGTGCCATCAGACGCCACAGACTCATAAAATTCGAAATTATTTAAGAAAAAAATTTCCATGAAATTTCTGCGCATTTAAAAAACATTTTTCAGGTTACTTTGACCATTTAAGAAGGTAAATATGGGTACTACTAGATTTTTAGATGCAATAGCTATTTGAGATTCATGGACGCTGTCATCTTTACTTCACTTCTGTACTGAATTTTTTCATTTCTGTTGTAGTAGTTATGTCCTGAAATTAAATTTATTTACATGGGTTTCTTTTATATTGTAGATTGAGTGGAGTTTATTTGGTGTATATATTATCGCTTTTTTTCAGCATGTCTTCCCTAATGGGTAATGACTCCCATATGTGTGCTTACTGTTCCCTAAGTGGTAGTCTCCTTCCCAGGTACTTCTATAGGCATAAATTAGGGGTTATAATATCTCTTCCCCTATTTCGTGCACTGGAGGGATATACATTGTGGGGATGTGGTTGTGACAGGTTTTTATCAGAGCTCTGGTTGAGGGATAAGATCGATATTTGTTTTAGGGATATGTGAGGTTTAATGGATTGATAAGGAAAAAGTGTAAGCTATGTTTTGAAGATGTTGTAAACACGGGAGACTGCATGAGAGAAGGGAAATTATACCCCCCCCCCTATGATATAATTGAATGACATTTAATCTTATAGTGTCTACTAAATGAACTGATATTGGATTTAGGGTAGAGAAAAAGGAAATGATCATGCATCATTCTTCTTTTCATATTTGTTTGAAAGGATAGAACACAAGATAGATTAACCTCAAAATTAATAAAAGAAAAAAATAATTTAATTTTAATTCTTCTTATTTCAGGTTTTAGAGTTATAATTGTTTCTTATTTTTCATGTATGGCTCCAACTCAATGTCCTCATCAGGTTCATGAATAATATTTTCAGAAGGTTACATCAACTTATCGAAAAGGTGTAGTGGTTGACGATGATGAAACTTGGTGGTGGAAACACTGAGAGTATCAATGCCAATGTCTATAGAAGTATACATGCTCTATTTCATATAAAACCCTGGAACACTGGTTGGAATAAGTTGAGATAACTTTCAGATAAATCTGTGCTTGGAATAAGCATTTTATGTTGTTGGTTGTGATGATATTTCATGAGACATCAAGGTAGTTGTGGTTCTTATTCCTCGTAAACTGTGAGGATTCAACAGTAAATTGGGAGGAGTTCCGATACTAGTTTATATCCAAGTTTATTATTTCAAGAGTGATGGTTGAAATCCACTAAGATGTTCTCACGCCTCAGTAAGGGATACAGAGTGTGCGAGAGTCTGGAATCCATTTCAGGAACCTTCTGTTATATGATTCAAAACTGTTTGGTGATAAGGAGGCTTGGGCATGACATTTAGGGGATGCTTTGCATCAATAGAACTAGTTCCAAATCTACTAAATTATGTTGAATACATACATCAAAATTTTGGTATGATTAGAGGTCATAAAAAAATTATTCATAACTGGATCATAATGATATGGGAGTTGTCATGATTCCTCACGATGTAGATATGTGGTTTGGGATTCCCAGTATGCGGGAAAAAATGGATTTCATTCAGCTGGTGGTAGCTCATAACCATTTTCATGTCATATCTCTAGGGTAAACATATCTCATGATTATATTAAGTCATTGGGATCTTTTTTTCTTATGGAGTCAATTATCTTCTGTGGAATGAGATCCCGACCATTCTGAGCAGTAAATGTGGTCCAATCATTATCCATCATGCTCCCCCACTAAGGTAGTTCTAGTGGAGGTATCATAAGTAGGTTCCTCCAATTTTGGATCAATGTATATCACATGGTGTAGGAATAGGACATACATGTGATTCTCCCCATTCTCAGATCGTATAGCATGGCCACGTAGGTGGTCATCAGCGGGGTCAGACATGGCATGTTAAGCTTCTTGCTTTAAAATTTATAGCACTATGGGAGCCGGATGTCATTCATGGTACTCTTCACAAGTTTTATACATTTTTTTATTCCATGTTTGAATTACGAGAGATACACTCCTTTTTGTCTACTTCTCATGTCCATGAATTGGGACATGAGTTAGAGAGGCTTCAAAATCCCTTTTCATTGACTATGTGATTTGGAGGTCGAGATGACATGTTTAAAGAACGTAGAGACTATGAGTTTGTACTGGGGTATTACCTTTCTCGGATATATTATATATGTTTACATATAGAAAAATATGATGTCATCCTAGGAAGGGATTGGTTGTATACAGTGAAGGAAATCGGGGATTACTTTAGGAGGAAGGTCTTGTTCTCCGATTCTAATGAAGATCTAGTAGTATTTTTTGGAGGGAGAGGCCCCCATATGCTTCGGATTAGTGTTCATTCCTTGTCACATTTGATGGATAAAATGGTGATGAGTTCATCATAAGTTTTGTAGTTGGTGTTTCCCAATATTTTAGAAGAGTACCATGTCGTCTTTCCAGAAGACATTATATTGTTACCCCCATGACAAGAGATCAATTTTGGGATCAAGATACATCCATGTGTGTCTTCTATCTTGATGTATATATTTAATGGAGAATTCTATGTTTCAAGAGATACATAAACATTTCAAAAGTATGTTGAGGGGTGGTTTTCCTGGGATGAGGGTGTCTTTGCGGGGTGCATTGGTTTTTAACATCATGAAGGTCTATGGAATTTTGTTGTTCTTTATCGATTATCTTCACATTAACAAAGTGGAAGTGAAGAAAATATACCCTCTTCCATGGATTTATGATTTATTCTTTGAACTGTAGGGTCCTAGTCAATTCTCAAATATCAATTTTCATTCAGTATATCATCAGATGTGAGTAAAGGGTGATGATATTCCGAATACTGCATTCTGATTTCATCATGGGCCATAAAATTACATTGTGATGTCGTTCATTGTGATGAATTATCAAGATATTTTCATGGTTTTAATGGAAATTATGTTCTGTTAAGTCATTTATAAGGTCATGGTTGTTATCATTTATGACATCTGTGTGTACTCTCTGTTTGAGGGGGAGCATTCAGACCATCTCCCTTCCATTTCGGGAGTTCTTCTTCGTCATTAGATATTTTTTAGGTTGTTGAAGTGTGAGTTTTGGACTAGAGAAGACCATTTCATGGGTCATGTTTTATCCCAAGGGGATTTAGCTGGGGAGCTTTCAATTTTAGTAGTAGGCGTGTCTTGGTAAGCCCCCCAGATATTAGCATATGTGTGGAGTTTTCATGTTCTTGTAGAAAATTTTAAAAGGATTGTAGTAAATTTATCTTAGTTTGAAACTCTTATGACAACATTTAATAGAAATTGTTAGGCATTCATATGTAATGATTAGTGTCAGGAATATTTTGAGTATTTGAAGTAGATTTTGGTCTTTTCTTAGGTTATTTGACGTCAAATAGATGGGGTTCAATTTGATGTTTTTTTATGATTATTTTTTGGGGGTGTGTCATCATATGATTCGCCAGATATTAGTCTTTTTTTATTGGTCTCAGAAGTTTCATTCCATGAAAATGTAACTATACCACCCCTAATCACATGTCGGCGGTAGTAGTGTTTTCCCTAATTATGTGGAGGCATTACCTCATCAGAAAACACATTTTTTTCTTCACCGATCAAAACAAATTAGGTATATTTTCTCCCAGTGTGACTTGAACTTGTTGTAGCATTGGATGATGTATTTCTTACAATATTACTAATTTTGTTTTTTCATATAAGACTGGAATTGAAATTTAAATGCCTATGTGTTGAGAAGGAAGCCATGCAGTTATGTAGTGCACGAGTGAGGTGATTACTAGAGAATAATGGAATATATTTCAACATTACATCTAGATATGAGAGATATCGAGGGTGGTAGAGGTAGTCTTTTTTAGATGATAGTGAAGTTATCTATGGGGCGAAATACGGAAGAGTCCTAATAGGGGGATCTTTAGCTGTAGGTTTGGAGATAGTGTTGTTTGTGGTAAGGCACAAGATGGTTTGTATGAAGATAAAATACCATGATTGTCATTTTAGGGAAGTCTATTCATTCCATTAGAAATACATGATATGTTTATTATAGAGTTAGATATTTCACCCTTAGCTGTACATATTGTTGTGATGAAAATGCACAGATTCTTGAGAGGTCAGTTTTGGTGGTAATTGATGAATCGTGTAGTTGTGGTGTTGGTTTTATGATGTTTAGACTACCATAAGGTGAATTTTAAGCAACATGTTTCTGTTTGTTTTCTACGACCATTATATGTTCCTTAGTCGATGTGGGAGGACAACTCGATGGTCTTTGATAATAGTTTTCCCCAATCTCAGGGAGGATATGATTCTATATTGGTGATAGTGGATTGTTTGACAACATCATCCCACTTTCTAGTGATCATGGAGTCTAGAATAGTGGTGGTTTTATCATGGAAGTATTTGGAAGAGGTGGTGAGACTCCACAGAGTCCAGAATATATTTATTTCATATCAAGAACCTCATTTTTCCTTTAGGGTGTGCATTATGTACAAAATGTTTTTGGTTAACCATTATGTCTTAGTACTATTTTTCAGTTTTCATCGTGTAGTCAGAAATAGCAAACCATCCAAACAATTCAATAGATGTTTCTCTCTTGTGTCTATGATTTTGCAGGTTCATGGATGAGGGACCTACACTTGATAGAGTTCACTTACAAAAATAGTTTTTACTACACTATTGGGAGGTAACAATTTGAATCCTTGTGTGGATGAACTTTACAGTCTCCATTGTAATGGAATGTGGTCGGAGATATAGTCATTCTCAGGCCGGAACTTGTAAAGAATACGATAGTTATGGTTCAAGAGATTCATGAGGGTATGAAGGTATCACCAGACTACTAACAATCGTATGTTGATCATAGGATGAGACCTCTAGTGTTTGGATTTGGGGATCATGTGTTTCTGAAGGCCACTCCAAGTCATGGGAAAGAAAGGATTGGTTGTGGGAGTATGCTTTCTCCCCAGTTTTTTGGATCTTTTGAGTTGTTGGTTTGTGTCATATTAATGGTGTATCTGGTAGAACATACCACAATGATGATGCAGATAAAATATGTTTTTTATGTGTTGTAACTCAGTCGTTATCTTCATGATGACTCTCACATCATCGATTTGGGATATACTGATGTAGAAGATAATGTGGCCTTAGTGGAGCATCTTGCAGAGAAACATTACTACCATGACAAGGTGTTATGTGGGATTTATATCCCCTTGGTTCGTCTCTTGAGGGGGTAATGAAGGGATGGAGGATAGTACTTAGGAATGTGTCTTATATATATGAACCTATTACCTTGAGCTATTATATGTTTAGATATTATCTTGTAACGATGATGGGTTGTTGGTTGTAGACCCTTTCTATTTGTGAGATGGATTTATATATTTTTGTATTGTTTCATTATATCTTTTGTGAGGTATTTCTCCTCAGATAGTGTTTAGGAGCTGGTTTTGGTGGTTGCATGTTTTTTTCGCTTGGTAGTCTTGTGAGGTGGTCAGCTAATGTGGTGGTGAATGCTTTCTAAGGTATCTCATGAGGTGGTTGATAATATTTTCCCATTTTGTTTCCTTTATAAGTTTTTTTGGATTCTTAAGGATGGGAATTTTTTGATATTTATCATATGTAAGGACTCAAATCCATATAGATTAACCCGTTGAAATTTTCCTATGATCAAATAGCTTTAAGGTTCCTTGGAAGAAGTTTGTAAAATATTGGTTATGTAAAATCCAGAAAGGGGGGATTAAAATCCTAAAACTATATTACACAACATGAAATCTTGTTTAATATGTAATTTGGTAAAACATCATAACATGAACACTTTAACATGGAATGAAAGAGGGATTCAAATTGTAAAATTGTTCCAGGTCTCAAATCTAATATAAAGTGATGTGGTGATGTTTTTTAGTGAAACACGAAACCTGAGGGTTACAATACGTGAAAGGGTATTTCATGTCATGTAATACCCCAACACTGTATATTTTATGTATTTTCTAGATTCTCAGTTTTTTGAAAAAACTATGGCAGTTGTGGCTCTCCCTCTACTGTAGGAGACATTACAACCCTCTCATTAGTGATTTGGTAATTCTATCAACCAGGATCGATCCCGAGTTCCATCCTTTAATCGGTAGAGATAAATATTCAATAGAAGGTATGATGTACCTCTGTTCTACTAGATTCATTGATCTGTTACCTCTTGTTTCTAATTTAAATGTGATGTTGCATGATATCCATGTTTCCAATGGGGTTTCCTTTGTTTTTTGTTGGTGCAATTGTGTCTCAATGTTGTTAGGTGAATGTAGTTTTTCTAGAAGTGGTTATCATGATACGTTCCTTTGATATGTTCTCATGTGAAGAATGTTTAATACCTTTTGAGGAAGGGGATTCATGGGTTCTATATTTATTTAAATTTAATCAAAGAACCAACATCATTTATCCCATTTATTTCAATGGAAGTGGACTTAGTAAATTCATAAATTGGATTAAAGAATTTTTATTGATCACTTATCGATTTTTTTTATACAATGATAATAATTTTCCTCCGGATTTTCTTTATAGTCTGATATATTTTCATTTCATGATTTATCATGTAAATCTTGATGAAAATTTGTAAAGAATGTAAATCAAGAATTGATTGACATTTAATTTTCTAATGGTTTAAATATGTTTGTTTAATGAATCTGGTCATTATTGTTATAATGGGATTTTAATCCCATTGATGCAGATACACATATTTAATGATTTTTTTTTCATGAATATGAATAATTAAGATTCTTATTGATAAATTACATAATGGAATTTTAAATTACTTGTTTAATTATTAATTTTAGCTTGTGATAGGTTGTTTCTATTGTATCCCATAGTTAGAACATATTATTAATTAATCTGTTAATTCATGATGAAATAAGAAATGGTTGTGTGATAATGATAATTACATTTCGAATGGTGATTTTTCTAATTTATGGTAAATTACAGGTGACTTATGATTTAGAGTCAACAGATCTTATTTTGTGTGAAAAATGTATTCCTTTTTCAGGGTTAAAAGTATGTTACTATGTTTTTACCTACTACTTGTGAAGTTCATTAGATATGAGACTTTGCATATAGGGCATGGAGGCTCGGATGTGTCATGTTCCTTGGATAGTTGAGCTGGGAGGGATTTTGTAGTATTATGGGTAGGGAGGCCTAGTTATTATGGCAATAATTGATTCCTAGAGTGGCATGATGTATAGATTGCTGAGATGCATACTAGAGATGACATAACAGGATGAAGTTCGGTTTACTCATTGATGTTAAAGTTGGGTGCCTTGTTAAATATTTTGTTTTTTTACCTTCTTTACTTTTCCCACTACATGAGTCATAGTGTTTTTATTACACTCCTTCCATGGAAGGTGAATATGCATAGGATATGTCACATGCTTTCTGTGTATAACTTCTTATGGATGGGTGAGTATACAATCCAACTACAGGTGGTGAAGACTCAATTGGTAATTTATCACCCATTGTGTTTATCCCCCTTGTTTTTGGTCTCATATAATGTAGTCTTAGAACGCCTAAAAATATTGAATGAGGAAATGTTTGTTAAAAAATTAATAAATCATGTTTAATCCCAAGGGTTTGATCTTGTTGGGATGTAGTGTCGAGTTTTTGTATCTCTGAAACCATGGACCCGGTTTGGTTATTCCAAGAGGGAAAGGGATGTTGTGTGATTCTAATTAAATTTAATTTAAAAACTTATAATGGTTAATTAATTGTTAATGAATTAAAAAAAAGTTTAACTGATGAAAAGGGGTAATGTAACATAATGTATTACCTTAAATGGTTATGTTCTTATAGGATATATAGATTTTGAAGTGGCAGCCAGATGTCCGATATACGTTATCTATAGTTGATTATATGACTAGGATATGCACTTTTTGTGTTAATGAGAAATGTTATATCATGTCCATTATCTGTTTCGATTTTCTACTCCACCCTGTCGGTTAGGGAAACCGAAACCCTAGGAATTCCGAGCCTCAGTGGGTAGGGGGGTGTTTTCACCATCATCCTGATCGTAGGATTGATTAATGACTACCCCCATTTGACAATGATCTCATCTCTTGGTAGTTACTTGTGGTGGTAAACACATGGGTTAGTTTTTTCTCAAGTATTTGGGTAGAGGGTTGTGATGGATTTTTTTAATTCACACACACATATTTTGGATGTAGTTTACTAAATCCTAATATAGTTACAAGTTATGTGGTCTATGATGGCTTAAGACTACTCAATAGGTGTATGCACTATAATTTCTTGATGTATAATACCCAATTTATGATATATGTTATGCATGCTATGGTGGACTCTAGAAACAATTTAGTTACTTTGGTTTCATTGAAATGATGGTGTGATGCATGAGGTGTGAGTTTTGGTGATATTCATAGGTGTCAGTGGGATAAAATTTTTGGAGAGAGATACTCTGGACATGCACCATTAGGGTGAAGTAGCAAACCAGTGGGGATGTGGTACCTGGGTACACATGATATTCATTATTATATATATTCTCTTAGGTGAGATACATTGTGATAGTTGCCTTGGTGTGGATGGGAATATTGAATTCCAATTTACGTGATGAGTTAGTTTCACTACATGTTCACTGTGCTTTAGCGTGGACTCATTACTTTTTCTCAAGTGGCTCCTGGGAGGATCCTACTATGTATACTGTTATACTCACCCTACGTATATATACAATATTTTTCAGGTCAATTGCAGCATGTTGGTTATCTGGTTGGTTACGACTATCTTGTTTTTGTATGAGATATTTGGACATTCTGGTCACTACCTTCTTTACTTATTATAGGTACTATAGTTTATACATTTAGTTACAGTAGTTGTAGAGTTAAATTAAACTTCTATATATGGGTTTCATCTATATTATAGTCTCATAATAGGTTGGTTGGATTATATCATATCTACCTCTTAAGCATGTGTTCTCTTAGAGGGTTATCTTCTTATATATCTGGTTATGGAACCCTCAGTTCTAGTCTCCATCCCAAGTCCAACTGGAGGTAGGAATCGCAAGGCACCTTCTCTCTTCTCCTATTTCCAACCCAATAGGATCACACTTTGAGGGGAGGGGGTCATGACATCCAAGAAATGATGCATATATTTTCTCATAAATCACTATTTATGAAGATATCAAGGATTGTAGGATGAATAATTAATTTTTTATTTAGCAAATAAAATATTGAAATTATCACATTTTTCATGTAACTTTATTAATTCAGTTCCTTAAGAATGTGTTTTAAAATCTTGTAAATGTGTTCACTACAGTATCGAATAATAATGTATATTATGTATCATCAACAACAAACATTTACAAAAAAAATTATTATTATAAAATTCATTAAATTTTTAAAATTAAAATAAATGTTAACTGAATGATTTTCATATACCATCTCTCCATCAATTTATTTAGAAATTCTGTCATTTATCGCGCATAAATGAAGACTATATCTTCAATAAATTATGAAATTAATATATAAATACAATCATTCAATAATTTTTATATGAATTCCTTTGATGAAGATACATAGTTTATATTTCATTTATAATAATTTTAAATCTTCTATTAAAATTATATAATAGTGCATTCTTACACATTGTTCATTACAATATGATTTTGTTTTGGTCGGTTTATCAATGACATATTTGATGGCAAAAATTTATATTATGAATGATAAAATTATTTTTCATACTATTAATAAAATGTATTAATTAGATATCATGTAATTTTAAATTATTTTGGACTCTTTATATTAATATCAAGAAATTATAATAATATGTCATCTTACTTCATTAAATACAGCCAAATCATTTTTGTCTCTCAAATCAACATCAGTATTTTTTTTAAAAATATCATGGGATAAATTTGATTATCAAGTATATAAGTACCCACCAATAATAATTAAATAATCTTTAGTTATGTAATTATTTTTCATATATTCATGTTGAAGGACTTTTTTGGTTTATGGATTAAGATAATTAGGCCATAATTATTACATAACATCTCAAATATTACAAAGACGACAAGTCTACATGGTGTCCAATTTTTTCATAACCTATATCATTTAAAAATAATAGAGGAAATATTTTTCTTGATAAAATTCTTCATAACATTCAACTAGTCATCGTCCTTTCTCATTACCAAACATACACCATATATAAAAGATTTCAAAAACATAGGATGATCATAAAAAGATCAGTAAGCTATATAAATATGGAATGAAACTGTTTGTCCACGAATATTTTCAATCATTAATACTTTTTCACTAAATAATATTTTGTACATATAAAATATAATTTCTTTAACATAACTCATGAAATCATATGATTCTTTAAAAACATCTTTTAAATTAGAAACCATAAATATAACTTGTGGAATCCAATCATACATACATTATAGCTTTCACAAC
Organism: Viscum album; assembly: GCA_963277665.1. NCBI lineage: Eukaryota > Viridiplantae > Streptophyta > Magnoliopsida > Santalales > Viscaceae > Viscum > Viscum album. Next base: position 1,934,443,336 of record OY728159.1, read on the forward strand.
AACATATGGAGTATCGTTCATGGTAATATATAGAATACCCATCATAATATATTCCCAAAATAACTTAAGAGAAGCCTTATTTTTTAACTCAGTCTCATTAGATAAAGTAATTTGAGAGCTATCATAGGCTCACCCACCCTCGGTTTATCACGAAACCACCCATATAAAAACGAAATTCCTCAGAACTATACTATAATCATAACACATTAATAAGATGAAATGAAAAAATAACATATCTTCATTCCAATAACAAGATATAATTGCATATTATTGAAATAAACAATCCATTATCAAAAAAAATTTCAATACCAAAATACATGAAAGGAGATTACATTTTTTATTTTTCTTTTAAAAAAATTATATCTTGGTGATGAAGCGAAATATCAAAAAAAAAATTATTGTGGCACAAAATCTGTTAACACTCTATACATTTAAGAAACATTCCATTTTTCATTTACTAGAAACATCATATAAAAATATTCCTTCGTAAGACTTTTTAATGACCCTAATAGTTTAAGATATTTATTATAAACTATAAAAAATGAAGGATATGTATAACATAAAAATAAGCTTCATGAATTGGAGATTGAGATAAAGTCCTTTACTTTGAGTCCAACTCATCACATACTGTCATTTTATTCGTGAATAATTTACATAGGTTAATTTATACTTACATTATAACATTTATTAGGTCTTTTAGTCTTTTTATATCACTTATTACCATGTTATATAAATTAAATAATTATATATATTAATAAGGGATTTTTTGCTGCTTTTTGGTACTTAATTCGAAAATGAACATGTTTTGATGTAAATAGACAATGTGTTCCTTAATGCCATCATCTCAAAAATAAAATTCATGAAATTATAATCACCATTATACATTAATTATAATTTTAAATCAAACAATTTATTAATGGTGTAAAAATGAACAATGTGATAATCTTGGAGATGGGAGGTCTTACATACACATGAGTAATGTTTATATTTTACATTGATCACTATTAAAATAATGTAATTATTATTAAATCATTACAAAATTATAATAATATAATTAAAATAAAATATTCATTTAAATATACTTATCTATATCATATAACTAGTGTGGTGAATAGAAATGATTCACATCGCTTCAAGGATGTGAATGTTCAAACATATGCATGAATGGAATTATCAATCATATGTGCGTGAAATGTAACAACATAATTTATATTTTATTATATTATAATGATAATTATTTCATTAACGCTATAAAAATATATTAATTCCATCATTATGACCAGTCTCCCAAGACAGTTATGGAAAATAAATTACATAGGATTGTGGAGGTGATAGTTCACAAGTAGGAACAAATGATTGATTCTTTTTCCATTTATTTTGAAGTGGATATTGATTTAGGTAAGGATAATAACATAATAAAGTCTCATTATATTAAGGATTCATTATTTTTTATTTCATCGTTGGTTAAGAATATTAGTCGGTAGTGGACGAAAAAATAATATAGATTCCCATAAATGGAAATATTTCCATTCTTTCAGATAATCAGTTTTCATAACACCTTAACTTTTCCAATAAGGGATTTATGCCTAATATAAGGCCCTAAGACATTAGTGAAGGATTCTAGGAAGTCAGTTTTATAGATATTGGATGAACAAACTGGTTTTTATTTTTTTGTAATAGAAATAAGGGGGATCCTTTTTATAGGAGTGGGGAGGGAAACCCTTGGAAATATTAAAATTATTAAATTAATATAAATTCAATATTTATTTTTGTTTTGTCCAATATTTTTTTTAGAATATAGGATGAATAAGGGTCGAATTATAGTCACCTGATGAGAATTATATTGTTTTTGAATATTTTTTCATCATTATATTTTTTGTTTTAACCTTTTTAATTCTTACCCATTTATCAAGTAATTTACACTTTGAGAGGGAAAATACTAACCAAATCATTCTTAAAACCCAATTAATGATGTATTACAAGAATTCATAGAGTAATAGAATCATTTTGAGAAAATCATGTATTCATAGAAATTTAATATCATATAATTAATTGTTTTTTATTTGAAAACAGTAAATATATAAATTTTAAAACTATTTATTAAATTTCTTCATTTAAAGAATATAAAAACTATATTTCATATAAAAACTTCATTAACTCAATGATAACATTTCATAGGGATATATAAAATACATATATCTAAAAAATATTTTAAATATTATTTATATAATTTATTGGATTCGTTCTTTAATAAATTAAATACTATATCATCAATGTCTCTCTATTAAATTGAATTATTTAATTAATAAAAATTATAAATAAATTACCATGATTTATGTAATATTATTATATTGAAAATTACAATTAATAGTTAAAGATATCACTTATATAATTCCATACTAACTCTGGTTTAGTTATGTAAGAGCCCAATTTTCCACTCATGTATGAATCCATTAAATATTGATCTCATTATTTTATATTGGAACTCATATGGATCACTAATGATTGAGAAATGGTCTTAGGGGTGTTTGGATATTTTTAGGAGCCCGAAAACCATATTTTGGAAAACATGCCATGTTGCCTGGTTTGTGCACGATTTTCATGACAATGCAGATGGTCTATTTTTGGGTAAAACTCTATCGAACGGTTGACACACGACCATGAGGTATAACTTTGTCAGTACCCCATCTTCATAGATACCCATACACAGATATCATATGGTTTTTCAAACCATGAGGAAAACCCACGAACAAGATAATTTTCGGTTAATTTTACTATTTTTCCCTTAATGATCTAATTATGCATCCTGCTTCATCATAATTCGAGATTACGCAGGGTTGGAAAATATTATTTCCCATTTTTAGATCTTTTAAGGCCTACATTAGGGATTTGAATATCTCATTTTTCCATGATCTTATTTATCTTATTCTCGTCAAATTAGATGTACAATGGTATGTACTCAAGTCATTTTAAGATATTCTTATCCTCTCTTGCACTCGACTAGGTTATATAAGTGTGAGTGTTTTTCCATTTTCCCAGATCTGCAGTAATATAAATCAAATTAGAAGATGATATTAGAGGATAATGATCATACAAACCTATGGTATGTGGTCTAAAACTCATCCCTCATGTTCGTTGATTTCAGAATTGTCCTATGGGGCCCACCTATTTCGTCACATGCTAATAATTGAATTTATATGTAATGCTTATAATTATTTTAATCGTATGTTTATTTTATTTTGTTATATGTTATTATTTTTTTGTGGTTATTCTGATAACACCATCCATACCATGTGTGTTTATATTTCCATAATTTATTTTTTAGTGTTTTGACACATTTGATCCATTTTACAGATGTGATCAAGCTTCACCACACTAATTGCAGGAATCCATATCATAAATGGTTGTTGTATCATTTAATGATGAATGGAATTTACCATGTCACTTTCACATTACCCACCTAAGGTAAGTGAATCAAATTTAATATTAAATGTGAAAGGGAAATTGGAAATTATTCCAAGTATATGACTGGACCATATTAAATGTGAGTGAAATATATGTTTCATGCCTGTAGAACCCCTTAAATCATTAACAGAACGTAGTAGAATGCTTCTTAATTATTGAATATTCCATAAATGTAAATTTTAAGGTTGAATTCTACTTGACCTTTTCCCACTAATCAAGGGAAATTCTTGAACAAAATAGGCATATTGATTAATTATGACATTAATAACAGGTCACATAAAACATGAAAATATCACACTACATAAAGGAAATGATTCAACCATATGAAATATTACATGAAATCATAACTAAATAACAATTTTCTAACATGAGATCTCCTAGGATTAATTTTAGGGAATTCCATGAGCACTTGGGAACCCCATTCTGATATAAGTATATGACATGATTATGTTGAGACCCACCAAGATCCAAGTCCTATTCTATTATTCTATTAATGGTATGACACTACATGATCAATCACAAAATATTAAAGGATGGCATGGAGACACTTTTAGAATCCAACATTGACATGTATGATCCACGGTTACATCCCACATTTCTCTGTCTCTACAAAGCCACATTTTACCTTGCAATTGGTGAAGATATTATTGTTGAATGCTTTGAATATTCCCCATTAATTATACTCTTACTGATATACATGCTACAATTATTACTCAGTTAAAGACCCTTGAGGTCGACAATGCCTTAGTTATGAACCTGAAACATTATTATTAAATTTCATTGCAGGTTTACTATACATAATTTGGAACCTTGATTATTATTATCATGTAACTTATTTAGAAATTGGTAACAATTAAATAATTAATTTCAAATGGTTTTAGACACAATCGTAACGAATAAGTATGTACTTGGGTATTTAGATACAATGTACTACTTTATATTTTCAATCTTACACATTGTTACATTTCCGTTACATGGGACAAATGCTATAGACACTATTGGTAGTATCCCATTGATATTTTTCTCACATCCTCTTCAGACGCTTTTTGGTACACATAGTAGATTACATGAATACATGTGATGATAATTGGTGGAATACATCTCTCAACAATTGATTACGTGTTGTTTAATATTGATATTATAGTAGATAAACAAGAAGGGTCATGATATTATTGGGATAGTCTTTTTATTTCTATTATACTTTTTATAAAATTTTATTATGAATTCTTGTATCCTTGTTTTCCATTTTCCTAGAGACCTTAAAAATCATCATCAGTTGTTGTATTCGTGTATTTTATTACATTTATTTATGTAATTTTTTTCAGTTGTCCCTGTTTTCAATTTTCCCTTCCATTTAAATGTATTTCTTCCACTATTTACCCATTTTTTACTTATTTGTTACACTAAACATTTTTGATGAGGGATTACTCTCCCCACAATCACACCCAAGTCCCATGTTACTAGTCAGAAGCCTCTGGTGTTTGAGGATATTCATTTGGTCCATGTGTCCAATTGGGATAGGAGCACCCATTAAGTGGATTTGGGGTCTATGATGTCAAAAAAAAATTGTATCATGGGAATGTTAATTATTACTTTAGTATTTGGAGGCAATATATTTTAGATTAGGAATTCTTGGGACTTGGTCATAATCCATTCTGGGGCATTGCAAACCCAGGTTCGCTGTAAAATCCATGTTACCTAAAATATTATTATTGTAGTTTAGTCTTATTATAGTTAACCTAATTTCACCATTGGGTTGTTCACATGTTGTGTGGTGTTGTTGACTATTTTATTGATTGATGATTTTATTTCATCCTTGGAGCAATGATATTAGGTAAAGGAGAATTTTTACATGTATCATTATAGGAACATAGAATTTGCATGTCATGCATATTTCCATAGCATAAAGGTCAATTTCATTGATTTTCATTGATTGATTTGTATTTGATTTTTGAGTGATGTTGTAATAGTTTTATTATGTTATTATTTTTTTGGTTGTGATCGAGAGATTTCATGTCACAATAAATGAGGTGTATGTTCCCTCATGGGTTTGGATGATTAATTTACTATGTTGAGCCGTTATTCTATAAATAAATGGTTTCCATTTCCACTGATAAGATGACTGGGTAATGATTCACCGAAAATAATTGTCCAATTAAAGTGAATAATGACATCTAAAATGAATTAGTTGAACATACTTATCTTTCCTTTTCATTTTTTAAAGGTAAAGGAGTGAACCTCGTAATTAAATTTATAATAAAATGATTCTCCCTATAATGAACTGGAAATTCTCATTGCCTTGAGGGATCAAAGAGTCATTACATGGCATTAAGGGACATCCCCAAGATGCCAAAGGCTGGAAATAAATGCCGAAGGGTTTCAAATACAAGTTGGGGTACAATTTACCCTTTATGAAATAATCCATAATCCAACCAGGCATAACCAAACATTCACTATATGATGAATGGACAAATGAAAGAAAACTAAACTACTACATTTATGTCAAACTACATCAAGTACGCAACAATGAATGACCAAACCTAGAATCAAAGTACACAACGGATGAATGAATCAAGACAGTCAAAAGACACCATGACTCCATGCTCCACAAGCTCCAAACTATATAACATCTCCTAAGCATCGCCACAGGACACAAGAAATAAGATTCTTTTCCTTTACATGTATTCCAGAACACAAAATCTAAAAAATCACCAATGTGACAACGTAGCTGTGAGTATAAAACATTGTAGGTTTCCCCAATTACTTCAATACTCATGCCACTAAGATAGATGAGTAAGAAACATTTATATAAAAAAACTTTATATAAAATATTTTCTCAAAAGTAGTTTATAACTAAATATAAGTAAGTTTCCAAAACCATTCATAACAAAAGGCATTCATTGAGAAATTGAAACCAATTTTCAAAGAATGTTATTTTTCCAGAAAAATAACCAAACAAGAATAAGAACCATTTCCCAACCCATTCTACAAACCATTCATGCTTCATTAGGATAGTACCATACTTATGTGCGGTCTCTCGTCAATCTACTGATTAATCACAAGGTAATTATTTCCCATGTACTATTACACCTTTGGAAATGAGAACAAGGTTGTATTTAAACCAAGCCTCGTACATGTAGCTACCATGATCCATTAAATGTTTTTCACCGAGCACAAGGTTATATTTCAACGAAGCCCCGTACATGAAACATGAACACGCACCACTTATTCCCAACGGTGATGCCGAAACACCCATTCAATTAAAACAATATATAATTGGAAACCATTTACATAAAAACCATTTCAATTACAAACCATTTAAATAAAACTCCCTTTTTATTGAAAACCAAATTTCTTAAAGTAATTTCAATCTCAAACCATTTCAATTCAAAACTATTTCAATAAAACTCCCTTTTTATTGAAAACCAAATCCATAAAAGTCATTTCAATTTCAATCTAAAGCCATTTAAATAAAACACCCTTTTATTGAAAACACATTTTTCATCAAACCATTTGCGATTTCATAAATCACAATTTAAAATCAACATTATAATTTCAAGAATCCAAATAACATTGGACAACAATTCACTAAGATTTCACAATAACATCAGAACCATATATCATCACAAAAGTAGATTTTTTCCATGATTTTCACAATTAAATAAATTATAATAAAAATATTTTAAACTAAGATAATAATTTCTAACAAGAGTAGTCGTGAGTGAAGCCTCCGACCATAATGGTTTCTATGAAAACCCCAAAAAATACAGAACACACAAGAATAACGAGTTGGTTCTTTAAAAACCCGCCATAGATCTTTTCTAATAGCAAGATAATGACCAAATATAATTAAATTTAGCATAAAAACACTTAAAACTACCCTTAACTGGTGTTGAACTAAGAAATTGAGGGAAAAAGAGAAGCAGATCTAAGTAGATCTAAGAAAACGGTCAAGAACAATGAAGAACGATCACATACCGCAACAATCCAGCTAAGATTCACCAAGAGAAGTCTTTGGATACCCTTAGGAAATATGGGATAACCCTATCTAACCATAGGAGATTTCAAATCCCATGTTAGGTCTGCTTAGGAGGAAAAACAAGCCACTAAGACGAAAAAACACATGATATCCACCTTTTTAGGATCTCATTTAAGTGGCCTCCCAGTTTCCCTGCACGATTAGACAACCCGTGCGCTAAACATTCGTTAGCCACTACCTCAGAATATACTCCACACATGGTTTGGAAACATGGTTAGACAAACCATGCACTACCCATGCAGAAGCTACTGCCTCAAGGGCCAGCTACGCATGATTTGGCCGCACGATTTAGACAACCCATGCGCTGCTCGTGTGACTTCCCCATTTCCTCAAAACATCATTTAAAGTTCTCCCAACTCTCCCATTCATCACCATTAACATTAAAACTATTAAAAGAATCATTTAAGTGATAAATACCAAAACTGAGGGTACTACATTCTCCCCACTATTGATCATTCCATCCTAAGAAATTATATACCCTTCACCCAACTAAAATAGTTCTGGCCACTGCTCTTTCATTTCCTTCTCACTTTCCCATGATTCTTCCTAAATATGACCCTACTTCCATAAAAACCCCTCTAGACTGATGATGTTTCCCCTCAAGATGTTCTCTAAACTATCCATAATCTGTACCAGGATATGTATCAAAGAAGCATCTGACTCTAGGTCAACGTGATCCCGTCTTATCACCTGGTCAGGATCAGGCTGATACTTTTTCAACTGAGATGCATGGAACACATTACACACCAAACTGAACATTGTTGGAAAGGACAACCTATATTCCACCTCTCCAACCCATTCTAGTATCTTAAAAGGTCCAATTTACCTAATTGATATCATTCCCTCCTTCCTAAAATGATGATGTCCAAGCCATGGGGAGATCCTCAAGAAGACATGATCACCTACTATAAAAGACAATGGTCTTCGATGGTGGTCGACATAAGATTTATGAAGACTATGAGATGTCTCCATCCTATTTATAATCAAATTGATTTTCTCTGTTTTTTTCTTGCACAAGTTTTTGTCCAACTAGAGAAGTTTCTCCCATTTCCACCCAGCATAGTGGAGAATGACAAGGACGCCCATACAATGCTTCAAGCGGATCCATGCGTATCAGGGCATGATATATTTTATTGTATGAGAACTCCACTAAGTGTATATTCGATTCCCATGAGCCACCAATATTCATTACAAAAGCCCGCAACATATTATTCATAGTTTGTATCGTCCGCTCGAATTGCCCATCCATCTGAAGATGATACTCTGTGCTCATAGTCAACTGAGTTCCAAGGGATTGCTGTAATGATTTTCATAAATGAGATGTGAATATAATGAACCATAATTTACATACATTGTTAGTACTTCAAAATTGAGGTACACTTATTACAACATATAGCAAAACCATGAAAGGACCGTATAGGTATAGCATCTTTAGAAACTAGGAAACATAAACAACTGGTTCATAAAGCGTCTACACTATCTCCCATTTATTTCATCATAACTATAGTCCCTTTTGGAATATCTAATTAATAACCTTATTCCTGACCTGGGGAATGAAAACATACAAAAGGGTGATCTCAAATGATTAATAAGGGTAAACAAAAGAAATATGAATCACATCATATTCATTAGAACATAACATTTTGGAAATCTTACCCTGCAAAAGAGATCAAAATTTCATAACATGGGATAAATCATGGAAGTGAAATGTAATCAAAATAATCATAACATAAAACAGGAATCTTTGTGGCATACACACATAATAATAGAGAATCATTTTTAGTAGTCAATACTCATACCCTAGACTCTCTTAGAGTACAAAGTCCATTTCTGAACCGAGTTTACTCCTCGTTTCAGTCCTGTTTCACTGAACCGGTTTAACCTGTCATTCCAGCCAGGTCTATCTCATGAGATATAAATCTTTACCCAATTCATTGGAGGGAGATATAGGTCCCACCAATCTCATAATGATACCATTCTTATGTGTGCCAAAAAATGAAAAAAAAAATCATACATCATTGCATAACTCATGTAATAAAAATGGGATTTTTAAACATCGCGACATCATAAAACAATTCATATAAGATAATGGAATACATAAAAATAATTCCATCACAACATAATAAAATCAATTTAATAATAGGGATAGAAAAAGAACCTTATATTATCTTAGATGGAAAATAATTTTGATAAAACACTTGAACTCCATTCTTGAGGAAAATATCCTTTCTACTTCAAAAACACTTTTCCTTTATTAACATGTCATACAATTTTAAACTAAAAGAAGTTGATTAAAAATAAACATGAAATCATATAAAGGAATATTCTTGGAAATAATGTTATTAAAAATCCGGTCATGCCGTATAAGTTAAAAAAACATTCTTCTCGTACTTTTGTCGAAAAAGTCAAAAAGTACCTCATACGAAAAATGACAAAAGATTCCTTTCATATCTTTTAAGTAAAACTCACCAAAGGGTAAAATTGGATTTAAAAAATTGTAGGTGGATGGATATAATATTACTTATTGAGGAAACATGGATGTGGATGAAAAAATACACCCAGTATATTCCAATGTATAAACAATCTCAGATAAAAATGAAATTGTGATATTTCCCTTACCTTAAGTCCGATTTCCTTCGTAAGTGTCTGAAACTCTTGTATAATGATTTAAATAATGTTATTGACTTATAACAGAATCATAAATATTGTTATGATATCATATATGGTCATATTATTAGCTTCTTATTAGTAATATTTCATTACTACTTGTTATTCGGGTGTTTATTACTTTTTATTCTTATGCGTGTTTTGTCGAATAAATTCTTATTATTTTCTTTAGGTTATAGATATCTCAATTAAAGAATGGTATTAGTGTACTATAAATCATATTTATTCATTCAATTCATTTATATAATCATTATTCAATGAAGATCATGTAGAACGAATCGCATCACATCGTGGAGACGGTATTCCGTACGTACACACGAGCGATGATACCATTCCCATGATCGTGGAATTTTATTGGAGTGTATGTATACTATTTCAGAATCAATATCACTTTAAAATAATCGTATATAGTTATTATTTACACCATTATACCCATCCAAGTAATGTGGTGGTGGAAAATAGATTACACCACGACATGGACACTGTATTCCGTACGTACGCATGCACGGTGATTTCATTTTATGTAAGATGGATATATGGTGAAATAGGGTTTTTTAATAATCGTAATGACATTTCAGTATATGAGTGATACTGATTTTATTACTTCATAATGAAACAACTAAATAATAAGAAGTGGAAGAAGAAATAAAGTTGAATGAATCGGTAACGGACATTACCTCTTCTTTGAAGCGCCTCTTTGAGACCACCTTTTAGGGAACTAAAATTTGTCTTTAAAGAATACTAGGACCTATAGGATGTTTCTATGGAAGTTTAGAGGAGATATTGTCAGGGGTTGTCCAAGCTTGAAGGCTCAAAGTTGTGTGAGGAAGAGAGGGAGGAGGTGCCCTTTTATAAGGGAGGAGAGGGGCACCTTTGGAAAAATTAAATTTATTATTTTATTATAAAGTCATATTCGGTTTTAAATAGCTAAAAATTGATTTATTTTGATGCTAAGGTGGGGATGGGTAGAAATAAACTCATAAAATAGAATTTGAACAAGTTTAGTTTACTATTTTAACCATATCATTTAGATTTAACTTTATGTTAGATAATTTTACTTTTACCGTGTCTTTTTGTGTTCTTGCACTATAAGGTCAATAAACATACTATAACAAGCCAAAAGAACCCCAAGTTATTTATTATTAATATATATAACATTATATATGTCATTTAGAAGAACCATTGATTTTTAGGATTAAAATATCAATTAATAATAAAATATTTTTTTTAAAAACTATTTTATGTCATTTATGACACTATTTAGTAATTGATTTTTTTGAAAATCATAAAAGAATTATTAGTTCGAAAAAAGTTAATTAACTCAATAATAAAATGCCATATTAACCTTTAAAATTAGTGTAATTCATAAAAAGTCTCAAATTACATTTATTTTGGTATTTATAACATCAAATATGTCAATATTTCCTTAATAAGATAATTACTGCATCATCATTGTGTCATAAATAAATAAATTAATTTATTGTCTAAAAATTACAAATAAAATACCATTATGTAGGAAATATTTTTTTTTTCTAATGAATACTTATAGTCGAATTTATCATATGTATAACCCTATATTAAAAATTATTTACTTATTAAACATTGATTTTAACTATTTTAACCCTTCATTAAATAAATTAATAATAAATGTCCTAATCTATTCCAAGTGGGCCTAAATGGTCATATTTTATTCCTAAGGTTGTTTTTGGTCGAATTACAATTATCCAATATAATTAGGACATGTGTTAGGATAATAATTATATCATTTTTACCCTTAATTAACCTATTTACTTTTAACAGTGGTAAATAAAAGTAAAAAGTTACTATTCACAAAAAATTATTTTCATCTCATTGAACCACATTTTACTTACTGAAATCAACCTTGTCTCTCAGATATTTTAAATTCCTCTCACAAAAGCGGTAAAATTAAGATTTATGTAAATTTGCAAATTCTCCTTGGAGGTGGGTAAAAGACGGTGAAAAGTTCAATAAAATTTTTCTATATCTACAATTATTATAAAATGACTCCAATGAATTTAATTTAACTTATATAGGTATTATGTATCAATTTTGATCTAAAATAAATTTAATTATAATAAATATTTATTTAAATAAAAAGTCTGTTTTTAAATAGTAACCTAGTGTTTTCACTATTCATCAAAAATTGAAAGTTTCTAGAAAAATACCAAAATTTAACCCTAGGATAATTTCGATATTGTGAATCCAAAAATGATGTCCATTTTGAAAAATAAAATTTACAAAATTTCAAAAATTGGTTATTACTATTCATAACGTCTAGTTTTAATAATATTTTAATAGCATATCGTTGTTTAGTGAAAGTCGGTATTGTGTATGACGCAAGCTATCATGGAAGGCCATGATTGTGTGTAAGGAAATCCAAGATAGTGTTGTGTGTAGTGAAAGATTCCTTTGATGATTTATATAAAATAAAAACAAAATATTTCTTATAAAATTTTCGGGTGTTACATTCTACCCCCCTTTAAATGAATTTCGCCCTCGAAATTCCTCAGTTTGTAACAAACAGATGAGGATACCTCTCCCTCATCATATCCTCAAGCTCCCATTTAGATTCTTCTAATTGGTGGTTCCTCCATAAAACATTCACCAATCGAGTGGTCTTGTTCTGTAGAACTTTTTCTCTACGATCCAGAATCTCTATCGGCTGTTCTTCATAAGAATGATCTTGTTCCTGCGGTACAACTTATGAGCTGAGTACATGTGAAGGATCAGGTATTTACTTTCTCAGGAGAGATGCATGGAACACATCGTGAACTTGAGAGAGATTCGGTGGAAGCGCCAATCGGTAAGCTATCATCGAAACACGATCCAGTATTTTGAAAGGAATGATATACCTACGGCTCAACTTCCCCTTCTTTCCAAATCTCATGACCCTCTTCTAGGGAGATATTTGTAAGAACACTTTATCACCCACTTCAAACTATAGGTATTTTCTTCGGTTGTCGGCATAAATTTTCTGTCGACTCTGAGTTGCTCATATGTTTTATTGAATAGATCTGACCTTTTATGCCATCTCATCAACAAGATCAGGTCCTAATAGCTTTCTTTCCCCAACTTCATCCCAGCAAGTTGGAGTCCCGCATTTCTTTCCATAGAGATCTTTATATAGAGCCATCTGAATACTGGAGTGAAAGTTATTATTATAAGAAAATTCCACCAAAGGTAGGTGATGATCCCAACCACCTTTGAAACCCATAGAGCAAGCTCTTAACATATCTTCTAGAGTTTGAATTGTCCTCTCAGACTGACCGTCTGTCTGAGGATGACAAGCAGCGCTGAAACCCAACTCTGTATCAAGAGTATGCTGAAGACTTCGCCAGAACATCGAGGTAAATCTCGGATCCCAATCAGATATAATAGAATGTGGTACTCCATGCAATCTTACCACTTCCTTTACATATATCCTGGCAAGCTGATCTAGAGAGAAATCCTATCTAATAGTAATGAAGTGTGAAGACTTTGTAAGATGATCAACTATGACCCAGATAGCATTATTTCCTTTGGATTTTTTAGGAAGTCATGTGACAATGTCCATAGTGATGTTTTCCCATTTCCATTCGGGTATGGGTAATGGTTGTAACATCTCCTTCGACTTCTGTCTCTCATCTTTAACATGCTGACAAACCATGCATCGAAAGACATATTCAGCAGCATCTCTTTTCATGCCATCCAACCAGAAGTACTCATTCAGGTCCATATACATCTTCGTGCTTCCAGGAAAAATAGAGAATGAAGAACTATGTGCCTCATCCAGCAGCTCCTTCTTTAATTCGGGGATGGGAGGAACACAAACCCGACTCATAAACCTTATCATTCCATCACAGTCAAGGTTGAATTCAGGATCATTTCTCACCTTCTTTTGTAACTCTACATTTTCTTTTTGTGCCTCTTTAATCTTCACATGTATATATGGTTGAACATTCATTTGATAAAGATATGATTTTTCCCCTTCCTTTATAATTCCAAGATCCATCCTTTGTAAATCCGTAAATATTGGAACTTTAGTGATCCTCATCATGGATAAACTGGCATGGTCTTGTCGACTTAATGCATCTTCCACCGTGTTTGCTTTCCCAGGGGGGTAATGAATTGAGCAGTTGTAATCCATAATCAGCTCCAATCGTCTTCTTTGGCGCATATTCATCTCCTTTTGTGTGAAAATATACTTTAAAATTTTATGATCAGTAGAAATATCACACAATTATCCATAAAGATATTGCAACCAAATCATTAATGAAAAAATTACCACAGCAAACTCCAAATCATGAGTTGGGTAATTTTTCTCATTGATTTTTAACTGTTGTGAGGCATAATCTCTCACCTTATCATTTTTCATAAGAAAACACCCCAGCCCCTTCTTGGATGCATAACTGTAGATCACAGACCTTTCTCCACTACAAGGCAGTGTGAGTACAGGTGCACTGGATAACCTTTTTTTTCAACTCATTGAAATTCTCTTCACATTCTTCCGTCCAAACAAACTTAACTCCTTTCCGAGTCAACTTGGTGAGTGGATTAGATAATCATGAGAAATCGTTCAGGAAACGTCGATAATATCCATCCAAACTGAGAAACATTTGGATCTTAGTTACTATTGTTAGTCTCGACCATCTTTCGATAACCTCTGTTTTTGCTGGATCCACATATATCCCCTCTTTTGAGATTATGTGACGCAAAAATGAAACTTTTTGAATCCAAAATTCACACTTGGTAAATTTCTCATAAAGCTTCTCCTTTCTCATGGAATTCAATATAATTCTCAAGTGATCTTCATGTTATTCCTTACTCTTTGAATAGACAAGAATATATTATATAAAGACTACCACAAACTGATCAAGATAGTCTCTAAAGACACTATTCATTTGATCCATGAAGATAGCAGTGGCATTAGTAAGACCAAATGGCATCACTATAAATTCACAGTGTCTATTCCTTGTACGAAAAGCCGTCTTTGGTATATCCTGCCTTTTGACCCTTAATTGATGATACACTGAACGAAGATCAAACTAGGAAAAGTATTGAGCTCCGTGTAGTTGGTCAAACAAGTCATCAATGTGCGGGAGAGGATATTTGTTCTTGATAGTGATCTTGTTAAGTTCTCGATAATCAATGCAGAGTCTCATTGATCCATCTTTCTTCTTACCAAACAGAACAGGTGCTCCCCAAGGTGATGCACTAGGGCGTATGAATCCCTTAACAAGATTCTCTTGGAGTTGCTTCTTCAATTCCTACAACTCAATTGGCTCATTCTATAAGGTGTATTTGAAATAGGCAATGCACCCGGTATGAGTTCTATTGACAACTCAACTTCACGATTTGGTGGAAGACCTGTCAATTCCTCTAGAAAGACATCGTCAAACTCTTGTATAATTGGAATATTCTTAATCATGACTTTCTCACCAACCATTTGAGATAAATAACCTTCATTTAGTTGAATCAAGACCCATAAGATGGAAGAAATTTCCACTGGAAGGTTATGTTCATCCTTGCATCGATAGACGTTTAAAGATTGATCTGGAATGTGAAATGTGACTTCCCTTCTTTGGAAATTGATATGAGCTCCTTATAGAGAAATCAAATCCATGCCAAGAATCACATCAAATTCCACTATAGGGAGGATCACCAGATTTGCAGGAACCACTTTCCCACAAACTTCAATCGAAGAAGAATTATAAACTTTTGATGTGATTGTTATGCCATTATGGGTTGTCACAGATAAATCAAGATCTAATTGTTGAGGTAATACGGTGATACCCTTAGAAGATTCTTCAGAAATAAATGAGTGGGTGGATCTAGAATCAAATAAAACATTTTCTACTTTAGAGTGGATTGTAAGTGTACCTTTCACCACATCGTTATCGTACTCCACATCGCTGATAGAAATTGCATGTGACTTTCCTTTGTCATTATCCTTAAAAGATTGTTGACGTCAACCATCATCATCAACAATCCTTGGATTAGGGCATTGATTGGAATAATGCCCCATCTCCTTGCATGTGTAACATTAAAGTGTAGGAGGTGCACTATGTGTAGCCTTTTCATTGTTCGCATCACTATACATCTTCTTCCCATCATTGAGGAATTAAAATTCCCGATGACCTTTATATAAAAAATTGAAACCTTTACTTGTCCCTTTAAGACAACTCCCTCTATGTTTCTTTCCACACCTTGAGCATAAGGGAAAACTCATCTTATTTTCAGTGTGCTCTTTAGATTTTCCTTTGCATTCCATTTTCCACTTCTTATCAGACCCATATAACCGATGGTTTACTCCAATCTCCATATCAACTTTGAGAGCACATCGAACAATTTCCTCGTAGCTATTGAAGTCCCTTATGGATAACGCCCTTCAAAGACTTGGTTTTAAGCCACTAAAGAATAGATCGATCTTACTCTCAGGTTGGATAATAATACTAGAAGCGTACCTTACAAGTCTTGTAAAATTTTCTTCAAAATATTCATTATTCTTTTGCTTCAGTTCAAGAAACTCTTTCTCCATATTTTTTCAGAGAACACGAGGGAAGTACATATTGAAAAATAAGTTCTTGAACTCGTCCCATTCCATGGACTTAATTTCATCTCTTGGCCTCGTATTCTTGATAAGGTTCCACCATTGATCAGCATCACCTTCCAAACGATAAACTGGTAAGATTACATTATCATGTTTAGAACATTGAAGAACTGAAAATATCTTTTTAGTAGTACTAATCCATTGCTCAGCAACTAATGGATCTGTAGACCCGCTGAATGAAGGTGGACGCTGCCTCATGAAGGATGCAACAGAATGTTGCTCCTTCCTTTGCACGTTTGGAAGTCCTTCATGATTGATAGCTTGAGAAAGTTGTGTGAGAATGGCTACAATATTTTTCATTCTATCTCCCATAACGTTTGGTTGCTCAGGGGGGATAATCATTGCATTGCCCGTCACATTCTGCATTAGCACGGTTCCTTCGGGTTCCATCCATTGACTAAAAACAAGAAGAATAGTGTGAGAAACACTAATTATAATAGGAAAACCACACAATAAAGAATAAATTGTCACACTTAAGGTATTATCCTAGGTTATTCCTGGCCATTTCTAAAACACTAAATTGTGTTCTATGCTCAGACTTATCCTTAGGATTCTTACTAAGGCTTTCAAATCCTAGTTTCCAAAGATTGACTATACCTTTACTCTGATTCCAACTATAATGAACGATACTTTACATACATTGTTAGTACTTCAAAATTGAAGTAAACTTATTACAACATATAAAAAAACCATGAAATGACCGTATAGGTATAGTGTCTTTAAAAACTGGGAAACATAAACAACTGGTTCATAAAGCGTCTACACTGTCTCCCATTTATTTCATTATATCTATAGTCCATTTTGGAATATCTTACTTAATAACCTTCTTCCTGACCTGGGAAAAGAAAAAAAACAAAAGGGTGAGCTCATATTCTTAGTAAGGGTAATCAAAATAAATATCAATCACATCATATTCATAAGAACATAACATTTTGGAAATCTTAACCTGCAAAAGAGATCAAAATTTCATAACATGGGATAAATCATGGTTGTGAAATGTAGTCACAGTAATCACAACATAAAACATGAAGCTTTGTGTCATACACACATAATAATATAGAATCATTTCTTAGTAGTTAAGAATCATATCCAAGACTATCTTGGTGTACAAAGTCCATTTCTGAACTGAGTTCACTGCTCCTTTTAGTCCTATTTCACTGAATCGGTTTAACCTTCCATTCCAGCCATGTCTATCTCATGAGATATAAATCTTTACCCAATGCATTAGAGGGAGATATAGGTCCCACCAATCTCATAATGATACCATACTTATGTGTGCCACAAAATCAAAAAAATCACACATCATTGCATAACCCATATAATAAAAATGGGATTCTTAAACATCATGACATCATAAAACAATTCATATAAGATAAAGGAATTCATAAAAATAATTCCATAACAACATAATCAAATCAATGTAATAATAGGGATAGAATAAAAACCCTATATTATCTTAGATGGAAAATAATTTTGATAAAACACTTGAACTCCATTCCTAATGAAAATATCCTTTCTACTTCAAAAACATTTTTCCTTTCTTATCATGTCATACAATTTTAAACTAAAAGAAGTTGATTAAAAATAATCTTGAAAAATTATAAAGGAATCTTCTTGGTAATATTGTTTTTAGAAATCCATTCATGCCGTATAAGTTAAAAAAAACATTCTTCTCGTACTTTTTTCGGAATAGTCAAAAAGTACCTCGTACGAAAAACGAAAAAAGATTCCTTTCATATCATTTACTAAAAACTCACCGAAGGGTAAAATTGGATTTAAAAATTTTTAGGTGGATGGAAATAATATTACATATTGAGGAAACATGGATGTGTATGATAAAATACACCCTAGTAAATTCTAAAGTATAAACAATCTCGGATAAAAATGAGATTGTGATATTTCCCTTACCTTAGGTATGATTTGCTTCATAAGTGTCTGAACCTCCGGTATAATGATTTAAATAATGTTATTGAATAATTCCAGAATCATAATTATTGTTATGATATCATATATGGTCATATTTTTAGCTTCTTATTAGTAATATTTCATTACAAGTTGTTATTCGGGTGTTTATAACTTTTTGTTCTTATGCGTGTTTTGTCGAATAAATTCTTATTCTTTTCTTTAGGTTATAGATACCTCATTTACAAAATGGTATTATTGTACTATATATCATATTTATTCATTCAATTCTTTTATATAATCATTATTCAATGAAGATCATGTAGAACGAATCACATCACATCGTGGAGACGGTATTCCGTACGTAAGCACGAGCGATGGTATCGTTCCCATGATCGTGCAATTGTATTGGACTATATGTATAATATTTCAGAATCAATTTCAGTTTACTTTAATAATATATAGTTATTATTTACACCATTATACCCATCCATGTAATGTGGTGGTGGAAAATAGATTACACCACAGCCTGGAGACGGTATTACGTATGTACGAACGCACGATTATTTCATTTTCCGTACGATGGATATATGATGAAATAGGGTTGTTTCATACATATAATAACATATAATTATATGATTGATACTGTAGTTATTACTTCATAATGAAACAACTAAAGAAGAATAAGTGGAAGAAGAAATAATGTTGAAAGAATCGGTAACAGACATTACCTATTCTTTGGAGCGCCTCTTTGAGACCTCCATTTAGGGCACTAAAAATGGTCATTGAAGATGACCAGGACCTCTAGTATGTTTCTAGGGAAGTGTATAGGGGATATTGGTAGGGGTTGGCCGAGCTTGGAGGCTCAAAGTGGTGTGAGGAAGAGAGGGAGGAGGTGCCCTTTTATAAGGGAAGAGAGGGGCACCTTTGGAAAAAATAAAAATATTATTTTATTATAAAGTCATATTCGGTTTTAAATAGATCCTAATTGATTTATTTCGAAGATAAGGTGAGGATAGGTAGAAATCCTCTCATCCAATATAATTTGGACAAGTTTAGTTTACTATTTTAACCTTATCATTTAGATTTAACTTTAAGTTAGATAATTTTACTTTTACTGTGTCTTTTTGTGTTCTTACACTATAAGGTTAATAAACATACTATAACAAGCCAAAAGAAGCCCAAGTTGTTTATCATTAACATATATAACCTCATGTAAGTCATTTGGGCGATCCTTAGATTTTTATCAATAATGTAACAATTAATAATATAATATTTGTTTTAAGAACCATTTTATGTCAATTTTGACACTATTTAGTAATTGATTTTTGTGAAAATCATAACAGAATTATTAGTTCGAAAAAAGTTAATTAAAGCAATAATAACATGTCATATTAACCTATAAAATTAGTGGAATTCATAAAAAGTCTCAAATTTCATTTATTTGGGTATTTATAACATTAATTATGTCAATATTTCATTAACAAGATAATTACTGTATCATCTTTGTGTCATAAATAAATTACATTATTTAATGTCTAAAAATTACCAATAAAATACCATTATGTAGGAAATATTTTACCTTTCTAATGAATATTTATAGTAGAATTTATCTTTTGTATAACCGTATATTAAAAATTATTTACTTATTGAACGTTGATTTTAATTATTTTAACACTTCTTTAAATAAATTAATAATAAATGTCCTAATATAATCCAAGTGGGCCTAAATGGTCATATTTTATTCCTAAGGTTGTTTTAGGTCGAATTACACCTATCCAATAGAATTAGGACATGTGTTAGGATAATAATAATATCATTTTTACCCTTAATTACCCTATTTACTTTTAACTATGGTAAATAAAAGTAAAAAGTTACTATTCACCAAAAATTATTTTCATCTCATTGAACCACATTTTACTTACTCAAATCAAACGTTTCTCTCTGATTTTTGAAATTACACTCACAGAAGCGATAAAATTACGTTTTATGTAAATTTTCAAATTCTCCTAGGAGGTGGGTAAAAGATGGTGAAAAGTTCAATAAAATTTTTATATATATAAAATTATTATAAAATGGCTCCAATGAA
Source organism: Viscum album (assembly GCA_963277665.1). NCBI lineage: Eukaryota > Viridiplantae > Streptophyta > Magnoliopsida > Santalales > Viscaceae > Viscum > Viscum album. Next base: position 1,934,464,108 of record OY728159.1, read on the forward strand.
TTGAATTAAACATATATAGGTATTATGTATCAATTTTGACCAAAAATAAATTTAATTAAAATAAATAATTATTTAAATAAAAAGTCGGTTTTTAAATAGTAACCCAGTGTTTTCACTATTCATCAAAAAGTGAATGTTTCTAGAAAAATACAAAAATTTCACCCAAGGCTAATTTCCATATTACAAATCCAAAAATGAAGTCCTTTTTAAAAAATAAAAATTTCAAAATTTCAAAAAGTGGTTATTACTATTCATAATGTCTAGTTTTAATAATATTTTAATAGCATATCGTTGTTTAGTGAAACTCGGTATTGCGTATGACGCAAGCTATCAAGGAAGTTTGCTATTGTGTTTAAGCAAATCCAAGATAGTGTTGTGTGTAGTGAATGATTCCCTTGATGATTTATATAAAACAAAAACAAAATATTTCTTATAAAAGTCTCAGGTGTTACAGTGAACCTCAGATATCTATATGAGACTATAGACACTGGTACACCATGTCTCTTTATCACATCTCAGATATAGATTTTTGAAATATCATCCACCATATGTGTTTCAAAAATATTGATGAGAAGAGCCAACTCGGTTAGACGGTCTACTATCACCCAAATGGCATCTTGTATCCAAACCATTCTTCGAAGACCTATAACAAATCCATTGCTAACTGATCCCTATTACACACTCAGATGGGAAAAGATTGTAACAAAAAAGCTGGTCTCTGATGCTCTGCTTTAACCTGCTGACAAAGTTATGCTTCATGAGACAAACTCGACCACCTTTATTTTCATACCGCTCCACCAAAATTTCACCTTCAATGCCTTGTACATCTTCTGTGTACCTGAGTGTGTAGCCCATCTTGAATGGTGGTAAGCATAGAGGATTTGTTCTTGAAAAACCATAGGTACAACCATCCAATCTCTCAAACACAAAACTGAACCCCCATCAAGTTTCCAGCCATCAATTGTCTCCCTGCCATTGAGTTTGGAACATACAACCAGACATTCAACATTAGATTTTTTTATATCTTTGGTCATCTTTACTAAATCAAGAACATGTGTAGCTGAATAGAAAACAACAACCCCACTTCGTTCTTCACATTCCACATGCATGTTGGCGTAGATTGATATCAACTACCATTCTTCTAAAACTTATTTTTCTAACTGAGCAAATAACTCTCTACTCAATGCATCTGCCACCATATTTCCTTTCCCGCGTGTGTACATCAAGTCAAAGTCATACATTTTGAGATACTCCGTACAACTCCTTTTCCATAGGTTCAAATCTCATTGTGAGAAAATGTGTTTCAATATTTTATGATCTCTAAACACTGTGAATTTCTCAACAAAGAGAAAATGTCTCCATGTTTTCAATGCATGGACAATTGTAGGTACCTCTATATCATGTGTTGGGTATTTCTTCTCATGCACCCCCAACTAGTTTGAGCCTTTAGAAAACACATGATCTCTTTGCATGAGAACACAACCCAACCCTGATCTTGAAGCATCATAGTACACCACATACCCCTTTCCTGATTCAGGCTGGATCAAGATAGGCGTCGATGTAAGCCAAACATTCAGTTCCTGAAAGGATTTCTGACATTCTTCTATCCATTGTAAGAGAGCATTATTCTTAGTAAGAGAAGTCATTTATGAAGATATTCATGAGAAATCATGCACAAAGCGTCCGTAGTAACAAGCTAGACCAAAAAAACATCATATCTTGATCACATTCTTCAGTGGATTCCATGAGATAGTGGCTTTTGTTTTTACATGATCAATAGAAATTACCTTCTCAGAAATGACATGGACAAGGAAACATACTTCCGGTATCCAGAAATCAAACTTTGATAATTTCCATGCAAACGATAACCTCTCAAGAGTTGTAACACTATTTCCAGGTGCACATCAGGCTCAAACCTTGTCTTTGAATACACAAAGATATCATCGATAACAGCAAAACAAAATAATCCATATATAGTTTAGATATCCTATTCATCAAAGCCATGAAGACTTCTACTGTATTCTTTAGTCCGAAAGGCATGATTGCATATTCGTAGTGGCCATATCTGCTTCAGAACAATGTCTTTGGAATATCCCCCTTCTGAACTCGCAATTGGTGATATCTTAATCACAAGTCAATCTTGGAGAACCAATGAGCTCCCATTAATTGATCTAATATACCATCAAAGCATGTAAGTGGATATCTATTCTTTAACATAAAATGGATAATCTTACGATAATCAACACACAGCCAAAGAGTTCGATCTGCCTTTTTCAAAAAAAAAACCGGTGCTGCCCATGGAGTAGTACTTGGTCGAATGAAACCCATTTTTTCCAGCTCCTCTAACTAAACATTCAATTCCGATAAGTCTTCTAGTGCCATCTGATAAATGGAAGGGAAATATGATTTTCCCCCGAAAGGAGATCAATCATAAACTCCACTTCCCATAGAGGTGGTAACACTGAGATGTTCTTTGGAAGGACATCGGAAAATTGATACACAACAGCTGGAAAACTTGTTTCCTCAATTTCTTCCATAGATGTCAATATTAACGCTGCCAAATGGTAAGAGATCATTCCCAACAATGGTTCCAACAAGCTCTTTTCACATTTCATTTCCATCCTCTCTCCTATGAAGAGATGGTCGATGCCTCCCTTAGACGTGAAACTAATCGTTCTCCTACAATAGTCTATGTGAGACTTAATCATTTTCAACCAATCCATATAAAGGATTACATCATAGAAAACCATCTCTAACAATGAGAAGTCCCATTTTAACTCAGCTCCATCAATAGTTATAGCACACGGTCTACACACAAAGGCTTGACGTTCTCTTTCACCAAGAGGAGTTCTCAGTTTCAAAATAGAAGTCATCATTTCCAGTTTTAAACATAGAAAGTCAAAAACATGAGAGGAAATTAAGGAATGTGATGCACCATTATCGAAGATAACTTTCACAGGGGTAGAATTCAAAATAATCATACCTCTCACCGTAAATGGTTCATCCTGATCATCGACCATCATCTGCTAAGCTACATATAATAGCTTCATTGCTACACTGTTCTCCTTCTTGCCTTGCTGAGAGTGCCCTATTTAAGTTTTCATTGTATTTTGATAATCACTTTGGCTATATCTATTATGCTGATGAGACTAATTCTGCTGTCGACATCCTATCAAAGCATATGATGCATGCGACTCCTGAGGAGTGTCACACGAGCCTAACCTCTATGAATTCCTACAATAACATTGTAGATTCCCCATCTTCATGAAGTTGTGACATGCTCTAGGGTTCTTTATACAATATCTTCTTTGTGGTTTAGTGAACCACATTGAAAAAGACCTTCTTTGCTCTGGTGCCGTGTAGGATGGTTCACTAACCCCACTGTCTGATACTGATTTCAACTTGCACCATAGAAAAAGTTGTCCCTTTTCCTCCTTTTTCTCTAGGTTGATTTCCAACCGTTTCTCGAAGGAAACAACAAATATCCTCTTATCGATCCCAAGATATCACGTTCAGCAATAGTCACCCTATTAACCGTCTCTGTATAATCCATAATACAAAGCACCACAATCTTCGATCGATTCTCCTTCTATAACCCCGATTCGAAGATGCGTTCCTTCAATGGCACACATTCCACGACCTCCAGTGAAAAACGTACTAAATTCATGAATTTAGATGCATAATCATTGATAGAGAGACTCTCTTGATTCATTCTGAAGAAGTCCATCCATTTCTGTATCTTGAACTTGTGAGGATATAATTGTTTGTTGATCAATTCCTCAAAATCCTCCAATGTAAGGATTTCATCCAATTTATCTACACCATCAAATACCACCACAAATGTTCAAGATCATCTAGAATATAGATCACCATCTTTACATTTTGATCTACCAGTGTGTTGATGAAATTGATGATACAATTCATCCTACTTAACCACACCTCCGCCTTATTGAGTTCAACATCAACCTCAATGTTTGGTGGATTCTGCATCATGAATTAGATGGTATGATCCACATGCCTTGGTTCCTTCCTCCAATGTCCCTATATCCACATCATGAAAAGTTTGGAAAATACTCTGAAGCAGCTCTTGGTTCACCCATGGTTCAGGTGTAACCACATTCTCCACAGCTTCTTCAGGTTGGTTTCGACAACACCTACTGAGTTTCATTTTCTAAACCAACAACAACCTTCGCCAATCTCACTCTCTAGAAACAGATGTCTTAGCATTTCAAATTCTATCACATCAACTATCACAAGAATTTTTTCCAAAACATCATTTTTCTATGTTCAAACATTTTTGAAATCATTCGTGCGGACTTTTGAAAGTCAACCCATTTTTGAAATACACCAAATATCACCTTTTAAAAATCATTCATTTGATGTAAATTTATCCATTTTTCAAAAATTCTCACCTTTCTCGAAATCATAAGTCATTCCTCGAAATGGTATATTCAATCATAGGGGGAATTCATTCATCTACAGTGCAAGTCATGCTCATCTCATTGGCTAAACTAATGACAATGAGATTTCCCAATATTCTATATGTGTATCCAAAACAATTATGTACCCAACACCCTGGTAACGTGAAGTTCATAATTAATGGGTTAGCCACATCCTTTTATGCTATACATTTCAGGTTCCGACAATCCTACTCATGTCCAAGATTTCGACCCAAGGAATAGATAAGAATGAATTTTAACTCCAAGATCTAGAACATCGATGACCACTTCTTAAGCAAGGACCGAACAAGCTGATACCATTTGTAATGACCTTCCAATTCTCACTATCTTGAGAGCCCAATGAGTCATTACTAGCCCTTAAGAATCATTTACAAGATGTCAAAGGCTGGAAATAAATGTTGAAGGGATTAAAATACAAGTTGGGGGATGATTCACCCATTAACAAATAAACCATAAACCAACCAAGAATAACCAAACATTCACTATATGATGCATGGAATAATGAATGACAACTAAACAAAATCATTTATGTCAAACCACATCAAGTATACAACAGCGGAAGACCAAACCAAGAATCAAAGTACACAACAGATGAACAAATCAAGAATCTCTAAAGACACCACGACTTCGTGCTCCACAAGCTCCAAAATCCACAACATCTCCCATGCATCGCCACGAGCCACTATAAATAAGATGCTTTTCCATTACCTATATCCCGGAACATGACATCTGCAAAAGATACAAAGTGAAAATGCAGGGGCGAGTATAAAACTCTGTAGGTTTCCACAATGACTTCCAAAATCACGCCACTAGGATAGAAGAGTTAGCAACATTTATATAAAAACAGTTTATAAAAAAAATTATCTCAAAAGAAATTTATAATGAAATATGAACATGTTTCCTAACCATTAAAAACCAATGTAATTCCAAGGGTTATTGAAACTAATTTTCTATAAAGATATTTTTCTAGAAAAATAACAAAACATGATTTATTACCATTTCACAAACATTCATTTTTGGCATTGCCAACCATTTCCCAACCCATGCTACCAACAATGCATTCTTCAATATGATAGTTCAATACTCATGAGTGTTCTCTCATTGATCTACCACATTGTCACAAGGTAATTGTTTCGCATGTTCCATTACACCTTTGGAACTGAGCACAGTGTCATATATCAAACAATCATCATACAAGATGTTACCATGTTCCGTTAAACATTTGGCACCGAGCACAAGCTCATATTTCACCGAAGCATTGTACATGGAACTTGAACACAGACCACATATTCCCAACCATTATTCCAAAACACCATTTAAATAAAAACACATTTTATTTTAATCCATTTCCTTTAAAAACATTTCAATTCCAAACCATTTCAATAAAACAGCATTTCTACTGAAAACCAAATCAATCAAAGTCATTTCAATCTCAAACCATTTCAATTCCAAACCATTTTAATAACTCCCAATTAATTTAAAACCAAACCCATCAAAGTCATTTCAGTCTCCAACTATTTAAATAAAACAACCATTTTATTGAAAACTAATTTTTAATCAAAGAATTTACAATTTTAGCAATAATAATTTAAAACCAAAATTTTAAATTCAAGAATCCAAATCACTTTGCACAAAAATTCACTATGATTTCGCAATTTCATCAAAACCATAAATCTTCAATAAAGAAGATTTATTCCATTATTTTCAAAATCAAATCAATTTAATTAAAACAATTTGAAACTAAGACAATAAATTCCAACAAGTGGAGTCAAGAGTGAATCCCCCAACCTCAATGGTTTTGAAGAAAACACCAACAATTAGAGAATGCACAAGAAAACCGAGTTGGTTCTTCAAAAACCCAACATAGATCTCTTCTCCTAGAAATATCAAGACCAAATCTCAGAATATTTGGCATCCAAAAACATAGATATACCCATAACATGCATAGATATATGAAACCAAGAGAAGAGGAGAAGTAGATCATAGTAGATCTATGAAACCGATCAAGAAGGATGAAGAACAATCACATACCTCAAGAATCTGGCTGCGATTTTCCAAGAGAATTTTCCTAATCGCCTCCGAAATAATGGGAGAACCTACTTTGATGTTAGGAGAAGAAAATCCCCAATACGGGGTCGCATTGGAGGAAATACGATCCACCTAGAGGCAAAAACACGTAAGATACACCTTCATAGGATATCATTTATGTGGTCACCCTGTTTTCCCACATGGTTAGACAAACTTTGCACTAACCATGCATTAACCAATGCCTAGAAAGACACTCCACACATTGTTTGGACACATGGTCAAACAAACCATCTGTTTCCCATGTGAAAGCTACTGCCTCAAGGGATGACTACACACGGTTTGGCCACACAGTTTAGATAACCCGTGTGCCACCTGTGCGACTTCCCCTTTGCCTCAAAACATCATTTAATGTTTTCCCGACTCTCCCATTCATCACCCTTAATTTTATACCCATTAAAATCATCATGAAAGGGTTACATACCAGAAACTAGGGTACTACACTCACATGTGAGATCTTACTTATACCATGCTGTATAAGATGGTTGTTGGGGTAGTATGGTTTTTTAGTGAGTTTTCATAAGTCCAGCATCTGCTAGTGATGTCATCATTCTAATAAGGATTGTTTTGAGGTGTGTTATAGGAATTTGTAAGTCAATGTCACCACTCCGTCTTTGTATCGTATGCCCGAATAGTGGTGAGGATCGTGCTCTAGACATGGTTCGCCCAGAGCTGCCACCCATATTTACCGTAGTTCAGCTCGAGGAACCACCTGTTGTACCAAATATGGGCACTTATTACCATTTTATTGATAGTTTCATACATATAATGCATTCCATTAATTCAACTACATGACTTGATCTTTTTATGGATGATATAAATTATGAGGTCCAGTAGAAGCTTCCTCCAAACATTGCATTGGATATCGGTCCATAAGCTACTGAGTTTGGGATATAGGCCACCGTATCCATCTATGAGCATCAGGAGACTCTTATATATCATAGGGTCAACCATTCTTCATAAATGACTTAGTATTTGAACATTAACTATTTGGATGTGATAACCCAGGCTGGTCATCTGCAGTGCATGTTATGGGTTGATTTCTAGACCCCCTTCTATGATTTGTTCATTCCTCATATGCTAAGAGTGGGTAGAGGCTGAGAGTTTATTCATCAATAATAGGGTTCTCGGTTAGTCATTGAGTATTCAACATGTTTAATAGTGTTTTAGCGCATTGAACCACTTATAGACAATTATTATTTTTCACTTGTTAGATGTTTCGAGGATGGGATTCGATATGCCGTCCATACATATATGAATGTATTTATCCAAACTAAAATTTTATTCAATAATTAATAAGGATCAAATCAATGAGCATATAAAGTGTGACATAAATAGTTCTGGTAATTGAGGATGAGTTTCATGTTTGGATAGTAGTTCTCCAGGAAGAAGGAAGCATTCCATTAAGGTTTCTCATCATCGTAGTGACAACCAAGGTTCCCGTTTGGATAGTTCCAAAGTCTGTCGTTAGTGTGGATGACTGGGGAACCTGAAGCCTCATTATGACAAAGAGATAATGAAGTGTCAATCTTGAAAACATATGGGCCACCATAAGAAGTTCTACATGTTCTTTTCCACTAGCTTTGATTGGAAAAGGATCCTCACCATCTCCACCTACATGAGCGAGTTATTTTATTCCATATCATTCGTGGACATGGAATAACACAAGTTGGACTGGTCGAGGGAGAGGTTGTAGTCATGGTTTTCGTAACCCTAATCATCATCAGTGCCCCAAGTGCATTTATGATTATGTTAGTCCATCTATTACAAAGGACATTGGATCAGGACAATTTCATGCACTACATATGATACCCAAGTATCAAGTGGCAGGACCTTATACAGTGTGAGGTATTATTCTCTTGGAATATATATAGTATCTCCATTATTTTATATAGGTGATTAAAACTATTTTATCTCTATATCTATCCTATAAATACTATGACTAGAGATATTTTATTATTATGATTTAATGACCCTTGATAAACTATTAGGGGAACAAACCTAGGGAATACACCATTGTAGGGATTTCCCCATTGAGGTTTGAAGTTACCCTTTCATATGGAACCTCTTTGTTCTCAGAATGGAAGACTCTGATATCATTCTGGGGATATATTGGTTGGTTTAGTATCAGGATTTTATATACTAGTATCACTACAGGTTATCATTTACATCACCAGAGGGAAGACTTTTTCTACAGAAGGGTGAGTTTGATGTCCATGTTGGAATATATGGACCAGGTTTCATGGTCTAGGTAGTGTAAAAGCCCAGATTTCAAATCGCATCCTGGATGATCAGGGTTAACGAAAAGATGATTTCTCTCCAATGGTAGCTCATTTTAGGAATGTCTTTTGGTATTTTTTCTAGCTTACCTAATGTGAGAGATGTAGCATTTCCAATTGTTCTTGTTTCGAGAGGATCACCAGTTACCATTCCTCTTTATATGATGGAACCTACATAGCTTCAAGTGAATAGGTGTAAATTAATGGATTTAGAGGCCAAGGGTTTGATATGTCCCAAAATATCCTCTTGGGGTAACCCATTCTTTTTTCTAGGAAGTCTGATTTAACCATACATTTATGTGTGGACTTCTGATGTCAAACCAGCATACATTCAAGAACTGATTTCAACTACCTCGAATAGTTGATCTCTTCAACTAGTTTTAGGAAGATAGGGTCTTCTCTATGATCAACTTGAGATTGTGTTATCATATGGTTATGTTTAGGTAATGAGACATACCACGTATGTATTTTTGTAATAGGTATGGTCTATATGAGTACCTTGTTATGTCATTCGGTCTTTCAAAAGCACAAATCATTTTTATGAAATATATTAATAGGGTGGTCCACCCCTATTTGGATTCTTATTTCACTGTATTAGTGGACGCATATTGGAGTAGTATCATACTTATAATGATAATACTAAACACATTGATATCTTTACGAATAGACTGATAGAGAATCAACTAATTCCATGCATTATAAGTGCCACTTATGGATCTACAATTTTCACTTAGTGGATCATATTATCTTAGAATCAATAATAGTTGTTGAACCAATAGAGGATAGGGTGGATGGTTTCTATGAGAAACCCACAAACATTATTACTATATAGAGTATATAGGGGATGGTTTGGTATTAAAGGAGTTTAATACATGACTTTTTTTTCATTTTTCGTCACGTATTACCATTCTTATAAAGAAGGGGTTTATTTTCCTATGGTGTAAAGAATGTGATAAATCAATTAAAGATCTAAAAGGGAAACTTGTATTGGCACTTATTATGGATCATTCGTAGCCAGGAATATGACATATCATATTCATTGATGCATTAGGCATTAACCTAGGAGTGGTGCTGATGCATGAGGAAAAATTCATCGCATACAGATCTCGGTAGTTGAGGTCTCGTGAAAGAAACTACCTGATGCATCACCTAGAGAAATAATCATTTGTCCATTATTAAAATTGATGGTTACATTGCCTATTGGGTGAGTGCTTTGTGGTGTACATGGACCACAATATCCTCAAATATATCTTTTCACAACATTACATGAACCTCACAAGTTGAAGTTGGGTCGAATATCTATAGTAAATTGATGTTGAGCATGCATATACCCTTGTGAAGGGAAATGTGGTTTCAAATGTACTAGATATGGAAACTATTGAAAAAGATATTCAGGAAGCCAGTGATGAATAGATGTTACTGTCCATATTTTATTTTTTATACCTATAGTTTCTTGATAGTGATGATATTTCTTATAGTTCATCCTTTACCACAAACTCATATATCTTGAGAATGTGATTATTAGATAATTTTCAGATCCTGAAGGATTGGATATCCATGAGAGTATATCAGAAGATAACCCACCTTATGATTGGTTTGTGGATAGAGATGTAATACTGTATATTGATTGATGTTTCTAGGTCCCAACAAATATGACAGAGGTGTTGATGAAATATTCTCACACCCCTTAGTGGGTAGTTTATCTAGGAATCTAAGATATGTATTGAGACCTATGTCTCTAGTATTGGTGGCCTGAGATGAAACATCAGTAATCAAGCTTTATCACTAGGTTTTCCACCAATCTCTAGGTGAAGGTGGATAACCATGGATATGAAATATTTTAATAGCCATTTCCATCCTCTAAATAGAAATGGTAAAATATTTCCATTGTTCATTATAATGCTTACCGAAGTTTCCATGTGGTAGGGACACTTTATTGGATGTTATTAAATGACTAGTGAAATCATCCTAGTTTATTAAAATTCAGGATACATTCTAATTTGACGTGATAGGAAGAAAATATGTATGTGACATCATATAACTCCATAAGGTCAATAGTACAATTATTTTAGATAAGGTATCTCCTTTAAGCACATGGTTTTGGATGGTTTTGAAAAAGACTATGGGAACATAGGTTCATATAAGAAGATATTATGACCCTCAGAATGATGGAATATCAGAATAGGAAATACAGGTTTTAGAGGACATAGCCCGACCATGTGTCCTTAATTTCAGTGTTTTATGGGAAAATAATATCCATCTATTAGAGTTAATATATAATTACAACTTCTAAGATACAATTCATATGGATACTTTTGGGGCCTTATATAGAAGGTTGTTCCATTCACCCTATTTCTAGCTAGAGGCTTTTGTGTAAGGCCTTCTAGTTCCTTGTCTCATTCATGAGACATTATAGAAGTTTTAACTGATTTTAAATCGTATGAATATATGGTGGTCTAGAAAAAATTAAAATATTGATTGTCATTGATGAACTCTTGAGTTTAAGGTCAGCGATCATGTTTTCATTTGGGTTTCAACCATGCAAGGGAATTGATGGTCACAGAAGAAAGGGAATTTGTCTCTTCATTACATAAGACTTTTTTATAATGTAGTGGGAGTCATATTAGTTGCCAATTAGATATTACTACCTATGAGGTTTGGTCGAATGCATGACGTCATCCATGTTTCACATATTCTCTATTATCTTGTCGACCTTCTCATAACATTGTTCCTAATGAAGTGAAGTAAAAATATTATTTTTCCATTAAGGATTATTCAGTACGCATCATCGATCGGAGAAAAAAGTTTCTCCATGGGTGGTATGTCCCTCATGTCGGGGTGTGATGGAAGCATGGCTACATATAGGATGAGACTTGGGAGCATGAGGCCAACATACATGCTTATTGGGAAAAATTGTTCTGATATAGTGTTTCTACACCCTTGTAAGGAGAACATGGGGACATGTTCATTTATGGGGGAAGACTGCAAGAACCTGGTTTTTTCACTCAAAAATAAATCCTTTAAATTTAATTAAATTTATTTATTTTGAATTTAATATAGATGTGTAATGATTTAGATTATATATTATGGGTGTTAGAGGATTTTTTGGTTCCTGAAACCAATATTTTTAGGAAACTGGTTGTGTTACAAAGTTGGAACATTGTTGGTGCATGATTTTCCTAACCGTGTAGATTTTTTCATTTTAGAAAAAACCATATGGAATAGCTAAAACACATTTGTGGGGCCTTTCCATTAGAGTTCCCCTACATCTGAGGTACTTGTGCAGGGTTTGATCACGATTTGATAAATAGTGTGAAAAATCCATGCACAAGATAATTTCATGGTAATTTAAATATTTTTCCCTTAATATTCTAATTATGCATCATCTTTTCCCAAATTATGGGTTTATGTAGGGTTGACATATTTTTTCCCTTTTAGATATCATTGAAATCATGGGAATATAATTGGAATATATCCTTGATCTGACTTCTGTTTGAGATTTCATTGTCATGTCGGATGCGCAAAGTATGTACTCGAGTTCTTTTTAGTCGTTCCTCTCTTCTCTTTCTCTCGACATAGTTATCGAGGTGGAAACATTTTATATTTTTTCTGAAATCTAATAAATTTGAAGAAAAATTAGATAATGATATTATGGGAGAAGGATTGTATAACACTATGGTGGGTGGTTGATAATTCATCCCTAATGTTAATCGATTTTGGAATTGTATTGTGGGGCCCATCGATTTCATTTGGAGCCTTTTATTGAATTTAGATTTCATTATTATAAGTTTGATTGTTCTCTTTCCATATATAGGATTAGATGTTCATGGATATTCCCACAACTCCATTCAACCCATGTTGATGATATTTTCATAATTGAGTTTTTAGTGTTTTGACACTTTTGATCCACTGTTTGGATGTGATCGAGCCTGACCAAATTAATGGTTTGTGTCCATATCATAAATACTTATTATATCATGTAATAGTGAATTGAATGTACCATGAGACTTCTACATGACCCTCTTAAGGTAGGTTCATCATATTTAATATTAAATCTTTAAGGTATATTTTAATGTATAATATGTATATGACTTGAATGTATTAATTGTGAAGGAAATATAGGTTTCATGTCTATAGAATCCCGTACCACATTAATGGAAGGTAGAGAAATGATCCTTAATTACTGAATATTCATTAAATGAGAATAAAAAGTCTATATTCCACTTGAACTTATCACACTAATAAATGGAGATGCTTGAACAAAATAAAAATCATTTAAAATTATGACATTATTAAAAGGATTCATTCTACAAGAATTAATCACATGAATGAATGGAAATGGATGAAGCAATTGAAATATTACATGAAATAATAATTAAATAAGAGTGACATGACTCGAGTTCACCTTGGATTCTTAACTTGCAATCTCATGATCACTCTGGAACCCTATTCTGATTCAATGATACAGATTGCTTAGGTTGACACCCCCCTATATCCTGATCCTTGTCTATTCATGGATGTCTAGTATGACACCATAGGTTACCTCAAATTATATTAATGGTTTCCATGGATACACTCATTGGATCCATCATTGAAATGTAGGTTCCAAGGTTACAATCATTAGGGTTCTCTCTCTTCTTAACCCCCATTTACCTAGGATGATATCCCTGGATTCGGTTGGCATATTATTGTGGAATGCCTTGCAATATGTTCCTTGGATTATAGTCTCACCCTTAGCTAGGCTACTATTATTATTGAGTGGAAACCCCTTGAGGTCTATGTTTCCTCGGTTATTACCTTGTAAAATTGTTATTAAATGTCATTGTTGGATGACATTTCATAACATATAATCTTAACTATTATTAACATAAAAGTTATATAAAAATCGGTAAAAATTAAATAATGAATTAGTCACTGATTTATACATTAGTCGATGTCTAAAGCAGGTACTTGGGTATTTAGATACATAGTACTAAATTACATTATATTTTCATGACTGAAATTTTTTTAATTTCCATTACATGTTCCAGTGGTTATAAAAACAGTTTGTGGTGGCCCACCGAGATTTATCTCACACCCACAACAAGCGATTATTGGTACCCGAAGTAGATTAAATGAATAAATGTGTTGATACTTGGAAGAATATGACTTCAAACACATTATTGATGCAATTTAGAATGCAACATGATATGTGATTACTGACATACATCATGGGATGATTGTGATATTATATTGATTTCCATTATACATTTTTGGAACATGTTTTTTCTTCATGTCTTATATCAATGATTTCCAGTTTTCTGATGACATTACATATCATCATCTGTTGTTGTATACTTGTATGTTATTATAGTTATTTCATTAATTGTATCTTTTGTATATATTATCATATGTTCCATTAGTTTACATGTATTTTTTCCTCTATTTACATCTATTTATACTTATCTGATGAACTACACATTGGTAATGGGGGAATAGTATCCCCATGGGCACCCATAAGACCTCACTGCTAGTTGGTAGATTCTGAAATTTAGGAAGATGTGTTGGAGGAAATATTTCCCAACATGCTCGGGGTACCATTTATTTGGTATCTAGGTTCATGATGTCACATGTAATGAGATAAATATTTATGGTATATTTTACTTTACATTAAAAAAAATGTTATAAATGTCATAATCACTACTATGTTGCTTCCATAGGTCATAATTACTGACCAAGTATGGTTCTGATTGATAATAACACATCCAACAAAATTAATATTATCTTAGATTAATTTTATAATACTATGACATTAATTTTACCTTTAATTACCTTATTTACCTTTAATAGTGTTAAATAAAATACTATCATTACTGTTCCCCGGAAATTATTTTGATCCAATTAGAAAAAATATTCATACTATGTTAAACCACAACTTCCCATTTTTTAAATTTAAATTCACAAAATTTGTTAAATTATATCAATGTTAATATCGTTGACGGATAGAGAATAAAATATATTAACTAATAATGTTCAATAGTTCATAATGTTTTTATATCCATTTTCAATGTGATATTGATTCCATTGACCAACATTGGATAAAATAAAAATACATTATTTTTAATTGAAAACTAATGAAATGTAAAAACAATATAAAAAAATTTTCTATATGGAAAAGTATTTTTGAATTAAAATGATGTATTTTTAAAAATTCATTAAAAAATGAAAATAATCAATAAAATACCAATATTCATCCAAAGTAGATTTTTATGTCTCTCATTAAAAAATGTTGTTTAAATTATCATGTATTGTTTGGAAAAATGTCTAAATTTAGAACTAAAAATTCTCCACCATCAATATGTCTTAAAACTATCTTTGGAAAATATTAGAGCATTTTATGATTAAAATTGGATGTAGTCATATTTTATCGATAAATAAATAATTGGATGAATGTTAAACAATTAAAAAACACGTATAAACCTAATATAGATTGTTTTTCTTCATTATTATAAATATAATGGCAAGGCGATGACTACCATTTAAACTAATATTTTTAGTAATGTATTATTTTCCGGTATAACTCAATATTTTGTGCAATGTATGATTTCGTTGACACACATTGTTGTGTTTCAGATACGCTATCAAATAAATAATTCTTATTATTGTAAAATTAATATCTAATTCATAAATATTAGTATATATGAAACTAACGTATTCTTTAAATACCATGGATGTTACATCCTTCTCCCTTTTGGAAATCTCCTTCTCATAATTTTATTCACTTATCAAATAAGTGGGGGTAATACTCCTTCATAGAATTTTCAGATTCCAATGTTTCTTCTTCAAAAATATGGTTTTTTAAAAAACATTAACCTAAGGAATAACCTTATTATGAAACACATGCTCTCTATGGTCAAAAAAATATAGACACTCATTTCCTCATAAGAATGATTCTCGTCCAACTGAACAACTTCTACACTCAAAATATGAAATGGATCTAGTATATACATTATTAACATTGAAACATTAAAAATCATTGTGTGACTAGGATAATATCAAAGGAAAGTCCAATATATAAAAAAGGATGAAACTTTATATAAAATTCATATTGTCTAATAAACATTGGAATCAGCTTCCCCTTCTCCCCAAAACACATCACAGTTTTCCTTGGAGATACATTGATAAATTAATGATCACAAACCTCAAATGAAAGCTCATACCTCTGATAATCTGCATAACCTTAAATCCTGCACTGAGATTTCCTCATGTTTCTATAAAACAACTCAACTATTTCTTCCATCTCTTCTACCAACTCTGGTTCCATTAGCTTCATTACTACGATGTCATCTTAAAAAGAATGAGTTCAACATTACTTTAATTATAATATCTGAAATGGTTCCAACTATATACTACAGTGAAAAATGTTATTATAAGAAAAATAAACCAAAGAATGATGTTGATACATACTACCAATGTAATCCATTGAAAAAGAACGTAAAATATCCTTTAAGGTTTGAATTGGTCAGTATTTCCTCACATTTAATTGTGGATGAAATGTTGTAATAAAATTTAATACATTACCACATTAACTTTTTGGTGTATTCCAAAATATTGAAGGGATATTGAGACCACAATCAAATGAAATGGAAATAGGAATTCCATGTAACCTGATTATAACATTAAGATACAATTGAGAATGTTGATATAAGGACACGTTATCGTAAATAGGGGGAAAATGAGAAAATTTATTCAATATATTTACAATAAACCAAATCAAACTATTACCTCGAGATATTTATTGTAATCCAAGTAAAAAATATGTGGATATATTTTTCCATTTATACTTGGTAGTAGAAATGGTTTAAACATTCCATTTTTAACTAACATTATACTTTAACTTGTATACAAGTCGAAAAATTCAATGTAAAATCTATGATATCTATTTTCATTATATCACACCATTAATACTCTAAATGGTCTATGTACAACTTATTAATACCATGATAAATTGAAAACACAAAACTATGACCATCACATAATAACTCTTTCTACAACTATGAATCACATGGCACAAATAATCTCTTCCCAATTCTCTAAAAAATTTATCAATCTTAAAATAAGCCATCTTACCCTTTTCCAAAAATTCTATATTTTTATAAATATTATTATCATCCTTCTATGCTTGGTTTTTTTTTTGATATATATCATTTCACTTATACAGGAATCAAAACAGAAGAATTTTACATAATGACAAATTCCATGATAAATTTAATCAATTCATTAAATAAAGGAAATTTTTCATAATGTAGAAAATATAATGATGAATTACTTTTTATGACTCAAATCATCATCCACCTTATTTTCATTTGCAATATGGGTTTTAATCGTTAAATCATAATACTTCATTAGTTCAAACCATATTCCTTGTCACATGTTAAATTCTTTTAGAGTGCATATATACATCAAACTTTTGTTGCTTGTATATATTACACATTTTAATTCATATAGATGATGTCTCTAAAATTTTAAATCAAAAGTAAGATTATATAATTACACATCATGTGTAGGTTAATTTAACTCATGGGGATTCAACTTACCTGAAGCATAACCAATTACCAGATCATTCATTATTATGACACAACCAATTACATTCAAAGAATCATCACTATAGATAAAAAATTCACAATTAATTCAAGGAAGTTCAAAAACATGAGCATTTACCAATATTATTTTCAATTCTAAAAACAATAATCATATTATTTTGTCTAGATGATCATAACACATGTTCACAATGAATTATTTAGTGGGTTAGGTAACTGTAACAACCATGGAATTTATACAAAATTACATTTTTTTTCTATTAATATGCATGAATAAGTAATAATTATACATTAAATGGGATTCTACAATCGATAGAATACGGGATACGCAACAATGAGGTTTTCAAAAATCTTACGTTGCCCACCACATTGACTTATACCGAAAAATAATACAATATTGTAAATTTAAATGGTAGTTAATGCCTAGATGTGGGAATGGAATGAATTAATATTATCAACTAAATTTCTAAATATTTTTTACACATATTTAAATTGGATTCATTGGTTACAAAATTTATTAGAAATGGAAACAAAAACTAATTTATTATAAAGGATATATTTTTATGAAAACAAATTGAAAAGGGAATAATTGTTTTCATAAAATCATATCACCCTTTTTGATTTTTATTTAATGAGAAATATATGTTATATATCCAATATAATGTTTTAAATTTAAATTATATATTTTCAATATATTATATAAGAACAAATTCAATTTTTCTAAAAAAAAATTAATTTTCTATAAATAAAGGCTTACCGCCATTTGATGGTGAAATAGTTTTAAATTTTGTTTCTAATACCTTTAAATGTTATATTTAAAAAATAAACTTGTTCTATTGAATATGTGCATCAAAATTTACTTTGGATCTATTTTTTGTAATTTTCTAATACTGTTCATTTTTTATGAATAGTGAAAATACAGCATTTTGATTATGAAATTCCTTTTCATCTTATTTATTTATATATATTGATTATCATTATAATTTCCATTAATGCATAATTATAATATGTTTTTATAATTTAATCCAATTATGGTAATTGGATTTAATTTCATTTTTAAATTGGAAATAAACACTTGTCAATCTTTGGATATTTTTTATCCTTACAAACATGGTTTCTGGTTTTGACATTGTGTATTATTTTAAAATTCATTACTAAATCCTCTATATTTTAAATTTGGAAAAATGGATTTTATATTTGGAGCTAGAAGGTCCAATATGAGTAAATAAATACCAGTTATTTTCGGGAAATTATGAATAGTAACTTCAGCAATCATTTTTATTTACCATGGATAAAAGGTAAATCTGGTAACTATGGGTTAAATAATTATATTATAATAATATTAAACTACATTATCACAAGTCTTAATCCTCTTATATGTGACATGTCTAACCATGGGTATCCTTCGGTTGATTTTAGGACCTCATGGAGCCTCTTGGGTTTGATAATGATATGTTATAAGAATTAATTAATGTAAATAGAAATATAACATAAACATGTATCCTTTAAAAAAAATGTATAATATAAGGTTATATAACATATATCTTCAACTATAAGTTGATCTTGTAAATCTAAAAATATTTCTTAAATAATCCTTGTTTATTTATAATTTTTATACATTACATAAATAAATTTATTTGTGAATCAATTATGATGTAGTGTTTACCTTATTAATGAAAGAATCAAATAAATGATATTATATATATAAAAATAAATTTAATTTGATATTTTTGATTCCATACACGAATTTTCTGGTTGATATTGAGATATTAAATTTTTTTAATGAAATATTTTTGACGGAATCTTGTTTTTATGAATTTTTAAAAACGTCATGTATGAAAAGTGTGTAAATTGATATAATTCATAACATAAAATATAAAATAGTTTTCTAAATGATATTAAATTCTAAAAAATATATTATTTCTCAAAAATGATAAGATATGTTCAAATATGAAATAAATAACTTTTTTTGGTCGATTGACATGATATTGTAATTATATTAACCAGTAATATGTAAATAACATAATATCATTATAAGATTGAAAATGGTAAAATAAGGGTTAAAAAAAGGAAAAGGTTAAAAAACATTTCAAAACATGTTTACAAATTATTGGACGATCGCTATCTGATCAGAAATCATATTATATTTGAATTAAATGAGTTTTGATCCATTTTTAATCGAAATATAATTCCAAAAAATAATAATTCAATACAATACTATGTTGTCCCTCCTCTCTCTATTAAAATGCCACCAACTCTATGCACTTAATCACAACTCTCAATTCCATTGGATCATCCAATTTTTATGTAAACGAGATCCTAAGAAACCTACCTTCCTCCTAGAATCCTTACCTTGGGAATTAGGCAATTCAATAAGTCTTTTGGCTGAAATCAAAGAAACTTACCTGATTTAGAGGTAACTCCCTTTCTCAAGTTCATTAACATTATTTTCCTTCTCTAATATCTATGATCTTCTTGTCCTATTATTACATAACAAAACTACTATCATTAATATACTGGGATGTTTTTATGATAATGATTATAAAAAATCATACACATACATCAATCTAATAGATACGAAGATATTGTTTCTGTGTACGCCGAACTATTGTCCCAAGAAATGTTGAATGTTCAATTTTATCCTACCACATGTCATGGTTAACATTATGATCTCACTGTAATTATATATGATAAATATTAAATTAATATATTTTTTATGATTATGTGATTTTTTTCAATACTGGTTTATTCATCCCATAATCTATAAATACAATATTTTTATTTTGAGGAAGTGTGGACTAACGCTCCCCCAATGTGATATGACACATTCATCCCATACCTGGAACTTATAAAGGATAGAGTTAATAATCGTATTTAACCTATATAACATAAATATTATATTTTATTTAAAATATAATATTTGTATATTTTTTTCACTCCTTTAATATGACAAAGAAATGAATATAGCGTTCATCCATACATACAACCTAATGTCTCTATGGAGGGAGCATTTCATTTCTTATCTCTAGATGTTGTGGAAAATTATAAATACATATATACATGATATATATGATATATATATCAGAAATATTTTTCAGGATATGTTGGAATTAGGACTACATTGAAAATTTTAATCATAAAAAATTCATTTTTGACTCAAGTAGCAAACATCCACAAAACATTCGATATGAACTCAAATAATTATCTAACAATTATAACATAGAAGAAATTGATATAAAATGAATAATAAACTTTAAAAAGGTTATAAAGTAATTAAAAATTAACCTATGTTTTTTATTCAGGATCACAACGATTTTACATGATGAATCAGATCAAGGTAAGGGACTTCGTCTTAATCTCCTTTCATTAAGGCATTTCATGATAATATCGACCCCTATTGTTCTATAAGATGTATATAAAACCACTAGAAAATTCATATCCTTATTTTATCTATACTAATGTTAATTAATAATTCATGGATATTAATATTTAAAATTTCAATGTAGAATGGTACACCTAGAATGTTTAAATATTTAATTATCAAATCATTACATGCATGTTTTTATTTTAAATATTTATTTATATGGTTATAAAAGGATTATAATTAAAATTTTATGTTTTTATAGAATTTCATTCAATGTTTTTAAAAGGAATCAAAAGTAATTTTTTTTATAAAAATCATTTTTCTTTTACAACAAAATGACAAAAGGAATGTTTTTTAACGCATTTGGAGATAACGACTTCTCCGCTGACGTAAAAGTTATTTGATATTTTGATTACCCTATAAGACTGATTGTATTTTGAATAAATCCATTATACCTTAATTTGGTTATATTGTTATTTAAAATAACATCTTAAAAGAAAAATTATGTTTTTATTTGGAATTTTTAATATGGTTTTAGATGAGTTTTTCAGAAGGGTTTTGTGATGAACGTGTTTTTGAAATGGTAATTGACCATTATATGAAAAGGGTCATCCTGATATAGCTATATGAATGGTTGTGTCCCATTATAGCTCATAAGTGAGGCGGATACAACTAATAAGAAGTGTTCGACCCCATTATATGTAATGGGTGATCCTTTTATAGATTACATGTAGGGATGAGCCAAATTATAGCACACGGGTGAGCCCAATATAGTTTATACGAAGGGTGAACCCCATTAATTATCTTTAATATGGAAGATAGCCATATAGTAGTTCCATTTTAATTGGGTTGAAAGGTTTATATTTATATTATTATTCAAGAGACCTAATTTAGTTTTAATTTTCTCTACTAGTTTAATGTTTTTATTTGATAAAAATGTAAGAGTGTTATTCATGTGAAAATGATATTTTATTTCTCTTAATAAAAATTAATTGAGTTACTATGTTTTAACTAGAATAATGGTTTTTTATTCTTTTATGTCTCTTTTTGAACTTTTTATTATCATACCTAATTGTTGATGTCTTTTTTACAGGGTATAAAGAAGGATATAAGAATGTAATAATTCGTAAATATTTTTCTGAAGAATATTAAATCAAGGATTTTTAAAGGGATTCCTTTGATTGAAAAGTAGATACTGAGTATAACTATTTACATTTAATGGATAGGATAGTTATGTAATATTTCTTGACTAATTATCTTAAAAAATAAACATAAATTATCCTCAATGTGATTTAAAGTCAAATTATTGATTGATCTCATGATTGAGTAACATTTTATGGATGTGGCCTTATAGTTTGTATCTTAGGAATAGATTAGACAACTGTGAATCATAATAGGTTTTCGTAAGGGTTAGGGATATCATAATGGGTTTATAATTTTAAGGTACATCATATGATAAATGTCTTAAAGACCCCATTTTGAGTCTTTATGATATGAAATATTAAAGACACTAATTGTATTTTTTGAGAAATTCACCTATGGGTAATTAGTTTTTTTAGATGAAAAATTAATGGAATTAGATAAACATGTTGATAAATTATGTTTTGGTTATTTAAGATTATTTTATATGCTATTGTGAATGATATTATAATTATACTATTTTACAATAAGGACATCCCACAGAATGGATGACAACACATCACGTCTAGCAAAGTCGAAGGAATTGAACCCAAAACTGAAGGAGGACAAGGGTGAATCACCTTCCACTGGACTACTTGACGTCCCTGGTTAGAAAGACTTATTATCATAAAATATAAAAAAATTTGAAGAAGAATAAGTTTATTTTTAGAACTGATTTTTTATCAAACGGATATCCATAGTATATGAAAATTATTTTATTATTAATTGATAAATGATATTTTGGAATATGTGTTCTCTTTTGGTAACACTCTATGCAAAGGATAATACAATATTATGGTATTTTTGTATAAGATTAATAGATTAATTTTATTGTTGAAAAAAAATATTTTTATTGTGGGCATATGGATATTTGGTTTATTTTTGGAAATGATTAAATTATCATGGAGATCATGTGATGAGGTTAATTACAGTAATGTATGAGACTTTAACAGAAGTTGATGTTATTTAGAGATACATGTTATGATTTATTGTGGCTGAATATTTTATCAAATCATACTAAATTTTTGTTTTAAATATTAGTCTTGGTTATATATAAATTATGTGTGCAATAGATTATTGAATGGTCAATTTAGATCTTTGTATATTGTTTATTTAATTTTGGATATTAAGAGTAATATTTATTTTATAATGGATTATATTTTTGGGGATTATCTGATCTTATACAATCCATTTTTAATTTGATTAATTTATAATGATTGGGGAAATATATATTTACCCTTTTATGATTATATGATTCTCATGAGGAAGATTCTAGTGCATATGTAGTGACCAAGTAATCTTAAAAACTAATCGTTTGGAAAAAATATGAGTTTGTGGTGGAATTCAATTAATGGATTAAACTCTACATGTTATATATGTATATTTACTTTTGTTCATATATTATGTAGAAAATAAATTCCTTAACTTTATGAAAATTATATTCAAAATGGTGTACATTTATTTTTCCAAATGAGGAATCAAAAGCCATATAACACATCACATATTTATGGTTTTGTAGTGTTTAACTTTCCACGGATCCAATTTTATATCTCTCTCCATAAAAACATGATGGTTAGTTTTCTTCTACATATACATGTTATCCTTCTTGTATTCAAAGTATTTGTTATCATAGGTGACCTTTTACTTCTATTTTTATTTTTTTATGTGATAGTTTTATTGAATCTTTTTCTGACGTGGTGTTTTCAATAAAATTTTCAGGCCCGATTTTAAAATTTTGAGGACGCAATTTCTGAAAGGGGGGAATGATATAAATATATAGGTATTTATAGAACAATAAATTCTAATTTCAATTAATATTTATGAATATTATATTAATTTAATGATAATAGAGACCCTTTTATGATAAGGTACTCAACAGGAAACAATGTGGTTCTCTGAAATCATACATTTCACACAATATTGAGATATAGAGAAAAATCATACAATATTACTTTTTAAAATGGTAGTTAAGGCCTATAAATTAGAATATTGGGAATTAATAGTATCAATTAAATTTTGATATATGGTCTTCAGATGATTATATAATGAATCATTTGTTACCAAATATTATATAAATGGAAATAAAAACCAATTGAATATAAAAGATAGCTTTTTAAGAAAACATATATAAAAGATATAAATTGTGTTTTTAATATCATATAACCCTATATATATTTTTATTTATTGAAAAAATATATTCTATATATTGAACTTACTATTTTAAATTCATCTTATATGTTTTTTAGGTATGACTTAATAACAAATAATTTTTTTTATAAAAAAATTATTCTTCTCAAAACACAATTTCAACAATTTTTTTGGAAAACCATTCTTAATTTTTGTTTTGATACCCTTATATGTTATATTAGAAAAGATAAAATTCATCTATAGTAGTGGGAAATCAAAATATTCATTTATATTTTTTAAAATATTTTGATAAAATTCAATTTTTATGAATAGTAAAAAATACTGCATTTTAATTCAAAATAACATTTTCCTCTAATTTATTTTTATATATATTTATTTTCATTTTAATTGGTTTTGAAATTTAATTGGATTATTTGTTTATCATTTAATTCAATGATAGTCATTAGAAGTAATTTCAGTTTTAAGGTGGACATAAACAAATGTCAATATTGTGATAGTTTTTTTCTTTTTAAAAAATCGCCTTCTTGTTTTGACAATGAGAATAAATTTTAAATTATTTACCGAAAAATAGGTGTATTGAAATTGGAAAAATGGATTCCATATTTGGTGTAATATTGTCTTAATTTAGTAAATAAGTACCTTTTAATTTTTGACATTATTAATAGTAACATAGCTGATTATTTTTATTTACCAAGGTCAAAATAAAATCTGTTAAATAATTGTAAAATATAATACTGTAATATTATTAAAAAATTATAACACGTGTTCTTATACTATTGGATGAGATTATTCAGACCATGGGAATCATTGAGCAGATTTTTGGATCCCACGGAGCCACTTGGTTGTGATAATGACATGTTATAAGAATTAATTTAATGTAAAGAGAACTGTAACAAAAACATGTATCTTATATTGAAATGATTTTAATATAGGGTTATATATATGTAATCTTAGACTGTAAATAGTCCCTATAAATTTAAAAATATTTCCTAAATCAGGGTGTTTTATTTATTAATTTTTTACATTTAATAAATAAATTTAATTATGATACGATGATGATCTAGTGATAGACTAACTAATTAATGATTCAAATAAATGATACTATAAATATTAAAATAAATTTATTTTTTTATGCCATCCACGAATTTTATGGATAATATTTTCATATTATATTTTTTAATGGATTTTTTGGAAGTAATAATGTTGTTATGAATTTGTAAAAAAGTCATCTATATATACTGTCAAAAATTGAAATATTTCATAACATAAAATGTAAAATAGTTTGTTTAATTATATTAAATTCCAAAAAATATATTATTATTCCAAATCATTATGATAAGTCCCAATATGTCATAAATAACTGTTTTTCGGTTTTTTACAAGATATGCTAATTATATTAAATAAAAATATGTAAATAACTGATATCACTATAAGATTGAAAATTGTAAAATAAGGGTTAAAGAAAAATGATAATAATAACAAAATATTCAATACATGACTAAAAAATATTGCATGATTGGTATTAGAACCAACATCATCTTATATTATAATTAAATTAGTTTTTTAACGTTTTAATTAGAAATTAATTTTTTTATAAAATATTATTTCATGAAATTCCTAAAGTCCCATCATCCCACTTATAAAAGGCCACTACCTCTACCCACTTACTCACATCTATCAAGCCCCTTGGGTCATCAAAAGTTTGTACAAATAAGGTCCCAACATCCCTACTATACTCTCATGGTGGCCATTATGATGGAAAAATATTTATTAATGATATATATTATATTTATATTTTCCCTATAATTGTATTATTTATATTTAAAACATACCTTCATGCCATCCATGATGGGTACATGTGATTATTTCATTTGAGTAAGTGAGAACTACCACCCCCTCAAAGTGATATGACTATTTCATTCCCAAAATGGAACATATAATGGACGGTGTTAATAAAAATATATAACATATATATTTTACTGTAATTATAATATACCTATGTATCATTTATTTATCCCAACCTTAATATGACAATGAAATTAACGTAGTGTTAATGCATCTGTACTACTTATCTTCTAAATGAATTATGAATCTAATTTCTTATCTCCAATTTTATGGACAATTACAAACACACATATATATATATAGTATATATATGAAATTAAAATCATTAATATCATACAGGATATTATAGACTAATGACCACATAGACAATATTAATCAAAACAATTTCATTTTGAATTGAATTCTGAAACATCGACAAAAGTCCGATATGACATCAAATAATTATCTAACTATTATAAAATGGTATTAAGTGATATAAACTGAATAATAAACATTAAATGATTCTAAATAAAATAAAAATTATTCTATGTTTATTATTATGGAACATAATGATTTTACGTGATGAGTAAGATAAAGGTAATGGACTCTGTCTAAATCTCCTTTCATTGAGGCATTTCATGATAATATCCTCCACTATTGTTTTATAATATTTATATACAGAAACTATGACATTTCATATCCATATTTTATCTATTCTAATTTTATTTATTAATTCCTAGAGGTTATGTTTTAAATGTTCAATGTTGCATGGGATAACTTTAACATTTAAATATTTAATTTTCAAATCGTCATGTTCATGATATTAATTTACAAATTTTTTATGTGGATACAAAATTATTATAAAGGAAATTATATGTCTATCTATATTTTCCTTCAATGATTTTTAAATGAATCAAAAGGAATTTTTTTATGCAAATCATTTTACATTCATTACAAAACGATAAAAGTAATTTTATTTGTTTAAACGTATACGATGATAAAGACTTCTCTGCTGCAACAACTGATAATTAATATTTTTCGTACTCTATAATGCTTAATATATTTTAAATATATCACATATTCCTTAATTTGGGAATCATGGTATTGAAAAATAATCTATTAAATGAAAATGTTATTTTTATATGGATATGTATTTCATATGGGATTAGATGATTTTTTCGAAAGGTTATTGTGATGAACGTGTTTTTTTAATGGTACTTGAGCATTATACGAAATAGGTGAGATTGATACAGCCTATACGAGGGGTTCATCACCATTACCACAAATGGGTGAGTCTAACATAACATATAAGAAGAGTTGATCCCCATAATAACTCACTAGTGAGCCCATTATAGCAAATATGATGGGATTATCCCCATTATAGCTCATGTGTGAGCCCGATATAGTATATATGAAAGTTGATCTCCATTGAAGATTATAAATTTTGAAGTTGATCATATGGTTATTCCAATTGAATGTGATTTAATGGGTTTATGTATATTATTCTCTATGAAACCTAAATGAGTTTTAATTGCTTTCTATTAGTTTAATTTTTTTCTATAATAAAAAATATTATTGTTATTGATGTGAAAATGTTTTTAGGTCCTCTCAAAATATATTAAATGAATTCCCATGTATAACCAGACTAATATTTTTCCTTCTTTTTATGTCCCATACTAATTTTTTACGATCATTCCATATTTTTGAAATGTTTTTAACAGGATATAAGGAAGTGTACGAGAAAATTACAATCAAGAAATCTGTTATCAATAAAATAAAATCATGTTTTCTAAAGGGGTTTCCTTGATTGTAAAAGTGGATACTAAGTGTAACTATCTACTTGTAATGTCTGGGTCTATTATCAAATAGTTATGGCCTAATTATTTTATAATACAATCCTAAAAAGTTCTTCAATGTGAAATAACATCATCTTATTGATTTATATCAAGATTATGATACATTTTAATGCTGGTGACTTACAATAAACATGAAAAATGATCACAAAAATTCGGATAATAGACTACTATACCCAAGAAAATGACTCATAGTAATATTTGTGGGATTGGAAATTTTTAATCAAATTTTATTTAAGTAGGATCAAAGGTTTTAACATATTTAGAAAAAAATGTGACCAGAGAATGAAATTTTTTATAACCTAAATTTATTGTTTTTGAATTTTATATATAATATCATTTAATTTTTGGTTTTCAAAATAACCCTTATATAACTTTTGTGAACCTATTTACTGTTAAAATATAACAAAATTTCATCAATAAACAAAAGAAAAAACATATCCAAGAACAAATTTAATATTATATTCATAATTTCCATTAATATAGTAGGTGAATTAGTTAATTAAAATGGAATAAACACAAATTTAAAATGGCCCTATATAATACAAAAACCAATCTTTAGAATGTATACATCATTTACTTTCAATAGATGATACCCTGAACTAATGTAACCATCGAATAATAATGTTGTCCGAAGATCCGATCAAACACATCATCGATATGGGGAAATGGATAATTTTACTTAATAATGATGTTATCCCAGACTCTAAAATTAATGAAATGTCTCATTGAAACATAATTAATTTTTAAAAAAAATTCACCAGATCAACCCACTGTGAGGTACTAGGTCGAATGCAACTTTTATCTAATAAATCTTATAATTGATTTTTCAACTTCAAAATATCAATTTGATCTATTCAAAAATGGTGATTTGAAAATCTCTTAGCATCGGGAACTAAGCCAATATTTCAGTCAAATTCTCAGACAAGTATAATAATAGGAAACTCATCTGAAAAAATAATGATACACATTTACCACTAGAACATTATTAATCTGAACAGTTCCTTTGTTTTTATTAATATGTCCAAGGTACCATTTATTTCCATCTTTTAATACTTTCTCATCTTCCTAATATATTATCAATGGTAAGGGTTCATTTTTTTACAAAAAGTAATATTATTTCTGGAAAGAAAACACTTTAAATCTATAGTCCATCTTAGAATGATAAAGAGAAAGCCATACCACACCCAGAATAACATCAAACTCTACTTGAGGAAGAAGAAAATGTTTTCAGTTAAATTATTTCCATGGACTAGGGTAGGAATATTCATATAATTTCTATTTAAACCAACAATTCCCCCATATGTTGTTAACATAATCCCAAAATTGATTTCTTGATTTAGAAATTATAATTTATAAGAAAATTTCACAGAAATTAAATAATGTGTAAATCTTATATCAATCTACACATTGTAATAATATGAATAAATAAAAAAATATACATGTTACGACTTTATTTGATGGCCCAACAACTAATTATGTAGTTACAATGGATTTAACGACACCTTTCTTCTTATAGTATGGATGATTCCCATCAAAAAATTCTTCATCAGACACTCTTTTACCTAAAGACCCATCTCATTGCATTTTAAAAAAATTACTCAATATATATCAAATTTTGTCTTACCACTACATTGATATTTTTTAGTGATGTTAGGAGACTTATGTCCCATTTTACCACATCAGAAGAACATAACAGAATTCAATAATAATTCCCTAGTGTGCATTTTTCCACAACATTAAAAAACTGATAAATTTATTTTTTTAATTTCATAATTTATTGAATATTTATTCCCTTTCACATTCTACTTCTACTCTTATTCATTTTTTTTTTCAAAGAACACATGATCATTTCCAAGCACTATTTCAAACTTTTCCACACATCGAATAAGTTTTCATAAATTTTGAAGTCATGAGAATCCAATAACCTTTGATACATTGGATTTAATCCTTAGTAGGAATAATTGGTTTTATTATCATAGCCTCAGTTTAAATTTGGATCCTAAAATTTCAGTCGAGTAAAATTTGATTCGTATGTAGCCACATATTCATCCTCCAACCATCATTCCATGAAATATTTTTCCATCATAATCCCAACATCCTTAGGAAAATATGTTACCAAAAACATATATTTTAATTAATCCCACTAAAGAGAATCAATCTCCTCAATATCCCTAATATTCTTAACCATTTACCACAATTGACCAGCTTCACATTAAAACATTAAATAGAAAGTCTATAATTATTATTGTTTTAACACCCCATGACATAGAATATATATTAAAGAGATTTAATCCTCATTTTGGCTAGCACAGGGTCAGATGAACCCTTGAATGATGGAAGATGTTTCCCCATAAAATTCACTACTACCAACATGTTCCTATATAGATGATCTTTCTGATCTCGTGGATGGATACCACCGACATTTACATCCTGAGTCAACAATTCCATCACTACAAAAAACTATTTAGTTCTAATTATGACAATACAATGTTGTTTATTTGGATGGGTTTTCCCCTTAAGATTCTATCTGAATACAACTTCATTATTCTTTTACTGATGGCCATTCAAAACAAAAATATCTTACACAAAGAATTATGGGAACCTAAAAACACATTATCATTTCATTTTGAAAATAATGTAAAAATAACTTATGAATATTCTATTAAAAATATCATAAACCCTAATTTTATATAAACTGAACTCTAATAAAAAAAATAAAGCCCCATCTATAAACACTACATAATCCTATGTTAAGTAAGATATTTAAATTATTCACTTGGAGGGTCTTTTTAGGATTATAATTTTATAGAATTATTCCAAAACTGTTACACAACATGTCAAATATTAAATATTATAAAAGTAAATAATCTATCCATTTTTTCATAATCTAAAACAATATAAAATAAATAGTTAATTCGTTTTCTAGATAAAATTCTGCGTAATATTCAAATTTATACCCAACATTCTCTTTACCATCCATATGACCTATGGAGACATCTCAATAAAATTTTATTGTCACAAAATTCTAAATAAGGGATATAAATAATGATTAAACCCATTAGTTCATGAATACATGAAACTCATTAAATTATTTTATCACAAAAACATAATGTTCACCCATAAAACATATTTTATATACCATACCACATGATATCATAATATAACTTAAAGACTTATTATCCATCGTAAATCATATGGTCAAATAATGGAATCCATGTCATATATACAATGTAGCTATCACACCTACATAGGTAATAACCTTCATGGTTACATTTGAATACCCATCATAGTATATTCCCTAAATCACTTTAGAGAACACTTATATTTTAACTCTCTACCATTACCCAATGCTTTGAAGAGATATCATGGGCTCACACACCCTCTATTTATCATAGAACTACCTTAATACGTATGCAATTTCTATGTACCATAACATAATCTCAAAAAATTAACAAGAATAATGTAAAAATAACATTTCCACATTGCAATCCTAAGATATGATTACAATATATTGACAGAATATATATATTTTAAACCCCATTTTCAATAAAAAAAGTTAACTAAAGAAATTATTTATATTTTTAAAAAATTATAACTTGTAGAGGAATCCAAATAAAAAAATAATTGTCATGGCGGTGGAAAATTCATTGTCGCTGTATACGTTAACAAACATTCAATTTTCCATTTATTAAAAATATTCATATAAAAAGATTCCTTTTGAATACCTTTGAAATAAATTAAAATTAAAGTGGGTTCATTATACATAATTTAAAATGAATGGGGTGTATAACATCAATATATGAATCAATTAGAGGAGATTTAGTTGAATTTTCATTTCCGTGATTTTCACTCCATGGTCTAAATATATCGTTCAATCTACCCATCAGATAGTGGAAGAATAGATGTTCGAAAATTTTAATTAGTACCCAAAAACATCATAATGACATTTGAGAATTTATAAGTGAATGTGGGATAATGATTAGATATAATGGGTTGAGGAACTCCATATAACCTAAAAATCTCATTAAGATATAACTGTGATTTTATTCTATGGACACTCTATCAATAATACGAAGAAAATGAGAATATTTAGTCAATCTATCAAAAATAACTCAAATACCATTGTTACCCAGAGGTTTCCATTGAAATCTCACAAAACAAATATAAGTATATATTTTCCCATTTCCACACTATTACTAGAATAGGTGAAAGTATCCCCTATGGAAACAACCACTATGCTTTAACATACTGATAAGTTAAATAAATCATAGTAAAATTTGAAATATCTCTTTCCATTTCATCCAACGAGTAAAACTTTTGACGGTGTCCTTACATCATTGTACTTCTAGGATACAGTGAAAACAAAGAACTATGAGGTTTATATAACAACTCTTTCTTCAAAAATGATTCACATGGTACATATAAACTCTTTCCATTTCTAAAAAAAACATTACCAATGCTATAGTTATCCAACTTACATATTTTAACCAATTTTTTCATTCTTTTTAATTCACTATCTTTCTTATATGCTCGATTAGTTTTTTCTTATAGAGATGATTCCTTAGAAACCTAAAACAAAACAAAGGAATTTTATGCACTAAAAACATTTATGGAAAATTTCATCAAATCATTAACCCAAGGATCATGTTCTAAACCTAACGGGGTAAACATAGCAGTAATTTTACAAGTCAGTGCATTTTACAGTGTATTTTCTTTTCTAGGATTGTAATGAATCGTGAAATTATAAATTATTATTAGTTACATCAATATTATCTATCTCATGTAAAATTATTTTTGAGTGAATATATACTTAATACTTTTTTAGTTAATATATATTTCATATTTTACTCCACAGAACTGATGCCTATAATTTTTTAATGTAAAATTAACTGCAGATAATTCTACATCATGTGTATGATAATTTAACTCATGGGGTTTCAACTAACATAATGCATAGAATTACCTAATCATTCTTTATTATGACATAACCAATTTATTTCAAAGAATTATCATTGTATATAAAATATTCATCATTTCTGGATGGAAGTTCCAAAACTAAAGCATTCAACAATCTTCTTTTCAATTCCACAAAACAACAATCATATTATTTTTTCCAGCTGAACATAACACCTTTTCATGTTAACAAATTTTGGGTGCTAAATAGAAAAAAAAAATTTCAACAATCCTATGGTAATAGATATAAAATCCCAAAAAAACTATGCATCTTAGCAAAATGTGTGGGGCAGGGAATTCGACAAATACATTTTTTTATTAGGATATATGGTTACTCCATATTTAGAAACAACGTTACCAAGGAAAGAAATTTATTGTAAAAAAAATTCACACATCCTAGATATTCCATACAAGTTACTTTCATTAACATTTTATAAAACTACAATTTGATGACTTTAATGCTCCAATTTACATTTTCAATATACCAAAATGTGAACAATAAATACAAAGAAAATATTATTCAAGAACTCGTGGAATATTATATTCATAAGATCCTTGAATATAGTAGGTGAATTAGTTTATCAAAATGGCATAAATACAAATTCATAATGGAAATATGTAGTACAAAACATTATCTTCAGATTTTCTACATCCATTACATTCAACAGATGGTAACGTGACCTAAAAACAACCTTCAAAAAATATATTTACCCTAGGAGATGTTCAATAAAATCATCGATACAAACCAATGGATACTTGTTCCTAACAATCATGTTATTAAAGGCTCTACAATCAATGAAAATCCTTGTTAAATCAATTGTTTTTAAAAAACAAGGAAAGAAAACCCCATGTTGAAGTACTAGGTCGAATTAATCATTTATCTAATAAATATTGAAATTGATTTTACAAATATAAATTATAAATTTGAGAGATCTGATAAGGGTGTTTTGAAATTAGATTAGAATCAGGAATTATGTAAACAATAAATTCAACTTCTTGATCATTTATAATTTAATAAAACTCATTAGAAAAACATCAAGTTACTCATTTAAAATTGGAACATCATTACTCTGAATAGATCGTTTTTTAAAAATATGTAAAAAGTAACATTAATTTCCATATTTTCAAGGATTATCATCATTATGATATGATATCATGCTTAAGAGTTAATTATTCTTCACAAACTGAACTTCTATCTAAAGTGAATCTTCTTTAGATCTATAGGCATTCGTAGTATGGTAAAAATAATGCCAACCCATACTAACAATAACTTCAATCTATACTAGAGTAAAAAGGTTTTTAGGTAAATTATTTCCATAGACAAGGATATAAATATTATTATAATTTATTTCTCCCTCAATATTTCTACCAGGTTTTTTTTACCATAAGTTCCAGATTCATTTCTGAAAGTTGGATTTCTAATTTACTGGAAATGTTAACAAAACTAAGACAATGTATATAACCTGAATCAAAATATACATTGGAATAATATGAATAATAAACAAATATAGCTCAGACCAGTTCATTTGATGGCGTAACATATACTGAAGTTGTCTCAAATCATTTTACCACACCTTTCTACTTATAGTTTTACTATTTCCCATCATTCAAATTCTTTATTAGAAACATGTTTTCATGATGACCCATCTCGTTAAATTTAAAAAAAAATTACTAATGTTATATCTTATTTGTTATTAACACTACCTTGATCGTTTTTATTTCAGTTAAGAGCCTTATGACCCATTTTACCACAACAAAATCACATACCAAAATTCAAAATTAATTCCCTATTGTGTTTTTACCACAATTTTCCCCAACTGTAAACATAATTTTCATGGCATCATATTTTTTTATGAATTATTTCATCTCAATTTCTAACTAAATAAATTATTTTTTTCAAAGAATGCATGATCATCACAAAACTCCATTTACACCTACTCCGCACATTGAACAATTTTTTCATAAAATTTGAAATAATGAGAAAACAACACCCTTTGATACATTGTCATTAATCCTATGTAAATATGATTAATTTGACAATCCCGATCATAGATGAAATATTCAGTGTACCTTGCCAGTGGAGTGAATTTTTCATTGTAAATAGCCTCTGATCCATTCTCATGTCTCAAATCCAGGATTTATTTTTCGATCCAATTTCGATCTACCTTAGGAAATATTCCTCAAGAAATAAATTTTTGAATTCATCCCACTAAATATTATCAATCTCCTCACTATCACTGATTTTCATAACCATCGAACACCACTGATCAACATTACCATCAAAATGGTAAAAATCAAGGCTAACCATCTTATTATTTGAACACCCCATGTCAAAAATTGTTATTCGGGGTATTTAATATACCTTTAAGCTAGCACGAGGTCAGATATTCATCTAAATGATGCGAGATGAAGAATATTTTAAATTATCCACTGATAACATGTTTTTCAATTATAGATTTGTATTATCTCGTTAATGGATACCACAAAAATTTATCACCTCTGTCGATTATTCCATCAATGCACCAAACTATTCAGTTCTGATTCTGATTATATCAGGTTGCTGATTTGGAAGGTGGTTTTTATCTGGATTCTATACCTACACAACTGCCTTGCATCCTCTATGGAATATAATCTGAAAAAAGTTATAGTAGATGAAAAAACATATTAATATCACATTCAATATCATTTCTATTTCTTTTATAATGTAAAAACCCTTTATAGATATTCTGTTAACAATATTCTAACTCCTAAAATTATCTAAATTGAACTTTTATTTAAATAATAATGCATCAGCATTAAAAATAACTTTATATTGAGTTAAAGGAAACAATTTATATTCATTCACCTAATATATATTTTATGGTTTATTGTTTTATATAATTTGGCCATCACTATTACATAACATCTCTAATACTATAATGTATACAAGTATACACGCTATCCATTTTTTTTATAATATAAAACATTTTAAAAAAACAAGAATTATTTTTATTAATAATATAAATAATAACATTTATCTTGTCTTATTAATATATTTTATCCATCCTTATACCATATAGAAGACATTTAAAAAACATGTGATGAGGAAAAAATCTCAATAAGGGATATAAATAAGGAATTAAATCATTATTCCATGAATATTTTAAAATTGAGAAATTTTTTTCACAAAATCATAATTTTAACCAATAAAATATAAGTTTATTAACATACCTCATCAAATCATAATATTCTTGAAAAACATTGTAGAAATTGAAAATCATACAGGTATCATTTTGAATACATATCATACATTCAATATAGCATTCATAGCTACATATGGATTAACCTTCATCGTTAATTTTGGAATACCCAACATAGTATATTCCTCAAATATATTATGAGAAACCTTATAATTTAACTCCTTCTCATTAACCAATGCATATGAGAGCTATCGGGGGCTCACTCTCCCTCTGTTTATCATAGAACCACCTTCATATATAAAAAATTCCATAGACCATAACATATTCATAACCAATTTCCATGAAAAATGGGAAAATAATATTTCCACATTACAATGATAAGTTATAATTTTATGATCTTAACATAATCAATCCATTATAAGAACATTATTCAATAAAATAATACAAAAAATTGGATTTTATATTTATTATTCTTTTAAAAAATTTACGTCTTGTAGATGAATCTAAATTTCAAATAATTGTTTTGGCGATGGATAAGCCAGTGTGGTTGTATATGTTAAAAAACATTCCATTTTTCGGTTAGTAAACAATTAATATACAAATATTATTTTAGCATAACATTGATAAAATTGAAATTCCAATGGGTTTGTTATACACTGTATTAAATAAAGGTGGGGTATAACATCAAAATATTCTTTAATTGCAGGATATTGAGATGGAGTCCCTTACGTTGAGTCTGACTCATCATGTACAATCATTATATTTATTAATAGTAAATTTGGTTTAATTTCTACATAATTGGGAACTATTTTCAATTTAATTATTTATTTTATATCAATTATTGTCATTTTATAAAAAAAATTATTTAATTTCATATATGATGTTTTGTCAAGATTTGGTAATTGAGTCGAAAATGAACATGTAATGATGTCAATAGTCTAGGTTTTCATAAAATTTCTCAACTATAGGATAAATTTCATGATATATATATATATATATCAAATATTATTTAAAATTAATATATTTATTTATGTTATGAAAAATGAACTATATTATAATCAAAGCGATAAAAGGTCATTCGTACACATGAGTAGTGTTTCCATTTTTCATTGATCAATATAGAAATAAGATAATTATTATTTTATCATTAAAAAAATGTCTGTTATATAATTGATATAATAAAAATAATTTATATAAACATCTATATATCATAAAATTAATGTGGTGAATTAAAATGATTCATATCTCTTCTCGGAGTAGATCGGTTATATGTTCGCACGAACGACGTTATAATTTTTATAAGAATGTAATGTAAGAACTTAATTGATATATTATTTTATTATAATTATGAATATTTTTTGAACAACATATTAAAAGATCAATTCGCTCATTATTTATAGTCTTGAGGGAGAGTAATGGAAAACAACTAATATCGGTTTATGGAGGTGATAGTTCACACCTATAAAAAACAATTAATTACATTCCCATTTAATTGAAGTGTATATGGATTTCGGTGATGATGATAAAATAATAATATCTTAGTATATTTATAATTCTAGATTTATCATTTCATCATGGGTAAAGAATATATGAATGTAGTGTAATAAACATAAAAAATAATCACGTAAATAAAAACATTACATTTAATTCAGATGATCGCATTTCTTAACACCATAACAAATATAAGAATGGTGTTATACCTAATATAAGGAATTTAAAATCATGGAAGGAATTATACTAAGGGTTTTCTTAGAGTTTTTCTGAATGAAATGGTTTTTCATGTGTGATTAATAGATAGGAATTGGTCTCATTTTATAGGAGAGGGTAAAAGCACCCTTGGCATTATTAAAATTATTAAATTAATATAAATTCAATTTCGATTCAAAGTTGGTAGAAGTTGATTTCAATCGAGTATAGGATGATGTTAGGTTTATATATAATCATCTTATGATAATTAGTAATTTTTTTAATAATTTTTATTCATTAGCTTTTAATTTTAACCCTTTTAACTCTTTAGTTTTATCATGTAATTTACACATTGAGAGGTCAAATAATTATCAAATCAGGACAAATGGAAAATTCATGAGTCATTAATCATATTTTTATATTTTCTAAATCTTTTAGGATGAAATATATATTTTTATAAAATTTATATCATTTATTTTAATATTTTATATTTTAAAATATGAATTATGTTAATATTGACACTATCCATTAAATGATTTTGTTAAAAAATAATAAAAACATGATCCATTAACACAAACTACATTAACTAAATTGTAACATGTTATAATCATTAATAAAATTCGGTTATGGAATTAAATATTTGAAATTATATTTAATTTAATACTATTATGTCATTTATTTTGTTATATGTTTAATAAATAATTACTAATCACCATTGTGTCAATATTTAATTTAATTATTTACAACATAAAAATAAAAATAAATTACCATTATTTAATTAATATTTATACCTTTCTATATAATATTAATATTAAAATATATTACTTATATAACACCATATTAAAAAAATTTGGTAAGGAGACACATATTTATGACATCTCTATCTTTACGTTAAATTGAATGTCATAAATGTCATAATCACATCTTAGTGGCTTCCAAAGGTCACACATTTAAAAAAAGGTTGTTCATGGTAAATATTAACTTATAAAATAGTATTAGTACATGTTTTAGGGATATTTTATAATTTTAGATAATTATTTTATCTTTAATAACCTTATTTACCTTAAACCACGACAAATAAAACTCTAACATTCTAATCACGAAAAATAATTTCGATCTAATTGGAGAAATCTTTTAATACTCATTAATACCATATATTTTAATTTTTTTAATTAAATTAAAATAATTTGTCAAACTAATTTAGTGTTTTTATCATTGTTGAATCGAGAAAATATTTTTTTGAAGTAAAAACCATTTAAATTTCATAGTGTTTTTGTATCTAATTTCAATGTGAAATTGATTCAAATTACCTAAATAGGATTAAATGATTAAAAATTTATTTAATTTTATATTAAAAAATTTAAAGGATAACTTAACTAAAAAAATAAATAAGAATAAATAGATGTTTGGATATAAAATGTAGTATTTTCTACAATTCATTAAAAATGAATATTATCTGAAAAATAGAAAAATTTTACAAAAGTATTTTTAATGTCCCACATTCAAAGGAGAGGTTTTATTTTTCATATAAAAAATTTAAAACTATTAGTATTTTTAATTAAAAATAATTCTCCACCAATAGATAGTAAAAATACATTTTAATTATATTAGATTTTTTATGCTTAAATTTTGATTTATTTTTATTTTATGAAAATAAAATTTATTGGAAGAATGTAAATAAATAAATATGTGTATACAAAATATAGTTAGTTCTATTCATTCCCACAAATACAATGGCTAGGTAATAACTACCATTTAAAATAATAATATTAATAATGTATTAACTTTTTGTATAACTCTATCTTGTGTGAAAAATATGATTTTGATGAAACCCACTATTGCGTGTTGGGTATGCTATCAGACAAAGCATCCCATTTAATTTAAAATTGATATCTCATTAAATAATATAAATTTAAATGGAGAATTTTTATTCTATAATTTCTAGGATTTGACAATATATGATAAACATATCTATATTATGTCACTATATATAACCATGAAATTATGAACTCGTTATCAATGAATGCGTATCAACATTAACATTAAAATGAATGTGAAATACAATTAAAAGTGTTAAAATCTGATCATAAAAAGAATCTATAATTAACAAATATATTCATTTAGTATAATTATAAATTAGGTATATAAAAGTGTTATATAGATGAATAAGGATCTGAAATAAATAATTAACACAGTAATGAGTGATTTATAAGAAGTCAGATCATGATTAAATAATTAAAGAAATATTGTAATGGATTTATATCTAAAACTCCCTTCATTTATATTCATTTAACATTATACACTAAATATTTTAATTTTATGTAAATGGTTTTGAATATATATGTTATAATGAAATATAAAAAATTCATGGTTTCTATTATTCATATTCAAGATCTTCAACTTAATGGGGTTTTATTAAAATGTTACTGAATTCTCCATTATTTTCTCAACAAATGTCCTTTTTCCCTTTAATTGTGAAATCTCAACTTTATTATTATTTTAAAAGTATCATTTTATTATAATTAAATTAAAAAATTATATATTTAGATATACTATGGGGAAATCACTACTCTTTATTAATATCATTCCCCTTAGTGAAATGATTCCTAAAATAAAAACACAATGTTGTTAATATAAACATCTATACTATCACATTTAATTTTATTTTATATATACTTGTTTAGAATAATAAAATTGCATTGATATTATTAAATGTGACATTTATTCATATCGTCACCTCATATTAATTTTTAGTGTTATAATTTTTTTTAGGTTGGTTTCACTATCTCATGGATAACAATGTGCAGAAAGAGGGTGTTTTCCTAGGATAATGATGTCGGTGTTGTGAATTTCACTGTCAGAATTTATTTTGAATATGTTTTTCAATGATTTTTTCATTATTCCCATTTGTATGTATATGAGGTAGGGAATTTAAATTTTTGGAATCGTGGAACAAATCTATTTTTTTTGTGAATTCACTCCAATAAGCAGTCCTATATGGTGTAGTTGTTATGATATATAACATGAAATTTGTGGTGGTGTTTTGGTTGCAATGGAAATTTATGAACAAATTGAGGGAAGGAACAAGATACCCTCCTATTTTTTTCATTTCAGTGTGAAAAATATCTTGTAATGTAATTGATTTAACATCAATAGTGAGGGGTATTAGGTATTTATAATGTGGGTTACCGCAAGTTCATTCATAAATTTTTATGAAACACATCAAAGTATCTAGGGGAGATGGTTAAAATAGAGTCAAATGATTATGAAGTTAAAGATAAATGATGAAGGGTCATGTTTTTATATGGAAATGATAGGGGGAGTTCTACTGAGGGATTATAATGGTTTAATGATTAGTGTTTCTTGGTCATATTATTTTCAAATAAACTCTATTAATGTAATGGATCAGATATGGTAACTCACCTTATGTTGTGTATGATATACACTATTAACCTCAAGATTATTGTATCAAACTCCACCATTATTGTAGGAATACTTAATTGAATGCTTATCTTATCATGGCATCTAGATTAATTTTTAATTAAATGAATATGGAATATTACTCATTGAATTATTGTTATCCACACATGGGGGAGGGTAATTTATTTCTTGTTCTTTGTCCAACAAAGGGATAAAATTATAGAGTATCATTTAATATTCCAGAAAGGGGACCATATTTAAATATAGTGCCCTTATTTTAGTGGGTTATTCCATCAATCATCATCGCTACTAGTCCCCATGAAGATGGAGAATATAATATTAATATTAATTAAGAGCCATACAGTTTCAGTAAGATTTTTAATGGACTTTATATATTATATGCATGATTTTATATCATAACATATTACCTTCATAAGAAATTTTTATAAATATTAGAAAATTATTTATTTCAAAATTGTATTAAAAATGTAATTTTCAATTAAAAATATATTCATAAAAATTAATCTATAAAAGGAAATGCCAGAAATTTTACAGTTAGGAATAATTTTTATCAAAAAGAACATCATTGATGCATTTATATATGAACGTATCTTACAACCACC
This sequence comes from Viscum album, assembly GCA_963277665.1. NCBI lineage: Eukaryota > Viridiplantae > Streptophyta > Magnoliopsida > Santalales > Viscaceae > Viscum > Viscum album. The sequence goes on from OY728159.1 coordinate 1,934,505,743, forward strand.
ATTCCTATTTTTAAAGAGATTTCATCTCCATGCTATAATGTTTCCCAAAAAAAAAATTTTTATTATAATATTATAATAAATAAAACCAATTTAAATGTTCCTAAATTGAATTGAAATTTATTATTTTAAATTAAATTTTCCAAATACTTCTGTTATTGTTCTTCATCTATGATGTATTTTTTGAATTATGATATTCAACAAAAATATATAATCCACATTCATTATTTTATTGGATTATGAAATTCTATTTTAAATGAATTTTAGTACCCATGATGGATTTTTTTCAATTACTAACCATCAACATTTATAGACATGATTTTCCCAAAATTCATTTCCTATATGAATTCCCTATGTTCCAATACGTGATTTAATGATTCCCACCAAGATATACATCAAATCAATTAATTTTGAGATTTTTTTTCTAAATTTTATTTCAATTTCCTATATGGGGTAAATACCATATGAATAACCATATTTGTTGATTTTTATTTGCGTAGAATAGCTTTTAAGGTCATAAAAGAAACATTTATATTCCATTGGAATATCATGTCATGATGATTGATGAAGTCATGAATCCATCATTAGGGAATCACTTGAAAATTATATAGAAAACATTTTATTTCCTAGTGGATTTATGGTATACTCATTGAATCCATGTTTCACACAAATCTATGATTTTCATTATTTGAATGGTGGAACCATCATTAAAATTCCCTCAAATATATTGCGTTATATTTTCATATATTGATATATAACTATGTGTGGGAACTAAGCCAAAAAACTATGGATTATTTAAACATAGAATAACTTACTATGTTATGTTAACATGAATGTGATACCAGACTTATGACTATAATTTCATTTTTATTTTTTCACTGCATTCCTATGTTTCAATTATCTTATGGTATGATAATTGTTTAATCCATGATCATATAATATATTCTATTTATTCCCCTTTTTCATATAATGATATTCATTATGATATATTTTTATGTTTTTTTATCTCTCATGTTATGATTTATCATTATGTTTATACAAACTCTGAGTTTGAGGTCACACTGTAACACCCCAAGATTTTATGAAAAATATTTTTTTTTAATTTCATTAATGTCTTGTGTTGTACACTACACCAAAAGGATCTTGCACAACACACATCCTTGACTTTCCTTGCATTACACAAAATCACAACCTTCCTCGATAGCGTGTATAGTACACAATAACGAGTTTCACTAAACAATAATATGCTATAAAAATATTATTAATACTACCCGTTTCGAATAATAATAACCACTTTTTGAAATTTTGTAAATTTTATTTTTCAAAATGGACTTCATTTTTGGATTCGGAATATCGAAATTAGATTAGAGTGAAATTTTGGTACTTTTCTGATAACTTTCATTTTCTGATGAATAGTGAAAATTACTAAATTAAAATTAAAAACAACCTTTTTAATCGAAATAATTAATAGTGATAAATTATTAATTTGAGTGGTTTTAAAGTATATTTAGAATATATTTTTACAATTTAATACAATGTTGGTCATTGGATGTAATTTCACATTTAAACCAGACATAAACAAGTGTCAATCTTTTGATAGTTATTATCTCTTAAGAACACGATATTTGTTTTGACGATGAGAATTAATTTTTAAATTAAGTAATGAAACTGATATGTTTTGAATTTGGTAAAATAGACATCATTTTTCATTTCATAATATCAAATATAGAATAGTCCTAATTTTTGGTACTTTTCTGGAAAGTTTCATTTTTTGATGAATAGTGAAACCAATAAGTGGTAGTTAAAAAAATGAATTTGTCATAAAACATAATTTTACCACTTCTGTTAGAGGAATTTCAAAAATCCGAAAGAATGGTTGATGTCAGCAAAGATGAAAATTATTTTTGGTGAATAGTGACTTTTTACTTTTTTTACCACGGTTAAAAGTAAATATGGTAATTAAGGGTAAAAATGATATTATTATTACCCTAACACATGTCCTAATTCTATTGGATAAGTGTAATTCGACCAAAAAAATACTTAGAAATAAAATATGACCATTTAGGCCCACTTGGATTAGATTAGGACATTTATTATTAATTTATTTAAAGAAGGGTTAAAATAGTTAAAATCAAAGTATAATAAGTATATCATGTTTAATATAGGGTTATACATAAGATAAACTAAATTATAATTATTAATTAGAAATCTAAATAGATTTCCTACATAATGGTATTTTATTTGTAATTTTTAGACATTAAATAATTTAATTTATTTATGACACAATGATGATGCAGTAATTATCTTATTAATGAAATATTGACATAATTGATGTTATAAATACCAAAATAAATGTAATTTGAGACTATTTATGAATTCCAATAATTTTATAGGTTAATATGACATTTTAGTATTTATTTAATTAACTTTTTTCGAACTAATCATTCTGTTATGAGTTTCCCAAAAATCAATTACTTAATAGTGTCAAAATTGAAATAAAATAGTTTTTGAAAAAATATATTATATTCCTAATTGTTAAAAATCTATGGTTCTTCCAAATGACATAGATAAGGTTATATATATTAATAATAAACAACTTGGGGTTCGTTTGGCTTGTTATATTAAGTTTATTAACCTTATAGTGTAAGAACACAAAAAGACACGGTAAAAGTAAATTTATCTAACTTAAAGTTAAATATAAATGATATGGTTAAAATAGGAACCTAAACTTGTCTAAATTCTATTGGATGAGAGGATTTCTACCTATCCACACATTTTATTAGAAATAAATCAATTTGGAGCTATTTATAACCAAATTTTTCTTTATAATAAAATAATATTTTTAGTTATTCCAAAGGTGCCCCTCTCCTCCCTTATAAAAGGCCACCTCCTCCCTCTCTTCCTCACACCACATTAAGCCTTCAAGCTCGTCCAACCCCTGCCAAATTCTCTTCCCCACTTCCCTAGAAACATCCTAGAGGTCCCGGGCTTCTTCAAAGACCAATATTAGTGCCCTAAGTGGAGTACTCAAAGAGGCGTTTCAAAGAAGGGTTAATGTCCATTACCGATTCTTTCGACTTTATTTCTTTTTCCACTTCTTCTTTTTAGGTTGTTTCATTATGAAGTAATAAAATCAGTATCACTCATATACTGATACATAATTATAAGTATTAAACAACCCTATTTCACCATCTATCCATCCTACAGAAAACAAAATCATCGCGCGTGCGTACGTAGGGAAAACCATCTCCACGCCGTGGTGTAATCTATTTTCCACCACCTCCTTACTTGGATGGGTATAACAGTGTACATAATAACTATATATGATTATTGTAATTTTATATTGATTCTAAAATAGTATACATACACTCCAATACAATCCCACAATCATGAGAGCGATATCATCGCTCGTGCATACGTACGGACTACCATCTCCACGACGCGATGAGATTAATTCACCACGTTACCCATTCATGAATGATTATAAAGTATATATAATAAGTAATCATGAAATATATGACATAATAATGATACTGGATTTATCTTTATATATATGTATGTTGTCTACTTAATTCCATTCAACTCAATATGGAAACGAAAACAGCGTTCATGCGTATGTACGGCCTACTGTCTCCATGAACGCTGTATTTCTTTCCATTTATTGATCTATTATATATATGTATATTCTGAATATATATTATATGTAAATCATGTTTTATATTCTGAAATTAATTAATAATGATCTAAGTAATCATATGAATAATTACAAGTCAAAACATGGGCGACAAATGAAACGATTTTACCCAAAACGCTCTTTAACATGGAATTTACAAAAGAACGGGTAAAATAAAGTCATAAGTGAACCATATAAGATATCATAAAAATAATTATGATCTTGGTATAAGTCAATAACATTATTTAAATCATTATACAGGAGGTTCGGATACTTACGAAGCAAATCGGACCTAAGGTAAGGGATAATTGTGCAAATCTCATTTTTATCCAAGATTTCTTATTCGTAAGTATTTACTGGGGATATTTCTATCATCCATGTCAATGTTTTATAAAAGTGTATTCATGTATGTTTAATGTCCTTTTTACCGTTTTTGACTTTTACCCCATGGTATGGAAGGAATCTTTCTTTTATTTACCTGACAAGGTACTTTTTGACTTTTTAGACAAAAGTACGAGAAGAAGGTTTTTTTAAATTATACGGTATGAAAGGATTTTTACGGTACTATAAAGCCTTATTTTCATGAAGATTCCTCCAAATGTTTTCATAAATATTTTCAACAAAATCTTTTTCTTTTAAATTTAAATGGCATTTTGTGAGAAGAAAATGATTTTCAAGATGAAAGGATATTTTCCTCAAGAATTCATTTCAAGTGATTTATCAAAACCATTTTCCATCAATGATGACATTATTTCATATGTGTATGTTTCAAGTATCATGTCTCTATGATTTACATGGTTTCAATTTTCTTATTATGAAATGATATCCATTTCTTTTATATGTATTATGTGATGATGGGATGATGTTTATGAAACCCATTTTATTTATTGGGTAATTATGAATGATGTATGTTTATTTTGTGGCACAAGTAAGAATGATTTCATTATGATATGGGTGGGACCTATATCTCCCTCCAATGCATTGGGTAAAGATTTATATCTCATTATATAGACATGGCTGGAATGGTAAGTTAATCCGGTTTAGTGTTACAGGACTGATACAAGGAGTGAACTCTATTCAGAAAGGGACTTTGTCCACCAAGATGGTTTTGGAAACAATGCCTTGGCTACTATGGAAATCATTACATGTGCTAAATGGTTGACACAATTACACATTTTATTCCCATTTTATTTTATCATTATTAATGTTTCTTTATGATCTATGCCTTACATACTTCCATGTCTTATGTCATTGCTCATGCTTTTGATGTTTAAACATTATGTTCATGTTTTTATGTTCAAATGTATATGGTATGTTTTATTTTATCCATGCTTACCCTTACTGAGCATTTGAGCTCGCCCTTTTTATGTTTTCTTTTCCCTAGGATATAATGAAAGATTTTAGGTACGAAAAAAATAGAATATCTTTATAGGAGATTTTGAAGATCTTTCACCACGATTAGAAGATTACATTCCATGTTTCCAAAGACACTAAACTATTACGGTCCTTGTGTGTGTGTTTTTGTTATTTACTACGTATTCCGCAAAAGTAAAGTAATGTCCATGTACGTCAAGCTTCAGGTCTCTACAGTTGGTATCATAGGAAAGGTTTAGTCAACCTTTGGAAACTGGGATGTGAAAATGTTAGTGAGATCAATAGAGATATTTCTAAGGTATGTCTGGGGATGTCCCTAAGGATAAGTATACGTATATGATATAGTCCTAGAACTATGGTAACGATATTTGAATTTAACCTAAGATGTTAGATATTGAGGGTGCTCCCCCTTTACTATGTTTTTTCTCTAGCATGATTTTTTCCTCTCACAGAATTCTTTTTGTGTTTTATTTAATGGAGGGAACCAGAAGGAATTCAGTTAACATAGAATCTAATGGACAAATTGGTGACTATGAGAAAAAAAATTGTGTAATTCCTAGAGAGAAAGATATTGTGATTATGCCGAATCAGTCATCACGATATATGATTAACAAGGTGAAATTTAGTGGTATGCCTAATTAATCAAATAGGAATATAAACTATTATGCATGTTCGCATGTTGAGGAGCATAAAGAAAGGAAGATTGATATTTCTATAGAAGGGAAGAATAACCTTGAGGAATACCTCAAATGGAGGGACCGATGTTATCTGTGTGGAGAAAAGGGTCATAGAGTGACAGACTGTTATGGAGTTCAATGTATTATTTGTGGAGAACATGGGCATTACCCAACTCAATGCCCTGACCTAAAAAGTTACTTCTAAATCAAGGAAGGACTTATTACAGGACAATAATTGAAGAGGACGGATTGAAGTGTTTATGTATTGGTATTCAAGAATAGTGTTGTTGAGTTACTTTTATTTTGTATTATAATATGTTTCTATTATTATATTATGGTTTTCAATAATTTTAAGGTACCAATAACCATGAAAAGTGATTCAAATATTTTGGAAAGCAGATGATATGCCCATCATGAAGGGATAAAGAGAAAATGAAATTTTTGATAGTATTAATGATCTCAGGATTGATATAAGGACTAAGTGATATCATGGTTTGAGTATAAATAATTTTGATGATTTTGGTTTGTGGAAAGTGTTAACTTTTAACTACATTCATGTTTTCACTAAGGTTCAATGGGTATTCATTCTTCAAGAAAATAGATGATTAAGGTATTCACATGTTTGTAATTTGACCAAAAAGATATATCTTATGATATATGGGGGATAAATTATGGCATTCACGTGATTGTTATGTGACATTTCAAGTAATCATTTTTCTTTATACTATGAGCTTGAACTGAAGTATTTTAGATAAGCCTAAATATTGGAATGGATTATGTTGTACATAAGTTAGGATATAACATTTTTCAATATTATTGATGGGATATTATAGTAATATAGATTTAGAAAAAGGATAACCTGTAGGACTAGCAACAGCCCATCGTGTCGGACAAGGCTGTGGGAATCGAACCCACAACCGAAGTGCGACTGGCCTTTATCGCCTACCACTGGCCGACATGGAAGTCCCTGTTTAGTAGAAACTAGTTTTATTATATTAAGAAGTATGATATATGAAGTATTAGTCCATTTTATGAACCATATATGATTATTCTCACTATAGATGGACTTTTGTAAGTTTTGATAACTTTTCTAACCTTTTGTTTGAGATAGATGGAATGACCCATTATTCTATCACATGATCTTCTAACACGTCATGAATGAAGAATTCAACTTCATTTCATTAATAGATGAAGTGAAAATTGTCCATAGAACGATCAATGGAGAGACTATACCAAAATCACGAAAGTATTTCTTCTAATTCCAATTACATCAACTTTAGGGAAATGATCTTGAAATCCAAAAATGTTGTCCTAGTGCACTTATATCTGATGAATCAGATGGTACCTTAGATCGTCACAAATTTATGGCTTTGTGATTGCTGGCTTGTCCATAGCCATGTTCTCTACCACTATCCATCAGAACATGATTGTTAGATTTCTCTTCCATATCCATATTTTCACCTATGTGGAAACCCATTGATTAGTTTATTTGGATAACCGTTACGTTTCATACATTTGTTTTTAAAGATTGGTTTTTTTATTCCTTTTTAAAAGGTGGGCTTCTATTAATGAAACTTTTGAGTAGTAAACCATTTATAACCTTGACGAATTTCGAGGGCGAAATTCATTTTATGTGGGGTAAAATGTAACACCCTTAGATTTTATGAAAAATATTATTTTTAATTTCATTAATGTCTGGTGTTGTACGCTACACCAAAAGAAGATTCCACAACACACATCCTTGACTTGCCTTGGATTACACGCAATCACGTCCTCCCTCAATAGTGTGTGTAGTACACAATAACGAGTTTCACTAAACAACAATATGCTATTAAAAAATTATTAAAACTAGCCGTTATGAATAGTAATAACATGTTTTTGAAATTTTGTAAATTTTATTTTTCAAAATGGATTCCATTTTTTGATTCCGAATATCGAAATTAGCTTAGGGTAAAATTTTGGTACATTTCGGATAACTATCATTTTCTGATGAATAGTGAAAATTACTAAATTTTAATTAAAAACAACCTTTTTAATTGAAATAATTAATATTGATAAATTATTAATTTGAGTGGTTTTAAAGTATATTTAGAATATATTTTTACAATTTAATACAATGTTGTCATTGGATGTAATTTCACATTTAAACCAGACATAAACAAGTGTCAATCTTTTGATAGTTATTATCTATTAATAACACGCTATTTATGTTGACGATGGAATTAATTTTCAAAATAAGTAGTGAAACTGATATGTTTTGAATTTGGTAAAATACACATCATTTTTCAGTTCAAAATATCAAATATATCTTAGGCCTAATTTTTGGTATTTTTCTGGAATCTTTCATTTTTGATGAATAGTGAAACCACTAAGTGGTAGTTAAAAAAATGAATTTTTCATAAAAATTAATTTTACCGCTTCTATGAGTGGAATTTCATAAATCTGAGATACACGGTTGATGTTAGTAATTAAAATGTGGACCAATGAGATGAAAATTATATTTGGTGAATAGTCCCTTTTTACTTTTTTTTACCACGGTAAAAAGTAAATATGGTAATTAAGGTAAAAAATGATATTATTATTACCCTAACACATGTTCTAATTCTATTGTATAAGTGTAATTAGACCAAAAACAACCTTAGGAATAAAATATGACCATTTAGGCCCACTTGGATTAGATTAGGAAATTTATTATTAATTTATTTAAAGAAGGGTTAAATAGTTAAAATCAAAGTATAATAAGTATATCATTTCTAATATAGGTATTTACATAATATAAATTTAACTATAATGATTTATTAGAAAGATAAAAAGATTTCTTACATAATGGTATTTTATTTGTAATTTTTAGACATTAAATAATTTAATTTATTTATGACACATTGATGATGCAGTAATTATCTTATTAATGAAATATTGACATAATAGATGTTATAAATACCAAGATAAATGTAATTTGAGACTTTTTATGAATTCCACAAATTTTATATGTTAATATGACATGTTAGTATTTATTCAATTAACTTTTTTCGAACTAATCATTCTGTTATGAGTCTCACAAAAATCAATTACTAAATAGTGTCAAAATTGACATAAAATAGTTTTTAAAACAAATATTATATTATTAATTGTTAAAATTCGAAAGATCAGCCAAATGACTTAGATAAGGTTATATATATTAATAATAAACAACTTGGGGTTCTTTTGGCTTGTTAGATTAAGTTTATTAACCTTATAGTGTGAGAACACAAAAAGACATGATACAAGTAAAATTATCAAACTTAAAGTTAAATATAAATGATAAGGTTAAAATAGGAACCTAAACTTGTCTGAATTTTATTAGATGAGAGGATTTGTACCCATAAACACCTTAGATTCTAAATAAATCAATTTGGATCTATTTAATACTGAATCTGGCTTTATAAAAAAATAATATTTTTAGTAATTCCCAAGGTGCCCCTCTCGTCCCTTATAAAAGGGCACCTCCTCCCTCTCTTCCTCACACCACTTTGAGCCTTCAAGCTCGTCCAAACCCTGCCGAATTCTCTTCTCCACTTCCCTAGAAACATCCTAGAGGTCTTTTTCTTCTTCAAAGTCCAATTTTAGTGCCCTATGTAGAGGACTCAAAGTGGCATTTCAAAGAAGTGTTAACGACTGTTACCGATTCATTAAACTTTATTTCTTCTTCCACTTCTTCTTATTAGGTTGTTTCATTATGAATTAATAAAATCAGTATCACTCATATACTGATATGTTATTATAATTATGAAACAACCCTATTTCAGCATCTATCCATCCTACGGAAAACGAAATCACCGCGCGTGCGTACGTACGGAATACCGTCTCCACACAGTGGTTTAATCTATTTTCCACCACCACCTTACTTGGATGAGTATAATGGTGTACATAATAACTATATATGATTATTTTAATGTGATATTGATTCTGAAATAGAATAAATAAACTCCAATACAATCCCATGATCATGAGAATGATATCATCGCTAGTGCGTACGTACGGACTACCGTCTCCACGACGCGAGGAGATTAATTCTCCATGTTAACCATTCATGAATTATTATGAAGTATATATAATAAGTAATCATGAAATATATGACATAATAATGATACTGTATTTATGTGTATATATATGTATATCATCTACTTAATTCCATTCAACTCAATAAGGAAACGAAAACAACGTTCATGCGTACGTACGGCCTACCGTCTTCATGAACGGTGTTTTTATTTCCATTTATTGATCTATTATATATATGTATATTCTGAATATATATTATATGTAAATCATGTTTTATATTCTATAATTAATTAATCATGATCTAAGTAATCATATGAATAATTACAAGTCAAAACACATACGACAAATGAAATGATTTTACCCAAAACGCTCTTTTACATGGAATTTACAAAAGAACGGGTAAAATAAAGTCATAAGTGAACCATATAAGATATCATAAAAATAATTATGATTTTGGAATAAGTCAATAACATTAATTAAATCATTATACAGGAGGTTCAGACACTTACAAATCCAATCAGACGTAAGTTAAGGGATAATTGTGCAAATCTCATTTTTATCCAAGATTTCTTATTCGTAAGTACTTACTGGGGATATTTCTATCATCGATGTCAATGTTTTATAAAAGTGTATTCATGTATGTTTAATTTCCTTTTTACCGTTTTTGACTTTTACCCCTTGGTATGGAAGGAATCTCTCTTTTATTTACCCTACAAGGTACTTTATGACTTTTCCGATAAAAGTACGAGAAGAATGTTTTTTTAAATTATATGGAATGAAAGGATTTTTACGGTATTATAAAGCCTTATTTTCATGAAGATTCCTCCAAAAGATTTCATGATTATTTTCAACAAAATTGTTTTCATTCAAAATTAAATTTCATTTTGTGAAAATTAAATGATTTTCAAGATGAAAGGATATTTTCCTCAAGAATTCATTTCATGTGCTATATCAAAACCATTTTCTATATAAGATGACATTATTTCATATGTGTATGTTTCAAGAATCATGTCTCTATGATTTACATGGTTTCACTTTTATTATTATGAAATGATATCTATTTCCTTTATATGGATTATGTGATGATGGGATGATGTTAATGAAACACATTTTATTTATTGGGTTATTATGAATGATGTATGTTTATTTTGTGGCACAAGTAAGAATGATTTCATTATGAGATGGGTGGGACCTATATCTCCCTCCAATTCATTGGGTAATGATTTATATCTCATGATATAGACATGGCTAGAATGGTAATTTAATCCGGTTCAGTGTTACAGGACTGAAACGAGGAGTGAACTCTATTCAGAAAGGGACTTTGTCCACCAAGATGGTCTTGGAAGCAATGCCATGGCTAATATGGAAATCATGACATGTGATGAATGTTTACCACAATTACATGTTTTATTCCCATTCTATTTTACCATTCTTAATGTTTCTTTATTATCTATGCCTTACGTACTTCCATGTTTTATGTCATTGCTCAAGCTTTTGATGTTTAAAAATTATGTACATGTATTTATGTTCAAATATATATGGTATGTTTTATTTTATCAATGCTTACCCTTACTGAGAATTTGAGATCACCCTTTTCATGTTTTCTTTTCCCCAGGATATAAAGAAATGTTTTAGGTAGGAAAAAAGGGAAGATCTTTATAGGAGATGTTGGAGATCTTTCACCACGATTAGAAGATTACGTTCCAAGATTCCAAAGACACCAAACTATTACTGTCCTTGTGTGTGTGTTTTTGTTATGTACTATGTTTTCCACAAAAGTAAAGTAATTTCCATGTACGTCAAGCTTCTGGTCTCTACACACCCCTTATAATGATTCATTTTCCACAGGTTATGAAGCAAATTATTAAGTATGCTAATCCTTGAATAGTAACGGTTTTTGAGAGTTTAGGGGTAATATTTAAGTCTCAATATGGAATTATTATTGTCATATATATTTTGAATAAGTGTGCTTTTGGTAAGATGACATGATTATTTTTTTTGGTTGGTGTTTATTCCTAATTATCTAGAACACTACACTAAATGTTACATAGATATAAAATTTATGAAATATATTTTATTAATAGATTTGTAATGATGGAAGTATTGTATTTTATTTTTTTTCAACACCATATACTAGAATGTGTTTTGGGGGCCATAAAGTTGAAATCAGATCAATGTTTAGATAATTTTAGAGGTAAGGATGTAATTGGATATAGATGATTTAATATTTCATAAATAAATCAAGGAATTATGTTTCAAATATTATATTGTTTACAAATGAATAGATAAACCAATATGTTTAAAGTGGTAAATATTTTATATTATTGGGGATTCAGATAAGATAACATTATTCAAATCCCTTATATATGTCAATTTATTGTAGAACCTAACAAAATTCAGTTAAAGTGGGGATTTTGTGGTTTTACTAATAGTTAAATATTTTTATTGAAATTGGAATGTGGATAGGATTATGGAAGAGATGTATATAAGTTTTACAACCTAGAAAATATTTGGTTTCTTTATATAATGGTCATAATTCTTGTTCATGTTGAATGGTTCATATCAATGCACATGGTCGAAAAATCATGTGCGATATGATTCGAAGAAATCACAATAATTTAAATCCTATTTTGAAAAATTTGAATGAATTATATTACAGATGTTAATTATTTTAGAGTTCTAAGTAGTAAAATTACAAAGGATTACATACATTGAATATAATGATTCTAATGTGATGTTAGAAAAATTATTTATGATTTAATATTTTATATCGATATTTATCTATACGTACTTTTACTCACAAATGTATTCTTATCCATAAAACATCCTTTAATTTATTGGCTAGATCATGAAGGAACTATTCTAATAATAGATGTAACGAAATATATGTTGATTACTCATACCTACCAACTAATGGGACGTTAACTAGGTTTAAATGTATATTTATTATTCCAAATATTTTATCAAGAAACATGATTTCCAATGTTGACAGATCCCAAGACAAAAACAAACTATATAAAATATTAACAGGGTCTTATAAATGATAAATTATTGAATATAATGATGAAGAAATTCAATTTCATTCATGATAATAATGATTTATAATCACAAAAGGAAATTTCTAGTAGAACTTGGAAATTAATTATCTTTGGAAATGTAAGGCATAAAGAATCATGATCCAATGGTAAAACAAAGCATTTTTTACATGGTAGAGGAATAAGAATGTTATATTTTGTAACATATTAGATATCAATGTAAAAATTTAATACAAAAAATTTATATCAACTCTTGTATCTGTTATTAACATCCTTAAATAATTTATTTCTAAAATATTCTGTAGATGAAATTGTTATAATTAAATAATCTAAATATTATAGATTTTAAAATATATATATTACTTTTAATAACAACGAGTAACATTATCATTATACAAATTGCATAAAATGAAATCCATTGTACATTATTAATTTAAAAATTCATCATTAAATGATAATTATGATAATATATATGATATCTATATATAACATAAAATATAAAAATTATTTAAATTCTAAATGTAGTATAAATAATATTAGAAATACTCAATGTCTATGAATATCATCTTAAAATGAAACTTCATTTACTTTATATTATTTAAATTCAATTATATGATAAATATATTTAATGAGAAAATATAAATAAATAAAAATATTTTTATATTTTAATTTATAATAATAAAATGTAATTAGTTTAAATTTTTTATCATTTACTTAACATATAAACTTTTAGTCAGAAATGTAATTTTTTTAAAAAAAATATAATTTTCATTTTTCTATTTATATTTTATAACAACCTAGAAGGTTATAATATAATTTTAATGACAAAATTTTTAATTAATGTATAACATTATTTATTTTAAAATAGTACCCAATATCTTAAAATCCTTTTCCATTATTTTTAGATATAAATTAATAGGTTTATCTAAAAAAATAAAATTGTTTTATATATTTTCATTAAATTATTTATTATTTTTCTTATATTCTAGAATGGACTAATTTTAAAACGGAATTCATTTTATACATTTTCTATTAAATTAATTTTTATAACTAAAATATATAAATATAAATAAGTTATCATATATATAAGTTTTAAATATATAATTATATTTTATATAAATATGATTTTATTGTGTTGTATATATTAAATTTAAATAGATATTTCTTCATATTTATGAATTTATTTTTTAAGATATTCTAAACATTGGAATTATATCTTTGAAATTTGGTAATTACAGTCCACCTATATAATTAGAAATAAAAATAATGCCATAAGAGTTATTCTTTAAATAAGAATATGTTCCCAAAAGACTTATCTATATAATCTAAAAAATTTGTAAATTATCATGACATATATACCATATAGAATCCATTCATTAGGGTACAATGTCTTAACCTCATTACTTCACCTAACACACCTAAAAATAATTCATCTTAAATCTTACATATACATAACATTATTTTCCATGCTAAAGCCAATTACAATCACATATAAAAGGCACCACATAAAGAACATCGTTAAATATTCATCCAGTAGAATTCATTTTTTATAGTATGCTAATATTTTGATTCTATAATACTCTCATAAGAACTTATAAAAATTCTATTTTTTAGTTATAATATTCCATTCATTTTTTGTGGCGAATGGATTCAATTATTGATAATGACGTGTCAATATGTATTCTGGGATTTAATGATGAAGCGGTGATATAAGGATAATTTTATTTATTTATTTTAATGGCCTTTGGTGCAATTCCAAAAACATTATCAATATATAGATGATGAATTTATAACAAATCCTAAATTTTAAATAGATTTTCCAATGGAAATAATGACTTTTACAATGTTTATAAAATGTTTAAAGAGAACATTAAAAAGGCATATTTTCCAGAGAACATGACTATTTCCCTAAAAAAATGATATAAATAAGTCCATCTGAGAAAAATTTATTTATATTTTTCATAATGAATTCTTGATGTGGAAATGTATGATGAATTATTGAAGTTGAAAATTTATTATATGACATTTTCAATTCTTTGATATTTCATATATGTCTTGGTATTTAACAAATAGAGAAATCCTTGATAACCAATAAGATTATCACAACCATGATCTTATAGGATAAATCACAACTAAATATGGGAGTAATCCATGTCATCCATCATGGGTATATAATTTCATGATCACCTGCATAGGATGCTTGCTTTATGTGGGAAAAAACATTACATAGGGTATGAACTAATAGAATACTAGGTGAGATTGAGTCTAACCATCCCATGGATTGTGTCTATAGAATTCCCACATACAAAACAAGTTCCATATTGGGATTTTGTAAAATCTATGATGTATATAAGTTTATATAAAAATGAACCATAGAGTGATATGGGATAATAGAAAGTGTGGACTCTAAACCATAGGTAAAATGATAATAATATAAATCATACTATAATTTCTAGTATATATGGCCTATCCAATTAAAGAGATGTTTATTTTATTTTTCCATCACTATATGTTTCTACAGTATAAAATATCCCATCAATTATTAGTAATTAATATAATATAATCCACGAGTATTAAGCTAACATATCTTCAGTTCAGGTTGAATATTTTTCCATGTTTTAATATTTTATAAATTAATCACAAAATCAATAAATTAATCATAAGAAGGTGAAGACCGATGATCATAATATTTACCATAGTTGTTTCAAATAATATTGAAGTGAGAAATTATCTGGTAAAAAATCCATATTTAATTCACTAGAGACATCAAAATGATAAATCCACATGGTTACACAAGTATGTGTGAAAATATAATTAAAATTAATTAAATTTATATAATATTCTAAATGATATTGATTCACATAGTCTTATTTATACATAAAAAAAATATTCATATATCAAATTATATAATTGAAAAACATAGCCCATTTTTTCATGTACATTTTTTGTTACAATTCTATTTTCATAATAGAATCAGGAATACATTTATGATATGTAGTTTTTTAACATAACTTTATATTTTACATAGATATTATCAATTAACAATTTATTTTCTACGAGATATACTATTTTATGTAATAACTGACTTTTAAATACCTCATTAAAATAATGGATATCATAAGATGTGACCATGTAATGTATTCATAAGGATTGTGCATCCCCTGCAACATAAGAACATACTAAGAGTTTTGATATTCAATGAGATATAGGGATCACCGAGAAGCATTGATTCACCTTTAATATTATTGGATATGTGACTATAATCCATATATAAAAAGTGATTTGGGTTTAGAGATTATCCAGTCAACCATTTCAAATGTTTGATAGAGATAGATATTTTTATATGGAATCATAGAGCTCACGTGATACAATCTTGAAGTGTTGATTGTATCCTATCGGGTTTCTTCAAGTTAAAAAGAACCTTGGACTGTACATGGTTATGAGTATGATAAAAAATCAACCTCAATCCACACATAGTTTCCACAAAGAAGATATATGTTTTTTTGATTTATTCACCTAAATCACTTATAAGAAGAACATCTATGATAATGATATATTATTCTGTAAATAGGAATATAGTCTATTAAAATAAATTTATCTTGAACAACATATGTTAATAATGTTGTATCCTCCTATATAAATACACTTTTATTAGGAAAATATGATATGTTATATTTCATTATTTTTGTCACATAAATAATTGGGGGCCTGACTTCATAATAAAAAAGGATAAATTCATTCCAAATCATTTTACAAATGAATACATGATAATTAATTGATGATCAGAATATGATGAGGTTGATGCTAGAATATTCATTTAGGGAAATACAATTAGGCATGAGTATTATGTAAAACCATAAGGAAGAAATCATTTTATATTTTGTGTGAATGAGATTCATGAACCAAACTTTTATTCTCGGATTATTTTAATGATCTTGATGTCATAATAGAGTGAAACAGATCTATTTCTCTCATCATGGATGTTCTATTTCAGGTTATTCAATAGATCAATGGGAATAAATATATCATAGTAATTTTGGATCTTAAAAATTGATTTGAAATTGGAACATCTGACATAGGTGTTGAAATAGTTACTAAAGATGCTTCAAACTGGGGTTACTTACTAGTCAAAAAGAAGGAGGATAAAATATGCTTGGGTTGTAAAACCAATCAAGGATGATGGGTTGTCTGTTGTGTTATGTAACAATGACAAAATTTTATGTCATGTAGTTGGGTTTATATAAAATTATTTCCATATCCATTTATATCAGTGATAATAATTTTAGTGGATAATATATTCTAGGGAGTCTAAGCCACATGTAATAAGTTCTAGGTTTGTTCCAAAAATTGTAAGAAAAATAATGATGTGATGTCTCCTATTATTTTATTATAAAATGTGAGACATTGAGATAAAATTGATAGGATCGATAAAATTATCAAGTTAAAGAGGTTCAATTCATCTATTTGATTTTTCTAATATTACCCATTGAATCACCCCTTCCCCATCCTAGTGTTTAATTTGTACAGTGGTTCTATAATTGGTAATAGAACATATGTTTCATCTACATATCAAATAAATATTTTTTAATTATAATATTTTCAAAATAATTGAGATAACTCAGATGTAAAAATTTTATGATTCCCCTAAGGATATAAATTAGGATATTGCTTCTATGAAACAAAAGAAAAGAAATAAAATAAAGCAAGAAATGTTGAATAATAATCTTATATTAAACTCAGAGACACATCTAACTAAGTGTATTCAATGGAATATATTCTGAAATAATTTTAATCATTTCAATTTAACTATTGATGATTTCAAAATTTTTTATAATGATGTATCAACTATTGATATTAATTATGATTTAAAATAATGTCTGAAAAATATTATCAGAGATGTTGTAAGACTTTTTTTGGATTTATGGGTATCTAGAATGAAAATTAACTACCAGATTACATGGCTAATGATATTTAATATAATTTCATAAAAGGGCAGCATA
Organism: Viscum album; assembly: GCA_963277665.1. NCBI lineage: Eukaryota > Viridiplantae > Streptophyta > Magnoliopsida > Santalales > Viscaceae > Viscum > Viscum album. Next base: position 1,934,523,537 of record OY728159.1, read on the forward strand.
TTCAACACTACCAAAAAACATGTGGAACAAATTTTTGGAAGAATATTGATATTCAAGGAATGAGATATTGATTTTGTAAAGTAATTGAGTAGAACTGTTCATAAAAATGATTTATTGGAGATATGTTTTGTTGAAATACTCCATGAACTTGAAAAAGGATACATGTTTTTAATGGATATAAAATCTACTCCATTAGAGGAGAAACAATATGAAGTAATGAATCATGAAAATCATTTATAAAAATTAGAGAGATTTATTAAAAAAATAAAGGTATCTGAAGGATGATTGTAATGTTAATGGGTTATCATTTTATTATTATATGAACTCCCTCTCCATGAAGTGCATATAGGTGTAGGTAATATTGAAGAATCATGAATCACCACATATTGGAAATTCTAATATTTATTGAAAAATAATTGATTCCTCACTTATATTCAACAAGGATCATTACTCATAGACATTAATGAGAACATCATCTAACCAAATGGGAACATCCACCAACAAAGTAGGTATCTTATAAAGAAGAAACTATTATTTATTAATTTCATTTCATGTCCTTGTAATGGTTTCAAACAAAAATCTGGGATATTATAAATGCATAAAAAACAAAACTCATCCCCCGATAATAAGGGTGTGTGAGAAAATATGTATGAATAGATATTCTCATTAATGTGTAAAAAAGTGTGGAGGTCCCACTCAATTACATACAATTTTATAATATTTTACATCAAAAGATACTAAACAAAAAAATTAAGGGGAAAATTTAATTTCTAATTTTTCATGTCAGTGTATGTATGGTTAAAAGGAATGATAATATTTGGATAACATGATATTACATAAAAATAATATAAGTCATGCATTTTGGGGGAGAAAAGATAAATATAATAGATGAATAGAATATATCACAATGTTAAAAATGTTTATTGGTGAAAACTAATTCTAAATATAGTTGTACAGGGATGATAAACGATAGATCCTACCATATACTAAACAGATAATTATACTTGAAAAAAACACTTCCCTGAAAAAATGTGGCTTTTTTTAACGAATAAAAATAATGTTAAGTATCTATAAATATTTTATAAAGAGGTGAAATATTTATCTTTTGGGGATATTAGTAGGGGTGTGAACGTTAAAAAAATTTAAAATAGAATATATCATTCTTTATTTTAGAAATATTTATAAATTAGATAGGTATATTCAATATAAAAATATTATGTAATTTTTAAATATAATTGGAGAAAGTATGTTTTATAAAATTATAATGATTTTTTAAATGATAAATTTAAAAAAAAATCGAACATTAATTTGTACAAATAATTTTATTATTTAATTTATCTTTTTAAATTTATCATAAGATGAGGTTTTAAAAATTTTATTTAAATAATGATTATTCAGTGAATAGATATAAAATATTTTTTTTCATAATAACTATATTTTATTTTAATGTATTTACAATGTAATAAAAAATTTTGGATTATTTTTATAATTTAATTAATTTATTTGGACTTATATTTAAATAATTATTTTATTTTCAAAAAAATTTATGCTTGAATTTGGTATGAAAATATATCTCTACGTAAAATGGAATTTTTCTTATAAACTGTTTTTTCATCACCTTTTTGTAGTTTAATGTTAAATCATGTTATTCCAATTATATAATATTAAATAATAAAAATAAATTCCATATTTTGAATCTAGATATCCAAATTTGTAAAAATGGATACCTCTTCCCATTGTAAATTATGAATAAAAATTAATTAAAATATTTTTCACTATGGTATTTTTAAATTGGTTAATTAATGATAAAAATATATTTATATGGACTAAATATTACCCCACACTATCCTTTATCTTACAAAATTAGTACATTGTATAAATTTAAATCCATGTTTCAAATATATGTAATCAAGTGTCATATATCATTTATTTTGACCATTAGAATATATTAATTAAATAAAATGTCAATATTGTCACTTTCTTGCTTGTAACATATATAATATTATGTTATATAGATAAAAAATTATATCTTCAGTTTAAAATATTATTTTGACCTATAAATGAATATTTTTCTAGATGGAATTTTATTTATAATTTTTATTTCTGAAAATGTTTTCATAAATAGTTATGTAATTTCGATATGGTATTTATTTAATTAAAAAAAAATAAAAATAAATTATTTTTAAAATATAAAAAATGATATAATGTGAATGAATAAATATTTTACACAAATCTTATAGAAAACATTATGATATTAAGAATTTAGAAAACAATTATATTAGTAATTCTTTTAATATCCTGATATTTTGAAAGGAAAATTAAATTAATTGCTCTGAAAATGATAGTAATGATATTTTATATAATATTATATTTCATTAGAAAATTTAAAATTTATAAAAAAAACCCAATAATTGCCCATTTCAATTTGATTTGGATTACAGTATCAATAAATACCAATTATTAGAATAATTGGAATTTTATTTTAATAGTTCCCCCACCTAATGAGTTAAAAAACCTTGATATCTCTATAATTGTTGAAAATATTAACTTGTGTTGAAATGAAAAGATAATGTTAAAAAACTAAAAAAATCTAAATTTTATTTGATAAGTTAATTTTCACTCATAGTCTTATTATATTATTATATTTTCATTTTTGAGTAATTTTAATAGAAAAATAAATTTAATTTAATTTATTACATTATGAATTTCCAATAGTTCCAAACACCTCTATTATAAAAGGTTACCTCCTCTCCCTTATTCATCACAGATAAAGAGATTTGGATAATAAATTCCCTAAAAAAATCCATTACATATGTACAAATCCAATTCCCAATGGCCATTTTTTATAATAAAAATAACTCATGAAACCATTTGATGTAAACCTAAAGATGTTGTTTGAAGAAGAGGTACAGTTCTTAACAAATAATTCCATATTATTTCTTATTATACGTTATTTAAATGAAAAGATACCATTATATAATAGTATAACATATAAGCTACATATTATGATATGTTTCTATTTTAATTTTATAACCTATATCAATTTCCACTCCCATATAAGGGAAAATAGAACCATCATTTGTTTGTACAATGAACTACCATATCAAACATTGATCTAATAAAATATACAGCACCGCTTCTATGGTATGTCTATGAAGATGGTTATAATTTATATTGTAATCAGGACACATATAAAATTATAAAAAATACATATTATATAATTTTATTGTCTTTATATTCGTTGAAAAATTATAATTTCATTCATGAGTATGTGTAGATTATCACATCCACCAATTAATGTTATTTTTTTGATATAGAATCATGTGTATTATATATATATGTCAATTTAAATAATTAATAATAAATTAAAATTAAATTTTTTATTCTATAATTATAAAATAATTAATTAGACATTTTGATATTTATCAGTGAATATTAAAAACACTACTCATGAACTTATAAGGCATACCACATTTTTAATAGTAGTAAGGATGATTTATCATAACCATATTTAAATATGGGATATAAAATATAAATATAAATAAAAAAAATTACTACATAATTAATATTATTCTATATATGATGAAATATTTTACTACATTGCCGTTGTCAACAAACCAGTGTCAATTTTGAGTTATGTCCAGCTTTTCATTAATATTTACAATGTGAAATTAGTTGATTATGTAATTTATTATAACATGGCCATAAATGGAATAATTTACATGGAAAAATTTCTTAAGTGAGTACAAAATTAAAAAATGTTTTTTATTTAGTATGGAAAATTGCATATGTGATGTGTCAGACTGAAGGTAAAATAAATTTACATTAAAACCTATTTATAAAATATTCTCAAGATTTATATTGAAAATTATTTTCTTAAATGACCATATTATTAATATCGTTTTATAGATATATTTTCATTGACTTGAAATAATTATAAATTATTTTTTATGTATATTTTAACTTTAAATATTATTTTTTCAATGGAAATTTTATTACATTTTTACAGAACATTTATAATTTCATTACAAAAGTCCAATGGAATGGTGTATGATAACGTATACGGTTTTATTGGTCATTCCTTCCACCATAACAATTATATCATATTTCGATTACATTATTATAAGAGATATTTTCTTCATCTAAATCCCATTTTTCAATTCATTCTATTTATTTTAGTATAGAACGTGGGTTCATACAATGATAGGGTATTTAAATATATGAAAGTCTTTATAATATGCGTAAAAATTTGATTTTCTATAGTTTAACGGTGAAAACATACATGAAATTTTTTTATGATTTCAAAATATACCATTATATATAAAACATAGGTGATCCCTATATATCATAGATGATGGTGATCTAAAATATATCTCATGATAATGGGTGAGCCCGATATAGCTTATACGATGTGGGAGCCCCATTATAGATATCCAATGAATTGGGTAAAATTCATTATGTTCAGTGTTATTATAGAGGGATTTCACATGTGTGGTTTATTTTTTTTATTTAACTATGCTCCAGTTATTTCTAATATGGTTCTCAAATGGGTTATACATATTCTTCTCTAAGATTCCAAAAAATTGATTCTAATTTTCTATTATGGGTAATATAGATTTCATTGATTAATTTTAGTTTTATTTTTCATGTGGAAAATATTCAAATTATACGATGAAATAATATTGATATAATGGTATGTATTTTATTTTTTTCATTATTTTAACTAGACTAATCGATTTTCTATTTTGATGAATCTTTTATAGATATTTTTTCTTATCAACTGTTTTGAAATGTTTTTCTTATGGTTTCTGAAAGGTTATTATGAAAGAAAAAGTCATGTAATAAAATACATAAATATATTATATTAATGAAAATATTTCTCTTTATAAATTTTTTATGTTGTGGGATAAATAAATATGGAACATATATCTCCTCATGTAATGTATAATTTTATTATGTAGGATTTTTTTTTCAAAATATCTAAAAATCTAAAACATAAATTTCATTGGGAATGCAAGAGTATGAATCCTTGATTAAAAACTCGGGATTATGTAATGATTAATGATGGTCCCTTACAGGTTGTATTATATAAAATTTTAGAAAATATTATAATTTAGGATAATTTTAAGGTAAATACTTTTAAATATTCTCCTTTATTTATAATATTGATATGATATTTATTTTAATTATTATCATATTTTTTTTCTAATTTATGTCAGTTCAGAACAGTTTTTAATAAAGGAAATAGGGAATTTGATGTAGGAAATGTATCAAGTGTTAAACAACCTTCCAAATAAGTATCCTATAATGGATGGAATTGTCACAACTTAATATTCTTTATAGTGAAGTATCAGATGACTCATTCTATAAATAGCTGTAGAATCAGTGTTAGAGAGAAATAAGATTTACCATAGAGGAACATATCAATAGTTATGATTTTTATAAAGCAACATTCTCTATAATTTGTTTTGGAACATTATATCGAATGGTATCTAAAGTATAGATAAATTAAATAAAAAATATATTTTATTTCATGGTGAATTAAAATTCTAATTATGTAAAACATTCTATGTATTATTTTGAAAGGTAATATAAACGATTTTGTTTATTAGTTTTTAATACTTGAAATAAATGAGATATTGAATAAAGGTAATGGGAAACATTAATGAATATTATACATGAAAAATATTTCCCTAAGGATGTTTGACTTTGGATGGAGCTTTAGTACTTGTAATTGAGGAAAATTTATGAAGGATTTGTCACGACCCGTCCCCCGGGGCCTGTGGCATAACTACCCCAAAACCGCCTTCCATAGGCCTGGGGTTGGAGACTAGAACCAGAACAGAGTATCCCAAAAATTAGAAGTCATTACCATTAAACTTGTACAAACTCACAGCCCATGAACACAACAAGAAGTAACGATAAAGTAAAACATGCAGTAGTAAAATTGTTTACTGAAAGTAATGGGGTGAGAATACAAGCCCTAATAAAAGATACAACTTCAATAGAAAATAGTAAACAACTCTTGGAATCTTCCACCATGGTTCCAACCTAATGGGAAGGTAAAATCATTTTCATAGATCTCCACTTCAACTGTCACTGCCATCCACCGTTAGGTCCTAGCTCCCCAAGTCTTAGTCATGGCTCCCGATCGTCTGCACAAGACACAACAAGGTGTAGGTGAAGCTCGTGTAGGGGTGAGTATAAAAATACCCAGTAGGGTTCCCGAGAACCCTGATGGTATCTTATAATTCCCTAAAGGAAAATCACAAATCATGATCACAATCACAATGCACAAAGAATAATACTCAGCTCAAACCATGTAAAGAACTCATAGTTCAAGAATAAAGAAGATTATCTCTAAGCTATATCATTTTATTCAATTAGTAATATTCCAAAACAGAAAAATGAGGGTGTTTTTTCATTTTTCGATCCAAAAATATTTTTATATAGATGATCCATAGTGGGAAACTATATGGCTGGTCCATATGGTGTCACGCATTGCCGATCCACATAGGGTCGGTAGATGTTGATCCAAACAATGTAGCTAAGATACTGATCTAAAAGGGGTCGATATGATGTTGATACACGCATGGTCTCTAAAATGATGATGCACACAGGGTAGATATAAAAAGGATACATATATGGTTGTGAATATGTTGATCAAAAGATGGTCACTATGAATGCTCATCCACACAGGGTCACTATGATGACAATCCACACAGGATCTCTACTAAAATCATAGCTAGCCACAGGATTCCCCACTCCCGGTGCACTAGATTTTTATAGTATCTTCTCCTCTGGACATCAGTTGTGCATCAAATTCTATGAATATCCACGAAGGATTTACCCAAATGACCGACATATCATGATGGTGACGACGCAATAGATTACACATCAACCAGATGCACGGTATGTGTGTAATAGGAATTTTAGTGCTGAGGGACCAGTTGGATTCGAGTATGATCCAACCCTGTCATACTCCAACATTTTCAAAACCCATGTAAAGTTTTTCAAAAGTACCCTCTCTCTCCAAGGATCCCAGCACCACTATCAGCACGTCAAACAGACGTTTGGTTATCAAGATATGGATTATTAAGTGAAATTGGGCCCAATAAGGGTCCCAGTCTGGTTTGAATCGGATCGTCCCGGCCTAGACTGACCCAACCTGGGCTGACCCGAACCGGTTCAGCCCAAACCGGCCAGGGCCGGCCTGGTTGGGTAGTGCTATGGTGGTCTCGGCCTGCGAGGCCGCAGCCCGGTCTGGCCCACCCTAGATGGGAGGGGTCGCGGAACGTCCTGGCATGTTTCGACTAGGCACGGACCACTGGGTGGTCCTACGTGCTAGGAGGCATGAAACCATGCTGACAGCACACACGAGGATGGCATATGCACACCCTTCTTCCCTAATAGGACAAAGAGCTCTCCGACTCTTTAATTGGAATGGCCAGGTGGTAGCGCCCTAGCCATCTACGAGACCCACAGGTAATGGGTCCCCATCCATCTCATCTTTGAAGCCACGACCTGATCATCGTGGAACGTGAAAGAGAGCTGAATCACCACCCCTGCGGTCGGTAGTTTTTGGACACCCTGACCATACTTTGAGGCACTGAGTGGTGAAGCCTCCTTCCGTGATCAGTGAGCACATGCCGCTATTGTCTCCTGTCGTCATTGGTCGCCAGTGCCGCCATGCCGGTTCCACAATGAAAGAAATTCTGTAGGCCATCAGGTGAGATCTAGTTGTCTGTTTTCCCTTCTTCTCATGCCTACGATACTCCCAGGATGCCGCTGTTGCTCCACATCTTTTGAATTTGAGGTTCTGTCATGTTGTGTGATCATCCCCCAAGGAACGTGAGAAGAATGAAGCAGTGGAGGGTCTGAGCTTTGTTTGTTGGGCCAACAATTTCTATGTTAACATCATAAGATGCGGTAATAATTTAATTAATCAAAGACAAACGTTAATTATCCCACTACCATGAGACTTTTTGGAGACGTTACGGTGGTGGGAGAAGATTCCGTGTTTAATGAAGCCATCGTCGTTTTTCGATCCCGGTTCATTACCGCTAAAGCCTCTGTACTTTGTCGGTGAAAGGTGATGTGGTACTTTTCAGGATGTTACTCACAACAGTACTAAAATCAAACTCCATATTTCAAATTAATTATAGGGAAGAATCAACACAGTTACACAACATTAATGTCGTTCATTTATGGACCGTCTTTAATGTTTCAACATCTTGGTTACAAAAACCAATAGTCAATCCATTAAATGGATTGACAACTCTGTGGTTATGCCACCACCTCTCAACCGCTGGATAAGTAATAAAATAACATTTTCATGTTATTTTAATATTCTATTAATAGTCCGAAAAAACTATATTTTTTCTCAACCTACTATGGTCGAAGTGAAGCCTCCCTTAAGTGATTCCAAGCACTGTGGATTCTATGGTATCCTCATATTTTGTTTCTATGCACCAGTTTATATGTTATAAAACATCGTCCTCACATTTATTGATAGTGCCTTAAAAAAGATCCAAATTAACTTTTGGGAACCCTGGGTTTCAAAATAACATGGAGTCAATTTTCACATACTCGTAATATTCTAAAGAAAAATTAAATTGAAATTTCCACGTCTTTACACTCTCCCCACATTAGGTAATTTTATCATTTAAATCTACAACAAAACTAGAGGAACAAATGGGGGTACTGAACACGTATCTGAGCCTCCCACTCCCATGTGTATTCCTCGACATTCTCGTGCTGCCAGAAAACTCGAATCAAAGTAATCAGCTTCCCACAAAGGACTCACTCATGTCGATCCTCTATCTCCCCTAAAAAATCCCCGAATGTCTTCCCATCATTGAGGCCCATATCTCCCCTATCTATAAATTATGATGGATAATGCACATATCTCCTTAGTTGTGAAACATGGAAAACATTATACACCCGGTGCATCTGTGGGGGAAGTGCTAGATGGTACGCCACCATGCATAATCTACTGAGGATTGAGAAGGGTCCAATGAACCTCAGAGATAGCTTGTCACCCTGACCATACCTCCCTAATACTTGTCAGGTGAGAACCACAAGAAGTCATTGTCTAATTCCTCAAAATCCAAGGAAATTATTATCCTATAAGCATAAGACATCTTCTGGTTTGGGTAGTCTATATCCTCTCTTAGATGATGTACACCCTCTTCGGGGTAGCCTGTACCATCTTTCGACCCATAAGTGTTGACTCCCCTCGGTCGGTCCAGCATAGTGGTGACCCGCATGGTCTCCCATACAAGGCCTCAAACAGAAAAATGTAGATGATGGAGTGATAATAGTTTTTGTAATCGAACTCTACATGTGGCTGTTGGTCTTCCCATCTCTGGAAAAAAATCATGTACAGTGGCATGGAACATGTCCTTGTTTTTCTGAATGGTCCTCTCTATCTGACCATATTTCTGAGGAATAAAGATAGTGCTGAAGTGTAGCAGAGTCCCAAACGCCTCTTATAAACCCTTCCACAAACCGGATGTAAAACGAGCATGATGATTTTAGGTGATCATCGATGAGACCCTATGAAGTCTTACAATCTACTTTATGTAGATACATCCGTAGATCTCTATTGATCACTACTCTCAGATGAGTAAGAATTGTTCCGACTTGGTGAGTCGGTTAATGATCACTTAGAAGGAATGCTGGCACCTGGACATACGTGGTATTTCAGTAAAGTAGTCTATGGAGATACCATCCCATTTACACTATGATACATCAAGTGGTTTCACTAAGCCTGCTGGTACCTGATGATTAGACTTCACTTTCTGTCATGTGAGGTATCAAGAAACAAACTCTGCCACTTCTTTCATCATACGTGGAAAATGATACAGATGCCATAAGACCTTGTACATATTTTAAACTACCATATGTACTACCCAATGAGATATGGGGACTCCCTCAACACCCACTCTTGAAGAATCATAGGTACCAATTTTCATCCTCTGAAGAGGATGACACGCTCCCCACCTTTAGAAAATCTATCCGGAGTCTATCATGGGGATATCTGAGCACGTCGGGCCACACAGTCCCCATCTCATTGTTGTGCCTTCTGAAATATCTAATGAAGTGGGGATTGATATTCATAGACTGAAGGTAAGCTGCAATGTCCCTATCCACAAAGGATATCTACAACGCAGCTACCTTCTCTGTCGCCTCACACAGAAACAGTACACCAGACTTCCTTCGGAGTGCGCCTTCTACTATGTTCCCATTCCAAGGAGTGTAGAATATGTAGAAGTCATAGTCCTAGATAAACTCTAGTCAACACCGATGTCTCTGGTTAATTTTATTCTTTGAAAGGATATACCTGAGAATCTTTTGATCATAGTAAACAACAAATCATTCACCCATCAAGTATTTTTTTCCACATCTTTAGTGCAAAGATCACTGCTGCTAAATCCAGGTCATGGGTACCATAGTTCTACTCATTCTGTTTTAAATACCATGATCCATTGCTGATCACTTCTCACTCCCAAATCAGGACAAGACCATGTCTAGTCGCTAGTTCATTGTAGTATACTACAAACCCAACACCTTTTTCTGGTAGCCTCAAGATGGTGGAACTCGATAGTCTCTTCCGTAGCTCTTGAAAACTATGGTGGAATTTCTCCATCCAGAAGAAAGGTTGACCTTTCATGGTCCAATATTTCAAGTGTTCCACTACCCTGGGGAAGTCAGGTTTGATCCTTCGACAGTATCTAGTTAATCCATGGAAACTCCACACCTCAGTCACACTCCGGGGTGGCTCCCAAGAAAGAACTGCTTCTATCTTCCCTAGATCCACAATAACTCTAGTCTTTGAGATAATGTTCCACATGAAGTGGAAATCTAGTATCCAGAACTAGTACTTCAAGTGAATAACATAATGGTGGAGCTCATGGAGTGTATCCAGAACTATCTGTAGGTGTGTGGCTTGCTCTTCTGCTGACGGCAAGTATATCAAGATATCTTTAATGGCGACCACTTTAAAATGATCGATGTATGGATGGATGATCCTATTCAAGATCCCCAAGAACACTTATAGAGCACTAGTAATGCCGAAGGGCATCACTATGAATTCATGATGGCCATAAAAACACCTATAGTTTGTCTTCATTACGTCCTCATCTTATACCCTATGCTGTTGGTATCCAGATCTGAGGTCTATCTTTGAAAACCATCGATCTCCTTTCATCTTGTCAAAGAGATCATCAATCCTCAAGAGTGGATACCTGTTCAACACTATTACATGGTATAGGTGCTGGTACTCCACACAAAGACATTATCCCATCTTCCTTCTTAGTTAATAGAATTGGGGATTCCCATGAGAAAACATAGAGCCTTATGAACCCCTTCCCATGAAATTCCCCCTACTAGACCTGCAACTCACGAAGTTCCACAAGATCCATCCAATATGATGGTTTAGATAGTGGTGTAGTCCCAGTGTACAAATATATGTATAATTCTACCTATTTATGAGTAGGTAGTCCCATGAACATCATTAAGAAAGACATCATCATAATGGTCCACAACTACAAGATAACTCGGACTCCTCACCTCAACAACTCTATGCTATGGCTAGCCAACTGATGAGTGATCAGTTCCACCCTCCTCCGAGTACATCCATCACATGATGCAAAGGTTACCTTCTCCCTGGTGAAGGAATACATGGTCCCTTCCTCATGGAAACACTACACATTGTTCATAAAACAGTCAATTTGAGCATGGACCGTGGACAACTAGTCCATAGAAATGATAACTTCGTAAGGCCTCAATGCTGTTACTATGAGATCTCATCATAAGATCTAGCATTTTAGAGTGAGTTCACACTATATTAAGTTGTGTGTAACCATTTCATTTTCTCTCATGGGAGTCTCTAATCATTAGGTTCGAGCTAATAACACCATCAAAATCTCTGGGCCCTGAACGAGTGTCCTGGAAATAATAGATTGATAGACACCATTGTCAATAATAATGACATCTAGGCTAGAATAGATACTTATTGTACCTATAATCATTTCTGGAGTGTTGTGACCTTAGGCCTCAGCCACTTGAAGTAGTGCTCACCCATGTCAACATGCTCCCTTTGGTCGAGGTGGACCACCAGGGGGAGGTGGTGGTAGAACCACAAACCATCATCCACCTCCTACTGCATGACCTTATCCTCTACCACGTCTTCCACCCTACGGACCCCCTCGCTCGAACCGCGTTCACTACCTCGGTGGTCCCTCAATCGACTACTAATCGTCTGTAAGATGGTTCAGGTAGTCACGAGGCATGTGGCCCTACTCGTCGCATGTGAAGCATAGTTTCCTTCCAAATTGACCCCTCTGCCCCACAAAATCTGCACCTCCGACACTGCATCCTAGGGTTATTCACTAGGGGTCTGGACTGCTTGGACCTCCGTTTCATCTTCCAACTTCCTTCTCCATATGACTCAGAAACTTATAGTCCGTTGGTAGCTCAAACCCTCAGTGCCTACTCAGTGATGCTCTGATCTCCCACTTGAGACCCCTCCCAAAGGTACGATCCCTGATCAAAGGGTAATGTACCATGTTCGTGGAGTAGAGCGAGAGGTCATTGAATCATTCCATGTACTGGGCCACTAATAGGCTTCCCTACTGTATTTGTAGCAGATTATGGATATGCAATGAGCGTAATGTCTCTAGTACAAACTCTATCATGTAGAGGGTCTCGATGTACCACTAGGTTAGTGTCTCCTCCTCATGCGTCTGGAGTGTTAGACTCCACCATCTCCATGTTGTTCCTTTGAATAGGCTCATAGCTAGGATCACCATATGCTCTGCTGCTGTCCCAAATAGGCGGAATACTATACACATAGCCTCCAACCTATCCCCAGTTACATGTGGATCTGTCTCACCTCAAAACCTCAAGAGCCTCTACAACTAAAACTCATGAAATGTGCTCAGTCGGCGTGCACTGTCCACTAGTGCGGCTGGTGGAGACTACTACCCTCTGAGTGGGGGTGTTTCTAGTACACCAGCAAAGTTTCCAACATAGTAAGAGGTCCCTACACCGAAGCCTCATTGCATAGTGGGCCATCATCATGAACCCACTAAAGAATCCTAGATGGATGTCTACCTGGTGGCATCTTGAAAAGAAAAAGGTTCAACTTGGTCAAAAAGTTTTAAATTGTAAGCTTACTCAAAATACATCAAATGTAAAACACTTCCAAGACACAAGAAATATGTGTTTTCAGGCACTGAGTCGAAAATCAGAATTTGGGGTCATGTTGTATGGATATGTCAGCCGCCACACCAAAACAATAATTCCCGAACTAAAAACCACACTCATAACACATAAGACTATTGCTCCATTGGAAGGATCAATGTCCTAGTTCTTCGGTAGAAAAGACTCATTTTATACCACTTTGTCACGACCCGTCCCGCAGTGCCCATGTTGTGACTACCTCAAGCCCATCGTCCATAGGCCAGGGGTTTTCAAATAGCACTGAAAATGTGTATCCCATAAAACGGAAGGAATTTCATTTAATCATATACCAATAAACTGCCCAAGAACACAAAAATATTTAACAACGAAGTAAAATTACAGTAATAAAAGTGTGTACTGAATGTAAAGGGGCATGAAAACGAGCCCAACTAAAAAATACCACTACAATAGAAATTAGTAAACAACTCCTAGAATCATCCACCTCTCTTCCTATATGAAGGGTTGGAACAACTCATCTCCAAATCTCTCTAGTTCAACCATCACCAACATCCACCATCAGTCCTTGCTCCATGAGTCTCAGTCAATGATGCCTATCATTTCACAAGACACAACAAGGTGCATGAGAAGACTAGGCATGGTTGAGTATAACAATACCCAGTAGGGACCCCGACACCCCCAAAGATCTCTCATAATTCTATAAAGGAAAACCACAAATAATGATCTCAATCACATTGCATAACGGAAAAGACTCAAATCAAACCATGTACATAACTCAATGTTCAGAAATAAAGATCATTCACCCTAAGCTATATCATTTTATTCCTTTTGGAATATTTGATAACAGAACAAAGATGGATTTTTTCGATTGTTGATCCACACAGGTTCGTATATCGCTGATCCATAAAGGTCCACTCTAAGGCCGGTCCTCGTCGGGTTGTACATTGTTGATCCACACAGGGTCGCTCGATGTTGATCAAAACAGGCTTGATAAGATGCAAATCCACACATGGTATCTAAGTTTATGATCTAAATAGGTTCACTAAGATGATGATCCATATATGGCCACTAAGATGTAGATCCACATAGGGTCGCAATGAACGATGATCCACATTGCATCGTTATGATGATAATCCACATAAGATCGCTGCCCAAATGATAGCCAGCCCCATGATTCCCTGCCCCCAGTGCTCTTGAGTTCTATAGTATATTATTATCTAGACATAGGTCACACCTCAATTACTATGATGATTAAAAATGTAATAACCCAAAGTAACTCAATATAGTATGGGTTCCAATGTACTAGAAGGCGCATCAACCGGATGCTCGGTCTGTGAATTTTATTCATTTTAATGTTGAGGTTCCAGTTGGATTTGGGTATAATCCAACCCGAACATACTAATAAATTACCAAAAATCCAAGTGGGGTCTCTTAAAAGTAATTTACATCTCCAAGGATCACAGCACCAAATATAGCTCATTAAATGGACATCTCGTTTGCAAGATACAGTTCTTAGAGCGAAATTGGACCCAAATGGGGTTTAGGCCCGACCCGAACCTTCCTGGGTCGGCCTGGTTGGGCGAGGCCATGGAGGGAATGGACTGGCCCGCCTTTGTTTGGATATCTTGTAGTAGGAAAGGCCCGCTGGTCATTGGACCAGCTTGGACCACTTCAGCAGGGAGCGGCCCATTGGGCAGTCTGGCCCTCTAGGTGGCGCCACACCCAGCTGGGGGCCTGCGCGAGGAGGGGAGCCACTCCCCCTCCTTTCTGAACGGCTCAAAGAGACCATCATATCTTTAAATGTGGCTCCATGTGGAACCACCCTAGCCTTCCATGGGACCCAGAGAGAGAGGGTCCCCTTCCACTGTGGATGTGAAGCTGCAACCTTTTCACGATGGGGCTCAATAGTGTGCCACCTCGCAACCGCTTCGGCCAGCAGTTGTTGGCAACCCCAACCATCCGTTGCAGCACCGCCTCCTTCTGTGGCCAGTGAGAACCTGTCTTTTTCTTCTCATACTATCACAGGTTGATGGAACCCAACGCTTGTGCATACCCACATAACATCCGAGGGCCCCCAGAAGATTTCCAGTGGCCCATTTTCCATTCTACACGCGCCTATGGGCCTCTCAAGATGTTGCAATCACTGCACTACTTCCGAATACAAGGTTCTGCCTTGTTGTAAGATCTTCCCTTGAAGAACATGAAATGAATGAAGTAGGGGACGGTTCAAGCCATGTTAGATTATTCTGCACCCTCTACCTTAATTTCATAACAGACGGTAGAAATTTAATTCTTCAAATACAATATGTAATAAACACCCTACGTCAAGACTCATTGGAGATGTTGTGGTGGTGGAAGAAGATTCCGCATTTGAATAATCCACTAGAGTTAGTCGATTGTAGTTTTTTTCTGCACAAGCCTTTGTCCTCCATCGGTGGAAGGTTTCGATGTACTTCGTAAGAGGTTCATCAAATTCTCACTGAAATACCACAAGAGAGCTTCAACTAAACTGATGGAATAATAAAATAAGTTTCAAAAACAGAATACAGTTCATTTATGAACCTCAATTAATGTTTCAATGGTGTGTTTACAAAAACAAAAATTCATTATATTAAATTTCTTGTCAACTCAGTGTTTCTGCCACCGAAGATAAACCACTTGAGGGAAAATAACATAACATTTTTATGTTATTTTATTATTCTTTTAATATTCTAAAAAACTATTTTTTTTATCCCGACCTACAGTAATTGAAGTGAAGCCTCATTTAAGTGAATCCTAGTGCTTCAAATTCAATGGATTATCATATTTTAATTCTGAGCAATGGATCAAATGTTAAAATATGTTTCCCACGGGTTTACTAACCGTAACATAAAAAAGATCATAGTTATGTTCCAAGAACATTGAAAATCAGAATCATTTGCCATAAATTTTCACATAATAACAATATTCCCAAAAAATTTACTTGGTTTTATCCCGGTCATTACTCTCTCAGTAGCTGCATTTGAATTATATGTAAAAAATATTTTCAACATATGTACTTGAATTTTCATGGTTCCTTGATAGAAAAATTAAATTATTTATCCTAGTATTGGCACTAATTTGATGAAGAGATTTATATTTATGGTAATTAAAATATTAGGAGAAATATTTTCAATGCCATGATAATTATGAGATAGTGTTTTCCAAAACATAATTTCCTCAAGATTTCGAAGTTGTTCAAATAATAATTTCGAAGGAAACATATATTCAACCAACTCTAGTGTCTTAAGGTTACCACCCAACATGTTCCATTTTTGGTAGAATAAATATCAATTAATTTATGATAGTATCAAGGAAGTGTTAGTAGAATGTTTTGATTGGACAAAGGGTTTGCGACCGAACAAAAAAGAGTGATAAGAAATCCATGAATGAGGTAAAAGGGATCCCTCTAAAGGCTATATTATTAAATTGAAAAAGTGTAGAAATTATGAAAACATGTTTCCCATGTTATATAATATAGGTGGAAATCATCATGATTGGAAATAAATTCCTTTAAACACATTTTTTACAACTATTGTTGTTTTCGGGAAATCTATTGAAGGATTGATATGTTTGTTACATATAAATTCGACTTATGACAATGCAATGTTTGACTCTATATCCTTTCATTACATCATTTTTGATAAATTATCTTGTAAAATGGGAATATATCATCTTGAAAAGAAGATATAACAATATTGTAAAATAATGAATGTAAATGTTAAATTAGTGAACTATTTATTGGAATGATCCTATTATTATTTTAGGGATGGTTTTCCCTGTATACCATATTTATCTATCCATAATATATTTGGATATTATTTTATGTTTGAATCAGAAATAATTTTATCATGATAAGGTATATTTATGATCAATGAATGTGTTATTAAATGATTTCATTCCTTATATATCCTACTATAATGAGTAGAAATTGACTATAGATGTCAGTCAATGTAACCAATAATATTTTATTTAAAATAAATAAAACATTCAAATTACTGATCATCAAATAGTAGACATTTATATTAATGTATTTATTATTGATTTTCTTAGTTTCATTTATAGTAAGGAGGTTTTGATTAATCCCATAATATTATGTGATGGTAATTCTATTTCTATTCCTCCTTATCAAATATCACATGTAGATCTTTTTGAATTGAAATAAGAGTTTCAAGATTTTCTAGATGAAGGATACATTACTTCAATCACATCTCCTTTGGATTCTATTTTTCTCTGTTATAAATAATAATTATTTAATGATAATTTTCATTGATTATAAATCATTAATTAATATCGGGATTATGAAAAATATATATTGCCTCTTATCAATTATTATTTTGATAAGTTCCCTAGATTGCACTATTTTTTAACAATTGTTTATTTCTTGGAGATAATAACCTAAATGTCAATGAGGAAGATAATCATGTGATTCTATTTTAGGATATATATTGAAATTAGTAGTATTATTTATTCCCTTTATTGAATATTATGAACCTGCTATATTTATAGTCTTTTTCTATAATTGTTTCTATGAGTTCATATTGAATATTGTGGTTTTTATTATTAATGATATATTAATATGTTAACAAAATCAGGAATGTCACGAGATATACTGAAGGATTATTTTCCCAACATTAAAATAATTGATAAAAATCTATTATATTTTTTAAGTGTTTATTTTGTTTGCAACAAATATCATTCAAGGAACATACTCTATCTAAATGTGAAATAACCTTTGAAAATACTAATTTTGTTTTTAAATAATTGAAAATAATTAAATTTATCATATTGAATAATTGTTTTCTTTAATCATTAGGTTATCATATGTGGTTTGTGCAAAACATGGGTTGTTTTTCAAGTCCCCTCATAATGGTGTTTAATTTATCTAGATGAAATAATGTGATGATTTTTTCCATGAAATGGAAAAAATATTACTTAGGGCTATAATTTTAGCCCTTCCAAGTAGAAATGGTGAATTTTTCATCTATAGTGACACTTATTTAAAATATAATGGTATTTATCTAATGAATTTATATTAATTAATTTGAAGAGATTCACATAATTTGAAACCTTCTGAGTAAATTTATCCTACACATATCTAGAATTAGCTTCAATGTTTTTTGATTTAATATTATATGGGATTTATTTATATGCAGTAAAGTGTGAAATATATTATGAAAAAAATAATTCAATTATATTGTGACACAAATCGAATTTAATAAAACACATATAAGAAGGACTAAATAACTTTAGGATAATACTCAGTAATTTATCACCTTCTTGGAAATAGAAAAAAAAATTCATTGACACTAATTCATAAATTTAAGGTAATATTAACCAAGTTACTTATAGAAAATGGACACTTCGTTAAATAATTATGGAAAATTTACCTCAATGTTATGGATACCATCAATTCCACTAGTTTCAATTAGTTTTTTGTATAATATTTTCTATCATAATGAATTATGAAAGATCATAAGAAGATAATTTTTTATAAGATAAGCTATAATATTCTATGATGTTTATGTTTCAATAGTTTAATGTTGATGAAAAATGTGTTATAAAATTTTCAAATATGTCACACTTTCCATGATATTATCTATTATGAAGACAATTGGTGAGTGAATTACATAGTCTTCCAAATTCATGTCATCCTAAAAAGAAAAGGATGTATAGAAGAAGTCCTCATATTTTTTTGTTTTATTGAATGAAAAGATATATTGCTGACTATAACATGACATATTTTAATTTCCATTTAGTTAATGAAGAATAAAAATTATCCATGTGGATTATTCAGCCATTTCCATTTATAAAGTTGAAATGGGAATGGATTTTTGCTGATTATATTGTAGGATTACCAAATACATATCAATGTAATAATACAATTTTCTTTATTGTTGATCAAATAACTAAATATTCACATTATATCCCATTCAATATAATATGTATTTAAATATATATGCTAAACTCTAAATCAAGGTTTTTTTTAGGTTACCTAGTGTTCCTCTCCATATTGTATCAGATTGAGATCCTCGTTTCACATCAATTTTTTATAATGGACATCCGAACTAGTTTGGTAATGAGTAAAATTGTTGTACATTTTTACGTCCTCAAACTTGTGGATGGTCTGAGAGAATGATTCAAACGTTTCAAGACATGCATCATACTATCTCAATGGATGAGAAAGTATAATATAATTATGATATTTCATTGGATGAGACTTATTTTGAATTTGGTTTTCATTCCTATATACACATGGAACCAAATAATGAATTATGTGTAATATAGTGTCTAAATCCATATTTTTGGGATGATTTAAATGAATGAATTTTATTAGAATAGTATTGGTAGAAGAAATGGAAATAAATGTGAGGATAATTTCAAAACAAATAAGGATATCATATATCATGAAGAAAATTTATCCTGATAACTAAAGGAAGGATTATTATATTTTGGAAGGTAATCATATTTTCATTATGTATATATATAATATGGTTATGTGTTTTGGTAAAATAGTGAAGCTAACACTAATGTCAATTAGAATGAATAAAATCCATGAGAATTTTGGATCCATTTCTTATCAAGTTGACATTCCTCTATGTTTATCCTAGGTATAAAACATTATTCATGTTATGATGATTTTTAAATATATTCTTCATTCATCAACTATTTTTAGCATTGACCATGATTATATAGAAGAGAAACATTATTATAAATAATACCTAGTATAGAATCCTGAAAATTGATATAATGTTTTTGGGAATTAAGTGTTTCACCATGTAAAGTATTTTTTGAAATCAAAATAGTTAAAGAAAGAACATGGGAATCAAAATATTCTATGTTGGAAATATATCCCAATTTATTTAAAAAATTAATAAAATTGAAAAATGCAATTCAAAAAAGTGGGGATGAATGGAATTATCTATTAAATTTCATTAAAAAATTATGTTTATTAGTAATGAAAACTAGATATCTATATAAATAAGAAAATATTAATAAAAAATTAATTAAAAAACGATATATTTTTCATAAAATAATTTTGGATACGTTTTTTAAAAAAGTATAAATTATAAATTATCAAACACGAGTTTGATTAAATTAATTTATTATCTGAATTAGAAATTTCAAAACTATATGAGGAATGTGTTTTAAAATTTTATTAAAATAATTATTTTAAATGAATGGGGAAAATAATGAATTTTATTGAAATAACTTTTACCTTATAAAGTATTTAAAACTTAAAATTTTAGTTTTTATTACTTTTATAATTTAATTTTATTAATTACATAAATTTTAAAATAAATATTTTCTTATGAATTTATTTTATTCCATTATTCGGTATAAAATGATTTTCATACACCGAAATACATTTTTATAAAAACCAATTTTTTCATGTTTTTATAGATTATAATTAAAATAAAAATTTACAACTATATGTTTTAAATAGGAAAAATGAATTCCATATTTTCAATAATATATTCCACATTTTTTAAAGAGGTTTCTTTTATGTTGTGTAATTATGAACAGTAATTGATGTAATTATTTGTCACTGATGTTAGGGTAAATTGAGAAATCATGTTAAAAAAACTATTATATAGACTAAATAATGACCCTGAAACATTTCATTATACTATTTTCTAATTGATGATTATAAATTTCATCAATTAATAGAATATTTGAAGACCTAGATTCATATTTCTTTCACTAGGACCACAATAATAATTTTTAAAAATTAAAAAAAATATTTTCAAGTTTATGGTATTTCTTTATTTATTAATTGAGATAAAAAAATTTATTTGGCTATAAGTTTAAAATTGAATTTTCAATATTTCAATTTATCATTCAACTTTATTTCAAGTTTTTATTTACTAATTAAATTCCTTAAATGACTATGCAATTGAGACACAATATTTATTTAATATAATGGAAAATAAAATATATGATTTTATAAATATTAATAGAAAATTAACATGATATAAATATTTTTTAACATGAATTTTATATATAAATATAATATTTTTGTGAATTTTCAAAGGATCATATTAAACATCCATTTCATTCATGATATTATTAAAGTCACTCGAATTTAATACATTCAAAAATGATATTAATGATATTTTATAATATATAATATTTAATTATATGATTTAAAATTCATAAAAATGCTATAATCTTCAATGAAATTTGGATATGGATAAAAATATCATTCATGTACCATTTCTTAGTTATTCATCCTTTTATAGTAAATATTTTTACACCTAAATAGTATAAAATATTGATATTATCAAAAATTTCAATATGGTTAATGAGGTTAATAATGATATTAGGGTGAAATTAAAATATAAAAAACTCCATATTTTATTTATTGAGATGATTTTGACTCATATTTTTCATATATTAGGTTTATATGAAATTTTTATGCATTTAAATATGTATGTTAAGTTATATTACTTTTATATTTTATTAATTTCAATGAGTGCACCCCCTCAATTTAAAAATGATTCCTCTAATTTTTTCATCACACATAAAAAAATTAGTTCATTCAATCCGAATAAAAATCCCTTACATGTATCCCTCCCCACATCATAGATTGATTGGTTTGAATAGAAAACCATCCTAGGAAATCATTGTGTTTACACCTTAATATGTTTTCTGAATAAGAGGTATACTTCTTAAGTAAGAATTTTTATTTTATTTTATCTTCAAACTCAATGAAAATGTATTAAAAATTATAAAATAAAAAAAATCCATCAAATAATGATATATTATTATGATAATTACACTACATATATCAATATTAACTTCAATATATTGGAAATCAAACCATTTTTTTTGTTCATGGAAGACTATCACCTCACAAATTGATATAATTCTTTTTCCGTCACCTATTTCCATGAAACTTTTTCATGCTATATTCAATTTATATAAATTATATTCATGAAATATTTTTCATTTTAAAATATTAGTATTCCATATATTTTATTACCTCTATATACGATGAAAAATGATAACGTTGTTTTTTCATAATTGTGGATTACAATATCCATGAATAGATTTGATATGTTTACCATTACCACAACATGTGGCTGGTATATAGTTAATTTTATAATTAAATAATTTAGTATTAATAATATAAATATCATTTTGAAATGAAATAATTACAATTAATGTTTATCCATAATTATCATTGAATAAAAGAAACATAACATATTCTGTATGTATGACATATTAAATCCATGATTATAACATGGTTTCTTTTTAATAACCATGATTCATGATTGGAATAAATTGTTAAATTAATTTATAAAAAAATGATTATGTAAAAAATATTATTCTATAAAGGTTTAAATAATGGTTTCTATGGCCATAGTCAACCTATATATTTCATTTAAGATATATGAAATAAATATCATCAAATCATATGATGTGAATTTATAATATTATGTAATTGGTTATAAAATAGAAATAAAAGGAATACTAAACAAAAAAAAGGATATTAAGATATTAGATAATTAACTTATATTTATAATTCTATAATATAAAGGTTGTAGTGATGATTTGGACCAATGTTATGGGAAACATGACTTAAGGACCCCTTTTTTAACTATTTTATCGTATATTTTTCTAAATACTTTTCTTCAAAATCCATATTATTAAAATTATTTTCTGAATGTATTTGTATAAATAATAAATAAAAATAATATTTTTTTTATGACTTTTTATATTATTTACAATGTTTTCAAAAGGAATATTTTTTTACATATCTTATAAATAACATGCTGACTTTCATCGCAAAAAAATAAATATTATTTTTAAATTTATACCTCATCAATAATGAGTCAACCCATCATTGTCGCTATATGATGGTTGGATTCCATTGAAAGAATAAATTTTTTTCTTCAATTAAAACCCATATTTAACTTCCCTCTAGGTATTTTTTTGTTTTGATAATAGTTTTCTAAAACGAAATGGCATTTCAATATCTGAATGTCATTTTTAAGTGAGTTGAAAAATGCCTCTCAATATTTAAATGATAAAAACATGAAGGAGTAATTTTTTTGGAAATGGTAATTTATAATTATATATGAGAAACAAGTTATCCAGATATATATTATAATATGGATGAGCTCCATTACATGTCATGATAACAGTTGAGACTGATTTAGATTATCCAATAGGTATCCCCAATTATAACTCTCAAAGGCATTGGGTTCTCTTCATTTCCATAAAATATAGGGAGTTAGTTAATTGGTTTTCTTTAGCAGAATGATTTATATAGGATATATTTATATATTAAATAGGGTTAAAATGGGGTTTTAATATGAGTATCTATGTTTCCTAAATTGGGTTTACAAATTCTTAAAATGAGTTTTAAAGGATTTCAATGAGGAAAATATTTTTTTTTCTCGATGAAAAGAATTATTTCATATTATCAATGAATAAATTGACAATGGATTTAATTTATTATGTTTTCATATTTTTCACTAGTTTAGTTCATTTATTCATTATATTTCTCATACATATCTTTTGGTTCTTAACCCATGTTTTAATGTTCTTATCACATTTTTTACGAAAGGCAATGAATAGTAAAAAGTCAAATAGAATGTTAAAATATAATTTCATGAAAAAAACATGTATATATTGTATTATTTATATTATAGGAGTATTATATTCAAAATAATAGTGTCCACTTCTAATTTATGGGTATATTATGTATGAGTAATTCCTTAATATCCAAAAACCTTAAACTGTAATTATCATTACGAATGAAAAAAAATAATTCTTTTATAAAATATTAAGATTAATTAATGTTTAATGTTAGTCCCTTATATTGAATGGAATGGGAAAATTACTAAATATTCAGGTATAACATTTCATTTCTGGGAAATATGAATCAATCAATGGTATGAAATGTTAATTGTAAGATAATAGGCTCCCAATTAATTTATTTAATATAAAACAACTTAAGCTACCAATTCATGGAAGATATGATTTCCTGAAATATATATTAGGATGATATAAAAATTTGGGCCACATAATTGATAGATATTTAACAATACTACTAAGAGATATTCAATATGATGTAAAAGGTAAACGGGTATAATATTAAAATAGTGGAAAGTATTGTGAACATTTTAAGAAGATTATAAAAATCCATAATGAATTTCTCATAATTTTTCAATATCATTATAAATTATCTAATGAATTGAATGAAGTAATAATAATTTATAAAGATAATGGAATATATGTTGATAAATAATGTCATGTGAAAAAATGAATTCCCTAGGATGTTGATGTCAAATGGACTAAAATTGTGAAAAATGGTTATCCATAGAAGGGGGGAAGATCTCACCCTCAATGTTACTAATTCGGTGAAAGATGGTCGTTATATAATCATATATATATCATTATTTTTTACTAATATATATGGAATTCAAGGATATATATTTTTCCCATGATGAGAGAATTGAAAAATCATAATCTCTTAAAAATTCACATCATAGAAAGTGTGGAACATTTGAAAAAACCCTATAAAATTTATTGAAGATTTATTTTAGTCACCCCTCTATCTGTCACTCATAATTTTAAAAATCAAGTCAATTAATAAGGGGTTATTGGTGAATTAAATTACGTGAAAATGTGGAGTTATTTATTTTTCACCAAAACATTATAATTTGTTTTTTGTTGTGTATGCATGTTTTTATATTTGTTGTCTAAACCACCACCAATTTGGAAATTTAAATTTTGTTAACAAGGTTTCATATGAATGGTGGTTCATGTGAATCATGGAAAAATATGGATATATATATATCTAGTTTTCTAAAATGAGTAATCCCACTAAGATTAATAGTTTATTAAAAAACATTTTTTACCATATATTGTGTGATATCATTCATTTATTTAAAAAAAGAGAAGTTGTTTTTTTAAAATGTGATCCCATGACCCCATGTAACCTTTGCATTTTATATTTGATATGTGGGAGAATAATTGGATAACATATATTGAATTATTATTGTGAATATATATTTGATACAACACACAAAGTGGGAATATTATTGGGGCCATGTTTTTAATTATTGTCATATATGCTTCAAATATCTCTTAGGTGGATTAAGGATGATGATGTGATGATGGGAGAATAGTAGTGGGTTTTTTCTAGATTTATTTAATTTAAATATAGAAAATTTATCTGAGTAAATGTGATGACTATTTAACTAAACATTAATGATATAAGAATGTGAAAAAGTATTTAATGAAGGAAAAATGATTAAAAAATTTTAAGAATACAATGAAAAAAAATATTTTCAAGATGATTTTAAAATTTATATGATGAAATTTATAAATAATTACATTGATGAAAAATATATTTATATTTTTATAGAGAGTTCATAAATAGTAAATTCATGAATAGTAATTGAAAAAGAAATTCGAGTATATGGTTTTGGAATATTTTTTGGACTTATTAAATGACTTGGTATTTTACAAAAAAAATTGAAGTCATAAGGAAAAACATCACATCTATGTTAATAAACTATCTTATAAAAACTAAACCTTTATATGTGTATAATCAACCATACATTGTAGAGAGAGAGAATCACAATAAAAGTTACTGGGAACATGTATTATCATGGATTTATGGCTGCATAGTGAATTTGGAGTGTGTGATTGTGAATCAAAAGGGGTGAGTAGTTCGACCAACCCCACATGTTATATGTATAATGATTGGGGTGTTCATCATAGGGATAACTCAGGATAATGATGGAACAATGAGGAATATAGGGGAGAGTAAAATTGATGAAAATATTTATTTGGGTCTACAACACATGTCAATACTCTAGCTCTTTATAAAAGCATACACTATTAACATGTTCATTTTGATGACATTGATATAAACCATTTTATTAAATTGAAAATCACCATTTCCCCCCACCGGGGGATTTCTTCTAGGTACTATATGAATAGTAATAAATTTTTATGCTCATTCATTCCATGAGTATTAAAATGATCCATCTCTTGAGATCATATGTATTATTTCTCCATGCATTAAAAATTGATGTGATCATAATTTGCAGAATATAGGCATCGTTGTATGTTTGAGATCCATACTCATCCAAATTTCAATAGATTTTCTACTAAATATCGATGTATGTATTTCTTTAGTGAAAATTATTGATTTAGTTAACATGTGAGATCACAATCATAAATGAATACAGTTACACTTTAATTCATGAAAATTGAATGAAGGGGACTGATATTTCTACACAGTTGTTAGTGATAGATATTCAAATAATCATTTTTTACGTAACCAAAGATTCACATAGCTATTTTCAATTTAATATTATGTTGTAATTTTGTATGGGAAACACGTATCTATTTTTTTTGGCAATCCCCTTTTGATTTTTATGTATTTTAATAAGTTAATTTTATAGCCATTTATGAAATTTAGTGCTTTGACATACCTAACTATTTAACAAAGTAAATTATGAATCATGATTTATTATTATCAATGTGAGATATATGATTTGTATGAATAATATAAATTTAAACATAAAATGAACATTAAGGTGATCATTCAAAATGATCATGTGGAGTGATTATGTGAATTATTTTTCCACACTAGTGATTTTATAAACCGATACATTGGTATTCAATGATATCTCAACATCTTCAAGAATCCTTTCCTTTGATTGAATATTGGAGTAAAGGAAATGAGAACCCATATATAATAATTCACGATGTGTTGTGAGTATAGGGGTGCTAAAATTATGAATATTTGAGAGGGGGATCTTATTTTTAGAAAACATAGCACTCCTGTGATACATTAATTCATTAAATAAGGGATACCATGTGCCTTTTCCATGTGAAAGAGAATAACTGACTATCCTTGGTAATGAAATGTAATAATATGAAATATTGTTCCATATCTGGAATTATCAAGGTATAATAATGGTTTACTTGATTTATTCAATCAAAGCTTATACAAAAATTCATTCATGTGTATGCATCTATTGTTATGAGAAACAAATGAAAGACAAAGTGAGAAGAAAATTGTTATTATAATTTTTGGTGATTATAGTTAGTTATATATATATATATACTCTTATATGAAGAAAAATATGAAATAATATATTACATACTAATTGTATCATAATTAATCATGTTCTAAGGTCATTTAAATTAAGGACGAATAAATTCCTAATCATTTAATTAAGTAATATCTGATCATTCACGAAAGATCATAATATGTAGAACATGATTCAAAAATATTCATGTGTGGGGAGACATTTAGGTCTTCTAAATCTATAAATTAAGAATAACTGAATCGATTTAGATCTAGTGAAATATAATTTTCAAGAAAAATTTTATTATTACAATATTATGATGAATATCAAAATGTTAAAAACAAGATAAATAGATCTAGTACACTCATTATGGAAGATATATTTGTATATTTTTAAATGAAAAAATATATATCTTTCTATCTGTGGAACAAAAACATTGAAAATAAAAGGGTTATTTTATACATGCCTGTCTATGGAGTTATTGGAGAGCCTCATAACTCTGGTGTCAAACTAGTCAAGAATAATAAGGTGAAAATATATTTTTCATGTATAAATATGTTATTATTAACATATAACGATTTTTATTTCATTTACTAATTTTAGTGAACAATATTTATCTTTGTAAACATAATTTCTTCTAAGATTAAGAGAGGTCTCTAGGGTGTTTGGATGATTCAAGACCCTAAAATGGAGGGAATGTATCCAATAATACTTGTTACATGGTTAGTGCAGGGTTAGTAAATACAATACAATATAATTGTAAAATCCCATGGATGGTGGTTCTTAGTTAGAAAACCATTCCTGGATTCCCATGATGTCATCCCTGTCAATCCCATGTCATTGGTGAGAATACATCCACTGCCTAGTTTTTCAAATCATCCATGTTTCCAGAAAAAACCATGCAAATCAGTTTCCTTTTGAACAAAGGGAATTACATGGATGGAAAATGATTTGGAAAACAATTTGACTAAACAAAAATATTATTAAATATTGGAATTTAACAATTTTACCTCTTGGTATTTAAGGGTTACAATATAATTTTTACCCTTGTTTCATCCTCCAAATCCTAGCTTACGAACCTCTTCCACCATGTATTATTAGGTAAGAGTCTCCATCAATTAAAATTAATTTGGAGTTTTTTAAAATGAATTCATAATCTGAGTATATTTAAACTTCAATTCATTCATTTTCCAAAAATAATCCCGCATGATTGATTTATCTCCCTCTAAACCCCTAAACAATTTCATTTCTATAAAATTTATAGATTTGGGATCAATAATTGATGAAACATAAATAAATGGTTATGTTTATGTGAGGGGTTGTCCATGAACATGAGTTAGGTGTTCTAAACTCTTATCCCATTATTAATATAACATGTTATTGTGAATTTGACTGGGAAATTGATCCCTTTCATTTGAAAAATATTATTTTTCAGTGAATAGTAAATTTAACATCTAATATATTTGATAGACTATTAAAAAAATATAATTGGTCTTTTGATTATTATGATGTCAAGCATATGGAAACCCATGCTGTGTGACACACCTTTTGATATGTTCAGATGGTTTATAAATTGGTTAAATCGAGTCAATCTTCGTATCAAACAAAATCTGTTTTGGTTCAATGGTTTATGCAAAGAATATGGGTAAATGGTGATGATTGGAAAAAGGGTACATAAACATGATTTTGGCTAATTAAAGGATGATAAATATTTATGTTATATATAATCGTAAATTGAGAATGATGTTGAAATATGATATATGTGAAAAGTGGAATTATCTGTAGAAATGAGATAAATATGTTGGTACACTGGTGATATATTTTTGGTTTTTAGAATTTAAATGATGCTGATCCTTTTAAATTGTGAAAAATTAGGTGGGTTTTTGGATCAATTCCCCACTCCCTTTGGACAGATAGGCTAAAAATCAGGGTTCCACTAAGTATAGTATTTGTAAATAATGGAATCTGTCTCATAACTCTTCGCATATAGACGTTACATTCCAAATCACGGTTTAGATATTCAGACATGGATCTATAAATCCTATTTGGATACAAGGACCATTGAACCGTGTTTTCCATCATTTGAACTAGTGAAATCAAATTAAAATAACTATCAAGAGGATATGAATGTTTGATGAATATTGTTAAAACATTGATCAAATAAGAAAATTCATTTATTTAAATAAGATAAATAATAGAACCAAGATTATATTGATGTTTTCATTGTTGTTTTGTTAATATGTATAAAATTTCATTAATTGGATATTTTTTAGGCACAATTGGTATTGGCCGACTTAATTTTACTCACACCCTTATTGGGCCTCCAATGGGTACCATATTAGACATCATGGCTGTAGGTCAGGACATGGGAAAAGGCCCTCTCTTATATCGTTGATTTTTGAAATATGTATGTTACTGGATGAGGGGATCAAGCATGATGTTGGGACCCATCGTGTGGGATCATAAACATGACATTATATTGGGTTTCCCATTACACATGGAACTATATGAAATGACATGGAATTTCTACTATTTAGTTGTGGGCATGAAACTAATTTTGTGGAATTGTATCAGTGATATATGATTATTACTTAAAGATATCAATAATTCATAATTTTATCTAGATCAGATTACTCTGGTAAATTGTGTATACTCTAACCACATGGATCATTAGACCATATATTCTTGTTTCTATCCACATTTATATAAGTAGTCACACATGTGGTCATGTGGGGAATCTGCCTGAGGCACCAGATTAGAGTCTCCCAGTTCATGTTGTTCCATAGTTTTATTAGAAGAGTTTCATTTTCATTATTTATATTATCTAGGGAAGGAATATAGTATACTACAAGATTTTTAGACGTGGTAATGTGCTCGTTATTAGGATTTTTATATTAATGCTTGTTGAAAACTAAGAGTACCTGAGGTGGGATTATTTATTTTGATGTCTTCTATACAGTAAGATATTATTTCACTAAGGATAATTAACCAATATTTTGATGTAACTATTTTTGATATTTATTTGTGTCCCGACATGGAATTATTTTTTTATATACATGGATAATTTTAGGCACTTACCGGTAAATGTGAGATGAATCATGTTAGGAGCACATGAGAAATTAGTTTACATTTACTTATATGAATTTAATTTTCATTTTGATTCTACGGTGATTTTAATAAAGCGGCTCATAATAATGATTTTAAAATTATAAAAATAAATGATAAATGTTTGCGGGATGGTTAAATTAGAAACCAATGAAAGGAAAAAAATTTAGTTTAGTTGTTTCCCATGTATTCACAAAAAATTTAGCGATTATTGAGAGTAATGATGTGGTTGTGATTATTTATGTTGTGATTGAATCTGTAGAATGCATCATTTATAGATAATTTGAGCCTGATTTTGTTCCATTGATATAATATAATGATATGTGTTTTGAGACAAGAATTATTAATTTTATATAGATTCTTCTACAATGACATATTTTTATTTGGTTATATGATGACATCAATAATAATTCCCTTAAAGTATTGGGGTGGAACCCCCATTGATTATTTCTAATGGATGGAAGAGAAAATCGATGCGAACTTTAACCATTTTATTCATTTTCTGGAGTGATAAATATGGGGGTATACACCAATTATGTTCTACCTGGATAAAAACTTTATATATAACCCCCCCCCCCCACACAGACAATGATTATTATAGAATGTAGACCTATTTTACCAATATTATGGAATCAATAAGATTATGGATCAGTGGGAGTATATGGCCCCAACTTAATATACTAAATAATATTGAGTTAAGACATGAATTTTCATTGGGGATATTTTTAGGATTAGAGTTTTAGATAAGTAGTCCATAACTATTAGTTTACTACTAAACTAATACAATTTATACACATATACTCATAATCCATTTTTTCAGAATCTAAAAAAAATTAAATGAAAAAAACTTCATAAAATTCGTCTACTCTTATTCCTTTATCTTTTCCAGCATTATAAAAAGTGGAGAAAATTTCAAAAACGTGGAATGAGTATAAAATTCACACTATGTGATATAAAATTATGAATGAAACCATTAGTCCAATAATATTTTAAACCTAGGAAAACATTTTAAAAAACTTATAATATTCACCCATAAAACATATTCACATTAGAATATCTCATTAATCATAAAATTAGTATGAAAGCATACTCTCAAAAATAAATCATTATAGTAACTTATGGAATCCATATCATACATACATTGTAGATTTCACAACTACATTGGGTGTAACCTTCATGGTTATTTTTGTAATACCTATCACTATGATTCCCTAATTTCCTTAGTAGAAACATTATTTTTAAACTTTTCCTCATTACCCATTTAATTGAAGAGCTATCAAGGGCTCAAACACCCCTGTATTATCATAGAACCACCAGTATAAAAAAGCAATTCCCATGAACCACAAAAAAAATCATAATACACTAACAAGCATAAAGGGAAAATAATATTTCAATATTGCTATCAATAGATAACATTTTAGGATATTTATATACTAAATCACTTGAAATAACTATTTTCAATAAAAAATACATGAAAATTTTAATGGTATTTATTTATCATTTAAAAACTTTAAGGCTTATAGAGGAATCCAATTATCAAAAATTGGTCATGGTGGTGGAAAATTCACTGTTTCCGCATACATTAAAAAACAAATTTTTAGTATAGTAAAATGATACCTTGAGAAATATTTCATTTGAAAAAACTTGAATAAAATTATTTTATAGACATAAAATATCTTGTATAATCCGTTTATGTCCATATTAAAAATAAGAAAATTATAATGAAAATACTTTAAAATTAAATCATTAAATGTTCAAGATGACCAATAAAATTATAAACATATTGACCTTAATATCCATGAATTAATACATTTATCCAAATATTAAATAATAGTGATATCAATAAAATTTGGATGTAAAATTTATTATGTCTATATATTCACCTAATAAAATAATTAACATGTATATTATCATGAAATACATCAATGAATTGATATTGAGATGAATTCACTTACATTGAGACTGAGTCATCACATACAATCAATATATTACTGAATAATAAACACATGATACTTTCTCCTTTATTGAGAACCATTTTAAAAATATATTTTACTTTTTTATCACTTATTAACATGTTTAAAAACATACATAATAATTTAATTTCACAAAGATGTTTTTTTGATATTCCGTACGAGTCAAAAATGAACTTATTATGATGTAAATTGTCCATGTGGGCATAATTATATCATATCTAGAATATTATTCATTAAATAATAATCACATTTATACATTATAAATAAAATTTAATTCAAAAAATTAACCATGGTTATGAAAAATGAACAATTTTCTAATCATGGAGATAGTTGGTTGTACGTACGGATAGTAACGTTTTTTCAATTTTCAATGATCAATATGTAAATAAGGTAATTATTATTCATTTCTTCCATAATTATCATAATTTTAATAATATCATGTTAATATTTTAAATATACATATATATATATAATTCAAGTGATGTGGTGAATGAAAATGCTTCACATCGCTTTGTGGTGGTGATAGTTAACACGTTTGCCTGATTGATGTTGTCGTTTTTATGATCATGGAAGGTAAGAACATAATGGAAATATTCTTATTTTAAATTTATAAATATTTCATTAATATAAAATATAAATACTGATTCCATAATTATAACTAGTCTCGATATAAGGTAATGAAAAATGAAAAATATCGAATCACGAGGCTTTAGTCCATCCAAAAGAAGAATTCAATGTTCATTTCAAATTTGATTAAATTGGATATGGATTTAGGTGACAATATTATCATAAAAACTCTTATGTATATTGAGGATAATGGTGTTATTATTTCATCATAGAATAATAATATTTAAAGGAAGCAAAATAATAAATAAAACACAAACACATAAATATGATACCTCTTCTTAAGTTGATCTCCACTAGAGAACACCTTAACGCCTCTATGAATTATGTATTTTTCAAAATAAGGCCTCAGTAATGTGTATTGGGATTCTATGTAGTGGTTTGGGTAGACCATTTCCAAACTAAATTTCCCTTTAAGAGTGATTATTAGTGAA
The DNA here is from genome assembly GCA_963277665.1 of Viscum album. NCBI lineage: Eukaryota > Viridiplantae > Streptophyta > Magnoliopsida > Santalales > Viscaceae > Viscum > Viscum album. The sequence continues at coordinate 1,934,556,960 of OY728159.1, forward strand.
GTTTGGGAACCTTTTTATTGGAGGGGGAGAGGCGACCTAAGATACTCATAAAATATTAAATTAATATAAATTAATTATTTAATCCAAATGACTAAAAAATTTGATATGTAAAATATAATATGAGGATAGTTATAAATTATTTCATACACTAATTTTGAGACATGTATTGATTTTATTTTAAAACTTATCATTCTGGAAAACCCTTTATTATATTCTATTAATTTTAATTGTGGTAACAACATTTTAGATGTAATTGGATATATATTTTACTTATATGGGGTCAATTTCCCATAACAGGAAACTTAAAGAATCATTAGACATTATTATTGTTACTTTGAGATTATATAATATTTTTAGTATTTTAAAATAATTTAATTAATTATAATTTTTATGAAATATCAATTATGTAAATTTTTACACTATTCACTTCATTGAATTTAAATATGATCTAAACAGAACGATAATGTTTTTAATAAAACATTAAATATACATAAAACTTGTCCTACTAACCAATAAATTGCGTGAAAGCAAAAAATTATTTCAAAAAATAATTATTTGAATATTTATAATATCATTTATTTGATTGTTTAAATAATAAATCTATTAGGGCATCATCATTGTGTAATGATTAAGAATAATTAATTATTTCCTCAAAATTTTAAATAATTTACAATGAAATAAGTAATATTATTAGATTTATAATTAATAATAATAGTATAATATATCACTTATATAACCCCATAATAAAATATGTTTATTTAGAAGATACATGATTAAGAAATGTTTTCCTTTACATTAAATTAAATGTTATAAATGTTATAATGACCCACCAGTGGCTTCTAATGAATGAAATTTCAACCCATGTCTTGCCTTGGTCGATCGAAACTCATCCATTGAAATTGGGGGAAGTGTTAATGTAGTATTATATTATTATTATATTATTTTTACCTTAAATTAACTGATTTATATTCAACAACCGTAAATAAAATACAAATGTTACTATTAACCAAAAAACCATTAATGATATTAGATAACCTTTTTCATACTAATTACAACCATGACTGTACTTTTTTTAAAATTCATTTCACAATATTGACTTAAATTATTTAAATCATAAACAGTTTTATATATTTTAGAAACATGTTTTTTAAAAAGTTAAAACCATCAAATGATTTAAATTAATTTATAACCAATTTAAATATGAAAGTAACTACTAATAAAGAAATTGGATTAAATCAAAAAAAATTAATTTTATTATACCTTAAAACCATGTAAATGGCTAATATTACAATAAAATTAAATTATTCAAAATACATTTTTGAAATAAAATAATGTATTTTTTCACATTTCATTAAAAATGACTTTTCTCATAAAAAATTCCATAAATATAACCGATGTCATTTTTATGTCTCCATTCTAAATAAGAAGTTTATTATTTAAAATAAAAATTATAAAAGTAAAAAAAATTATTTAACAATTTTTTTCAATCTAAAGGCGGTAAACTACATTTTAAAAATATTAGAGTGTTTTATGCATAAAATTGGATTTATTCTAATTTTAATCTTCTATAATATATTAAAATAAGTTAAAATATTTATGAAACATATGTGAAAATAAAATATATAGTTCTGTTCACTCACATTAATACAACATCTAGGAATTGACTACCATTTTAAATAATTATATTAACAATTTATTATTTTTCGAAATATCTTTGTCTTGTGGGAAACATAAGATTTCCAAAAAACCCAATGTTCTGTACCAGGTACACTATCAGACAAAGAATCCCATTTAATGAAAAATAAAATCTATTTTATAAAAATTAATATACATGAAAATTTCATATTCTTATAATTCTCCATGATGTTTTATCCTTTCCCCCTTTTAGATTTTGCTCATCACAATTTCAAATTCAGACTCAGTAAATAAGGTTTTACTTTTACAAATTAATTCATTGAATTCGCACATCAGAAGAAGAGTCAATAAAACTTCAACATTAAAATAATGAATGTGAAGTTAAATGATAACACGTGATTACAAAATTTAGGATTCCAAATAGTAAAAAATGTATATGAAAGAAAAACTAACCATCATTTTCTATTAGAGAATAATAGTAACCATAGTCCATAGAAAGTTAACAGTCAGAAAACAAAAAACATATGATTGGTTAAACAATCTTTTATTTAATAGTTGGAAATGTAAATAAAAATTTTATTATGATCCATTTCATAGAGTTGTGTAATGAATTTATTATCTTGACTAATATCATATAGAAATATACATACATTAATAGTAAAGTTTCATCAATGAATCAAATTCCATCAAAAAATATATTTTTCTCAAAATAATGAGTAATAAAGTTGAAATTTTCACCACGGAATCCCTAGAATCGCGTTATAGAGAATCCCATAATCAATAAAAATTATATATCTATTAATCCAATCGAAAAACATTAAACAAAACATAAAATTTATGATATAATAACATTGTACCACAAATATAATAAACATTAAAAAATAATGACTATATTTGGTCCCCAAAATTAATCTATAATATCCAAAGTTCAACATAGAACAATCAACAAATAATTATCCTAAAATATCCGTAAAATAATGTATACTACGATTGATGCCTAAAATCCTGATGTATTTAATAAAATATTCATTCATGATAAATTTTGAAATCTATCTTCAAATAACATCGACCACTCTTAATGTCTTATTCCAATAAGTAATTAACCTAATCACATATTCTCCAATATAGGATTATCATTTCCATAAATAACCCTAATCTCTATTAATCCACAATTAAAATAATTGATTATTTCAAAATATAAATTAACCATTCATCCTCAATTAAAATCCCATATTATTCTATTTACTCGAATCATATAATGTTTCCAAAATAGTAAACAACATCCAAAATAATAATTTTGAATTAATTTGTGATTGATTTTACAATACCAAGGATATCCATTTAATAACACATAACATCCAATATATTCATATTCTTATTCCATAAACCTATTTAAATAAAATTAAAATTCATAATAACTAGGGACTTCATATAGGCTAGAGGTAGGTGATAAAGCTTTGTAACACATTAGTTATGTGTTCTATTTCTACAGCTTTGTCTAACACGATGGGTTGTCACACTTCCAACGAGTTCTCCTTTTCCAAAAATTATATATTTTTATAACATTCCCAAAATGAAAAAAAATCCACAAATATAACCATAACATGTTGTATCCTCACATTTTATCTCATAAAAATTATTTTGAAACCCATAATGTTATAAAAGGCAATAACCTCAAAATAAAATATCATACAATACCTATGGGTTATTCATACATTTATATTTAAGTCTCCACTAGAAAATTTAATTCTTACTCAAATAAAATTTTCACATAACAATCATTATAGTTACAAATCCATGAAAAAGTCTTCCAATGTAATCCCATCAACAAAAGTGAAATAATATTTTTCATAAATTCTTCATCTGTAGATCTAACATAACACGTAAATCTCATATATGTAAATATATTAATCATTCAGCATTATTCATGATCCCATAACAAATTTTTTTATCTTATTCAATAATACTTTCTTCCTACAAATGGAAACATGAATCATGTCCGAATATTAAAAAATGTCAAAACAAGAGACAAGAAAATAATTTAAACATTTCATATGTCATTTTTAGTCTCATCATCTTAAATTAGAATGGAATTATGTATTTCTAAAAATATATTATTATGGTCTTTTTAATCCCATTTCAAAACCCTTTTCAAATAAAATCTGTTTACATAATGACCATATGCCTCACATTTAAGACATTTAATTGATAACTCAGAATAAAAATTTTTCCCTTTCCTGGAGTCAAATGAAATCTACCTTTTATGGTTTTAGGTTATTGATTTATGACCTTAATTACAACTACAATAACAAATTTCTATTCATTTATAAAAAATTTCTAGGTGTTTCATTCCACATCCTTGACTAATATATAAGTTAATATGCCTACATATATGATCATTATTAATTGAACTTCCACAACACTTCATTTATATCATATATGATTCATTTCGAAAATCACCATGGTTTACTAGTTTAATCATTACACCTGATAGTAATTTTAGATCAACCATTAGATTTCTCATTGTAGATCCCATTTCATTTGGTTACTTATTCATTTAACCACCAATTTTTCCTTCATATCCATTTTTACTTTGATGGCTATGGGATCTAGTAATTTACTAGTACCAAAAAGGATAGTGTGAGTATATCTATAAAATCAGCGTATGAGAAATATAAACACTACAATAGACTTATTCATGTTTTCTCAAAATCACAAAATTTATCTAAAATATCTATGAATCTTTCAATTTTTCTATCCATTTTTGTTATATATAACCTGTAACAAATTCATAAATATCTCCCTATCCACTACAGTTAAATAAATTTACCAATGATACCAAATATGAGGCACAAAATTATACATTACATAATATTTAGTTAAGAAAATATTTAAAATTGAGAAAAATTTAAGGATTAGTGTTTTATAAAATTAATCCATAACTATTACATAACCCAACTATTAAAATATAGACACATATACTCACTATCTATTTTTTCATAATCTAATCATTTCAAAAAATAATAATCATCATACAAATCATCTTATCTTCTTCATTTCTCTTTAAAATCCATATATCCTCTATAATTTTTTTCAAAAACATGGAATGAGCACAAAAAAATACTACGGGATATTAAATAATAAATAAAACCATTATTCCTATAATGTATTCAACCCATGAAAATATTTACACAAAATCTAACATTTATTGCATTAATCTTTAACTCATCAAAAAATATCATGAAATCATAATATTTGAAAAAAAAATTATCCATCATAAATCATAAAGGTGACTTATGGAATCCAGATCATACATACATTTTATCATTCATAGTTATATATGGGTTAACCTTCATGGATATGTTGGGAATACCCATCACATAATATTCTTTAAATATCTTAAGATAATCCTAATTCTTTTAAATCGTCTCATTACCCAACACATTTAAGAGTAGTCACGAGATCTCCCACCCTTGGTTTATCATGATTCCACTCATTTACAAAATTAATTACCAATAACCCTATCATAATCTTGACACATTATCAAGAATAAAAGAAAATAACATTTCCACATTGCTATAAAAATATTTCATTTCAAAATATTTAAAGAATAAATACCTTCTCAAAATCATTATAAATACCAAATAAATGTAAAGTTAAATGGAATTTCTTTTTCTTTTCAATAAAATAAATCTTATATGGGATTTCAAATATCATGTAATGGTTACAATGAATGAAATCTGATTTTCACCACGTACGTTAAAGGACCATTCTTTCTGTTGTCCATTAAAACGATTTGTAGAAAAATATTCCCTATTTTAAACATTTAATGAAATTAATAGATAGACATAAAATATCAAGTAAAATCATTTTTATGTCTATATAAAAAATATTAATATTATGAAGAAAAAAATTGATAATTATATCATTAAAAGTTAATGGTGTCCCATACCACTGTGATCAATTATATTTTAATAACCGTGAATTAATAAATTTAAAAAATATTAAAAAAATATTATTACAGATAAAATATTTATATAAAATATAATTTTTCTATATATTATACTAATAAAAGAATAAAGGTGCATATTATCATGAAATGACTCAATTAATGGGGATTGAGATGAAATCCATTACCATGAGTCTAACTCACCACATACAATCATTATATTTTTGAATAAAATTATTATGTACGATTTTACTTGAATGAGAACATTTTTCAATTTTATTATTTAATTTTATCACTTATTAAAATGATATAAAAATTTTATATATATTTAAGTTCATATCTGGTGTTTTGTCGATATTTGGTATGTGATTCAAAAATAAACTTGTTCAGATGTAAAAAAATACATGTGGTCATAAGAACATCATCTCTAGAATTTTATTTATGACATAATAATCAATGTATTAAAATAATAATACTTTTTAAATAAAACCATTAATTATGGTTATGAACGATGAACAACATTATAGTCATGTAAAAGTAATGTCTTATGTTCGAATGAGTAATGTTTCCATTTTTTCATTGATCATTATGGAACTGGATTAATTATTATTTTATACCTATATAAATATAACAATATTGTTAAAATATTAAAAATAATTAAAATATAATTTTATATATCATACAAGTGATGTGGTGAATAAAACGATTCAAATCGCTTCATGGATGAGATAGTCACGCATACGCACAAACGACATTGTCGATTTTATGTGAATGGAAGGTAAAAACATAATTGAAATATTTTTCTTTAAAATTTATATAATTTTCAGGATTTTAATTTATAAACATTTATTCCATTATTATAAACAATCTTGATAGGTGGTAATGAAAATGAACAATATCGGTTCGTGGGGTGGTAGTCCTCCAAACAAACGAATAAAATATTAATTTCCCATTTGATGAAAATGAATATGGATTTATGTGATGATATTAACATAATTAAATCAATTTATATTTAGGAATATGTATTTATTAAATCATCTTATTAGAAAAATATTTATTGTACATGGAAGAAGAAATAAAATTGAATCCCTTAAAAAATGATAGCTCTTCTTCGGTTGATCACCATTGATGAAGACCTTAACATATTTAATAAAGATGTTCTACCTCAAATAAGACATCATGAATGTGGATGGGGATTCCGATAGGGGTTTTGGTATGAGATTTGGAAAACTAAATGTTTCTTGAAGTGTGATTATTAGAGAATACTGGGTACCTTTTTATAGAAGTGGGGGAGAGACACCATTAGAAACTCTTAAAATATTAAATTAATAAAAATTTATTTTTTCTTCTAAATAAAACTGACTTTTGATATAATGATGATATGTTCAGTATTTTTTAAAAACCTATCATGTGATAATTTTTAGACATTTATTTATTTTATCTTCAACCTTATTTTTAGGATTACCAGAATTTGTTCTATTTTAATTTTCATTATGGTAATGACATTTTAAATATTAAGAGGCTATAAATTTAACTTATATGTGGTTAATTTAAAATAATTGGACACTTAATGAACAATTATTCCATATCATATTTAATTTTTTATTTAAAAAAAATCGGATTTTTCATTAACTTAATAAGTTATTATGTTTTTAAAATATAAATTATGACAATTTTTACACTATTAATTTCCTTGAATTTAAAATAAATATTAATACAAATATAAATACAAAAAAACAACTTTAATAGACTAATAAGATGTCATAGTTAACTATAAAATAAATCTATGTCATAAATTATGTATAATAATATTTATTTTTATATTTATAATATCATTTATTTGATTCATTAATTAATAAATATATTATTCTATAATCATAGTTTCATAAATAAGTTTAATTATTATTTCCTAAAAATGTTATATATGTTACCCTGATATAGATAATATATTTATATTTCAAATGAATATTTATAGTCAAATATATCAGTTAAATTTTTCTATATTAAAAAAACTGTAATAAGAGACGTGATTATGACATTATTTCTAGTACGTTAAATTAAATGATGTAAATGTCATAATCACTCCCATGTTGCTTCCAATGTCCACCCTTTAGACCCATGGATTCTATTTTTTGGCGATAACACATCCATTATTATTAGGATAGGTTTTTCAGTATTTTCATATTATTATAATATTATTTTTACCATTAATTATTTGATTTACCTAATCCTATTGTAAATAAAATACGTAATTTTTTATACACAAAAAGAAAGATTTTATCAAATTATATCACATTTTTATACTTATTACAACCATGGGTATCCATTTTTTAAAAATCAACTCACAAATTTGACAATAATTTGTTTAATGTTATTCTTGTCAACAGATTGAGGAAATAAATGTTTTTTTAAGTAAAAATCATTCAAAGTTTAAAATTTTTAATATTAAATTAAAATGTTTATTTATATCCAATAGAAAAAACTAGACTAGATGATAAAAATGTAATATAATTTTACTTTAAAACCATATTAAAGGATAATCTAAAAAAATAATTAAATTAGATGAAAAATTATTTTTTGAAATAAAATGTTGTATATCTTCACTATTCATTAAAAATGAATTTTATCCAAATTTTTTTGAATATTCTAACAAAATTATTTTTAATAACCTGCTTTTAAAGAATATGTTTATTTATTTAAATAGAATATATTCAATATGAAAAAAAATATTTAAAAATTAACCTCTATCAAATGGAGGTAAATATACCTTTTTTAAAATATGAGAATGTTTTATGCTTATAATTGGATTTTTATAAATTTTATCCCAAAAAATATTTTAGATGAAAGTAAAAAATATTTACTAAACATTTCTAAACATAATATATGTAGTTCTTTTTATTCCATCTAAAAAAATGTCTAGGAAATAACTACTATTTAATATAATAATAACAATGTATTATTTTTTTAGTATATCTCAGTCTTCTATGAAATATAAGATTTCTTAGAAACCCTTCGTGCATGTTGTGTAAGCTATCATAAAAAGCATCCCTTTTAGCATAAAATTAATATCTAATTTATAAATATTAATATATATGAAAATTTTTTATTCTATAATTATTTGGGATGTTATATAGAGACACTGCCCAAGAATAATGTAATGCTAGAAAAATATATTTTGTATGGAAATGTGTTGTTTTAGTTGGATATTAAACATGTGATGAGAAGAAGAAGGGATGGAATTAGTTGAAATCCAAGATAATGTCTTGTAAGAAATTTACCACTATACATTGAGTCAGAATAAAGTGTAAGAGGTTGTTTTCTTGACTCATTAATGTATGTTGGTGATGCATTATTCCATATGCTTTATATATATTAATCAATTCACTCTGACATGGAATTTATATGAGATTGATATGGCTAGTAATTTTCAAGATATTCTTAGATGTGGGATAAAATAATATTTAAATATATTTCATTTGAGGTGGTTTTCTTATGTGGTGGATTAGGATCTCATTTCTAATGTCTAGATAAATAATTATTATAGTGGTTGATAGACCATTTATGTTGGGATGTCTAGTGGTATATTGTTCGATAGTAGAACCACCATTATGATAATTTCAAATATAGTTTTGGTTGATAACGTAACAATGTAAGAGGAATGATCTCTCTAGGGGTTAGTTGTGTCCTCTACTAACACTATGGATGAAGGGACAACATAATAATTGAGTGTTCTCAAAAACAATATGAATATAGAGAATTAGTTTGGATGGTTCATTTGAAACTATTCTGGAGGAACCCAAAATAGGAGTGTATTGTGGAGGATATAGTATTTCATAGTGCACTAGCTGGGGCTAGCTACATCATATCATTAATGAAGATAGATTTCCTTTTACTATAAAAGTTATAGAAAGGATGGAGTACATTAGGATAAGAATCTCCATGACCATTGGGTAATGTAACGCCAGGAAGTCAAACAAGATCCAATGGTATAGTTAAAATTCGGATTCATTCAGTTTTTCCTATATCTGATGGTGGTGAGGTCGGACCATTAACTATTCAATGTATGATTTATGTAGCTTCCAGGTTTTCTAGTTTTTCATTGAAAATAGGTTCAACTCACAAATTTATATCTCCTGGTATCATAAGTTGCTTAATTCTAGCAGTTGAAGCATTGTGTGTCTCATTGTTAATCAACTTGTCAATGTGGGTGAGATCCGAGGACATATTCTTTATAAGAGATGTGCTATTGGGGTTTTTGAGAACCACATCAGCTAAAATATTTTTCATATTATGTATGTTTAAGATGTTATATTTAGGTTGTAAAGGATAATGTTGTGTCAGGAACATATTTACTATTACCGTCAAATGATAATGTTCACATCTGTTCAAGGTGACACTTACGTTCACCATGGGGAATGTGGGATCCCATAAGGTTATTCTGGGCCAGCTTATCTGTAGTATGATTAGATAAAATACCATGTGGAATTTATTGTTGTTTATTATGGGGGAGTATATCATGATCACTTTCCATCAAAAACTTATTGATTTGAGAATCTTTTGGTGATGATATTTTATAGATGCAGCATGAGAAGGATTTTGATTTCAAAATTTAAAAAATTCATGTAGATGAACCATTTCCCATTAAAAATTATATAATAGATCTATATGAGATTTAATAACTCGGGACTAAATTAGAAGACTAGACAACAATGAATTCATTCATATTAGTAAATCACAATGTCTTTATATAGAAATTGATTCCCATATTTATGAAGAAAAATATCACATTTGTGTCAATTAGAAGAATTCATAAATGAGGAATGTTATAAAATAATATCCTTTTCCATTTATTCTACATCAGTTTTACTAACTTATGGTATATTATATGTTTTTGAAGATAAATTTAAGCTTAGGGTATCATCAGTAAAGAGTGATAACTTTTTTTATACCATGAAATGCCTTCAGGGGAAGGAATGGTATAAATGAAATTTTTGTTGCCAATTGGGTTAAAATATTCTTTAGAAGTGTTTATGTAACATCCAAGGTAAATAAAGAATAATACATTTTCATATTTATTAATTTTTGTGAGTTAAATATTAATTTTACTTTAAATGGGTTGCTATGTTAGATAGCGTACCCGATACGCAACAAAGAGTATCATTGAACTCTTATGTTGAACAGTAGTAAAAAATTAATATTATTTTAAATTTTAGTTAACACGTAGCCTTTGTATTGGTGTAAATGAATAGATATAACTAAAATATGATTATATATGTTTGTTAAAGGTTTTTACATTTATCCAATAATTTATAAAGGCTTAAAATACGAAAAAAAAATTAATTTTAGCCATATATACTCTAATTTTCACTAAAGGTCCACTTAACAACTTTTGATGGAGAACCGTCATTAAATATAGTTTTGTTTACACTTATACATTCTATTGGACCAAACAAAATTCTTCTTTAAAATCAGGACATCAAAATTTACTTTGTGTAAATTTTCTTTATTTTTCTGATAAAGATCATTTTTTAATGAATAGTGAAAATGATTGTATTTTAATTCAAAACCTCTTTTTAATCTAATTTTTTAATATGATTATATTATCTTTTGAAGTGGTTTTAATGTGAAATTAGAATATATTTTTACCATTTAATCCAATAGTTGTCTTTGTAATTAATTTCACTTTGAAATCAGACATGAACTAGTGTTAATCTTTTGATACTTTTTATTTCATAAAAACACGCTATTTGTTTTGACAGCGGGAATTAATTATTAAATTAATTAATTCAACTTATATGTTTTGAATTTTGTAAAATAGAAATCATTTTTGAATTCGGAATATCAAATATAGCTTAGGGTGAATTTTTGGTATTTTTCTAAAAAACTTCAATTTTTGATGAATAGTGAAACCACTAAGTGGTACATAAAAAAACTGATTTTTTATTTAAATGAAATTTTACCACCTCTGTGTTTTGAATTTCAACAACCTGACATACATGGTTGTAATTAATAAGTAAAATGTGGTTCAATGGGATTAAAATAATTTTTTTGGTAAATAGTAACTTTTTAGTTTTTAATCGCGATTAGATGTAATTAGTGTAGTTTATGGTAAAGATAATGTTTTAATAATATGAAATGAACATGACACATGTCCTACCATTTTTGGATGTGTCATGTCCAACAAAGAAAATCCATGGGTCATCTTGGGGACTCCATGAAGCCACTTTGGTAGGAAAATGACATTAATACCTTTTTATTTAATGTTAAAATGAAAATCTCACAAACATTATTTGTTTTACTAAAACAATTTTCACATGGAGTTATACAAGTAATATTTTTGACTATAAATATTCATTGGAAATATAATACGATTTCCTACATCATAGTATTTTGTTTATAATATTTAGACATGATATAAATTAAATTATTTATGACATCATGATGATGCAGTGATTACCTCATTATATAACAATTTAAATAAAATGGAAATATAATGTAAAATCTAAGACCTACACATGTCCAAAACCTATTGGATGAGTGGATTTAGAACCCTTATCACCTTATCCTAGAAACACATCAATGTGGGACCATTAAAATCTGAAAAATCATTCTAAAATAATGTAACATTTCCTTACTTTCCAAGAGTGCCCCTCCTCTCCTCTTATAAAAGGCACCCACCTCTACCTCCTTACCCACAGCTCTCAAGCCTTTGTCTCGGCCAAACCCTGCCCATTTTGTCTCTACACATCCCTCTCTTACTTATAGAAGCCTCACTTGGGGCAGAAGTCTTTCCAAGGAAGCCTTTGAGCTCAAATCAAAAGGAGTTACCCGATTTAAAGGTAGTCTCATCTCTTGTGTTCTTATGTTTTATTTTGCTTCTCCAACACCATAAACTCTTTTTATTCCTTGATTTTATAATAAATCCAGTATCTTAAATATACTAGGATGTTGTTATAATAAGTATTCTAGATACACATACACACACCTTCATCTAATGGTTAAAGATCATACTGTTTCTGTGGATGGTGAATTTCTGCCTCACAAAACGATTTTTGTTCAACACTCATATAACACCTTCAAAGGTGGACATTAAGATGTCACTGTATTTATATATGATATATAATATATTTATGTTTTACTTAAGCTTCTTTATTTTTCATTTATGGAATACCATTATGGTTTCCATTATGGGTAAACGCGATATCTTAATTTTAGGAAGTGCGGGCTACCGCCCCCTCAAAGTGATTTGATTCATTAACACCATATGTGGTATTTATAAAGGATAAATTCAATGATATTATATATGATACCATACTAGAATTATAATACTATTATGTATCATAATGTTTTAATTCCATTAAATATGAAATAGAAATGGAAGTAGCATTCATGCGTACGTGCGGCTTACCGTCTCCATGAACGGTGCATTTCATTACTTAAATCTAAATGACTATGTAATATTATAAATTCATGTATATACAAGATATATATTATATATATGGAATCTGAATCATGAATATAATTCTTGAGATAATGGATATTTGACTACGTGAACAACTTTTAAATATAAGAACTTCACTTTTGACTCAAGTACAAAATATTGAAAAAAGGACCATTATTATCCTAAATAATTACATAGTGTTCATGAAAAGATAATAGGTGATATAAAAGGAATAATGTACTTGAAAAATTTTCTTATGAAAGTAGATATTAACTCAAGTTTATTTTTCAGGAGGTTAAAGAACGATCGAGTCATGTCGGACCCGAGGTAAGGGACTTCGTCTCAATCTCCTTTCAATGAAGCATATTTTGTTTTATACACAACTTTCATTTATACGTTGTATAAACATTTTTGACTTTTACTTTTATACAAAAGGAATCTTTTTCTACGAAGCTTTTTACTAAACGAAAAAAATGAATGTTTCTTTTAACGTACGCGGTGACAACGACCTTTTCCACCGCCACGAGTATTATTTGATCTTTGGCTTCCTCAACAAGCCGTAATGTTTTTAAAATAAAATAAATACCATATACTCTTTTATGAAATTTGGTATTGAAAATGGTTGTGATAAAGGATTATATTATGTCAATATATTTAAATGATATATTGTGATTGGAATGTGAAAATGTTATCATTCCTTTATATTGGTTTTATGTGTTAAAATTTTAAAATGGTACTTGGACATTTGACGGGTGGTTACGTGAAAAATCATATGACGGGTGGTGCCGTGATTACCCGGACGGGTGGTTACGTTATAACCTCCAATGCATTGGAGATGGAAGTAGGCTGTATGGATATTCCATTAAGTATGTATGGAAGTTGGCCGAATGGCTATTCCATTAAGTGATATGTGTAGAAGTCGACCGTATGGTTATTCCACTTAAGTATGTTTATGTCCCAAGTTACCTTTATATGTTATGTGTTCTTTATATGGGTTTTAGGGTAATATTTTGGTTCGAAAGTGTAAGTAATGATATTTTATTCAGTGAAGAGTTTTTACTACTTCATAAAGGTGAAGGTATTACTTTGATAATGTATACATGGTTTACTTGTTGTTTTAAAAACTAACATTCTCATTCTTTGTGTATCCCTTACTGAGATTTTTATGCTCACCCCATGTTTTTTTGAAATGTTTTTCATAGGACATAATGAGGAATTGGGATAAGGATGGGATCAAGGGAAAGTCATGCTATCTAAAACATGGAAGTAGAAATGCTTCTTTTTAAGGGTTTTTATTTTATGGAAACTTAGTAGAAGTGTCTACTTTGTAATCTTTTGATATGTAATAGTTTTGTCCTAATTCTCTAAAACTCTAAACCTGAAAAGATCCTCAATGTGAATTATTCATTTTATTCAATATTAAGTAAGGTTTAAGTTTGGGGCCTTATAGTTGGTATCAGAGGTCGGTTTGGATAACTTTAAGAGTTAGACTTCTATTAAATGATTATCCAAAAATATTATTTTTAATGGTCAAATTGAAATGATATAGCATTAAGAGATTACCATGTTTCTTCGCCTAAGATATTTCTGTGTTAAGAATGGTTTTTCATAGTGGAAACATAAAAAATTTTCTGGGAAGTCATACAGAGGGAAATGACCTTTCAAAATATTATCCTGAGATGGTCAGAATCAAAATTAACAGTTTTTTGCAGTGATGGCTGAGTTGACTCAGGTGAAAAATGTTGGTTGTTTTTATTGATGATATTTTGGTGTTTTCTAAAAGTAAAGAGGAGAATTAAAGTCATTTAAGGCTTATTTTTCAAACCTTAAAAGATAATAAATTGTATGGGAAATTCAGCAAGTGTGAGTTTTGGTTGCAACAAATTTCGTCCCTTGGCCACATTGTTTCTAAAGATGGAATAACTGTTGATCCTGAAAAAAACAACGGTTGTTGAAGAATGGACAACACCCTCAAATGTAACTGAGATTCGTAGTTTCCATGGTATGGCAGGCTATTATCGAAGGATTGTTAGAAATTTTTCACGGTTATCTAGTCCAATGACTAAGCTAACTCGGAAGGGTGTTAAGTATATCTGGACAAAAGAATGTGATGATTGTTTTCAGGAGTTGAAAAGAAGATTGGTGAATTCTCCAGTTTTGGAACTTCCTTCCAGGAATGGTGAGTTTGTTTTATAAAGTGATGCTTCATTGAAGGGACTTGGTTGTGTCCTTATGCAGAATGATCAGGTAATTTCATATGCTTCATGTCAGTTGAAAACTAATGAGGTAAATTAACCTACACATGATTCGCAATTAGCTGCTATTGTTTTTGCTCTAAAAATTCGGAGGCATCATTTGTATGGAGTAAAGTGTGAAATATATACTGATCACAACAGTTTAAAGTATATATTCACACAGAAAGAATTGAACATGATACATAAGAGATGGCTGGAATTACTGAAGGATTATGATTGTACAATTCATTGCCATCTGGGAAAAACAAATAAAGTGGTCGATGCTTTGAGTCGAAAAAGTAATGCTTTATTAACCATGCTACGTTTGGAACAAGATCCTTTGGTTATTGATTTGACGAAATTTGGCATGGAATTTGTTTGTGCTGGAGGTCCTTCTGTTTTGTTTCATGTATCAGTGAAATCTTCCCTATCAGACAGAATTAAGAAATCACATAAGCAAGACAGTGAGTTGCCGAAAAAGGTAGAACTGGTTCAGAAGGGTAAGTTTCCTGAATTAAACATTGATAATGATTGTGTTTTGAGGTTTGGTAAGAGATTATGTGTGACTTGTGATTCACATTTGAAGAATGAGTTGTTATGTGAGGCTCATAGTACCCTGTTTTTAGTTCATCCTGGAAGTACTAAGATGTACAGAGACCTGGGGGAGTATTACTGGTGGGATGGAATGAAAAGGGATATTGCTGATTTTACTGTGAAGTGTTTGAATTGTCAGCAGGTTATTGAAAAGCGGCAATTACCAAAAGGGATGCTTCAGCCTTTACAAATTCCAGAGTGGAAATGGGAAAATATATCCATGGACATTGTTGTGGAATTACGGAAGACATCAAGAGGTAATAATTCAATCTAGGTTATTGTTGACCGATTGACTAAATATGCTCATTTCCTTCCTATTTGAGATAATTTCTCATCTCTAGATCAACTTTCTCGTTTGTATCTTGAAGAGATATTAAGGTTACATGGAGTTTCTCTCTCCATTGCATCTGATCGTGATCCCAGGTTTACTTCTAGCTTTAGTAAAGGCCTTCAGAAGTCGTTGGGTACTGAATTAAATTTTAGTATAGCTTTTCATCGTCAATCAGATGGGAAGTTAGAACGAACAATTCAGACATTGGAGGATATGCTATGTGTCTGCTCTTTGGATTATCAGGGAATTTGGGACCAACATCTTTCTTTAGTTGAGTTTTTATAAAATAACAGTTTTCATTCCAGTATACAAGTAGCTCCATTTGAGGCATTATATGGTAAACGGTGTCGAACTCCAGCTTTTTGGGATGAAGTGGGTGAAAGGAAGCTGATGGGACTAGAATTGGTAAAAGTGATGGCAGAAAAAGTTCAGTTGATTCAGAAACACATGAAAACAGCTCAGAGCAGACAAAACAGTTATGTAGATAACCGGAGAAAGGATCTATCTTTTGAGGTAGGTGATCATGTTTTTCTAAAAGTTTAACCATGGAAGAGTGTGATGCAATTTGGTACGAAAGGAAAGCTGAGCCGAAAGTTCATTGGACCATATAAAATTCTGGAGAAAGTTGGATCAGTTTCTTAGCGAGTGTCGTTACATCCGATTTTATCTCAGGTACACAATGTTTTTCATGATTCGATGTTGAGAAAGTATATGCTAGATCCATTCCATGTTTTGATCGCAGAGGTAGTTCAGTTGGAAGAGAATCTCTCTTATGAAGAACAACCAGTCCAGATTCTTGACCGTAGAGAGCAGGTGTTGCGGAATAAGGTAATTCACAAGGTAATGGTTTTGTGGAAAAACTATATGTTTGAAGAGGCAACATGGGAATCTGAAAATGCTATGAGGGATAAATACCCCCACTTATTTTGATAAGTGAATAAAATTGTGATAAAGAAATTCCCAAAAGGGGGGAAGGATGTAACATCCTAGGTAAATAAAGAATAACACATTTTCATATTTATTAATATTTGTGAATTAAATATTAATTTTACTTTAAATGGGTTGTTATGTTCGATAGCATACCTGATACGCAACAAAGTGTTTCTTTGAAATCTTATGTTGCACACTAGTAATAAAATAATGTTATTTTAAATGTTAGTTAACACGTAGCCGTTGAATTGGTGGGAATGAATATAAATATCTAAAATATGATTATATATGTTTGTTAAATGTTTTTACATTTATCCAATAATGTATAAAGGCTTAGAATACGAAATGAATTAAATTTTATCCATATATACTCTAATTTTCACTAAAGGTCCACTTATCTACTTTTGACGGAGAACCGTCATTAAATATAGTTTTGGTCACACTTATAAATTCTATTGGATCAAATAAAATTCTTCTTTAAAATTGGGACATCAAAATTTACATTGTGTAAATTTTCTCTATTTTTCCGATAAAGATCATTTTTAATGAATAGTAAAAAATATTGTATTTTAATTCAAAACATCTTTTTAATATAATTTTTTTATATGATTAGATTATCTTTTTAAGTGTTTTTAAAGTTAAATTAGAATATATTTTTACCATTTAATCCAATAGTGGTTGTTGGAATTAATTTCACTTTGAAATCGGACTTGAACTAATGTCAATCTTTTGATACTTTTTGTTTCATAAATACACGCTATTTGTTTTGACAGCGGGAATTAATTGTTAAATTAATTAATTAAACTTATATTTCTCTAATTTTGTAAAATAAACATCATTTTTGAATTCGGAATATCAAATATAGCTTAGGGTGGATTTTTGGTATTTTTCTAAAAAACTTCAATTTTTGATGAATAGTGAAACCACTAAGTGGTACTTAAAAAAACTGATTTTTCATTTAAATGAAATTTTACCACCTCTATGTTTTGAATTTCAAAAATCTGACATACATGGTTTTCATTATGAAGTAAAATGTGGAACAATGGAATTAAAATAATTTTTTTGGTGAATAGTAACTTAAATGTTTTTAATCGCGATTAGAGGTAATTGGTGTAGTTTAAGGTAAAGATAATGTTTTAATAATATTAAATAAACTTGACACATGTCCTACCCATATATTATGTGTCATGGTCGACCAGGAAAATCCATGGGTCAACTTGGGGACCCCATAGAGCCACTTTGGTAGGAAAATGACATTAATACCTTTTTATTTAATATTAAAATAAAAATGTCACAAACATGAGTTTTTTTACTAAAACAATTTTTACATGGGGTTATACAAGACATATTTTTTACTATAAATATTCATAGGAACTCTAAAGATATTTCCTACATCATAATATTTTTTTTATAATTTTTAGAAATTAAATAAATTAAATTATTAATGACCCCATGATAATGCTGTGATTACCACATTATTTAACGATTTAAATAAAATGAAAATATAATGTAAAATATAAGACCTAAACATGTAAAAAACCTATTTTATGGGTTGATTTCGAACCCTTATCACCTTATCCTTGAAACACATCAATTTGGGACAATTAAAATCCAAAAAATCATTCTAAAATAAAGTGACATTTCCTTACTTTCCAAGAGTTCCCCTCCTCTCCTCTTATAAAATGCCCCCACCTCTACCTCCTTACCCACACCTATCAAGCCTTTGTCTGGGCCAACCCCTTCCCATTTTGTCTCTCCACATCCCTCTATTACTCTTAGAATCCTCACTTTGGGCAGAAGTCTTCCCAAGCAAGCCATTGAGCTCAAATCAAAAAGAGTTACCCAATTTAAAGGTAGTGTCATCTCTTCTGTTCTTATGTTTTATTTTGCTTCTCTAACCCCATAAACTCTTTTTATTCCTTTCTTTTGTAAAAAATACAGTATCTTAAATTTACTAGGATGTTGTCATAAAAAGGATTCTAGCTACACACACACACACCTTCATCTAATGGTTAAATAACATATTGTTTCTGTGGATGGAAAATTTCTACCTCACGAAACAATGACTGTTCAAAACTCATATAACACAATAAAATGTGGCCATTAAGATGTCACTATATTTATATATTATATATAATATGTTTAGGTTTTACTTATGCTTCTGTATTTTTCATTTATGTCATACCTTTATGGTTTCCATTATGGGTAAACGCGATATCTTCATTTTAGGAAGTGCGGACTACCGCCCCCTCAAAGTGATTTGATTCGTTAACACCATATGTGGTACGTATAAAGGATAAATTTCATGATATTATATATGATAACACACTAGAATTATAATACTATTATGTATCATTATATTTAAATTCCATTAAATTTGAAATAGAAATGGAAGTAGCGTTAAGGCGTACGTACGACTTACCGTCTCCATGAACGGTGCATTTCATTTCTTTCCTCTAAATGATTATGTAATATTATAAATGCATGTATATACTGGATGTATATGATATATATGGAAACTACATAATGATTATAATTATTGAGATAATGGATATTTGACTACGTGAACAACTTGTAAATATAAGAAGTTCACTTTTGACTCAAGTATCAAATATTGACAAAACAACCGTTATTATCCTAAATAATTACATAGTGTTCATGACAAGATAATAGGTGATATAAAAGGAATAATGAACTTGAAAAAGTTTCTTAGGAAAGTATAAATTAACTCAAGTTTATTATTCTAGAGGTTAAATAATGATCGAGTCAAGTCGGACCCGAGGTAAGGGACTTCGTCTCAATCTCCTTTCATTGAGGTATATTTCGTTTTATACACAACTTTCTTTTATACGGTGTATAAACCCCTTTGAATTTTACTTTTATACAAAAGGAATCTTTTACTACGAAGCGTTTTACTAAACGACAAAAAAGGAATGTTTCTTTTAACGTACACGAGGACAGCGTCCTTTTCTTCCACCGCGAGTATTATTTGATCTTTGGCTTCCTCAACAAGCCGTAATGTTTTTAAAATAAAATAAATACAATATAAACTTTTATATATTTTGGTATTGAAAATGGGTTTGATAAAGGATTCTATTATGTCAATATATTTAAATGATATATTGTGGTTGAAATGTGGAAAGGTTATCATTCCATTATATTGGTTTTATGTGTTATAATTTTATAATGGTACTTGGACATTTGATGGGTGGTTATGTGATAAACCATATGGCGGGTGGTACCATGAATACCAGGATGAGTGGTTACGTTATAACCTCCAATTCATTGTGTATAGAAGTCGTCCGTATGGCTGTTCAATTAAGTATGTGTGGAAGTTGGCCGAATGGATATTTCATTAAGTGATATGTGTGGAAGTCGACCGTGTGGTTATTTCACTTAAGTATGATTATGTCTCAAGTTACCTTTATATGTTATGTGTTCTTTATATGTGTTTTATGGAAATATTTTGGTTATAAAAGGGTAAGTAATGATATTTTATTCAGTGAAGAGTTTTTACTACTTCATAAAGCGGAAGGTATTACTTTGATAATGTATACATGGTTTACTTGTTGTTTTAAAAACTAACAGTTTTCATTCTTTGTGTATCCCTTACTGATCTTTTTATGCTCACCCCAAGTTTTTTTGAATTGTTTTTCACAGGACATAATGAGGAATTGGGTCACAGATGGGATCAAGGGAAAGTCATGCTATCTAAAACATGGAACTAGACATGTTTCTTTTTATTATTTTTTTTATTTTATGGAAACTTTGTAGAAGTGTATACTTTGTAATCTTTTGAGATGTAATAGTTATGTCCTAATTCTCTAAAACTCTAAACCTGAAAAGATCCTCAATGTGAATTATTCATTTAATTCAATAATAAGTAAGGTTTAATGTAGGGTACTTATAGTTTATGCCCTTTATGGACAAACTTTTCCACCAATAAATAGATTGTTTTTTTATTTTATATTGGATGGCATCTTGGTGTTCTCCCAGACTAATGATGACCATACGAAACCTCATTGCATAATATTGAGTAAACTGAGAGTTCATCATCTATATTCCAAGATATAAAAATTTATTTTCTATATAGTAATGGTACATATCTTATGTCACATCATATACATGAAATTTGTCTCATTACATATAGATTCAGTCAAAAAATTTATAACGTGGGAGTAGTTGAAGACCGTTTTTGATATCTGATACTTTCTATATTTGGAGGGATATTATCTAGGGTTCATCTAGGAATTTTATCATAGGGTAGTACCACATTCATGATTGAACAATAAGTTTATAATAATGATGTTTAATGAAATGTGTGTGAAATTATATTTCGTGTTGATTAAATGCATGTCCCCTAAATTGATTATGATCCTACCCGAGCTGAGTTATGAGTATTCCTTGATTTATTATGGGAGCCAAATAATACTAGGACTATTATTGATCTAGGAAGATTAATTCATGGTGAATGGTTAATGACAATTGAGGCCACCTGAATTAAATTACCATATTCATTATCATAATGTGTCTAAAATAATTTATTATTTAATTTATTTATAGAATTTATTATTAGGTGAATGGTTTGTTCTGTATTACAACAATAAATATATAAAATACATATTTTATCATTGAGATTAATATATATGGAAACATAGATGTGTTGAGTACATGAAGAAATTTTACTATGAGAAAGACTATACACCTGGAATGGGAAATATTGTGGTTAAATTTTGTTCTAGAAGAAAATAAGTTAGTATATCAATGAGTGTTGTTTTGATTGGCAGATGATGGTATTGTTTAATGAAATGAATATATAGGACTAAGAGGTTTAGGGGTAGATGACCCTAATATCCTTGTTAGATGAGACCAAAAATCATAGAATGATTTGGGATGGTATTTTTAGGTTCTAGAGTGTATATAATTGAGAGAGTTACGTGTTTCTTGGTTGTTACATTATGATAAGAATATCAATGGTTTTAATATCATTAATGTATTTGGTCATCTTGTTGTACCAAAATATAAGAGAAAATAGATTAATAATGAGATCCATTCATCAAATTGGGATTTCCATTATTGTTTAATTTTTTAATCCAAATCATTGTAGATAGTATTTTTATCTACGAATGAAGAAATAGATAACATGTCCATGATGTGGTGCTACAACTGATTGTAGGAAAATGTTGGGGATCACTGACCAGGTGGTTTGATTTAGGGGTTTCCCATTATAAAATTAATATAGGGTTATTTGACCATGTTCATTGTGGTAGGAAAACCTTATAATCCTTTGAGGAGTGACGCAAAATTTGTGATGTTGGTTTATTGGAAAAAATTCCAATTCATGACAATATAGAAATAATTAAAGGATAATTCATTTGGTGAATTATTGGTTTAAGTGATAGTTAGTTTGCACCAGGTATCTTGATTTATTGTTTCGGATCCTGATACAAATTTTACATCATTCAACTGGAATGGCTTCTATATGGTTCTTGGTATTTATTTGTTTCTGAGAACAAAATTCTACCAGTTGAGAAATGGGTAGTTATAGTATGATATCCTTGTGTTAAACGTTACATTGAAAAAATAAATCATTAATTTTAGTGTAACATGGGAAAATAATTTTTCTCTTATTGAGTTATCCTATAAAAATTATTACCTGTCAAATATTTAGATTAAACAGTATGAAGATCTCTATGGTATACCATTTATATCACTATTATTCTATAATGAATATGGTGAGTCACATATGTTGGGATTGAGTCTCGTAAAAATGACATTCGAGATAGTTTAGTTGATTAAAATTACACTGTTATGGCTTAGGTTTGGAATAAGTTATATAGAGATCAAAATCATCATCCTCCAGAGTATTTATTGGGTGATCAAGTGATCCTTTAGGTGTCATCGAGTTTGGGAAACAATTAAATTTAGAAATTGGGTATGGGGGAGAATAAGTGTGTGGGGGCATTTTATATTGTGTAGAGGAGAATATAATTGTTGTAATGATTGATTGTTCAATAGTGATATAGTGATACAAAATATTGTATTCATGTGTAAAATATTGGGTTGTATCGTCTCAACCATTCTCTTGTGCTCGATTTAGAGTTTGAGATTGATGCTTCCTTTAATGAGCATTTGGTTTGTAATGTGGATTATAGTGAATTTTTTTTAGGGGTAGAGAATTGTTGATTCTGTGATTATTTTAGATACGTGGTCATTTTCATGTGGATTCATGGGAGATGTGGGAGGATATGTTGACCCAATGGGATGTGACTTTTTATTTTATAGGTATTTAGAATCAGGTATGTGATGTCCGATTATGAGGTATTATAATGTGGGGAGATTATAATATCCAGGACATCTAACGAGGTGTGTTCCATTTTTTTATTTAATCTACCATTATTTAGTTTACATAAATATTTCAACAGTGTACTGAAATTATTAGGGTTTTTCGGGAGGACAAAGACATGAAAATGGGTGGAAAGTTGACATCTTGTGTGTGTTTTATAGTTGGCACATAGTTAGTACTATCTATGTTCTACAACCATGCATCCCAAAGTAGGGTACATCACTATTAAAAAATTATGATACAAGGCCCATGAAAATGTGATGCTGAATACCACATGGAAGAAGGATTTCGCAAGGCCCCCACATGAGTATTCAAACTATGTAGGTGGCCAAGAAAAACAATTTGAATGTGTGTTATCTTTGATAATGGTAAACACATTATTGGAACATAGAATGGTCAATCATGAGTCCATATAATGTGCCTATTTAATCATAGGGAATTTTCCATTTTAAACTTTTACTATTTAAGTGTTCTACCCCAATAGTTTGCTTCATTACATCCTCTAGAAGTATTGGTGTTGAAGCTCATAATATAAATAATCCAATAGATTATTATCATTCAGGTCATGGGTGTTTGATGTTTATTTACAATAATTGATGTATTTATCATCAATGACAGTACTCTTTCCAAAAAATTTCATGAATCTTTTATGAAGAATTTCTCTCCTTCTAAGACCCAATTTGTTTTTGAATTATATTATTCAAATTAATTTATTCTTTTTAATATTTTTTATTAAAGAAACACTAAAAATAATATATTTTATATTAAAACACTATTTTTTCTTATTTTAACTAAAAAAATATAAATTGTATCTTTCACTACAAATAACACCAAGGTTATCTTTAATTACACGCAACTATGACTTCCCTCGATGGCTTTCATAACACACATGACAGGGGTTTACTGATAATAATATGATATGAATAGATATAGCCTAGAAATTAAATTAGAGGTTAACAATTGTATTGACTAACATATGAAAAAAAATATGTTTAAAAAAATATAATACTAATTAATAGGATACCAATTAATTAGAAATTAAAACATAAGAAACAATTAAATATAAAGGTATATTTTTATTTTTATACTCCCAAATGTGTTTTATCATAAAACATTCTCTAAATTAAATTTAATAAGTGGGATAATTGTTATATATATTTTATATATTCAATAAAATATTTTAGATATTCATCCAATACATCTTATAGATATAATATTAGAATAAACACAATTTTATGGTTAAAACCCTATATATTTTTAATGGTATTTTCCCACCTTTTCAAGTAGAACCCTTTGAAAATAAAAATTTTAGAATTTTGGTGGCTTTAATATTTCTAAATAAACATCATATTTGGAATAATAATAACATAAAAACAAGGTTATAATAATTTTTGGAATTTTTTTATGGTCTAATTTTTTTAATGAATATTTAATAATACTTGATTTTAATTCGAATCATGTTTTTCATATATTTTATTTATAAGGTTAAAATATATTTTAAATTGGTTTAGATTTTTAATTTGATACTGATTATATAAATTAATTAAAATTTTGTTAATTATAATAAATTTTACAATGAAATTTTGTATAAAAATATACCAATCATTTGATTGTTTTTACATTAAAATCTTCTAATGTTATGTAAGCAAGATTATTTTAAATTTAATTTCTTCCACTTATGGGATTATAGATTGCCAAAATGGATTCCATATATTAAATAAAAATTATTTATAATGGTTAGTATTTTAAAATTATCTTTTGACTCACAATATTAGTGAAGGTGATTAAAATAAGTTGAAATGATTGAGGTAAAATTATGCTTATCAAGGGACTAAACCCTAACATTAAGGCCCATAAAAACCTATAAACGTGTCCACAATCCATGTTCTTGGAATATGTCAACCCTATCATTTATTGTACATAATTGTGATCATTAAGGGATCTAATTTCATCTTGAAAAACGTGGTTGGTATTCTCCCTTCCAATAATTAGAAGAGGGCCAATCCACCTTCATTAAAAAAGGCCATCACCTCTAACTCATATTAACACATCAGAAAATACATAGGATTAGAAAATATATACCCAAGACACATTCCAACATCCTTACATTACTAATTTAATACTTCCTTTGGAATGAAATAAATCCTATGAAAATTTTTAGAACAAACCAAAAGGAGTTTCCTGATTAAGATGTTACAACTTCTCACGAAATTATTTATATTATTTTTTCTCCATTACATGAACTATAATAATTCCATTATTTATTAAAGACAACATTCTATTCAATTTAATACTATATTTTTATGATAAGGTGTTTATATACACATACACACACCTACATCTAATGGGTAATGGACATACAGATTATGTGTATGGTGAACTACTGCCTCACTAATTGATGACTGCTAATTTTTCTTTTACAACCTCTAATAGTAAATATTATGATAGAAAATATTATTCTAAATTTAATTTAATTTATTTAGTATTTTTTTAATATTCTTTATTTCTTTAAAAACATATACATTTTTTATTTTCATTTGGTGTATATATGAAAATTTTGTTTGAGGAAGTCTGGACTACCGCCCCTCAAAGCGTTGTGATTCGTTCAAAAACCACATGGAATGTATTAAGTATTGGTTTACTGAAGTTATATTATATATTTGAAATAATAATTTTATATTAATACTTATATATATACTTATATTTCATTTTTAATATTCCATTCACTATGATATTAAAAACTAAAACAACGTTCATGCGTATATAGGTTTTAGCGTCTTCATGAATGGTGTATTCCATTTCATAATTATATATTTTACAGATAATTATAATAAAAATATATTTTATGTACAGGATATTCATATCATGTTTTAAATTCTATAAATCATGATGTAATTATAAGGACTAAATGTAAACAATTTAATACACATAAAAAAGAACAAAGCCAATATTACTAGAAGTGAAACCATAACAAACGATTGTAAACAAGAAGCTAATATAAGGACATAATAAAACCATATATGGTATTAGATAAAATAATATTATTCTGGTAGAAATTGTTATAGTATTATAATTGTTATACATGAAGCTTTTACGATTATGAATATATTCAAGACACAATGTAAGGGAATTTAATCTCACATTTTTATTTCCGTGAGATATATTTTCTATTCAACACCTATTCCTTTTGTGTTGTCTGTATAATACCCTTGGATGCATTCTATGATTATCAAAATAATGATAATGGGTATTTATAGATCCATCTTTTGATATTTGTCTCATGGGATTCATGTTTCAAAAGATACCAATTCAGTAATGAAAATTTTCCACAATATTTCTTATTTGTGACACATGCCATGCCATGCACTTATATTTTTCAATTAGGTGTATATAATACCTTGTAAACGTTATATAAATAATATAATTATATACATGATATTTTTATCTTAATATAATTTCATTTTATTACATGGTGCATATGTGTAACATTGACCTAGTGGTAAGTGGTTATTGAAACAATTTCATTGCCTTTTGAGATTTTTTATATTTATTCTTCCTTTGATGAAATCATATGATACATATCTTAAAATATCTCATAAATTTTATTATAATTTTTTATTCATTATATATTTATGTATGGGTTCAATATATACACTCTTTGGTACATAATATAGCTAATAATGTGTTTTTTTATAAAAGCCTGACATTACACAATATTCGGTCAGAAATATCTGTTCCATTAAAACCATGTTTTTGAAAAACTGTTTCTAGGAATACTATACGAATAACCATTGATCATTGAAATAAATTTTTTTTTCATTTTTTACCAATTATTTCAAATGATTTTTTTTCTCTATTCAAACAATCATTTTCCTTTACTTTTCAATGTGGGAAAGTAATGTTCTTTTTACCTCATACGGCATGTATAGACATACCCACCATTAATTAAATGATGAATTTTTAATGTTTAAAAGGTCATTTTTTAATATGTTTTGTAATATTTATTTTAAAAGAAATGGTTTTGAAATGGATATAAATATATTTTTATATGATTTTAGGGAAAAAAAATTTCAAAAATTATTTCATGATCGTTTTATAAACTTTCATGGAAAATTATTTTCAAAAATGATATCAAGCATCATTTAAATATTTTTTTGTAAAATTGTTTAGAAAATTTGTTCAATCCCATTTTATATGTTTTAATGTAAAATGGATTTAAAATAATTTATAAACTCCATCAATGTGTTTTAAAGGAATATTGTTTTTAAAACATTTTCAATCTCTGTTTATATGTTTTAAAAGAAAATGGATTCCCAAATGTTTTGAAATATTTCACTATATTATTTCAAGATTATTTTCCTGATAATGGTTGTAAATTTTTTATGTTTTAATGTGCTTTTTTAAAAGAAGAAAGGATATTTTCCATGTGTAATGTTTAAAAAATAACATTCGCGATTATTTTCCATATATGATGACATAATTTTATGTTACTCATTCCCATCTAATAAATGATCAAATTACTCCATTCATAATACTTATTGAATATTTTATGCTTTAATAGAATAATTCTTATTACACATTTTTCTATTGAATGTTTTATATGATTTCGAATTACAATTCTTTACATAGGTTATTAAATTGATGAAATGATTATTAAACCTATATTTTTTCCCATATATTAACATATGATTACAGTGTTACGAATCCAATTTAATTTCATGGGTTATGATATTATTGTTTATGATTTTTTGGCACATGTATAAATACTTAATTATGATATTGGTATGATATATATCTCCCTTCAATAAAATAGGAAATAATAAATGTTTTATGATCTCAAATGGTACATGGGAAGACATACCATGCCTGAATCTAGAGTGTACACAAGAGTACATACCCCTCCAAAACAATATTGTACCTGGGAAGACATACCAATCCAAAAACAATATGGTATATGGGAGGACATCCCAATCCACAAACAAGAGGATGCATAATAGTACATACCAGCCTGAAATAAGAGGGTAAACAGGAAGGCATTACAAGGCCTAATAGGTACATGGGATATTAAGAAAATAATGAAATTGTACAAAGGCCTTGTTAGGTTGCTTTATCATTGGATTTTTATATGATTATGTGTCTAGATCAATTAAATGTTTAATTGTTATGTTACGCTTTCAAGAGATATTCTCTTAAGTCTCTTATGATAAATGTCTCATAAACATCCAATATATATTGTGATCTATAATATGTAGAGTATGATCATCAGATGTCCTGATCAAGTTTCATATCCTTTTTTAATTTTATGCTTACACATTTGATTTATTTACACTTGCTATGATTTGAGCTCCCCCTTCTTCTAATTCCTTTCCCCATGTTATGATGAAATTTTTTTGTAATAATTAATAATTGTGGAGATCAGTATAGAAGATATTTATGATATTTCACCACTATTTAATATTTTTTTCATGTTTCCAAATACAATGAATTATTAAGGTCCACATGGATATATTTTTATAATGTACTGAATATTACTCTAAAATGATGTAATATCCATGTTTGTCAAGCCTAGGCTGATGTAGTTGGTATCAAAATAATGGTTTATTCAACATTTGAAAACATGGATGAGTGAAATTTAGTGAGATACCAAGGCATTTTTATGGATATTTATAAGGATATATTTATGTATAAATATAATTTATATTTAAATTTTTTGAAAATGTCTTTGAATTTCGGTAAATGATAGAGTAAGTGGTTTTCTATAAGTACATCCCATTATAAATACTACATATTAAGGTGGATCTAGAATAGATGTGATAAGGTGTAAAATCTATAACAAGATGTCTCAGGATGGATTTAGGGTAACCATGTACATGAAAACTGGCCTTGTTGAACACCTAGTTTGACACTCCAATGGTATATTCTTTGGGAATTCAGAAACTATTCATCAACCATCTTGATGGAATAAATATTATTCGGATACAAATAACATAGAATAATTCTAAGGTGTCATATTGTAATAAATGTGTCATAATTTATACATTATATAATGGTATTCATGATTACGTGGTTCCTCACTCTAATAATTGTTCTTACTCTGTGATTTTTGTTTTATTTATTGAATGGAATTAGAAGGAACTATATTATTGGTGATCACAATGGGAGATATAGTGATTATCCCCCAGAAAAACAAACTTCAATTGATGTAAGAATACAGAGTATCATTTCTATACTCACCCAAATCTTTCAAGAAATAATCCAAGCTGGACTGCCAAATGAGGGAAGGAGGTAAGAACAATATTTTGAGTCCTTCCAGAGGAAATGATTTCTTCATTCATCAGGTCTTCTGATCCACATTTTTCTTAAACATAGATCAATAATACTAAAATTATATCTTCTATTATCCAATTTTTGTAACATGAGAAATTCATCATGTATATTTATCAGTTAGAAGGTGGAGCACATCAGTTTGGGACTATATTAAAGAATATGAGGCAGTAAGAAGAAATTTACTAGATGGATTGGGATGAGTTCATGAACTTATTTTTTTAATATATATTTTCCTTGGATTCATAATACGAAGATGAAATTGGAATTATGATATCTTATGAATAAGGACGATGAATCTATTCATTCATATGAATAAAATATTAGAAGCCTTACGAGGTATTCATTTGGATTTATCATTCAATCCAAAACCAAAATTGATCAATTCACATGTGTTTTAAAATCTAGACTTCAAATGGAATTGGTTATAATAGACATTTTTAGCTATGAATAAGTGGTTATATTTTATATGAAGATTGAAATAGAGGTTAGAGTTTAGTATCAGTCTCTTAGTTTAGATATGAAATGGAATATGTAGTTACAAAGAAAATATAATGACCATGGAGAAATGAAAATGAGCCTTCCATTGTGAAAAGATTATGGGAAGATACATTGAGGGAATTTCCGTATGGGGACTAATATATGTTTTATTTATGGAAGGGTCAATCATTGAGAAGATGAATTTTTAAGTGATGAGTGGAAGATCGATAATGATAAAAATAATGTGAACTCCCCATAGAATGTGTCTCCCAATATTAAGTGTTTCAATTACATGTATTTTGGCTTTTATTCTCAAAAGTTCCCCAATCCCAGGACTACCATGATTGATAAAAAACCATTGATGAAGAAAGAATATGAGAAAACATATAAGATCATAATGGATAATGTGAACCATAATAATTATGAAATAATTATCCTTCCCACCTTAGTTGTGAATTTTATGTTTGATTTAATTGAATAATCTCTATAAAATTATTATTATTCATTCTTTAGAAATATTTCATGTGATTACTTTTCACTACAGTTATTATAGAATAATAAAATCACATTTGATATTTTTTATGCATAAGGATGGACCCAATTTCCAAATAATTTTTGTTTGTTCTAGATTAGTGCATATTTAAGGAATAATGAGTGATTTATATTTTTGAAGGGATAAAAGGTTATATATTTATAGAATTATTAGTTTAAGCATTAGAAAATGTTTTCGAGATTAATCTATTATCTCACAATGCGATGATTTCTTCATATTGGATAACATATTATAAATACATTGTGATGAAGATAACTGAAGGAAGATTGGATGGAATATCATGGATCTCAGGATCTATTATTCCTACAGAAAAGAAAAATTCACCCTCAATTCTGGATAAAGTGGTGAGGTAGTTCAATGACCAAACAAGTATGAGGATGTCCTGAAATCGTACGAGTACATATTTTTCATTAATATTATTTAACTTTTGATGAAAAGATCTTGAAAACCAAAATGTTATCCAAGAAGCATAATTTATAATTAATCAAATGGTTGCTTAGATTATAATAGTTTTATTTCATTCTAAATGTTAAATTTCTCCTCAACTAATTCTCAATCACTCTCCATCATAATTTGATAGATACATTTTTCTTCCATGCTTATGTTTTTTGTTCCTACATTTGTTCACCTATGTGGAAACCAAGTTATATGTTACATTAGTCAACCAATATGATTCAATATTTTCCTCCTTAAATTATTTTTTAGTATTCATTTTTATGATGTGGGTTTTAATGAATGAAATATTCATGTACTAAATATTAGATAAAATGTATTAATTTAGAGTCTGAAATTTATTTTATTGGTGGTAGAATCTGACACTCCACAATTTTGAAAAGTATTTTTTTAAAAATAATATATTCATATATGGTGTTTTTCGAATCACGAAACACTGAAAATAGTTTATTTTAAATTAAAGAACTATGACTGGATTACGTGCACTACAAAAACCATATATTTTACAATTCTCTAAATAGAACATTATGGTTATCTTTCGTCATATGAAACAATGACTTATGTCGATTGCATGAATAACACACGTGACTAAGGATTACCAAACAATAATATATGATTATTAGATATAACCTAGAAATTAAAATTGAGGTTTATAATAGTATTAAATATATTATTAAATATATATGGTTTATAATAATAAAAGATTAATTAATAGGTTAATAATCAATTAGAAATTTGTGTATAAGAAATCATTTAATATAAAAGTTATATTTTTATTATGATGCTCACAAAGTAGTTCTTTATTAATAAATAAAATTAATTAAAATTATTAAGGGGTGTTATTATAATATATATGTTATATATTCAAACAAATATTTTTGATATTCATATAACAGGTTCAATTGACATAAGATATCAACAAATTGATTTTTATACTTAAAACCCTATATATTTTTAAGGTATTTTACCACCTCATAATGGATAAATCAATTTAAATCAAATTTTTTGATCCTTTGTAGATTTAAATTGTAATAAAATAATATTATTAAGCGAGACATGAATATTATATTAGGTAATTTTTTTATATTTTTCTACAACGTTTAATTTTATTAAAGAATAGTTATAAATACTGGATTTTAATTCAGAACAGTTTTTCATCAAATTTTTTTATAAGGGTAAATTATATTTCTAATTTTTTAAATTTATAATTAGATAAAATTATTAACAATTAATCCAATATAGGTTAGTTCAATAAGATTCATTTAAATTTTTTTTAGAAAAAGATAGAAAATGATTGATCGTTTTTTCTTTAAAACCCTACAGTGTCATCTTGTCAACCTGATTATTTTTAAATTAATTTAGGCCACATCTATTATTTGAAAAAACATAAATAGATAAAATAAGTGGAATCTAAATAATTTACAAATACACAAGTGACTTAAAATATTATGATGTTTTTATGCTATAACATTGATCTGTACTTACATAGACGTCCCTTTAATAGGTAAAAATCATACAATTTATGTTTCTGGAGAAGTACCGCCTCAGTAAATGATTATTATTTATTTTATCATTTAAAAACAATAATGTTAGAAATTATGATAGAAAATATATTTATATATTTAATATATAATATTTACCATTTCATTAATCTTCATTATTCATTTTAAAACACATTAAATTTTACATTCCATTTGGTGTAAATACTATAATTTCATTTGAGGAAGTATTGACTACTGGCCCCAAAATGTGATTTTATTCATTTATAGACAACAAGGTATATTTTATGTGAAGTTTTAGTCATGTTATATGGTATATTTTATATAGTATATTTAATTAAATAATTATTTATATACTTATATAGATACTAATATTTTATTTTATTTCTTTCATTAAATAAGATAATAAAGACATAAATAATATATTCCACTTCATACATATATAATATATACATTATTATTATACATATATATTTTATATAGATGGTATTTATATCATGGTTTACGTTTTCTAAATCATTATACAAGTATAATAAAAAAATATATAATAATTTAAGACACATTCTATGAACAACACATGTATTAACCGAAGTGAATCCATAACATTGAATTTTTATATAGTTTGTAATTTAAGGCCATTATAAAAACATATAAAGAATTAGATCTAATAAAATTATTTTTATTTGAAGATAAAAAATATATATTTATTAAACATGCAGCTTGTACATGTATGAAGAGTGTCTAGAAACAAGTAATGAGAATTTCATCTCTCTATATTTTTATGAGATATGTGTTTTATTCAACAACCATTTATTTTGTGTTGTGTGTTTAATAAACATTGATATATTATATGGTTAATTTAATTAATATTATGTGTATTTACATATCAATTTTATGATATTTCTTCCATTGTATTTAGGTTTCCAAAGTTACCAAATCAGTAATGTAATTTTTTAACAATTTTCCTTCCTTGAGACACATGAAATGTTAGAGACCTCTATTTTTCCATGAGATATATATAATACCATTGAAATGTTATATCAAGAAACAATTTATTTGAATGATATTTTAGGATTCATTAAATTCCATTTTATTACAAGGGTTTATTGTTTGAATTCACAAAGAGGAATGATTTAATTGAAATATTATCATTGGTTTTTTACATAGGTTATGTATAGTATTCCATTGCTGAAATATTATGATACATCTCTTAGGAACACTCATGAGTTTTTTCCCTAAGTTAATGATGTTATATTCATGTGTTGGATCTATTTTCATACTCATTGGTATATAATTCAATAGAAATGTTGTTTTTATGAAATATCTACTTTACCCTCCCTTTGGTCAATAATATATGGGCCCTCAAACCCGTTTTTTCGAATATCGGTTTCCATGATTATTCTATTAATATCCTATGATCAATAAAATACAAGTTTTCCTTTTTTACTATTTCAATTTATATTGAAGGAATATTCGTATTTCATTATAAGAGTGGAATTTTTATATCTTTTTTAACATGTAACATGAATGTTTTTCTTACGTCAAATGACAACGGTAGATTTTCCCACATTAAAATATATGAATCTATCTCTTCATTTATAATAATATATTCATTTTAATTACATTTTTTAAAATATATTTTCAAATAAATGGTTATCAAAAGGTTTTCCAAATATATATATATATATATTATGAAGAAATGTTTTTAATAAAAATTGACTTCCAAACCTTATTTTTTATTTTGAGGAAAATTGGTTCAATTTTTTTCAATATTCTATTATATATTTTCATGAAAAATTGTTTTAAAAATTTAATAATGATAATTTTATATAATTTAAATGAAAATGGGTTTCAAAACATATTCATGATCCTACAATAATATTTCAAGGAAACAGGTTTTGAAAATGATTTCATGTTATCATTATATGATTTCAAAGAAAAAGGCTTACATTAGAATTTAAATTCCTTCATTTTAATATTTCATTTTTAATTTCATGAAAATGATCTTTAATATGGATTTATATTTTAAATTACATTTTTAAAACATGAAAGGATATTTTCCTTTTGACATGTTTTCAAAATATACATCTATGTTATTTTCCATATAATATGTCATGTGTTGATGATATTCATTTCATTATAGTGAATGATTGAAGGTTTACATTAATACTACTTCTTTAATTTTTATATTTAATGATTCTTATGACTCTTGTTTCCCATCAACATGAGATATTCTTCTAAAACACAGTTCATTTCAGTGGTTATTCGTTGGAAGAAATTGATATAAAACCTGTATTTTTTCTATTGTTTAAAATATTATTATATGTTCATGAAACCAATTTCATTTCATGGGTTATGATATTATCATTCATGATTTTGTGGAAAATTTATGAATGATTTCATTTTGATATTGGT
The DNA here is from genome assembly GCA_963277665.1 of Viscum album. Classification (NCBI taxonomy): domain Eukaryota; kingdom Viridiplantae; phylum Streptophyta; class Magnoliopsida; order Santalales; family Viscaceae; genus Viscum; species Viscum album. The sequence goes on from OY728159.1 coordinate 1,934,592,144, forward strand.
GGGACCTATATCTCTCTCCTATGAATTGGTTAACGAAAAATGATTTATGAGATAAAAATATACATATGAAGAAATCCCATGCTTGAAAAAATATGGTACACAGGAGGACATCCATGGAATAAAACTTGAGTATACATTGTAGGACATAGTAATCTCAAAACAAGAGGGTATACGAGATGACATCCCATTCCCAAAATATAAGGTTATACGGTGCGACACCCAATGACCACAATAAGAGGGTGTATGGAAGGTAATTCCATGACCAATGTAAGAACATGGTTGATTAACCCAAGAATAACATGTTACAACATCCATCGTAAGCCACCTTGAAATATATTTTTGATATTTTTATGTGTCGCACATGATTTCATCTTCTATTCATATGTTATGCTTTCATGAATTATACTATTAATATTATTATTATCCATGTATTATGAACATATAACATTTATTATTATATCTAATATATAGGTTATAATAATAAAATGTTATTTTCAAGTTCCATTCCATTTGTTTTGATTCTCTTAAAAATTCCCATTATTTAACCTTAATGAGCATCTGAGCTCACCCATTCATAATATTCATATCCCCTTGTTAAAAATAATGGTTTTACGTATAATTTATCAAATTGGATATCTTTATAAGAGATGATAGATATCTTTCCCCATGAATTAAGATTTTGTATTTATGTATCAAAAGATAGTAAAATATTATGGTCCTCAGGCATTTTTTTTGTAATGTACTAAATATTAATATAAAATGATTTAATATACATGAATGTTAATCCTAGGTTTTTATAATCCATCTAAATCCCTAAAAATAACTTTTCCAATAGTTTTTTCAGTTGAGTTTTAGAGGTTTTTTGAAATTTGATCAACGGTCGTGTTTAATGAATTGGATGTCTAAAAATATGAGGTAGATGATATACACATGCTTCACATAGTCTTGATTCCAATATCATGTGTATTTGGTTGTGAAAATTTATAGTTTCTCTATATATTAAATTATCGGTACAAAAATATTGAATTAAACATCATATAGAATAGAATGACCATTAACGACCCATGTTGGGATCATTGATTATTATACAGACAATTTTATAGACAACCATGGGGTCTGACACACATTTCAACATGTTGAGATAGTTTTTAAAATGGTTAATTCTGGTTGGGGTTTATGATATCAACTTGTTTATGGTTTTTTTCAATTGATTATGTCGAGACTGAAGTTAAATGTTAATGAATTGTTAATGTATGATTTACCATACATTTTTTGGGATAAGTGATGTCAAATAGTAATGTTATGAATAATGGCAAAAATTAAATCTTATAAAAATGGGTTGAATTTGAAGAATGGAATTAACCATTGAAATTTGATAAATAATATAGTTAACTGGTGATGTATTTTCTTATTTAAATTTTAAATGATGATGAACCATTGAAATTATGAATAATACTTTGGTGTTATGTTTAATAGAGGATTCTATCCCTTGGTCATTCCTGAATGATTATCTATTAACCCCTAGGAAATTTAGTTTTTAGTGAAATTACAATGTCTCTTGACTCAATTGGTATGGAGATGGTGTTCCATATTGATGTTGGGATGGTATGAAATGTCCTTCTGAATCCCGGTTAGGAACATTGTCCAAGGATCCTTCTTTTCAACTATGTGACCCATTGTTATATAGTTATGATGGACAGAATGAGCCTTATAAGGTTTGATGAATATCTGTAAAATATAGAAACAAAAAAAACTTTTTTCGTTATATAATGATAAATGATGGAGGATGGAATATTTTTAAATTTTTATTATTATCAAAACATATTCATATATTGTATCGAATTTGATTTTTTTTGACACCGTTGGTGATGGACTAATTAGTTTTAATAACACTATTCATGGGCCCCAATTTTCTACTAAATAATACTTTGTGGTAGTATATTAGGATAATAGATATTGACCTATGATATATGGTTAATATAGGGAATTGGTATTGTTCATGGATGTGGGCACCATGCTTCATGTCTGGAACCATCTTGGGGATTCATAAATGTGTCCTAATTTTGGGATTCCTATTACATATGGATGTAAATGAAATGACATGGCATATTTAATATTTTTTATATGAATTTTCCCAGTTTTAGGGATTTTTATTTGAAACACATGATTATGTTTTAAATTTTTCCATAATTTCATAATTTATATATTGTGGCTTAATGAGATAAAGATGGTAATTTTCACCCCAAGTGTTCCATTATACTATCACAAAAAGCCATCAGACACGCATTAATAGGTAATTTCATCAATGATAATGTTTCAAACTAGCCTGAGGAACCAGATTAGTTCCACATGGTTTGGGATGTTACAATAAATGTAGGAGGAAGATGACTTGGTTACTAGTGTGTGGGAACAGTATCTACTAGAATATGGATAATATTTATGAGAAAAAATTAAATATTATCACTTATTACAATTAATAATATTATTTTATTGATTTTTTTTCTAGGTATGACTATATTTTCAGGGATTATGTCATTGTACAAATCCCAGTAAATACAATGTGTTTTGGCCTCTCTTATTTTTTATTTTATATGAAGTTATATTATCAGATACAACTAAGGGGATCATGATCATTAATGAGGTCAATGATTTTGATTTCGATGAAATGAATTTTTAAAAATTGAACAAATGAATCACTCTCACTATTGGATATTCAATTTGGGGGATCTATAGTTTCTAAGGATACATCCTTAGAAAATCGTGGTTCTAAAAATTATTATTATTCTCCTGTAATTCATTACATTTATACTCACTCTTCATAATATTCATTAATAATGTTATTATAATAAATTCAGTATAATTTGTAAACTAATATTTAATTATAATAATTGAAAAAAATTTATTCATTCATTCTATTGCATCTGTAATGATTAAAAAATGCATCAATTGTGTGTACATATAGAGCACCATATCAAAAACATGATATTGTTCTTTATTTGTTAATTATACATTGAGAGGGTATATAGTATTATTTTAAGGAATAATTATTTTTACACAATCATAAATACAATAATAAAATTACTAATATTTACATTTTTCATTATATCAATTTATTAATTAATTAGTTCATTAATCATGTGTATGTGTAAACTATGAAATCCACTAGAAATGATTCTTATTTCACATAATTACCAAACATGGATGGTCAAAAAAGATTAATTAGTAAAATAATATGTTGATTATAAAAATATTATAATTAATATGTGACAAACTTCTTTATACCATTACTCATCACATTCATTGGGAAATGGTTTCATTTATCTTTCATATGTGAGGACTAGAGGCTCCGTGATTGATAAATTTAATTTTTCAACATAACCCATAATTAATAGTGATATGAATTTAGTTTAATAGGATATAAAATATGGATTAAATTAATTTTTTTAACATGTTATATAATCCTTGGGTTATTTCACTTTCTTACACATTCATTCATTATGAAAAGCATTTGTATATGTTGGATAAATGCCTACTTTGGTGAAGTTTTAATATATATATATATATATAATGAATGATTAGGGAATGTGATATAATATTATTTACATGAAAATGTATGATATTAAATATGTATTATTTTTTATACATTTGATATTAATATAAGAACATGTATTAAATAAACCATTTATGTTCATTAAATTTTGTCTAAAAAAGTATTTCATGGTGATTGTCTTCAAGGGTTGTAATTGAAACTGTATGAGGTATAAGTGTAAAATCTTAATTAATCCTAGGATATATAATTAGTAACCATATTTAATATTTCATTGATGAAATTATTATCAAATAACAATGATGAACATTATCATTGCAAATCATTTGCAGGAAATAAAAATATTTATCACCAAAAATTGATAATAAGTTATATAGAACAACTATATTTTTAGTAGTGAATTATAAGTTAATTACATAAAATTTATATATATGAATATAAGGTTATAAAATATATTATTTTGATAGTTAATTTTTTATTTGAAGTTAGAGTATGATCTACTATGAGGAAAAAATGAGGTAAGCGATTTTAGCCATAATATTTTTTTTATTGATACCTATTTTATTATATAATCGAATTTTGTTTTTTTATATTATACATAATTAATTTATGAAAATAAAATATGATTTATTAATAGATTTTATGTTTCATTTTCATGATATTTCCACTTTAATGTATTTTTATTAAACAGATGGCCATATGTTACTTTTTTCTCAACATATGTTCTTTTCCCCCTATGTCATGAAATCTATTAATTCATGTCAATTTACAATTCACATTTTCCATGAATTATCATTTCAAATAGTATATTTAACATTATATTTGGATATTAATTAAAATTAATAATATCAATCGCATTAATGAAGCAATTCCTCAAATAAATTCACTATACTGTCAAGCATAACTCATAAAATTACAAATGGAATTTTTGTTTCTTTTACCAAATTAATGTATTTTATATAATAATATTGGTTGAATTTATAAATATTTTTACCTCATTTAAATTAATTTTGTTCAATTCATTTAATAAATAAATTTCACAAAATTGATTTAATGCACATGATTAATTTTCCAGATGTTTACTTTGTTAAAAAACTATTCTAATGTAATGTTATAAAATTTTATAAAATGTTTCAATAAATATTATTTTCTAGAGTTTATTTTATATTACATATAATATCCTAAAATATTAAATTATATTTTTTAGTTTCTATTTATCGGTTACATTTAAACAATTGAAATCTATTTTACACATTTTCTTGGGAATTTATTTTCCTACATCCATTTTAGTTATGTAGGATACATTCTCTCTACACATTCATGAATAAAAAATGAACTTGTTTTTCTAATAGTTTAATGAAATATCCATTCTATATATTTTAAAATGAAAAGGGAAATTGTTTTCATTAATTAAATACTCATATTGCATCTAATTTTTTTATTCATATATTTCCCTTATTTTATTAAGTGAATTATTTAAATGATACCATAGATATAATATATCTAGATGGATTGTGAAATATTTTATCCTTATATAGTATGATCCATCATTAATTTTTCTTCCCTAATAATCAACTTTTATATAAATGATTTACTTCCAATGTTTTTGCAATGAGAATTTGCAAGGTTCCATTAAATGAATGATGGTTGTTCACCATAATGTCGAATAGATCCATCGATTGAATATGTTTTGGTCTGTGTTGAATATCCATTTACTATATGTTGTAAATAACACATGAATAATCATTTAATTGAGTTTTATTAAAGGGAAATGTTTTTTATTTTCATTTTATACCAATCTATTTTTCATGGGTTTATTATGGAATATTTAATGATTACAACAAAAAAATTCACTTTGGGAACTAATTGAAAAAAATAAAACCCAGCTTTATTTCATTAGATTTTTCTGATTTTTTTATTGAAAACATATTTAAGTAATTTGTTTTATTTTTATTATTTGATGTTTTAGACTATAATTATATATCCCTCCAATGGATTGGATAGATTTTAATCTCCTGAGATATCACTATGAACGGGTAGCAAGAGTTGAAAACAATGGTGTGTGGGTAGTTTTCCAAGCCATCTATGTTATATTAAAAATATAGGGAACTTTAATTTGTCATAGTTTTTCATGTTTACTTTTTTTCCACATTACAATGATTACAACAACTTATGTTATAATCAATATTTGACAAATTTTTATTTAAATTTATAAATTAATTCCTTGTTTTCATGATTCTGATCATCCATGTTATGAAATTATTGTATACCCTTTATTTACCATGTTTTTCATTATTATTATGTTCACCCTTACAGGGTATTTGATCTCACCCATTCTTGTGGTTAATTTTCCATATGATATGAAAGAATATATTATTTATTCATACCATATAGTTGTATCACTATTTGATAATTGATTATACATGTTCAAGACTCGTTGAAGATATATATTATTTTTATATAATAGAAAAACTTTTCATTTTAACAAGAGGAATTAATTTTTTTAGTTATACCTTTATCTTAATTCTCTATAACAAATAACTAAAATTTCATTGGATTGGAAACATGTAAAATATATTATAAACATAGATTTGTATCGAATACAATATTGACATTTATTTATTTTTTAGTTGGATATAGGATCACACGTCGAGGGGGTGCTACTACTAGTCATCCTGAAGTATCCCTATTTATAATCCTCATTTTGAGTTGTTGATTGTTTGAACAAGATATCTCAAATACATTTAATATCTATCTTTTTAATGTAACTAGTATATCACATTGCAACTACCACAATTATTAATGTAATAAAAAATTCATCTTAATTACTTTTTGATGTATCAGGAAATTTACGGAATGGATATCCCATGTACTTGACATGATACCCAAATTATTTCTCTATTATTTATTTTTCATCATACATCTATAACCTTTATTTAACCAAGGATGAAAACATATTAAAAAAATATAATACTGTGGTATGGATTCCATCACATTAATTCTTCATTAATATCTTCACACACTATAATCATAATCTCTAACATTATGAGTGTTTTGGTTTTTCTAATTTATCTTCCACCAATAAACATAATATTATAACTTGGAAATGATGAAAACATCAATGTCTCATATTTTCCATTCATTATATAAAAAGGAAAAAACAAATTCTTCAAATAATATATATACATTCAATTGGATAATCCATTATTAATTTTGTTGCTCCATTACTACACAAACAAAGGACAACATTACCACATTTTCGTGCCACCATACAAAAATTACCCTATTTATATGTTTTGTACAATGATCCTCTTATATTTAATTAACCACATTAGATCTAAGATCCTTATCCAAAATTCCTCTCGCATTTTTGTTCAATGGATACCATGCTCAATCAATTACCTCTTTGCGACAACTTTTTATATCAACCAATGGACTTTTATAACCTCTATATATTGTGAATAATCTTCTCCAATATAGACATCATCTTTATATATATATATATACATATATATTCCTATTCACCAAAAACCATACCACATCTTCTAGAAAAATCACATATAAGAAATTATTAAACAGCATCCATATGAAGCATGTTATTTAATGACAACCATCTTTTTGAGTTTTACAAGGGTTAATCATTAATAATTATCCAAAATCATCTCCTAATTATTAACATCCTTATTAGGAATGATATATATTGATAAAACCTACTATCAATACTAATATTTTTTAAAAATAATATAATATAAATAGTTAACATTTCACCATTAGGGTTATTCAAGAGAGGAATTTGTGATGAATACAATATATCCAACCCATTTTTGTGTGTGAAAACTTCATTAATGAAAATTAATTTAACATGAATACAAAAACATGTTTTCATTATAGATAATTAATCTATTAAAGATATTTTCTTACCAAATTTGAGGAAAATTAGGAAGGAATGATATTAGTAGTAATAAGGAATACTAATCACTTCATTTAGTTTGTATTAATTAAAATTATGGTTATTAGTTTTGAATTATTCATACATATTTTAAAAAAAAATGATATTAATCATATTATCTATCTCTAAATTAGATTTATTCGAAATATAATCCATTTTTAGGTGGAAATAATTCAACACATTCCTTTATAAAATGTAATAAATTTAATGGGATTTTTAAATTCAAGCGGTGCAATGAAAGGGGAAATAATAAAAGTCACAAATATTATGAGTTAAAATATTTCAACAAGATCATGATAGGGTAAAGGTATTTTATATTTAATGTGACACTAGATAATATTCCATTGAAGGATAATTTTCATATACACTTTTTATCATATAAAAAAATATATACACTCACATGTTTCATATATAGAAATATAATCACTATATAATCATGTTTTGATTGATCCAATTAAAAAAATAAATGAAAAAAAATGTCCATTTTGGATATATCCATATAGTAGGATTTATTAAGGCATAAGTGGTTCACTTAGGATATGATAAAAGTGTATGATTTATTAATTTTATGATAAGGTCAGTCAAATAGTTGAAATATTTATGGATTTCACATAATTTAATTGGTTTTCATTTAATTAATTTAAATATACCCTATATTGATTTATTGAGTGGTTTGAATAAACATATTAGCTAGAAAAAATTAATAAATACAAATTTATTTTAAGTGAGTTTATAGTGTTCGTAAATATGTTACAAGATGTGATGTTATTGTGGAAAAATAGAAAAAAAGACTTCTATAATACTTCCTCTAATCTTATTAATGTTAATGAAATGATTCATAAGAAATTTGGGATTTTAAAATGGGTAATCAATTATTTTTTACATAATTAAATGTTCTCTTTGTTTACTTTTGTTAATTTTTTATGGTTAAACAATGATAAACCCAATTTTTAATGTTTTTAAGTAATCATGAGGGAATAAATATCTTCAATAATAATTAATTATATAAGATAGAATCTACTATTAAATGTAAAATTTGATAATAGTGATTTTCCCATGCATGTAGTTATTAGAAAAAGATAATAAACGACACACCATGCCATACACATTAATATAATGTGAATAAAAATTTCTTAACCAAATTATTCTTCTAAGGATAATTAAATATATTAAGTTGTCTAGGGAAATTTGGTATTCATAATATACATATAAAAATCATTGGTATTTATTACAAATAACAGACAACCATGAAATATTTCTTCCACAATATTGATGTCAATATATGGATGATTTTCTTCATTACGCTTTATAAGAAAATGATCATGAAATTAATGATAATAAATTATATAAAAAAGTTGGACATAATTTCCCTAAAAATGAATTTTTGTTGGTAGTGAGGATCAAATAAGAAAATAATTTCATGTTGAAATTTTTTTTAGTCATAGACAAATATAATACATAGTGTTCAAAATATAAAAAATATTATTTAATCTGAATATACAAGAATTGTGTTCAATAATTTAGAATAGAAGATTCAAAATCAATCCATAATTTAAATATAGATATAAATATGAACTATATATATAAGTTATTATATATATAACCTATGAATCAACTTTCATGAACATTATTTTTTTTCAGGGTGAGGAATATTATTGTATGTGTGTTGGAAAATCAAACTATTTTCTCCAAAGATTTTATTTAAATATTTTCCTTTCATGGGATAATAATATGTGTTGTGAATAATTTATATGATTAAATCATATTTGTCTAAAACATTTATTTATGGATTATAACTCAGGAAATGTATATCATTACAGATCATATTTTATAGACTATATAAAGAACTAACTTGCAATGGTCACATATATATATGTGTGTGTGTGTGTGTGCGTGTTCATTTTTGGTAAGTATATCCTTATCCTAAATAAATACACATCTTCTTCATTTACACATGAGGATGAGTAATTCTATGAAGGAAGATAGTTACAAACCTGAATATTTGAAATTCAAATCATAATCTTTATATATTCAGAGATGGTATGCTTATTTTTCCACATTTTATATCCACATTATATAAATTAAACCATGATCAAGGGGATAAGATACATATTTAGTTAATAGTATTTTTTTATTCCATTTAGTATATTATGTGGGATTCCTATATCAAGCATAAAATATTCTAAAAATACTGTTTTAATTCACTCATGCAGCATCTGATAATTTATTCTTATTTTTAACAAAAAATAACGTAATATCAGTGGTAACCCATGAATTAGATTTATGAAATATTTCATTTAGTAACTAAATATTTCATAAATAGAATTATTCAATTATTCTATAATTTTTTTAAAAATTATTTAACCTTATGTTGATTGTATGTGTAAAGGTAAGAGAGATGTTACCAATATATAGATGAGTGGTGTAAAGGTAATATTGTTTTACCCTTACATATATCAATTTAATAAGGGAAACCATGGGGACTTCAATATGTGTGTGGTCATGAAAAGGAAACTATTCATTTCATATACTTGGAAGGGATCATGTATTCATCATAATCAATAACAGTTATAATTTTTTTCATAATGGCCATCTATACATACCATTATGTAGTGTGATCTCCATAATGGTAATTACCTATCCCACATATGGGTAAGCCTTAAATTCAATTCACTATGTTGGTGTAAAAAAACCTCCTCCCATAAAGGTAATCTACATTATGGTTTTTGTATAGAGGTATCAGTATTATACCCTTATGCAGAATATGGATTCCATATATGGGTAAACAACAATGTTTTATTTATATTTTCAAAATTCATAAATTGTATTAATAATTAATAAAATGATTATAAAATATTTTAAAACAAGTTTTGGGAATATTTAATTTATATGGATTTTAAAAGAGTATTAATTATTATATTTTAATTAGTAAATTAAATTTTTATAAAACATTAATTTTTCAAAAATATTAAATTCTAATACATTGTATACCTCTAAAAAATATTACATGACTTATGATTGGAAAATAAAATCAATTAATTTCTAATCATAATTCATACGTTATAAAAGATTATAGATTATGAAACAATTAAAAAGTATATCATATTTATATTAAAATTTTAAATTATTTATAGATAATTTTTTAAATTATTTATAATTAATGAGGGCCTTATTTGGATATTATGTAAAAGAAATACAAGTAGGGTTTTGTGATTAAAATTATCATTTATTAAATAAGGATTTCATATACAATATATGGATTATTTAAAAATATTACATAATAGAAATATGATAATAAAAAATATATAAATATTCAAATATCATATATTTAAATTTGAAATTACTTTTAAAAATAAATATGAATGTATTCATGTGGGAATAAATATAAATTTTTTATATTCAAAACTGAGGGATATTTATAATGTTAAACATTGAATTATAAAATAATTTATAGTTAGTTTTTTATGAATTTTTCATAATTATTTATCTCATATTTAGAAATTCAATTTGTTCATTTATTTTAAATATTATTCTAAACTTTATAAACCTATAGTACATTGTTTTTTGAAATTTTACTATTGGGTAAACTACAATTTTTTTATTAAACTACATCTATATAAATCATCACATTATATGCATGTTTCAATAATAAAGATTGTTTTTTCATTGATATTTTCCTTAGTCTCATGAAACATATGTCTTTGATTAATTCCATTATATATTGATTTATATTCATTGTGTCATTTAAAGGGATGAGTTGTATATTACTATGTTTCAAAGAAATTGGTTTGGTGGAGGAAATATTACTAAAATAAAATTAATATAATCATTCATACATTAATATGAATAACATGAGATAATAAAGTGTGACTAAAATACCCTTTAATGAAAAATTGTTTGTCTCGTTCTAAACATACAATTTTGAAGACATTGATCATTGAACTGACTATTTAAGATCAATAAATGAGTACTGCTAGAATTTATGCTATATTGAAAGAAATTTATAAGGGACGTTATATTTTCAAGACAACACCATTAGTATTGGAATGAGTATATTTTAATTTTCCTATATTATCATATTAATTTTATTTTATTTTGTTCATAGTATCTGGGTAATAATAATTGATAGGATATTAAATGAATAAATTTAGGTAAATTGAAATGTTGCATTCAATAATTTTTTTTCCATTTAACAATGCTATGGTAAATTAAGTTATGTCAAAAAATTGTTTTCTACCAGATATAGTCATGGATTATTTACATGATAATTAATGTAAATCATGGTAAAAAATTTATTACAGTTCATAAATGTATAACATGTTTTATTAAAATATTCATGCATTATATTACGATCACATTTAATAAAATTTTATTTTAGATAATCTATCAAACAAAATTTTGAGATGATAATAGAATCTATTTTATAGAAAAGGCATAATTATCATGTGTAATAATAACATCACTCAATGAAAAATAAAAATCAATTGTAGGATCATTCTTAAAATGGAATACCATTACATAATTTTTCTCAAACTTGATGGAAGTTTCTATGTGTTTAATCATTCCACTCATAGGATACAATCTGTTGAAGCTATTGAAATAAAATATTCATATTATTTTTAAAATCATAATAAGAATTCATACTAAATCACTACAATCAAATTGGTCACTATAACGTCAAAAATTCAAAAGAAATGTGAGAGACTCAATGCCATTCAAATTATTGTGAACATGAAAAGTATAATTCATGATCAAGGAATGCATGAACTATATGAATTGCATTATGATTGTTTCATTTCATATTATGGGAAGGAATATAAATATACACAAACATAAATAAAATTATACTATATTTATTTGAATTGGGGAGGCATGGTTCAATTTTAATGCTATAGTTTGAAATATATATATTTCATTTTATAGTATATTTTTGAAAGGATTTAAAAGTATGTAGGTAATTAAAAAAGAAATGAAATTTGAAACCATTTTCACAATAACCTAAATTTATTTAAGATTTATGAACATGGTATGGGTTATCTATACTATTGTACCAATATGAAGGTAAATAATGATATAGATAATGTTCCATGAAAGAATGAGATGTAAATCGATAATGTAATATCCATATTTCCACTCGATGTGAGAAAGAAAAAAAAGAATGATATTTTATTGTTGTCACCAGTTGTCCCAATGGGAATCATGTCATGAATACCGTAATAATACCTCTAATATGATAATGAATGGGGACTAGCACTAAATAGACATATCACTCACATGGGAGGCCTTAGCCTATAGTACATATAAACTCAAAAACTTTTACATGCCCACACAATGCTAAAATAAAATGCAACTAATAAACCATTCATGCATACATATAAACCCACCAATATATTAAGACAGAAATACTAGAAATTAAAACGTCCAAATACAAGGCCTTTATAATGATTAATGAAAATAAGACCAACCTAAATTTATTTAAAGGGAAAAAGGTCATGGTAACCTCTTGAAATCAACTCACAATGTCTGACTCCTTATGATTTACCCGATCCTTGTCCCTTTAGGACTTAGTAAAAAGGATAATAATATGTATAAGGAATGAAACATGAGGGAAAACACATTCATGGGTAACTATAAAATTACATAGTATGACACCAGGAAATAACGAAGAATATAACATCAAGAATAACTATCATCTCATCACTAGTATATTTTTATTGTGCATATACCATGAATATGGACATACACTCAATAAAGTCCCATAATCATAAGGATATGTCACAAATATAATTCCATCCATTGAATTTTGTTTGAATTTTCCAAATTACAAAAAAATCTCATAGAAAAAACTACATTAGTCACAAATAAATGATGACATCCATATGAGATGTCACACTTATCAGGTCTCTAAAAGTAGTACATGATGTAATTCTAAAAATAATGACACATTGACTAGAATCACACCTAAGAACATGGGGTATTCCAACAAATCAATCTATAATAACCAACAAATTAGAGGAACAATACACAAATAGTAGTATTCATGATGATACCTCGAAAACATTATTTGTAAATATGATGATATATGATTTAACTTGTAGTCATGGGATGATTTCCAAAACTATATCGGATAATAAACTCCCCCTATAGGGATCACCATCCATTATGTAAGAGGTGATTCTAAACAAAACATCACATAATGGATCATGGGAACAAAACGTATCTAAACCTATCTATTCTAGAAATTAATATATTTATATTCCATCTTTGAACGAGTACATGGATTATAAGGGAAGTACACAACATGCCCATTTAGACATTGGTCCCTCTCATGTATCAAAACCCATGTTGATGCATGAATGCTTCTTGTTGTGTCCATTTCTAGATAGTGGTGTCAATATACATATATTCATTCCTGTGTCTATGTCCATGTACCATATTAGCTATAGACTAAACTATTATTTCATTGTCACATGATATGTGACATATGTCCCATGTCGTGTGATATTTATCTTCTCCCCAGAACACTACCACTCTACATGTGGACATATAAGGCGTGTGATCCTAGTTGATATGTTATATAACCAAAATTTTTCTATAATATAAAATAAGGATCACACATCATCATGTACCACTAATACTATTGATATGAACATGAATCATATCATAAAATATGGAACACATCTTGAAGATTCATTTCATCGTCGATTACCGAGTTCCATACCATCAAAACCATTTTATGACTGTCCAAATGCGACACATTTTATAAAAAATATAAATTTAATAGGAACCCTAAATCATTCATAGATTGATTATTATTCATCACAACTCAATCCCATCACCGATCTAAACCTAGATCCATGATAAAAATCTATTTCACCAGCAAATGGGTGCATAATAAATGTTTATCTAGTATTTTCAAACTATGGGCCAATGGAGTTTTTATTATTGAATGAAGAATGGTGGGAGAAATCCTAGGGAAAAAAAGGGAATGATCCTTACCCATTTTTGTTTGGCCAAGCTCCATTTTAATTTCAAAAATGAAAGAAAATAAATATGAAGTAAAATACTATCCCAATATTCGAATTTCATAACATGCACCATCAATATTATTGAATTTTAAATCAATTTTTCCCCAATTAGATCTCATTCATCATATTAAAAATGGTGAATGAATTGAAAAATTTTTCATGACACGTCTCATGGGGCCCTTGACGTGACTACCCCAAGCCTGCCTTCCATAGGCCAGGGGTTGGGGACTAGAACCAAAGGCGTAATTCCCTAAAACTGGGAATTCATTACCTTTATAAACTGTAAACACACACAACAGGATATTAATATGAGTAAACTGTATAACCCAATTAGTGATAAATGTAAAAAGGGGTCGGAATTCATGCTCAACAGTAAAGGTATATGTACAACTTGAAACAATACAACTAAAGAAAAAGAAGTAAAAGAAGATATTGGGTCATCCTCCAGGATTCCAACGTAAACAGTAGGTACATATAGCCTCCTCAACACTCAGAATCCTTCCTTCTCCTCCACGTACTGACACGCCATATGGCCCACCTCCTGGCACCGTCTAGTCCTAGTACTCTCAGCCTCAGTCAGTGTTTTTCGTTGTCTGCAACCAACACAACAAGGTGCGGGCATAGCTCGGGTAGGGGTGAGTATAATGATACTCGGTAGGGAACCCGAGACCCTTATGATCTCACAAAATCCAAAAAGGTTAAAACAAAAAGTATGAAATCAATAGATAACCTTACATAGTTATATTCCCATACATATACCTATGTTATCAACTGATCCATCTAAATCATGAGGAAAACATAGAAAAACTGACTCAGCTCAACCAGGATTTTATTCTAGGGGAAGTATCATGAAACATCCCCAATCACATTGTTGAAACCTCAACTACTAGACAACTCCTCCTCTATCGAGTACAGTGTGTATACCTCAACACCAACCATGCTTTCCACTATCATTGGACTTTTTAGGTACTCCTCATGTCGATTAACGTGGGTCTGCCGCATCACCAAGCATGCTCCCCACCGTGGGTGTGCCGCATCACCAAGCATGTTCCCCCTCGTAGCCTGCTGAGGTACTCCTCCTGTCGAGAACTATGGGTCTTCCGCGACACCAAGGATATCCCCAATGTGGGTATTTCGCAACACCAATACACTCCCCACTACGCTAGTAGAGTCACTCCAAGTCAAAACGGTTAGCAGTCGTCAGGTCTCAGCCAGCTACAAGGTCTTTGCATTATTCTTGCTTGTCTCCAGGATGATCCGCTCCATGAGATACCGGTTAGCACTACAACATTCAAAAAGTCTCAGGAAGAAGTATTTCAATTTCCTCCACATCATAGGGGTCTCAACGCAATATATGGCACGTCAATCAGATGCTCAGTCCGTTAGTTATTAGCCTATTAGTCTCGGGGGACCGGTGGATTCGTGATCGACCCAACTAGACCATACGCCATCTCAATCCAAAACTCACTAGTGTATCACTCAATGGGATTGTCTCACTCCATGTATTCCATCGTCACTGAAGTTTCGTCAAACGGACTTCCAGTGCCATTGTTATGCCCAAAATAATTATATGGGTCGTAGTGGGATCTGGTCCGGTCTGACCCGGTCAGACCGACCTGGCCCACCCCATGATGCGGACCGGTCCGTTGGGGGTCTAGAAAGATGTGGAGCCGCGAGTGGAATGGGCAGGTTCGGTCAGGGTTCCTCGAGGGGCACGGGATGGTTCGGTCGGGGCGCCACATGGAGCACGGGTGGCTCGGGAGGCCGGCGGGAACCGAGAGCCGCAGCGGCTCGAAGGGCCAGCGGTGATGTGGCCAGCTGGTGGCATGGCCGGGGGGGGTCGGCTAGTAGTCATAGGGACGGTTCGTTCAGGAGGCTAGAGCACCTCATGAGCAGAACAGGTCGTGGTGGTTGCGGGTGGCAGCGACGTTGCCTTTGTCATCTTTGTCCCCTAACTTCATTCTGAATAACACCATAATGAAGAATGGCCGAGGGGGTTGGGCCATGTTATTTTTTCATGCACCCTCCGCATTTAGAGTGGTAGCATATGGCTCAAAAATAAAAAATAATGATGAACATAAAAGTTTACAACCTCATCAAAGTTTGATTTTCAAACCGAAAATGAAACCAAAGTAAGAATATGAGAAATGTATTCTCAAGAAAATAATCCCCTACCTCATATTTCTCATTGATGATGATGAGGAGGGAAGGAAGGTTGTTGAAGACGTCCCACATCGGTTGCCTCTGCAATGTGATTCCCTGGAAGAAATCGAAGACATTCCTCACCAGCGTTCTTTGTGGAGGAATTGTTCTTATTTGGAGAGTGTAATCCTTCAAGTGTTGGGTGTCACGTCACTTTACCATCATTTTTTCACATGGTTAAGTCGACCCAAATCCTTCTCCCAAGCTCTATATATATAGGAGAAGGGGGTTGGTAGGTAACGATTGTGAAATTTATGACGATTCATTTATTAGGAACCTACCTAAATTCCTATGACACTGTTACATAATTAAAAAAATGGGAATCAAGTTAACTAAGTAGGAAAAATTAAAGGTATGGTCATTGTCACAATTAATGTGGATTAAGTAAAGAGGATGCTTCAAATTAATGAAGGGCATTGATATTTTCTCTCAATTAATTTGGGGTTTATTCCTGGGTGGTCTCCACCACCATTACCTCTCATGGGAGGTTATGGTTCCGCTTGTCCCCAACACCATAACCTCTCATCAGAGGAAAAGGTCTGGTGGCCCCCGCTTCCAACTTCTACAAGGTGGTCTAGATCTAGTGGACCCCACCTCCCAACACCCACGTGGTAGTTGAAAATAAAAATAATAATGTAACTAAATATTATTTTTAATTAATTCATACAAGAAAAATCCAAAAACTAAATTTCATCTGCAACCAACTACAATAGAGGTGAATGTCTTCTTAAGATAATACTGGTGCTACGAGTTCAACGGTACCCAAAGATTCTAATTCTGAATTTCGGTCCCAATAATATAAAAACTCACTCGTATGTTTACTGAATGTACGTGAAAAAATTTTGAGAATGTGATTCTGGGCACACCGGGCCTCAGAATCACTTGTCATCAATTTTTGCGGACATATAAAATTCCCATATATTTAAAAAATCATGGAAATTCATGGTCTTTACATTCTCCCAGCAACATGCTTCATGTCACCATAAGCCGCAACTCAAACAAAGGGAACTAGTGAGGGTACTAACCACGAATCTGAGCCTCCTGCTCCCATTTTCTCTCCTGCAGGTTCCTATACTGCCAGCGAATGCGCACCAAAGGTATCGACTATCCACGAAGGACTCTCTTCTATCAATCCTCAATCTCAACCGGAACTTCCATAAAAGTCACCCCATTACAGACATCAAGCTCTCCAAGGTTGATGATGTTAGAAGGTTCGTGCACGTTTCTCCTCAGCTGAGATACATGGAAGACGTCATGCACCCGATGCAACAGAGGTGGAATAGCTAAGAGGTATGCCACCTTTCCAACTCTAATGAAGACCTAAAAAGGTCTGATGATCCTCAAAGATTACATTCCACCTCGGCCAAATCTCTGAAAACCTCGTCGAGGTGTGACCCGTAGAATGATGTGGTCGCCATCCTCAGACATAATAGGTATTCCTCTCCTATCGACATATGACTTTTGGCCGCTCTATGCAGTCTTCATCCACTCTTGGATAATCAGCACCTTCTCTATGGTATCCAATACAATCTCTAGTTCCACTAGTGCTAACTCGCCTATATCAGTCCAACAGAAAGGTGATATGCAAGGTCACTCGTACATCAACTCAAAAGGTGTCATCGCAATGGTGGAGTGATAGTTGTCTTTGTATAAACACTCCACCAAAGGCAAGTGATCCTCTTAGATGTTACCGAAGTCAAAGACACAAGCACCTAGCATGTCCTCGAGGGTCATAATGGTCCTCTAAGTCTGACTATATGTCTGGGGATGGAAGGCCGTTCTCAATCGATTTTTCATCCTGAACTCCTCCAGCAACCCCTTCAATAGTCGGGAAGTAAAACGTGCATCATGATCATAGACAATCGTCGTGGGTACTCCATGCAGCTTCACAATCCCTTGTACATAGAGGCATCCCATGAACTCTACTGAAACCTTCTCTCTGATCAGTAGGATGTGTGCCGATTTGTTGAGTCGATCGACGATCACCCAAAGAGATTCATGACCCCTAGATGTACATGGAATTATTTTCCCTAAGTCCATGGATATCCCATCCCACTTCCACTCTAGGACCTCAGAAGGCTGAACCAAGAAAACTGGTACTTAATGCTCGGCCTTCACTTACTGATAAATGAGGCAACGAGAGACAAACTCTGCAACTGCTTTCTTTATTCTCGCCCACTAGTGCTATCATTGGAGATCCTGGTAAATCTTCACCCCTCATGGATGTACCACTAGAGGTGATGTGTGGAAATATCTCAACACTTTCTCCTGAAGTGACACTGGTACCGTGGTACGTCCTTTGAAGAGGATGACATGCTCCGCAACTTCGGAAAATCCTTCAGTTTCCTGTCATGTGGATATCTAATCATGTCGTGTCTCGTAGTCAACGTCCTCATGCTATGCATCCTTTACTCACTAAAGAAGTGGGGGAGTGACTATAAAAGACTGTAGAAAAGATTCTCCATCTCTATCCACAAAGGATATCTGCAAAGTTTCCAGCTGCTTCATCGCCTCACCAAGCATCTGTATACCAGATCTCATATTGAGTGCATCTGCAACAACGTTTCCCTTCCCAAGAGTATAGACTATCTCGAAGTCATAGTCCTAGAGGAAAAAAATCCAACATCACTCTCTTGGGATCAGGTCATTCTTAGATAATATATAACTGAGGCTCTTGTGATTAATGTACATGGTAAAATGCTAACCCATCATATAGACTCACCACATCTTCAAAGCGAAGACCATCACTGCTAACTCCAAGTCATGGGTAGAGTAGTTCTGTTCATGCTATCTCAGTTTCCAAGAACCATATGCGGTCACTTCTTTCTCCTGCATTAGGAAACATTTGAGCCCAGTCCTTGATGCGTCATAGTAAACTACGTACCATATGCCTTCCACTAAAAGCCTCAAGATGGTGGCACTAGTCACCCTATGCCTCTGCTCCAGAAATCTTTTCTTGAGTCTCTCTAACCACACGAAGGGTTTCCAATTCTTCGTTAGGCTGATAGTGGTACTGAAACTCTGGAAAATCTAGAAAAAACCTCTAGTAGTATCCCGCAAAACCTAGGAAACTTCGTACCTCTGTCACAGTCATGGTTGGTTCACAAGCATGTACCACCTCATTCTTCGTAGGATCCACTGAAACTCCATCATCCGATATGACATATCCTAGGAAGAGATCCTATTAGATCCAGAATTGTAACTTCAAGAGCTTACCATAATACTGGTGCTCTTGGATCATACCCTGTACTACTTGCAAATGATAGGCATGCTCCTCTTCAGTAGCTGAGTAGATCATAATGTCATCGATGAGGACTACGACAAAGCGATCAAGGAATGGCTGATTGATCCTATTCATGAGTCCCAGAAACACTGTTGGAGAGTTGGTTATGCCATATGGCATAACCAAAACCTCATAGAGGCCATACCAACACCTGAAGGATGTCTTCGGCACATCCTCATCTCGCACCTGGAGCTAGTGATAGCATAATCTGAGATCTATATTTGAGAATCATCATGCTTCTTTCATATGATCGAAGAGTTCATCTATCCATGTGAGTGGGTACATGTTCTTCACAGTCACCTGATTTAGGCACCGACAGTTGAAACAAGGTCTCAATCTCCCATATGCCTTCTTAGTGAATATAATTGGGGTTACAAAAGGTGAAACAGTAGTTCGGATGAATCCCAATTCCTACAGGTCCCACATTTGTACCTGCAGCTCTCGTAGCTCCGTGGGAGAAATCAGATATGATGGTGTAGATATCAGTGTCATCTTGAGGTATAACTCAGTGTAAATGACTACCTCTATACGTGGGGGTAGACCTGGGACACCATTAGGGAAAACATTCATGTTCTTTTCCACCACTAAAGGATAACTCGAACTCTCCATATCAATAGCTCTGATGGTAAGGCTAGCCAACAGATTAGTGATCGGTTGCACTCTCCATTTAGGAAGTTCATATTGTGTTGCAAAGTCTCCCTTCTCACCGGTGATGATAAACCATGTCTCATCCATGCAGAAACACTGCACTTTTCCCTCTAATATAGTCAATATGTTCATGGACTATAGATAAACAGTGTATACCCAAGATGACGTCATATGGCCTCGACACCACTACTAGGAGATCCTAGATAAAGCTCTCACCTCCTAGATTAAGCTCACACATCCGTCACTAGTGTGTAATATTTGATTATTCTCTCATATGAGTCACTAGTAGTAAGGATCAAGCCAACAGCTTTGTCGGTATCTCTGAGCTATGAACAAGGGCAGTGGCAATAAAAGAATGATTGTCACCGGTGTTTATAAGTATTGCAGTTATGGTGGAGTAGACACAGATCATACCTTGAATCATCTCTGGAGCACTGTGATTGTAGGCCTCAGCTACCTAGATCTGAGCTCTCCCTTTTCCACATGCTCCTTGCAGTCGAGGAGGACCTACATTTGGTGGTGGTGGTAATATCTCGAATCATCACCCACCGCCAAGTGCAAGGCCATATCCTCTTCGACATCCACCTACTCCCTGCTGACTTCCTCAATCAAATTTATATCTCTTCTTGGGCATTCCCTAGACCATTTGATGATCATCAGTATGGAGGGTCAGGTAGGCATGAGCCATGTGACCCAGACCGTCGCATGTGAATCACTACCCGCTCCTGGCATGTCTGTCTCTGCTTTGGGTTCCCTGCACAACCGATCCAAAGTCATGCAGTCGTCGACCTATAGGTCTGGTCTTCTTGGACCTATACGACATCTATCTATAGCTAGCTGCAGAAGAATCTTCCATGTGATTACTAGTAGTGGGTCTCGTTGCTGGTGTATGATCATAAAATAAACTCTCCAACAAGAGGGCTCACTCTAACACCCCTTCCTGCGTCGGAATGCTAAGTGAGATCACTAAAACCCTGATATCCCACCTGAGTCCCCACTAGAAGGTTAGAGCCTAAATAATGTGTCCCACACCATATCAGTAGATTAGAGTGATAGTTCAGTAAACCTCTCTGAGTGCTGAGATACAATCATACTGCCATGCTATTGATAAAGTATCTCTTGAATGTGAACTGCACAAAGAGTCACTGGGACAAACTCTGCCAGAAACAGGCTCTCAAAATCTTCCCAAAGAAGTGTCACCTCATCATGAACATGGACCATAAATCTCCACCATCTACCTACTGCTTCCTATAGAAGGATGGAAGCAAGAATCACCATGAGATTTGATGGAGTCTCTACCATTCAGAAAACTCTCACAATGGATTCCATCGAATCCTCAATTGCATGTGTGTTCGTCTCTCCCATGAACATGGGTGGCCACTGGCGTTGAAAATCGTGCAACATGAACTAGTATCGTGCTCTCTCTGCTACTTGGGTTGGTGGAATCAGTGTCCCAATGGGTAATCATACTGTTTTTGCCTCCGCTAGAAAAGGGCTCGGCACCGATGCCTCGTCGCTTGGTGGGCTATCAGTGCATAAAACACTCAGAACCCTAATTGGCTATCTGGGTGGAGGCATCCTGAATTGAAATAGGTGTGCTACATTCAAAAAGTTATACCTGGTGAGCTGACACGGTGAGTTGACAAAATGAAAACTTTCGATAACACACACTCAATTACTGTTTTCGTGCACTGAGTTTGAAATTAAAATTCAGTGTCCTTTTGTATGAATACGTCGGCCGCTGATCCAAAACTGGACTCCATGAACTAAAAACCACACTCACTACACTTAACTCTATTACTTCACAGAAAAGATCAGAGTCCTATATTGTGTGGTAGAACCTCACTCTAATACCAATTTCTCACCATCCGTCCCCTAGGGCCCGTGTCGTGACTACCCTAAACATTCCATCTATAGGCCTGGGGCTGGCGACTTGCACTAAAGGCGCAATTCCCTAAAAATGGGAAGGCATGGCCTTTATAACCTGTAAACACACATAGAAAGATACTAACAAGTGTAAACTATATAACCAAAAGAGTGCTGAATATTAAAGAGGCTGGAATACAAGCCCAAAAGTAAAGCTACATGTACTACTAGAAACAATACAACTGTCGAAAAAGAAAGAAAAGCTGTTAATGGGTCATCCTCTGGGATTATTTCTAGAAAGGTAGGTAAAGATAGCCTCTTCATATATCCACGTCCATCCATATCCTCCACGTACCGAAACGCCATATGGCCCACCTCCAAGCGTCGTCCATTCCAGGTACTCTCAACCGGAGTCAGCGCTTTTTGTCATATACAACCAACACAACAAGGTGCGAGCACAACCCATGTGGGGGTGAGTATAACGATACTCAGTAGGGACCCCGAGACACTCAAAGACTCACAAAATAAAAAAAAGTTATTCCAAAAAGTATGAAATCAACAGATAACCATACGTAGGTATATTCCCATACATATACCTATGTTATCCTGTGATCCATCTCAATCATGAGTAAAACACAGAAAAAATGACTCAACTCAACTAGGATTTTTTTCTAGGGGTAGTATCAAGTAACATCCCCTATCACATTGTTGATTCCTCGGATGTTGGGGAATATCTCCTCTATTTAGTATAGTGGGCCTACAGAGACACCAAGCACACTTCATAATAAACTTGGACTGCTGAGTTACTCCTCATATTGAGAACCATAGATTTGCCACGTCACCAAGTCCCCCCCCCCCCACCGTGGGTCTTCCGTGTCACCAAACATGATCCACCTTGTAGCTTGCTATGATACTTCTCCTTTCATTTACCGTGGGTCTTCCGTGACACCAAGGCGCTCCCCACTGGGCTAGTTAAGTCACTCCGAGTCAGAACAGTCAGCAGTGGTGATGTCTCAGCCAGCTACTAAGTCTCCTCACTACACTCATTCATCTCCTATAGGATCCAATCAAAGATCTACCAATCGATACTCCAACATTCATGATGTCTCACGAAGAAGTATGTTGAAGGTATTCCAGGTCATAGGGGTCTCAACGCAATAGACAACACATCAATCGGAAGCCCGATTTGTTAGTTATTAGGCTTCTAGTCATAGGGCTTGATTGAATTCGTGCTAGACTCAACCAGACCGTACCAAATATCAATCCAAAACTCAATGGGGTATCACCAAAATGGACTTTCTTGCTCTAAGGTTCCCAACGCCACTAACGGTTCTTCAGACGGATGCCTGGTGCCAAAGTTGTGGCCAAAATAAGTATACTGGCCATAGTGGGACCGAGTCCGGTCCGACCCAGCTCGACCTCGCACGGGTCGACATGGTTCGGGTCGACCTATCCCAACCCATAGGGTTAGGCTCGTCTTGTGATGCAGCCCAATCCACTGAGGGTCTGGCAAGCCGCAAGGGCCACGAGGTGTTGTAGAGCCGTGGTTTCCATAGGGCGACTCAGTCGCGGGGTGCCGCGAGAGCGCGGGGACGGTTCGGGCGAGGCGTCGTGAGGGGTGCAGGCCAGTTCGTCTGGGGCACCGCAAGGGGAACAGGTAGCTCGGGAGGCTGGCTGGCGACCCAATCCAGGGCGGCCCAGGGAGCCGGCGGTGAGGCTGCTGGTTCGGCCTGCGGGCATCGTGGTTGGGGTGGCTCGACCGGTGGGTGCGGGGCCTGTTCTACCAGGAGGCCCGAGTGCCGCAGGGGTGGCATGGGTTGCAGAGGCAGTGGGTGGTAGTGTCGTTGCCTTCGTGGAAGAAGTATAAGATGTTCCTCATTGATGTTATTTGTTGAGGAAGCATTATTCATTGGAGAGCAAAATCCTCAAAGTGTTGGGTGTCCCGTCACTATACCAGTGCTTCGTCGCTTGGTGAAGTTGTCCCAAATCCTCTTCCCAAGCTCCATATATATAGGACAGGGGGGAAGGTAGAAAAATATCATGGAATTTATGATGGTTCATTTATTAGTAACCTCCCTAAATTACTATGACATTGTTACTTAATTTTAAAAAAGGTGAAGCCAATTAACTATGTTGTCCCAAATAATGTAATGTGAGTTGGTAAAATTAATGCAGAGGAAGTCAAGAGGCTCCTCCACATTAATTAGGGGGGGTTGAGTGTTTCTCTCAATTAATGGGGGGTTTAATCCCATGTGGTCCCCACCACCATAACCTCTCATGGGAGGTTAAGGTCTAGTGGTCCCCAATTCCAACTTCCACAAAGTGGTTTAGTTCTGGTGGACCCCACCTCCCAACACCCACACGGGTGTTTCCAATAAAAATAAAAATTTCATAAAATTTTATTTTTAATTTATTCTTTCCCCAAAAACCCAAAAACTAACTTTCACCCTCGACCAACTACGTCGAGGTGAAAGTGTTCTTATGTGAATATTGGCACTGCGAGTTCAACGGTAACCTCAGATTTTAATTCTGATCACCAGTTCAAAAGATAGAAAAACCCACTGATACTTTTACTAAACGTACACGAAGAGAAAATCATAAATTGATTCTAGGCACATCGGGCCTTGGAATCAGACGCCGTCAATTTTCACGAACTAGTAAAATTATGATATATTTAAAAAAATTACAAGGAAATTATAGGTCTTTATATAAAACAGCATCCTACCTTGATAGTGATCAATAAATTGTCAAGATGTATTTGGATCCATTATCTTTAGATATATCCTAGAGAACCATTTCACAACGATTGTTGGTCCTTGGTTAAGTCATCGTTCGCCAAGGAAATCTCATATAATGATCTCCAGTGGCTCATATCGATTTGTTTGGCTAGATTTCTAACCTTGTAAATATGAAATAGTAGAATTATAATACGAAATTTAATAGGTTATGGTAATTTATTAATTAATTAATCATATTTAATTAATATATTTAAACATAAACACATGACCACACCCGACCCTAACATCTATCATGATCCAATGATATATCGTGATAAGGATAAAAACCATGCTCTAAAATCAATGAAATCCTTTTATTTCAAATCCCATCCACTATTTAGAAGTAATTCTAATTTTCATGAAATATATGTGCATGTTTATTTAATATCTGTTGAATATTTAGAAATTTAATTCAGGTAACATTAGTCATCCAAATATCACACTATCATATCTCTGTTCTCTATATAAGAAAAATATAATGATGACATATAAAATATGAAAAAATAGATTCATTACTTTCTTTGCACCTCGGAGATTTACATACAAAAAATCCAAAATAATATACTACATAAATAGATATGGGTACTGAGCATGCATCTTTTTTTCCCTCTCCCAGATGTTATCATGAGGATTACCATGTACCATGTACCTAGCTACATCATGCTGAAGACCTCGTGTAGAAATTATAACTATGGTGGTTCACTGACTAAGTATGCCACATCTCCAACACTAATATTTATATATAAAGTTATAATGAAACATGGATATTTCTTTCCTCCACTACTGAAAAACTAACCCAAAATCATGATGAGACACTCAAGAACACATAATCTTCCACCTCAAACTCCAAAAGCCTCTACTGTTACTCTAAATAGGATTTATGATGCTTTTTAGAAGTATTTATATTTTCCATGATTATTGCATCATTATTTATTTAGGATATTCTCATCTCTAGTACCATAAGTTCTAAATCTCTTTGGTTGTCTATGTATAGTGTTGAACATTGGTGTCACCCATATAATGCCTCAAATAGAGACATACAAATGGTGGAGTGGTAATTATTATTGTACAATAACTCAAATAATGGTAATTGATCATACCAAATATAGAAAAAAATTATCATGAAATCCCACTACATGTCCTCCATTAAATAAATGGTCATATCAATCTTCAGGTTAGCTTGGGGGTGAAACATTTTCCCAAAATGAAACTTATTCCCAAAATACACTTCCAATCTCTTTTATAACATATATGTGAAAGAAGAATCATGGTTTGAAATTTTCATTGAGGGAACACCATGTTATTAGACTATATCCGTCACAAAAATGTGTCTTATGGTCTCTACACAAATATTCTCTCAAATTTCCAGCAAGTGGGATGACTTGGAGAGTCATTATATAATCACCCATATCAAATCATGTCACATGGAATAATGTGGTAATTCCATGAATAATTCCATGGATATCCCATCTCACATACACTTTGGAACATCGTGGGTTTGATCCAAACTGACTATAACATTGTTCTCAACCTATATATGATGAAAAGTAAGTCATCGATAAAAAAACATGAAAAATACCTATCCACCAAATCTACTTTTGAAGGCCCTCTTATGTATTGTCCATATAAGGATTAATAGCTAATGATGAAGTAATAAACTCACTACAAACCTCCTATCCCGCTCAGTGAATCTAGCATCACCAGGCATCCTCTGAAAAGAATGAAATTCTCCCGACCAAATGAAAATCCATTAGGAGCATATCTAGTGAATATTAGTATATCTAGGTTCATATAATATCAATTTTAATAACATTACGAACTAAATCAGGAAAATTTTTAATGGAAAAACACGTCAACTATATTATATCTACTCTAGTCCCATCAATATATGATAACTATAATGAAGAAATATTCTTATATACCTTTTCACACACTACAAAAAGCTATCATAATTAGATATTCTTCTACAACATTTACCCTCCTAAGAATATATAAAATTTCAAAGTCATAATCAAGAAAGTTTTATAGCCATGAACTCTAAATTTAGTTATGATCCTTCTAACAGAGGCTATATATGAGATTCTTATTGTCCGAATATATGATATACCACTCAATAATTATATATTTTCACCACATATTTATTTCAAATAAAACTAATAAAAACTAAAGGTAATGGGTCATATAGTTATTCTCATGTGGTCTAAGATGATGTAAATCATATGAAATCACATCCATCCACAACATAAATTCAAAAAAAAATCAGCAATCATGATTCATCATATTAAACTACATACTCAACACCTTCCTCACAATATCTCAGGGTTGTAGTGCTCTTCAAAATCCTCCTCAACTATTAGAAAGATTGTGGGAACCTCTCTATCCACATGAAAGGATTCCATTTATATTCTAAATCTATCAAATGGTTAGTTGACCTTTAGAATTCATGAATTAATCTCTTATATAATCCATCCAACCCAAGGACTCTTTACTCATCGATCACACTGTTGGGTTCATTCCATGATAACACAACCTCGACCTTCATTAGGTCTACTGCTATAATGTGTGCTAAGTTAACATGTCCCATAAAGTATACACATTGAATTAAAAAATAGTACTTTGAGATAATTCCATTGAAATAGTTATCTTAATGATTGTCCAAATCTATCCCAATGATTCTCTTTTTCTCCTCCTCCAACATTGAGTGTAGCATCTTAACATCGATGATAAGTATAATGGATTAGTCTCTAAAGGATAAATGATCCTGTTCTTGAGTCCCATGAACACTTTGGGGAATATCTTCACACCAAATGGAATCCTCATGTACTCATCGTGACTATAGATTCATTTGAATGTGGTCTTCAGTATATAATAATCTCATACTCTCAACTGCTGATATTCTAATATGAGATTAATATTTGAGATTCATCAGAACCCTATAAAATGATAAAAGAGATCATTGATAATTATAAGTGGGTTTTTTCATTATGGTCACCTGTTTTAGGTGATATTTTACCATACATAACCTCATGATCATTTCCTCTATGTTAGAGAAAAAAACGGGAGCAACATATAATGAAACGTTCGATCTAACCGAACACTTCCACTGCAAGCCCTCTAATTTCATTCTTAGATCTCAAACCTCAATTTAATCCATATGATATGCTATCACAAATATAATGGACATTACATGTTATAAATATAAAAATAAATGTATCTCTATGTGTGTAGTTAATCCTGGAACACCCATATAAAATACGTATTCATACTCATCCAGCACTATATGGAACTACACGATCATAGAATCCTCTATAAAAATATTTATTTATTCCAACTAATTAGTAATAAACTTCACCATCCTATACTTTATTCCATCCAAAACTACCAAGTCTTCCTTCTCAGTAAACAAGGAAAACATCATCCCATTATTGTGATGAATTTCATCATCATACAAAAAAATTTCTCTAGGCATGAACTATAGATAACAATTTTATAATAATGATTCCATCATACAACCTCATCACTAATACAACGCATATCCTCCAAAAATCTCTTTCCTTCAATTGTTATTTCCCATCGGTGGTAGAAGTGTGTCATATCTGAGTCACATCTCGTAGGAGTATCTAAACACCAGGGCAGAGTCAATGGGATAATTTGAAATCACTATGTATTTAAAATGATTTATGGAAATAATATAATGACTCTCACATGTGTCTGGGAGTATTAGAACTAAAGAATAAAATACACATATCATACCTCATATAATCCATATATCCTCCTGGTTCTAAACCTAAAAAAAATGCAGGAACACTATCCCATGTCCCAAATTTCCATAATCCTAGAGTAGAACACTTTGTGTAGGTGGTGGTAACAAGTAAAAATGTGTAAAACCTCCATATTCTCTCCTATATCCTCTACTGTGTCCTCCACCATATAGTTCCATATACTCCTACCACTACCACTTCTTATGTATCCCATCATTTATCTCTCTATTAGTTGTATAACTTTTTAGACAATACTATGCCTAATTTCCAATTTTTTTACCTGGGTAGAACCACCTCTCCATATAATATATAGATCGATAATGTGATCCTTGAAACCTGTATCATCTTTCTCAAGAGATCCACCTGAAATTTATTTAGCATCCATTTCATTGGGTATGATGTTTTCTCCCGGCTGTTGAATTCTATATTCTTGAGTACCAATTACTGGCATCAACTGGTTGAATCTTCTCATCCACGAAAAAACCGATGA
Source organism: Viscum album (assembly GCA_963277665.1). NCBI lineage: Eukaryota > Viridiplantae > Streptophyta > Magnoliopsida > Santalales > Viscaceae > Viscum > Viscum album. The sequence continues at coordinate 1,934,621,695 of OY728159.1, forward strand.
TAAAGGAATGCTCTACCACCGAAACATAGGTAAGAATTCATAGAGGTAAAACACTATATAAAATGTCACTATAACTTCCATGATCAATGGTTTATGCCTGAAAGAACTGATCACGAACTATATCTATTGAGTATCTATAGAGGATGTTGAACCTCAATGAATACTCATCCACCAATTTACTTTTCCAATAATATTGTAGATGATCTTGGATTCACACAACCCACAATGTATCTAGATATAACTAATTAGGGAAATTGATCTGTAAATATGACCATTCTAGAGTCTCCTCATCATTTGGCTGGGTAACTAAACCCCACCGCTGTTGTACAGCTCCATAGAGAAGGTTCACCACCAACACACACTATGATATTATAGTGTCCTGACAAGATAGGGAACATTCATCACTATCTCTTGTCATACCCCATACTCATGTGGGTTAGTCTCACCATAAAGAATCAGGAGTCACTATCACTCAAACTAATGAAATACACTAATCTCGTACAACAAATCTCTTGGTAATGTCGGTACCAACTTCTACTCAACAGGTGGTGGTATAAGTGATGAACCACATGGAGTAACACCTCTTGCAAAGGTCCTTATTGGAAGCCTCTTTATTGAAGAGATCATCCTGATGATATTGATCTTGAATCCTATCAAGAAAAAATTTGAGTGGAAACCTAAAATTGAAGAGAAGCACCACATTCAATGAGTTTATAAGGAGGAATGACATAAGAATTACATGGAAACCAAAACTCATTTCTAGTTGATGTATACAGAAATGTTTTTCTCTGAAATATTTGTTACGTGTTAATAGTTGAAATTCTTGTGATTAGTATTTCTGTATAGATCTTTTGAATTCTGTAACAACACTAGAGTTCCCATCCTAAAATACAAAATCGACAAATTTAGCACTATTTACCTCCAAACAATCACATAGACTCTGGTCCTACTATAGAACCAACATGATCTAATCCCAATATGTCATTACCCAACCCAAAACAACCTATTTCATGCCTACCCTAGTCATGAATTTTATTTTCTAGGGGCCAACGACTATCATTGAGTATTATTATCCCTAAAATGGTGGGATTAGCTTAATGTCTCTATATAAATGACCTCCTTTCCAATCAAAAACAATATTGAAATATAAAATTACTGATAAACAATGAATTCATAAATTCAAATCCCTCCATATGAGTATAAAAAAATTTAATATAAAGAATGATGGAAAAATGAACGATCAAATTAAGGAAAAATAGAAATGATTCCAACCTAGATTTATAGAAGGGGGTTAATGTCATGGTAACTGGAAGAATACCACTGGTTCGGTTTGGATCACAAAGTTAGGCTTGGTCCTATTCCCTCTTGAACTTTATCAAATTCATGATCGTATTTATATAGAAGGACACATTTAGCAAATTCTAGTGAATTTGGGAGCATAACAAAAAACATTAGGACACCATAAAATTACTAATCATTAAAATTAAGAATAATTGTGAGATCATCAAAGGTATTTGTCTACAACTCATATATCAAGAATTTGTAAATATACTTAGAATTTAACCACATTCTTAATGTAATGTCACCACTATAATTCCATCATAGGAATATTCTCTAAAATGAATGACATACCTCTCACATAGAATAAAAGTATCATGATTCACATAGCACTGATGTTGTCTATTAGAGATTTTGTGTTCATCGGGTCTTATCATAAGAAGTACCATGACGTCTAAAGGGAATTATAGAAATATTGGGATCAAACCCAAGGATATGGGTTATACAAAAAAAATATTTTTAATATCCCATTATGTATAAGATCATTTCCCACATAGTGTTGGTGAAAACGATATGAACTACTCAACCTAGTGCAAGATGGTAATATAAGATCTCACTCTTAGCCTCACATAAGGATTCCAAAGATAATATCCAACACTGAATTCCATCTGAGGGGATCACCATTTTATGAGTGGGATGTTATCACGTTATGAACATAACGGAATGACTTATGGGAAGACATCCTAAAAACTAATTTAAGTTGAGGAGGAAAAGGGCTATATTCCATCTTTGAATGAGTACTTGACATGTCCCTTTAACAATATTTAACGATCGTGTATCACAGACCTTATTCATGTCACTATCCATGACTATGTACATGGTTAATCTTTTCACATGTACTTCTAGAAATTTCCTTGTCCAGCTATCCCTCTCAATGTACAATTACTAATTCTACTTCCAATATATGATTAAATTTCCAGATACATGTCCAGACACTACATAAGGATCAAACACCATGGTACATCTATCACTTTTCATGTGATATATATCTTCTCCATTGAAACATATAATTAGAAAGGGGGTCTCATAATGTTTGTGATCCAGGATTTCACACCATATTACCATGAATTTTCTTCAATCTCAAACATGGTCTACATATCATTGAATACCAATCTATAAATAGGACTAGAAACATGTCACACTTAAAATCAAGTATCACAGCCAACCTAGCCTTTTCAACATTCACTGACGATTTTTGCCCCGTTGAATCTATTGGAATATTGTTAAAATGTTCCACTCATCACTATGTGTTGAAGATACAACAAATCATACCCCTAAATACAACTTTTAGTGAACATATAACATCATATCTTATTTCCATCTCAGATTTTATTATAGATTTGTGATAACAATCCATTACCCAATGAAATGGATGTGAAATAATTGTTTATTCAGTTTTTTTTAAACTACATGCCAATGTAATTTCCCACAATGATCAAAAAACGGAGGGAGAAATCAAAAAATCCCACAATGGAGGAACAAATAATGATATTGTTCTAGTTTCACTCCACACATAAACATTATAATGAATAATAAAAACAATTGTAAATAAATAGTTCTCATAATAATCCTCCCATATAATTCATACAAATAATTTGAACGATTCATGCATCAATCATTTAGTCAATTGGTTTCCATTCATTATAATAATAAAAAATTCAGAAAGAATCAAAATAAAAAATCAACCATCCTAAACATGGATCAATCATTGATGAGAATAATTTTGTTCTATTTTCATTAGAGATATCCTCATGTTCTGTCACACGCCACTTGATGATCTATGATTAGATCTCCACTAACCAGTGGAAATCCTCTAAAAACTCTAATAGATACACTCAATTATAAAGGTTATATAACCATCCATAATAAAAATCCATAATGTTGTTTATAAAGGTTAATTATTATGACATGGAAATTAAAAAAATAAATTATCGTATTCAATTGTTTTTTTAGAATGTATGTCCACAATCATGTCCATCCCAATCATCTATTTCATTACATTGATATATAAAGATAATATTGTAAAAACCACACTCTAAACATAATGGAGCCTCCGATTTCCAATCCGAGCATCTAAATAGATTTAATTCAAATTTATTAATTAATCTACCCACACATGTATTTAAAATATTAAATAAATTTCAAAAACATTCTGGGAACACTGATCCTTAGAAGCAAACACCATCTCACCTACTATCTCAATAAAAAATATTTATAAATTTATTGTGAAAAAATGGAAAATTGGATTTGTTAAATTTCATTACGAAATAGTATGCAAATGGAGGATAAATTGACTAGAGTAACTAAAAATATAAAAACACCACATATATGTTCTACATCTAGTATGGATTCTATGTAATCCATTTTTTCAATATGGTATATTATTCCTATTGTAAATATTAAAACCATTGTAATTATTAAATAAAACATAAGAATAATCAAAAATATGGAATGAAAGACCAAAAATGAATTTTTTCCAATGTGATAAAGTAATGTTGTTGTTTCATTGGTGGAATTTATTTTTTATGATATAAAAAATATTTAATAATATTTATTTTTCAAATTTTTATCATGATAATGTACAATAAATAATATATTATAACATGGGTTTTTGATAACCTTTGTTATTAATTTTTTAATTATATAACACTATTTATTTAACAAAATTATATATAACTAAATAATGATTTCATTATATTTTTGTTTACCCATTTTTTCTGACAATAAAAATTACTTGAATAATATTTTAACAGCTATTATCAAATAGTTGAGCGCAAGTAAACTGGATATATCATGTGTATATATTAATGATTTTATGATAGTGATAATGATAAAAGCTGAAAAATAGAATAAGAGAAGATGGTTTTAAAGTTTAACAATGTTATATTAAGAATCCTTGAATGGATATTCCACAATATACTTTATTGAGTTTTGGAAACTACATAGAAATTCTACTCTTTGTTTTGATATTATAAAACATAATTCTTTCACTACTAATTTTATGTGATACATGTTGTATATTTTTACATACTCGGGTGTTAAAAAAAAGACTAATTGATCGAGCATGTAGATTATATTCTTGAGATGAATTAAATACTGTTGAATGTATTTTTTTAACAAATAATTAGTATTTTATAAGTTATGTCTTCATTTAAAATTATAATATTCCAAACACATTATATACCATATATGATTTGGAAAAAATATTATATTTTAATCTTTTTCCACTAAAATGAAATAAATATTTTTTTCATTAATATAATTAAATTTTTTCAATAGTAAAAAAAATATTATGAAAATAATAATGCTTTCTATAGTTTGATGGGATTATATTTTAGACATTTTGATGTCTAACAAAAAAAATAATGAATTATACATTTGTGGGTTTAAATTAAACAGTAATTAATATCATAAAATATGATTAGGATGTATTAGTAAACAAAAATATAAGTAGATACAATATTTCAAGGATGAAAAATTAAAGGATTGGGGCTCCAAGGATGGTGGTGATGAACAGTAAAATTGTTTTATATAGATAATAGATTTCAATTTCCCCACATTTTATATTATAATGTTAGTTGGATTGAATATGTTTTCGTAGTTGTATAATTTTCAATATGGTTTATAAGTACCAAAATTTTTCAAATAGGATTATATAATATGACTTTATAAAAATGGATTTAAATGGGATGGTTTTATCTGATGGATATATAGATAAGTGGTAGGGATTACATATGAATAATTGAGTTAACCTAACCAAGAAATTATATAATACCTAATATTGATATAGAAGTTTATCATAATTAATATGGAGAGATTGTTCTTATTTTTGGTTTAATAAAAAAAAAATTATTTTATGAATATTAAAATGATTCAAATTTTTGGAAACCACCACTCTATCATTCTTTCACATTATCTATGTTAATGTATACATAGATATATATTTCATGATATGTAGTCTTTATTGAAATTTCAATGTATTGCTTTGATTTTATACCTAGTCAATGTTCGTCATAGGAAAATAATGGTTGTAATGATGTGATAAATATAAATTAAGTAGGATTCTTTTATGATGATATAGAAAATTCTCAATATGCATAAAAAATGAATAATATTCTTTTTTTGCAATATTTGATTATCTATATATACCACATTGTGTTTCACATAGATGTATTATGTATAGTGGGGTTTCATGGTTCATATGTGACTCCCCTATGCCGTTGTTTGGTGAGAAACCAAGATTAAGAACACTCATTCCTGTATATCATTCATACACATTTCCAAATACTTATATAGATAATATAGGGTTGTTAGTTATGATGATGATTAGGCTGTCAATTGGAGCATAAACAAGATTGTATTTTTACTCTCACAAAATGAATACGAAATATATTCCCTAAATATAGATATATTATATAAATTTGAGAAAAACCCACTATTTTATATCTATCTAGATACGGTACATGTTATATTAATATGCATAAAGATGAATGTGGTTTGATGAATTGATTGTTCAGATATGTCTACTCCCTATGAGTTGAAAACATATGATTTGGAAATATGGTATTGATATATTTTAATTACCATGGTATGTCGATTTCTTCGACATTGGGAAAATATGATTATACACATCGACATATGATCTATACTAGTGGAAAATGGATTATGTGAAACATGTGTTCAATGGAGATCATGCTTGATCCCATTAAAGATGCAGCAACATTGATGCGAGGTAAGAGGTTTCTCTCAATTTACATTTATGGATCGAGGTAGTTATATTTTTCCAACATTATAATGGCATGTGGGAGACACATTGTCAGTAAATGAATAAGAATTGTGTTTTTCTCGAAGTGATTCTCAATTTTTTTTGTACTTATCACAGAATATTATGGATTTCCATTAATAAGTTATTGAATATGATTTCATATGAGGTGAAGCTATTGTTAGCTTTCAAATTATATATTCTCAATGTTTTAAAAAATGTGTATTAGAAATTATTTTATTGGATATTATATGTTATAAAATATATTGTGAAAAACATATACATTTAGGCTACAATTGAAGTGTAATATTGATATAAATATTCCCTACACCAATATATATATGATATATATATAATTTGTTGTATATATAACTTTTATATTTAATTTCATGAATATTAGGATTTTCATGCATATGTAATATTATTATATGTGTGTTCAAAACATGATATATTTTCAACAATAGGAATCACAACCCATACCAAGAATCCTATGTAACTAGTCATAGAACTAGACTATAGCAAGACCCCATGAAAGATGCTCATCCCCAAAATATTTTGACAATCTTCTAGGGAAACATTAAAACAATAGAGAGATCAATTTCTTCAGACATAAAATAAGATAGATGAAATTTGTATCGAAATCAAACCATAAAATATATATTTCAACAAAAATGGTTTCTAACTATTGATATTCAACAAAATTTAGCATATATAACTAAAAAACATGTGCAAACATGACCATAGTAAAGGACACCAAAAATAGCCAATACTTATCAATGTGATATACGTGAATTATACCATCATATCATGATTGCCTACATATTCCCATATGGATAAATAACAAACCACCATATTACAAAACCATTCCAATTTTTTAATCAAATACAAAAGGATAAACATACACATGAGAGACTATTCAAGGTGTTAGATAAATAGAATCAATAGGATCCCAAAAAAAATTTCAAATATTATTTCAATGTACAATATTCTGAATATGTTCAATTTAAATAAAACATGGATTGATAATCAGTTATATAGTTTTTATTGTTATTTTGATAAGGATTTCCCCATTTTCCATTTCTTTAACATAAAACAGATAATACAACAAAAAATAAAATTTTTATTGAACCATTTAAAAAAATAATATGTTGTGTCACAACATTTAACAATTTGTAAAAGGGAAAATATTAATATTACTAATCCATATGATAAAAATGATATATATTTCTATATAATATATAACCAAAAAACACTTCCATGGCCTCAATGTTTTATATTCAATGCATCCATAATATAGAGATAGGAAAACCCTACAAATTAAACCCATATAATGTTAATTCATGTTCAAAGAGCCAATGTATATATAATCTAAGAGTAGAAGAGATCCCCAAAAAGTTAACCCCCTTAAAATCTCAATACACAATTCCGAATTTTAATCCCTCTATAAATATACCCAAAACACACATGTGCAGTATATATCAATTTACATTCAAAGGGATTTTAAATTTTTAAAAAAAATTCAAAAAACAAATTTTCATTCCAAAAATGATTTCCATACCAAAAAAACAATCCATTTAATAGCTCATTTAAAAAAATCAATATTTTAAAAACATTTTGGGGAGCCCCATATTTTCTCATAAATTATTTTTCCATATGCTTAAAAAATCAAGGATAATTCTAATTTACATAGAAAAAAATTATACAAATAGAATAAATGGTTCTTAGATCACTATATATTGATGGACCATCCAACTCATATTCATAATTTACCCCATAAAAATTGGGATACATATATCAAACACATCCTTGTGAATGTTCCTCCTGCAGGCATACTCTTAAAAATCCATCTGATTGTAGATTGATTTTCTTGAGACCCCATACTTCTTGTGTCAGTCTTAATGTCGATATATCCTATAGTCCAGGTGACATTTGTGGGGTAGTTATTTAATATTTCAATAGATTTTTGATCATATATTCATTCAGTTATTTTTTTGGATAGGTTAATATCTCATAGAGGTTGTTTGTGAAATTTCTAAATTTTTGGTTATATTTGACCATATAGAAATTTTTAGCAGTTTGATTTTGAAACATACACCAATGTTATATATTCTTCAATTCATCAGAGGATCAATACTCCATTTTCTATCACCTACATGATTGGAATTCCATATATTACATCACTAACCAAATAGTGACTATTCAAAAATTGAGTGAGGGTAACAGAGCTAAAGATTCTATCACCACAAGTGATACTCATGATAACATGTTACATTTATATAGAAATGTGGGATCCCATCAATAGAGTTTTTGAATATATATATACGGGATGCAATCATGATTTATTACATTAGATATGGTTGAATTTCCAAGTTCTATTTTTATTTCTTTATTAGCATCTAATTTAAAAATATTTACTATTAGTTAATATTTTTTTATTAAATATAAATTCAATTAAATAACTAAAAATATATTCTAATAAATTATAACCTTCTTTCCATAAGTAAAAAGTTTCCATGTAAATTAATAATCAATACATACCTAAAAAATCACATACCTCTCCATAACCAATGAGAGACCCAACCTATTAATGTACATAAAATGAATGATATTGATGTGATTGAGGAATTGTCATAGAATGAAAAAATTGATCCTGAAACAATTTAGACAAAATTCATTAACCATGAGAAATAATATCATGAATTATAGATCAATTGAATTTACCAAATCCATGACATCTGATCGAACCAGGAATGATGTACCATGTGAACGTTTTTTAGATATTTTTTCCAACAAAAATCAATCGAATATGATCATGGGTTGTTTGAAATGAGAATAGTGGTGAAAATGAAAATATATGGAAGACCAAAAAAATTTATTTTCTATAATATAAAATATTTACAGTGTGAATTAGTGGTTTATAGTGTTTTATATTAGAATGTTTTACATGTCAAAGAAAAAATGTGTAAAATATTGAATTACTACATCAGGATGTCTATAATGTATATTTTTTCCAAGTAATAATTTTCAAAAAGGAATATTGTAGATTCTAAAAATCAATTCACCTTATAAATATACATTTATTGTATAAACTGACCAATGTATCCATTTTTAAAACATTTTTTCATCTATTCGGATGAACACATATTATAAACCTCAATTCATTTTATTTTCCCATATAAAATGTATTAAATCATAAAATTTCAAGTTCCTTAAAATTGATAACATTTCATTTTTCCACATCATGTCAATTTTTTCCCCAGAATGTAATGTTGATGATGGATGATCTAGAATGAAATGAAACAACTACTCCCTCACAAATGATTCATGTGCCCATTTCTCATGAGAATATGATCTATGAAACCATAAAACATAGATCTTTGGAATAGAATTACCACATATAAGATTCATTTTATTAAAAATGATCTATGATGGGTCCTATATAATAAATATGTTTGGTTCAAAGACAAAATCTTCCTAACCAAGAACAAGGGAAGGATTGGGATGGAATAATATTCATTGGGATGTGTTGAAAACATAATTAATACCTTTCTAATTATTAGTTAACACCATCCTCTAAGAAATATGAATAAGATTCTTTGTGGTCTCAAACGGTCCAATATAACATGGAGCATGATTCACATGTTCCCCAAGCTAGTGCGGGGCCAGTTAAGTAGAAAGTTTCGTGATGACTAGATCATTAATGAATATATCTGTTGGATGACACTAAAAACCAAAATATGATTTATGATAACTATGATTTTTAATTTTATGTAGACATATATCTGGATGTATTGAGGACATATCCATTATTGAACACCGACCCACAATAGAGGCCACATTCATCTCTAAAAAATTAATATCTAACTTTCAACCATCTGTATAATTCTATAAATGGCTTCGTTCTGATCAATGGCTAGTTAAAATTATTTTAGGTGATCTCAATCATACTGAGATGAAAATTCCCTTATATATTGAAATCTATGATGTTATAAAATATATTGTCCACCAATATATATATAAATATAATTTTATGTTATACCATCTTTTTGTGGATGGTAATATTAACTCAATTTGACGTAATTCCTCATCCCCTCTTTAATGCTCATCCTAAACAAAGAGGCACCATGAGGATATCTATCACATAAAATAGAAAAGGGATACCCATGAAACCTCAAAATTGTTTATAAGTATTCCATATTGATTTTATAAACACTCTTAGTGTCCCCTATTAGAATAACATATGATGATTTCATCATCTTCTCAATCACCATTTAGATATAATTACTTACTCAATGATTCAATGAAATTATAATACTGAAGTCTTTGGACACCTCATCCCATTTAAATGTTGACACAATATGAATTTGGAGAAGACCAAAAATTTTTTGCTCTTACATTAACATTGGGAAAGTTAAATAGAAGGACACATTTGAAACATTGATGATATTTATATACATCCAACAGAAATGTTGTCTCTTTTCATCATACATCTCTCTAGTGGCCATGTGAATTTACAATGCAATAATATGTCATTCATATAAAACATAATTCCCGAAGGATGATGGTATGAATGAAGAAATATGAAACAAAATAATTTGAGTAGAAGGAATCCAACAATAAGAAAGTTTACCAACATAATATAAGGTATTCGTGACAACATTAACCACATAATCCTATATTTTTCATCAAAAATAGAATAAATAAGACAATATTAAAGGTGAACCGTAGATTTTCACTTGACTAATCCTATAGAACATATAGATTCAATAGATATAAAGTACCCAAATGGTTCCACCCTTATTCTGATTCAACGAAAATTGGGGATGGGTATATCATTCTGAGAATTTCTTTGACTACATTAACATTCCCCATGATATTAGTAATGTTAAAAAAAAGTTTCAATATATTTTACACCATGAATATTTATTCGTGGATCAAAACCATCAACGAAAATATTAAACTAAATATCATTAAATTAGAAAAGATCAAGAAACATTCCCTAAAGGGTTAGAATCAACAAAATATAGGAAAATATATAGAAAAAGATAAATCCAAATCACTAGTGGGGTATTTCATCCCATGTGGTAACATTTGATGATACACGTACAACACCACATGAATATACATCATGATATCATATCCAATACCAACACCAGTAGAATTATAGATTTCCATTTAGAAAATACTATGTTTTATTAAAATCATGATATGTTCCAATCTCAGACATCATTTTAACACATCATAATAAATATGACATTTAATTTCCCATTTTAATATCACCCATTTCATGGTAATAACACTCAAAGGTGATTAATAACATTATAAATACTTTAAAAACCCAAATAATATCCAATATGAAATAAGAAGATTCTAAAATTGAATATGTTATGTGGTTCCTCACTAGAGAATATGTCCTTATCCTAGTCAGTATTGACCTAGAGACTATAATATGATGTAATCTTCCCCGTGATAAAATATATCATATCGCAAAATTTTATTTAGTTAGATCACCATAAATATTTTGACTCCTCAGTGTTTATATGACAATGTTTTTATGGTGTTCACGACCATGTTCTTGTAATAAGTAGCCCATGATGAAATCCATGACTACTATAAGAATGTTAAAAAGATCCTTAAAAAATATGTGGTGAAATAAATCCATGTAATAGTTTCGATAATTAGTTATATTTCAAGGAATAAAAATATATTAATTATACCCATTACTATTTTGTAAGGTAAGATTCTACATATTATAATCCTAAATTATGATCTTGTAATACCCAAAGCAATGATTGATTTTCATAACCACTTTACCCACATTATTTAATAAAACATTCAAAAAATGTGGGGAAAATGTATTTTTTATTAACTATTACCCTATTCAATTTATGATTGAATTTGAGAAGATGGAGTGTATCATATAACATCATGTAAAAGTGCATGCGGTTTCCCAAGGTGAATCACTAGGATATATAAATCACTTATCTTGGACATCTCAATCCCAAAACATGAGCCCCTTAAACACTATTGATAAAATATGATATGAGGTATATAAATTTTCTATGAACCTAGAATTAAATGTATCAATAAATATACCTCCATTTTTAGTGCAATAACAAATAATTCATCTAGGAAAACCATGAGAAATTTTTATCAATAATGAAAGATCATAAAGAGTGGAAACATAATTATTTTCAAATATTGTAAAAAAGTTATCCTATTTACATTTTTTTGAAAAGTATTTTCATGAGTAGAAATCATATACATCATCCCATGTTACACAATAGAGAACCAACTAATAATAGTGGCTGAAATGCACCAATGATATAAATAAATGTCATATCAGTGACTAGAAACGAATCTATTCTAATGATGAAATAAGAAATATCCATATCATGAAGAAAACAGTCATAAACTATATCCACATCAATTATTGAAAGAGAAATTGATAGATATTGAAACATATTCTCTTTCATGTTTCTAATTGGTTTCTCCATCTCCATAATAAAGGAAAAGAGCTCCATTATATGTTTTAGTGCATTCAAAACATGGGGTCAATGAATGATTGAGAGAAACCTATTTGAAAAAGGCATTTATTTATAAGATAGAAAACATATAATACATATCACTATAGTTAGTCTTGGATCGACCTCCCTCATATACCAATCATCAACTTAAAGTGGATATACTCCTCAAGATTGTGGTTAGATCCCTATGGACATGGGGGCATTTAACTATTCCATAGTATAAATCTATATTGAGTATATATGACTATAATGGGGAATAAAATAGACCAGGGGAAATTTTTTAGAAGTCCTGAATGACCAAAAATATTACAATTTAAAAATGATGAGTGACAAGATTTTCTGGTGTGCTCTTCATTAATAAATATATAGCATGTCAAAGGAAAACTATTGGATTTTTTAGATTGTACTGAGAAGTCCCACTTGTAAAAACCATATACACCACCCTTCTAATTATCCTTCCAATACCTATTCATTCCATGTACACCTTTAAAACAATTATAGTGTGTAAGAAAACATATATATACCAAAATATTTTTAGCTATATCTATTTCATACATCAACCCCTAATGTTCAATCTCAGCATTTCCGGTGAACTACATTATATATATCTATAATTGGATATATTTCTCAAAAACTTTTTTGCATTTTAAGCCAAAAATTAATCATTTATCACCGCATCTAGGTAAAAATGATGTATCAATGAAAATTAATTTGTGTACTCTGGTAGTGGAAAGTTTTCATGGTTTAAGTAGTCAATCTCCAAGAAAATTTAAATCATTAAATTTATTTGTAGAATCGATGAAATGATTAGGTATTCAATACCTTCAAATCAAATACCACATATCAATTTTCCTAGACCATACAATCCAACCACAACATGATTGGACACTCAAGATTTCAGGTTGTATATTTTAATATAACTATCTCATGTTTGACAAATAATTTGATAACCTAATCAATATTTTCTGAAATATCTGCCACCACATGGAGATCATTCGAACCAATAATGGATGAGATATTCACATGTATGAAATCTAACCTTTTATTTGTATCTCCTTGATAACATGTATGATAATTAAAATCATGGTGTTCAATACTCAATACATTCTAGTATGTGCCTTTTAATACCATTATTATAGAGAATATGAGATTCAGATCTAGATTAGGATTCCTTTGAAGAGCATCTGTTTTTATACACTCATGTGGGACTCATTGAAGAGATCTTTTAGTTATGCTTCAATAGATGAATAATATAAGAAAATTTTGATATAATGAATAAAATATAAGATTGTACTAGAATAATTTAATCGTAAATAGAGATGATGGTCAAAACGACACACATGATCCACACAACCCAATATATCAGTGTAATAGAACAATTATACTATAAATTGTTGTCCAAGCATCCATTGGAACCTACCTCCCATGTCCTAAAAATGATATCTCATATCTATAAACTTCTCAATACATAAAAAAACAATGTACAAAAATCAAATTTCCATTACATAACAAATACATCATATCTATATAGGCATTGAACTAGGGAATATTATGACATGAATAATGTTCCAGAACCACATGATCTCGAAACTAGAACATGGGAAACCAACAATAAATTGAGGAAATCATTTTTAGTAACATGAAATAAATTAGAATTTATATTTCAATATAAAAAAATTTAATAAAAATTTTATTTAATGAATACATTCACTGGTAATGATACAACCAAGGGTAGAAGATAAAACATGGATTACATGTATATAATCAACCAAATGAAAGGACACCAAGACAATCCTCTCTGACTCCATGTGATACATCAGAAACTTATCATCATCAAAAGACATATTACTCATGCATCGATGACAAAAAAACCATTTCAAAGTAACTATGGTGCATTTCTATTTCCTACACCCGTAATAGAATACACTTGACACCACTGTTTGAGTGTGATGTATGAGAGCTAAATGGGGTCAGTAAGATCCCTATGTGTTCTATAAAAAGTTTCATTAAAATAATATTAATATTATAGAATTAATTTTTTTTGCCATGATGTGAATTTAAATAGTATTATATCAAAATCATAGCAACAACAATCCTTGCTTTACTTATCATTCACCAACCTAGATAATATAATTTCGAAGAAGAAATTAATTAAAAGGATTTATATTATTCAAATAATGTAACATATGAAATATAAAATAGTCCAAATCCAATTATTTGTTTTTATCACACCTTAAAAAATGACTTTTGATACCTATATGACTTATTAAAAATATTTATGAAACGGAATTTTATTTCCAGTATGGATCCATTTACATTTTTTCTAATTCATTCATTTCAACTGAATATGAATTCTCAAAGATTTCATGGGTGTCTTGGAAAATTCTATTTAATTTTTATAACCTGAATCGTAGATTTTTGGCAGAATAGTACTAGTATCATGGTGAATTGAAACTATTTGGGGTAGGCTATATTGTTATCCCTGAACACATTGGGCAAGACAATGGGTAATGTAGGCTGTACAGTTTCCCCAAAATATGTCTAAAAGTCCACACAACCTTGAAAAAACAATAGAATTTTTAGCAGAGTTTTTTTCATAGCCAACACATGGTTTCTCAATCTATGATGTCTAACCTTGTTGGTTCCCCCTTAGAATAGTATATAAGACATTGTTTTCACATAGTATGTCCAATTATGTGGGAAAACCATATGAACTCTTTTTTATATGGAAAAACAAGTTTTACATTAATGATATTTTTTAGATCACCCACCTTCCTCATTTTCTATTTTCATCACTAGGAGATCTCATTTTTCTTACCATATAATATATATATATATATTAATCCTAGACCGTGTTCCATTCTCTTATCTGATCCCCATTCATAAAATTGGATTCACATCATTAATATCATCATTCAAATTAATGAATTCTTTTTCCATATTTCTATTGATAAAATTATTTAGATGCATGATTGTATACTCTATTTTAATTGATTAATATGTTCTTCATATCAATTCAATTTCAGGACAGACTACAGACTAGTACTAGATGGTGATATTCACATGGGTATCTGGTAGGAGGTTTCTATCTCATCTATCATATTTCTTCATTTTATAAATTCCCAACATTATATGCATGTTAATTTCATTAGACGTGGACTATTAATTTAAATTTTAAATGTTATATTAAATGATCTCATGTTTCATAGCTTAATTCATAATCTTTTTTCATTTCCATAGAGTTTATAACTATATTCTATCCATACCATGTGTGTTGTATTCAATAATTATTCCTTTAGTTGTTTAACATGTTTTTATGCAATATCATTCAGGTGTGATTTTGACTGGCCCTACTAATGGAAATCCAATCCTTAATTAAATGGCCACTGAATTTATTTTTGAAATTACCTATTATATGTTAGTTTCACTTACCCCGTTAATGTAATGTTTTCTAATTAATTACTTATTTTTAAATAGTAATTTTTAAATATATTTTTGATATCACTTAGGAATGATTATTAAAAATTAACCCAGCTTGGTTTCTCATCCTTATTCCACCATAAAAATTAAATATTATATGATATAAATGGTTTCATGTCCTATTAGACGTGTGATAATAATTATTGATATGGAATGAACACCTTGTATTATTAAATAGAATAATTTTTACATGGAATTTATTTACTAATTAATCTATTATATGGTGCCTATTGCTTATGGAACTAATTATTATCGTAGGAGTTGTCAGACTTGACTAAGCCTTGGATTTATGATGGAATACATTAAGAACACATGGATGTCATTATTATTCATGTATGCATGCTTCCAGTGTTGATAACCACTTATAACACATTCTATTTTTATCTTGTGGATGCTCAATATTACACCATAGGATCCCTCCATTATTATTATATAATTCCATCAATACACTTTGATGATCCGACATGACATCTATGGAAATTTGGTACATTGGATAAACCCTTGATCTCTGTCATTTCTTATTCCATTTTACCTTGGTTTTGTTCATTATAATTCATTAGAAATTGTTTTTTTGGAATTAATTGGGTGTTTTCAATTGGATTACACACTTACCCTTTAGCCGGGCTATAGTATATAACCAAAGTTGGATTGACTCGTGTTGAAGGATACCTTGGATATTAACACTGACCTCTTTCATTATTTTCATCATTACATGACGCCTAATTATATAATAGAACCTATGTCATTATAATTATCATTCTGGAATTAAAATGTTAGTTATACATCACATAATATATTTATACAAACATAAATATAATTAATAAATGAAATTGTCATCTATTAAGACAACAACTGAGGCTATAGAACGTACATGGGAATTTACATTACTATAAATATTTACTTTTATATATGCAAGACGGAAAACTATTTCAATTTATATTACATGGAATAGTCGTTATAAATTCCAGCAATGTTGTCCTATTGAGATTTATCTTGCACACTATCTAGATCACTATTGCTACCAAGTAAAATTACATATATATAGGCATTGAAAAATGCATCATTTTAACTTGTAAAATGTATTTCATACATACTTTAGGATGTAGATTGTTATTATATGATCGAGTTGGAGATCAAGATGATACAAATTGTTTTTTGTTTCTTTTTTTCTTTGTTTTATAGCATTTATTTTCTATATACTTTTATAGATTTTTTCTCTTTATGAGGGGATAGGAAATTTATCTTCATATTTTGTATACAATTCTGATTTTAGTTATAGTTGATTGATATTAGTTGATTTTATTGTTTGTTTTTCTATCTACTCATGCTATTCTAACTATTTAAACTGTAGAAATTATTTTCATATTATGATATGTATCCACTATGTCCATCTCAGTTAATGAGACTATTATATCACAATAACGAAAACAAAGGCCCCCGTTGTTAGCCAGAAGTCTCTATCATTTTGATATATACACTTGAGGCGTTGTAGATAAATGGGCATGGGGAAACATTGATTATAACATGGGTTCAGGATTCCATAAATTGGTTTTAATGTTTTTATTTAATTATTTATAATTTTTCGAAAATAGATAACAAAATAGGAATTATAAGAAAATTATTATAATTTGTGATTTTATGTAGATAACTCATGTTTGGGTCAATAGAATGTAGGATAAATTATAATTAATTTACTGTTTTTTCATATTACATTCGATATCATTTCAACATAAGGTGACATACATGCTAGATGATTTTATAATTATTATTTTATTTGAGAATTTAATTTCATCTTTAGTTTAGTGATATGAGGGAATGATGAATTGCTACATGAATCATCAAAGGCACCTAGAATTCAAATTCCTTGCATACTCCATTATATATTGGTTCAATTGACTATTTACAATTTCATATTCTAATTGGGATTATTGAGTGATTATGTAGTATTTATATTATAAAAATGCTACTCTTTGGTTGTGACTGACTAATTTTGAGATTCAATACATGATTTGTATGGGCCCTCGGTGGTTGCAATGGGTAACCTACTAAGTCGATTTATTATACTAAAATTAAATGGGTGTTGATATTAGTGTTACGGTGTATGGGACCAAACTCACTAGGAATGGGGATCCATTTTAAATGATAATACATATATGAAAATAAGAAAAGTAAAACATTAAAACTGAAACATGAATTATATAATGAAGTCATTTCCAGTAAATAAAGGGGGGAGGTACTATTTTCATTTATCCTTTAAGAACCCCTATAACATATACTTGATTACATGACAACACATGGACTCCAAATAGGTTAGTTCGGGTAGTTTGACATGTCTTGTGATCCATTTTCTTATGTTTATATTATACTAATTTATCTATCCTTAAAAAATAACATCTTGAGGCATGCAATTGGAACTTATAGACCAATACCACTATGAAATCCTCTTCTCATGTGCCTAGAGGGTGGTGAGGACCATTCTTTACATGTGGTGGGTCCTAAGTCAATAGTCACATCACCAGGAGTTCCACATAACAAACTCCATGTTATATTTTATTTGGGAACAAAATTATAGAATCATGATATTTTACTATGTTTTTTGTAGTCAGTGGAGGGTGATCTATGAACATAACCGAAAATGGAAGAACTAACTCATGAGTTATTACAGTTGAATCCTTTTAAAATATCGGGGGATGGTCAACCACCAGATGTTGAGTCTTGGATAGAGTCCACCATGTATATCATTTTCAATCTAGATTTTCCAACAAAGTGGGTAGTCAATCATTCCACTTACATTCTACATTATAAGGTTAAGACTTGGTTGGTTTTAATTACATATGATTCTCACCATTAGGTTATGGTATGGGTTGATTCACATAGTGATTTCTATGATCAATTTTTCCCTCAAATTATATAAAGTGATCAAGACAGAGATTTCAGGCATCTAGAACATGGTGATATGTATGTATTGGGTTGTTCAGCAAGTTTCACAAAGTTGTATTGTTTTGTACTTATTTTCTTCAGGGATGAGTATTCGTATTATAGATTATTCATGGATGAGAATCTAAATAGATTAATCACATATATTTATGTCATTATCCTCCCTATATTCTTTGAGATAGTCACATAGGTTCATAACACTATATAAAACATGATGAAATTAAATAGTACCTGGAATTGTAGATCAGTGATAAATCAGGCTTGTAGTATGTCTGCTTCTAGATAATATTACCTTATGTATTAACATAAGTGAATTAGTGGTTTAAGTAACCACACTATAAGCTCTATTATATGCCATCAATGTGTTCATCGAGGGAATCCAAGGCCTCAATATGATAGAGACCCTATGGAGTGTCAGGGTTTCTATAGTATAGTTCTATATTAGATATTCAATTAGATTATTCCATTGGTTTCTAGTGGAATATCCATTACACCAACTCCACTATTTGAGGAAGGTTATTATATGCCATGTTAGTATGGGTGTTGGAGTATCACTTGCATGAATGAAAGATGTGGTGTTCATAGTAGAAATTTCTAGACTTCATATTACAAGTAGCACTAGTATAGTGGTCATCATCATAGTAGTCCAACTGTAGAACAAGGTCAGGGATTAGGTCAGTTGCATGCATTATTGTCTATATCCTATGAATAGACTGTTGGACCTTCTAAAGTAGAAGGTATTTTTCTTGTAGACACATTTATATTGTAGAATTTATTTTGATATAGATCATTCACACTCCTTCATAACTTTATCTATCTTTGTATAATATTGGGATGCAAATATAAAATTACAATACTACAATGACCATAGATACAATTCTTGGTGTACACTAAAATGTAATTTCCCAATAAATGGATTTTTCCCATCAGGTAGACAATTACACATTATTTTTTCTCCTCTATATTCTATATATGAAAGGTATGAATTTAAATCATAGAATGTATTGGTTGATCACATATCACATTGTTTTATATATCTATTGCATATGGTATCATTTGCAGCAGTAGAGGGAAGTAGTAAAATATATAAGGGTGAGTGGAATTTCAAATATAGTAGAAGTGGAATAGATCAGTATCTTGTATGAGTGACCCCCCATGACTGCTAATCATTTTGTTGATGAACAGGGTTTAAATTAGGCTAAAATGACTCATGTGGTAGATCATTTCCAGGATGAATTTCTGGATTATATTTTTGCTACAATCCTATGATAGAGATATAAATTATTATTGAGCTCATTCCAATAGTATAACAAGTGTATATTAATCCATACAGGATGGAACCTACATAGTCCTAGGAGAATAGGATGTAGTTGAACAATCAATATACCAACAGATTCATACATCCTAGAACTTACTCTTGGGGTTCACCCTTGTTTTTAACCAATAAGTTGGATGAGAACCCTTATCTATAAGAAACCTATATATGGTTCAACTAGAATATGATCAGGAATGGGTATCCACCCACTCGTATATATTATTTCTTCGTCCAATTACAAGGATCTAGGGTGTTTCCAATGATGACTTAAGATCGATCTTTCATTAGGTGCGAGTCAGTCTATCTGACATACCACATATAGATCTCAATATTAGATTTTTTCTATATGATTATCTCATTATTATATTTTTTTCTTATTGATTGAGCATCTATTTACATGGATTTAATGAATAGGGTGTTCCACCCCTTTTAGGATTCTTATTTCATGATCATTATGAAATACATCTTGGTTTATTATCATACTCACAGTGTCCATGAGAAGAACCATGAGATAAATACAAGTACACTGAGGGAGAATAATATTTTTTAAAATATTTCAAATGAATCGCTTCATGATCAAAATAATTCACTTCTTGTGTTATATTATATTGGAATCATGAGTGTTTTCTTTTACCCAGATAAGGTGAGTGTTGTGGAATCTTATGAGCATCAAAAAACATGATTTATATTTTTTGTTTATTGGATATGGAAGGATATTACAATAATTTACAATATGAAAAATCACATATTTTCTTACCTCATATCTATGTAATAAAGATATAGTTAAGTTTCTATGGTCATAAGAGTGTTATAAATCAATTCTTGTTCTAAAAGGAAGGCTTTTCAGAACACTAATTCTAATACTTCCAGAGCCTGGAAGATGTTAAAAAATGTTCTATGATGCATTCCACATTGGTGTTAGAGTAGTTCGGATTTAGTTTTATAAATTAATTGCAATATGTTCTCAATTATTGATACTTAATGAGAGAAATTAACATGACCTCTAGACACCAACATTTTTCCACACATTAAGTTGTTGGAGACACTATCTAATGGGTGAGAACTCTATGGTGTTTGCAGAGCACAAGAGCCTCATATATAGCTTTACACAGTGTGAATTGGTCCTCAGATAGAAATTATTGGTTGAATATCTCCAATTATATGATTTTAAACATGACTATTTTCCTAGAAAATGAAATGTGATAGTAAATGTGCTGAGTTGTAAAACATAGAAAAATTCCCTATAATAATACTATGATATATAAAATTTTATGACTATATTATTTTGAGATGAATGAATTGTTTCAATATATTAATGATAATTATTATCTAAATCCATGAATGTTAAACATTCTCTACACGAAAAGTTGAACATAATGGAATTTTCAGATCAGAAAGGCATGGTTCTCCATGAGAGTATATCTAGAAATGATCCACCTCTGTATTGTTCTATTGAAAGGGATGGAATCCTATGTATAAATTGAAATGTATAGTCTCCTATAGATTTTATGTTGGAAATGATGAATGAGTCCCATATGTCTTATTGGGTTTTTCATATGGGCATCTGAAAGATGTATTGAGATATACAATGATAGTATTGGTGGCCTGGGATAATTACTCAGATAGAAGGATTTATCATTAGGTGTTCCACCTATCAGTAGGTGAAAGTGGATCACTAGATTCCTATAATATTGTTATATATGCGTCCAATAATATTTTGAAAATGGTAATATGTTGTTATATGTTTTTCTCAAGATTACTAACGTCACCTTAAGGTAGAGATGCTATATTTGAATCCATTGACCAACTAACGAATGAATACCACTTCCTTCCCATCTGTGAGTCATTATTTTTTTATAAGATAGAATGATTTTTGGTCTGTGAGACTATATGACTAGATGGGGTCGCACATACTATCATTTCAAATAGGGGCCTTCTCATTATTTACTGGATCTATAATGGATTATAGATGGATATGAGTTTATAGGTAATTTAGATCATATCATTTCACCACCAGACTGATGGCCATTTGGAAAGTACAATATATGTTCTAGAGGACATTCTCCAATCATGCGTCCAATATTTTTGGCATTTCGAGGGAAAAAATATACCACTCATCGAGTTCTCTTATAATATATATCCATCAGGTGATCATTCAAACGGACCCTATTGAAACCTTATGGTATAGGTCATTCTGTTCACCACTATGATTTATAGTTTTAGGTGAGGTAGACGTACTAGGTTCTCATCTCATGTTGGATACTAACGAGTATGTTCAGCTAATCAGAAAGTGTATGTATACTACTTAATGTATGCATAAATTGTATGTTGATTGGAATCGAAGCACTCCGGAGTTCGTGGTCTTGGGTCTTCATTCCTTTTTGGTATCACCCAATCATGGGTATAGAAAAATAAGGAGTTAATTGAATCTGTCTCTTATTTATGTAGGGCCTTTTGAGATTAGAGATTGTTTTGGTTATGTATCCTATCAGTTTATACTACCTTAGAGGTATAGATCCATTCCAGTTGTCTTCTATGTTACATTGCTTCATCATTATCATTCTGATAAATCTCATACTTTTGATCATGGTGAATTTTATTTTGATGAAATTTCTTCATTTATAGAGCATCCTATATACATTATTTAATAGAGAACAAAGGATCTGGGATATTAATTCTTCCATCTAGTTTGAGCTTTATAGTCACACGCCCATGTATGTGATGAGATTTGTGAGTGGGTGGCTGATGTATATGCCAAGTCGGTAGCGTTGTTCTTAGATAGGGTTTCACATCCCATTAAAGGTGAACTCAAGGATGAGTTTTTTTACATGGTCTCACAATAAGAACCCAATTTTTCACCATAGTATAGAACCTATTAAATTTATTATATTTCATTATCTTGGTCTTAATATAGCAACATAATGTGTTAAAAGTTTTCTCAGGGATGTGTGTGGATTTTTCAGAACCATGAACCCATCATTTTTGGAGAAATAGGATGGCTACAGAGTTAGTAAAAACCTTACCGAATAGGTTGTGTGGATATCCATAACCATGTGAGGCTAGATTGCGGGGTGAAATAGGGATCAAAACATTATTAGTAATGTTATAGGGGCCACATTATGATAAAAAAATTTAGATTCTATATAAGATGTGTTTTGAATGATAGTGCATAATTTATCAAAATTATGGTCCTATCCACTATGGTTCCCCATTAGAATAATATATGATGTATGGATGCACATAGTTTATCCAACCATGAAGAAAAACCTTGTGGAAAGTGTTTTTGGGCTCAACGATGTGTTTTCCCCTTAAGGATATGTTTTAATTCACCCTCCTTACACATTTTCGCATTTCATGACTTGGAGAAATCCATTCTCCCCCCATTTCTCTGATTTGGATGTTTTTAATTCCCACCAATTTCATGAACTCAAATCTGATCACAATTTATAAAATTAGATGAGTATTTATATATATATATGATATGGATTTAATTTTTGTGATTATTTATTTATCATTATACCAATGATGCATTTTAGATGAAGGTTCATATGATATTTTTAGATAATTGACACATTCATCATATTTCTTTCAATCCAGGCCTATTTAGTGGTTGATACTAGTCTAGGAGAGTCATATGATAAAGATGTAGGTGATCTATTACTCATCCCTATTGTTTAATCATTTTAAAAAAAATTAAAGTTTTTTGTGCACATATTTTATCAAGCATGGACAGTTAAATTAATGTATATTACTTCTATTCAGAATATAATTGTTTTAAAGTTTATTTCATAATTTTTATTGATGTAGTTTGATGTTATAACCTCCACATTATCCATCCAATGTAATGTGTTTCTATAATTTTTCCTTTAGTGGTTTAACATGTTTGTTTAACTCGTTTGTATGTGTCACCATTCAAGTGTTCATTGGATTGAACCTTCTAATGGTAGGAAATTTTTTAATTAAATGACTATTGAATTTGTTTTTGACTAGCCCAATATATGTTGCTATCACTAGACCCTTCTATGATATGATTTATAATTAATTAATAAATTTTTAAATTATAATTTCTCAAGAATATTATTTATATCACTTGGTCGATTCTTTTAAAAATGAATTGCATATGGTTTCTCATCCTTATCCCTCTTTTTAATATCTATGAATGGTTAATGATAGACCAAAGTAATTAAATATGAAACGATAAAAATATTTTTATTACATATTAATCTCATCAAAATACTAAAAGATATGAAATGAACCCCTTATCATTTTTAATTACATAATTTTTACATGAACATAATTAATTAATTAATTAATTATATTTTTCCTAATATACATAGACCACATATAATCATAGGATTAGTCATACATGAGTAATAATTGGATTCAAGAGAGAATACATTTAGAACTCTAGAATTCTATTCTGATTCAGGCATGTATGTTCCCCAGGTCGATACCCACCTAGGAACCTGATATATATCATATTGATGATTCACTATATGACACCATAGGATAAATATATTGTTATTTTAGGATGGCTTTGATAAATGCATTCGATACATAATTAATTCTACATGCTTGTGGAGCCTTGGATACACACATTGGCCTGATCATTTCTTATCCCAGTTTACCTTCGATGAATTCCATGGAATTAGTTAGAAATATCATTATTGTGTAATTAATGGGATTTTCCACATGGATTACATTATTACTCTTTATCAAGGATATAGTTCATTACCTTAGTTGGATCGACCACATAGGTCATGGATTTTTTGTTCATTACAATATATCTCATTCATTATTATCATCATTTCATAATGTCTTTTTATATCACGAATCATTTATCACTATAATTATTATGTTAATATCTCAGTGATAGTTATACCTCAGGTTAATTTAATATATAACATGGAACATATTTAATCAATGAAATGTCTATAAGATAAGAAACTAGTTGATGCTGAAAAAGGTACTTGGGTATTTGAATTATTGACAATCTTCATTTTTATATATGAAAGCTAGAACAATGATTCATATTATATTATGCGGACTGGATGTTATAGACTTCATTGCTGGTGGACAACTGTGATTTATCTCAAACCCTATCTAGGTCTCAATTGTTACCAAGGAAGTATATATTTTTGAAGGTGTTGGAAATTAGATTTCTCCAACCTTGGACACTTTGTTTCTTTATTTCATTAGGTTGGATCTTTGTCGAAGATTACTGAGTTAGATCTCTGGATACTGGGAATATTTTTTGGTTTTATTTTGATTCTCCTTTATATTGTGTATTTTCTAATTCCTTATATCAATTCATTAAATTTTTATAGGTACATTACATGAATAATCATCTTTTTGGTATATGTTAGCTACATGTTATTGTTGATTGATATCAGTTAAATGTGTTTATTTTAATTTATGATTCTACAGTTCCATCAATATATAATACTTCTTATATGTTTTTATATATATGTATTGTGTTCTACTATATAAATACGGTAATGGTCTTCCCATGGACACACCCTTTTCCCAAAAATCAATTCAATGTCCTTTGGAATTTGAGGAGATGTGATTGAGTACATGTGGAAAAAAAAGATCGGGGTACCTTAGAGTGGCCCTAGGCTCAACACAGCGTTGACCAAACCAATAATGAATATTGTTCTCTCTTGTAATATATTCAATTCATATGTTAACATGTGAAATATGAACACTCTAGAATGTGATCAACAAAAAATGTCATAATCCTCTTCCTATATCCCATTTATCTAGTATCTAAGAATGGGTGGGTAAAATATAATGTTAACCACATTTAAATTATAATATATCAATTAAATATATGAAATACTTGATAATTGATCGAATTAGAATTTAAATTCACAACAATGGGTTTTGGAGGGAGTTATGACCAAAAAATCAGTCAATGAATTTTTATGGTTCGAAGAAATGAAGTAGAAAATGAAAATATATATGAGAAAATAAATTATTTAAACTTTTATTTTAAACATTATTCATTTCATGAATCATTTGTTCTTGGTATAAACATTCAAAATTCCCATTACGCCAAACTTCATGATGCCTTTCCAAATTTAGAAAGCACAATTCATGACAAGAGTCATGTCCAAACTCAAGATCATATTTAATGTCTTAAACCCAAAATAATTTATTCTATCCAAAATTCATTATCTATATTAATATAAATTAATTATTTGAGATGACTCCCTATGTGATATTAAAAGTTTTTTTGGTTTCCTCCTCCTATAAACACTCATAAGAAACCAAAACTAATTTTTATAAACACTTTAGATGTGTCAATTCATAAAATTTGGTGTAACAAAAAATTTAAAATTTTATAGAGGGTTTCTTTTAAAGATATATATTTCTGATTTGTGGAATATTTGAGGTGATTCAATCATATAATGAATGTATCTATTCATAGGAATATTTATTTAAGAATTGGAATTAATTTATATATGTTATATATTGTGGAAAGGAATCACTATAGTATTCAATCAACTAACATTTTATTAATGTTGAAATAAATATAAATATAGATATGTATACAAGGTTGAACAAATATTTATAATAATTCCCATTTTATATTCTTAATTTTTACTTGAGGCATAAGCAGTCCATGGAGAATGATTGGATCCTACTCAAATGTTACGTGATTCCGTTCACCCAATAGAAACCATTAGAGGAGAGAATATTTTTTACACATTAGTGATCAAAATTTTATATTTTAATCCATGGACATGGGAGGAATATAAAATTTCATTGAAATATATATGTATTTTATTTTTTTATTTATTTCACCATTATAACACATGATTCACATATAATTTGACAAAGATCCTAGAAATATACAATAAAAATAATTTTTCTATTTTTATCATCATGATTATAATATAACAAGACTCTTTAAATAGTTTTTTTTGGAATTATAAATAAATGTGCACTAGTAGTGAAAGTCCCTCATATACATCAAATTATTTTTACCTTGTATATGTTACTATGGAAATTTTAATATTTCATAAATAAATTTAAAAATTACAATAAGATGACCTATATTTTAAAATAATTCTAGGGAGTATATTAAGTCTTGTGAGTTTTTTATATTGATTTTATTAATTGGTGAATGATGTGTATTGATCAATATATTTGTCTAGAAGTATATGAGTTGTATGAATTAGAATTTATAATTATTTTATTATTTTTTAAATTCACATATTAAAAATTAATTATTTGTAGTAGTTTGGATTTAATCAATATTGAATGGGAAATGTAATTTTACAAAATCTTAATAGTGTTAATTTGAAACTGTTTTGAGGATGGAATAAATATAATTTAATACATTAGGATAAATTTTGGGAATATTTTTCTTCCAAAAACAGTAATTGGAGTTTATCCGTATGAAATATATTTTAAATGCATGAAACATTGTTGTTGAAGTTGATCCCAATGAATATTACTCATTTATAATAATGAACATGGATTACTATTCAATTATAAAAAATTCATATTTTTGATTTGAATAGAATAGAGTAAATCTACAGATAATATTATATGAGTTAATTAATATCTTGAGAGAATGTAAAAATATTTCATTAGGGTATTAATTTTAAAATGCAATTTAAGGAAGAAAATAAAATATTCTTAATCTATTATAAAATTAATTTTTTTTGGAAATACAAATAACGGTGTTAAATTCTTAAAAAAGTATAAAAGGACCAATGGGTTAGCAAAAATAATCAAAAAAGAAAGATGTTTGTTCATGGTGAATGGGTACGGACTAAAACGATACATTAATGGATGTGAGTTTCAATAATACACTATTATATGTTTAAAAAAATAAATACAAATAACTAAATAGGTATGCATTAAAAATGTAATATTTATATAAAATGAGTTTTAGGATTTTGAAATCATTTTTAATATTTTATATTTTAGTAAATATCAGTTCATATAATTGATTAAATTCTATATTGTTTATGAAGTATATATGAATTACAAAAAAAATTGATATATCGGATGACATGCATGCTTAAGGAACATTTAGTTTTATATTTTTCTACTATAAGGATGGACATGTACATAAACAATACCGAGGAATTTATCATAGTATTTTCCTAGTATACTCAAATTCTAAAATTCATATAAATTTTTCAATATATCTAAGAAACCTCATCATGTAAAAAATATATATAGACACGAATCATGTAATCATCTATATTCATTACCATAGAAATATGAAAGAGATAAAGTATGAGACAAAAATCACATTAAGGGAAAACATATTCATTATCAATTACATATCATTAGTGAGAATAAGAATATAATAAGGGTATTCTAACATAATCCAATTTCATATTCATCACAAAATAATATTAATACCCATCATACATTGATAATCAAACACTTAACATGGAATAAGGATTTAATAATGGAAAGTGTAATCTGAATCAATAATCACAAGCCTTGTGATATCAATTTTTATCAATTTAATAATTAAAAATACATAACAAGAATAAATATAATGTTTCATAATCATTAGAACTTTATCTTTATAATCTATTTTAAACTCCAGTAAAAATTAAATGGATCATAGTTAAATCCAGTAGAGAAGTCCTCCAGAAACACCACCTTTATTTATATATATGTATGGAAAAGTACCAAATATCATTAGATGGATATCTCTTCAAACTTGTCATATATGATATAACGGTTACAGTAGGTACTTTTTGGGCACTCACATTGTATAATAAATTTTGAGCCCACCCATTTCTCTCTAGGAGGACTTGTTGTATAACAATATCCAAGAACAATAAATAATGAACAAATATATTTCAATTCATCGTAAATATAATAATAAATCATTATTAAAACATATCATTATTAAACAATAAAAAAATAGTTCCATGATAATATCGTTGAGTCATGATTGATGCATGGAAAAGAAATACGTTACATTAAAATATCATTGAAACATGATTAAACCATGGAAGAAAATGTGTTCCATTAAAATTTCTATCACACTACAATTATCCATGAAAAAAAAGATTTCCATAAAAATCACAATTAAAAATTATTAACACATGGAAAGGAAGTAGGTTCCATAATTATCTCTTTGAAGAAGGATTATCCTCTGGATATTATATTGGTTCCTTAACAATCTACTTGAAAAAATAATAATCCATTCTAAGAAAATAAATTGATTATATCATTAAAACTTATCCTAGTATAGAGAAAGGAACTAATATTTTTTAGAATGATGCTGGAAATACCGTGAAATTATTCTTGAAAACATTCATGATGAAAAAAAATTCAATTTAAAAAACAAATTTAAAAACTAAAGAAATCACTAAATTATTTATAACTAAAATTGGATAGAAAATAAAACCTCAAACATAAAAAATAGAATAAAAAAATAATGTTCATGAAGTGTGTAAAATTTTCTCATAGTGTAAATGTTAAAAATAATCATTTCATTTTATCATTTTGTAAAGAAGTTCAAAAGTTGACCGATTTGGAAAATGTTATAAAATTTTTCTTAAAAACCCAATTAAATATTTTGATATACCATGTAAAAAATATTTTATATTATGTTTATTTTTATAAAGAAAACTTTTTAAAACAATGCTATCGAAGAGAATGTTGTTTGTTCTAAAATAAAATAGTAGATCAATATGAATTACATTAAAAGTTCTTGATGTTCCTATAATAAATAATGGGTGAATTTAAAAAAGAATTATCCTAATTCATATCTAGTGAATAATAATTTTATATGGTGGAATAAAATAGGAGTATTAAATTTTCTCTATAAAAAAATTTAACATAAACAATTCTGATATAATGTAAATTTTCAAATAAATCCTATTACAATTTTTAAACATTCCAATCATAAGAACCATGAATAAATAAAAATATCTGAAATAGAAAATATCATTCCCATAATGGTATCTTCTATATACCATTTCAAAATATAATGATATAAAAATCGTAAATAAATATATACTCATATCATAAATGTATGTCTCTAATAAATATAATTTGAGGTGAATAAACCATCAAAAAATCATTCCGTTGTGTTCTAGAATTACTCTATTAAAATTATATGTGAATCAATTATAAATTTACATAAAACGTGATTATACGAATATGATAATCAAAATTAATTACACTCATTATCATTTTATATAAATTAAAATTATGAAATAATGTAACCCAATGAAAAGAAATTCAATTATGAAATTCCATCCCTCATATTACAAATGAATCCAAGTATCCTAGGATGAAATATTTAAAATATAAACATGAAAAACAATTAATAATGGTGGATTAATAATATAAAATTTAAATAAGGAATTATATATTCCATATAAATTAAATAAGATGTATTGCATTATAATATGCCTCAATGAAATGAAATTAGCACAAATTACCTTACTACTTTGGTAATCTATGGATCAAAACTAATAAAATGGAGTACCCATATGAATTAGTAAATCCCAAGAAAAATCATTAATATAATAATATAATACATAAAATTAATGTTAATACACAACAAAAAATAAAATATTCATTGAATATGGAATAATTCTCATGGAAGTAAAAGAAAGTATAGAAAACCCCAACCATTAGTCCAAACATTCAATTTTTGTAATTTATCTCTTATAACACAATATTTTTTTAATTTATTGATTAATTATTTTTTTTAAAAAATTATATATGTTATATTTAAATATTTATTTATTTATGCTTTAGAGATTATTTAAATAATTAATTATTTAAGTCCACATCGTGGGTTTTGAGGATGGCCATTTATTTGTTTCAAGATGGACTTTATGTTTGGATCATGGAAAATGAATCTACTATTTTAATATAAAAACAATATTAAAAATGAAATAATTATAAATATTCAACACTAATTAATATTTTAAATCTAATCATGAAATATGGTTACGAAAAATTATACTATATTATGATCATAGAGATGGTAAGTCGTACGCATGCATGTGTAACATTTCCTTTTTTGATAGTCGTTATGAAAACTATGTAAATAATATTTTATATTTTAATAATAATAAAATATCATAAATAGCATATTATTTCATTATATATTCTTATATATTGAATCCATGTGTTGTGTTGATGAAAAATGAATAACATCTCTTTATGGAGGTGTTAGTCCACATGTACGCATGCACGACATTGTCATTTTTAGTGCGTGAATGAAAATGATATATTATCAATTCATAATGATAAATATTTTGTTCATATAATTATTACTTCACTTATATAACCAATATTAATTATATTTATCTTTATTAACTTCCATTTATAGTGTTATAGAAAAATGAATTACATCACTTCATCCGGCAGAAGTCCACCATACAAAGGAGTGATGTTACCATATCCAAAACTGAATGGAAAGATGGTGATTGTGATATATAATATACATACGTAATTAAATATTTCAGATAGTTCATATATACTATAAACCTATCATTATAACAATCATTTATTGCTAATTATAGAGAAATTCCATCGGTTAGCAAAGCATTATTCTGCATTACACACGATTTATGACTTTATATACCATTTGATGTAAGACGAAATGGATTTATGTTATTATAATTTCATAGTAACATCTATTCACATGGGATATAATCTTGTTTTTATATTATCAAAATTGAATAATTTTCGTTGGAGTTGGAAGATGAAATTTAATAAAAATGATTAGTAAAAAATGATAGATCTTCTATAGAAAAATGTAATATGTTAACAACAAAATCATTATAAGGATAAACAAATTATAAAACAATATATTCTATTTTATTTATTATAATTCCTTAATTATATTTTGTTAGATAATTTTATGTCAAATTATCTTTTATGGTTTGAAATGGATATGAGATTGAGTGTCCTTTTAGAAGTGTGGTAAGTGGCACACTTTTAATATTTGAAATGAAAAATGTGTAACAACATTTCTCATAAGAAAGATGATCCAAAATGTTCAATTATTAGGATGTAACATGATAAGGTTGAAATATTGGAAAAATTATATTTAATAATTTCTAGGTCATTTTTTCCTTATTGGACTATTCTAATCCCTAAATAATCAATTTTTTACATTAATCAAGATATATATTTCTGTATTCACTTTTCATTATAGTAAAAAATTAATTTGATATTAATAGATAATAATACATTTAAAATTTTAAAATATGGAATACTATTTTCCAAATTAAAATTATAGAAGTGGAAAAGTATATTTTTAAATTAAACTACCTGATGTAATGAAAATGTGTATTTTCATGATATATAATATTCATAAAAATGATTTTATATTAACATAATAAATATAAAATGGTATTTTTTTAATTTTTTTTAATAATTATAAATATATAATATATTCAATTTATTTATTTATTTCATATTATTTTTATTTTTTATAAAATATAATATATAAACATTATTCACTTTACAATTGTTCTCAGGAAAATCATTTTTTTACTCCAATATTAACTAATACTAATATTTATTTTAAAATATATTAATAATTAATTAAGTGGATGATATATAAAAAAAGAATACAAATATTAATTATTTCATATTAAAAACACAATGTGACTTTAAAAATACATATGTTTTATAAAGAGATGATTTTTTTAAAATAGTATTTTCCAAATAGGTGATGAAATCAATATGTAACTGCCTTTTCTAAATATATTTAGTTTTCAACCAATTTATTCTTATTTGGATTTCTTATCCTATGATAAAAGTGAATTGATTTTACACATATTTATTTGATAGATTATTCTTAATGAAGTTATTTCTATTCATAATCACCCATTTAATGTGTAGTTCATAAGGTTCATATTGAATATAATATTATTTCATGGTTTGTTTATTTGGGTTGTCTTGTGTAGTCTATGATATAATGTATATATTTTATTTTTTATTCCCAATGTGTCACATGACCCCCCCCCATAATAAATGCCATCCTCTCAATTTGAACATTATCTCAAAAAATATGGCTTTACATTTGATAATTGTTTTCCCAAAACAAAACATTGTAAAAATGGTTAAAACATTTATCTAAATAAAAGAGAATTTGAAGTATGAAGGTCATTATGAACAACATATAACTAGGTTCCCTTGTCACGAACCTTGTCAGGTCGTCATCCAACCGAAACTCAACCCAGTCTACACCAAGTCCCAAAGGGTATTCGTGAACTCTAAAAGATGGTACAAGAGCCCTAGTATAGATGTTAACAGATGGAAATTATTTAGATGAATATAATAATTTAAAACAAATGACGAAGCTTATAAACCAAATCTGAAAATATCCGTAAAAATGGGACTTACATATTTTTCAGAGTTAAGCTACATAGATTAATCCAATCCCAAATACTACGAAAATATCAGGTGACATTAAACTAACTCAAAATCCCCCACCTAGGATGGGGACACCACCCTCAAGTAGTGTTTGCAACACCACATGAATAATGATAGCTAGCAACCTGAACAACAATCTCTAAATGCCTGACACACTCTAGTGCCATGCATTACCAAATCTACTGACACCCAAAGGTGTAAGTAGGGTGTGATCTATTTGTCAGTAGGATTCCACCGAGAATATAATTCACGCATAAACATTAATTAATCAATAAACATTCATTTTTAATAACAAAAATAAAATGCATGACCAATTTAAAGGAAATCAATTTAGAGAAAACAATCATAATGGAATTAATTTTAAAAAAATCACTTTTTATTTTTAAATATTCATAAAATTCAGAGCATATGTTTACAGTGATAACAAATTAATCAAATATCTACAAAAATTGGAGAGGTCCTATAGGTACTAGTGAGTGATGTGACCCTAGAACCTCACATCCGAATAAAAAGTGTTATAAACGCCATGAAAACTTGCATTCTCGTGCACGAGACTCTAGTAGGGGAGATCCATGTAACCTTAGTGGTCTACCAACATCACCCATATATTTTGTTAGTGTTTTAGTCATTAATCCTGCTAGTTGACAACAAGTAGAAGCCACCTTGAATCACTAGCACACTATTCATAGTCTTCCCACCTAGTTACTCAGGATTCCTTTAGAGTCGATTCATGTTCCAATATCACATAACATATATTATTCATATACCCATACTAAACAAGGAACTACCCACCTAAAAACAACCAAATTCACACACATATTTCATTTTGAAAAAGCTAAAACAAAAAACAACCTCCAAATATGTTTCACACCTCTAATATAATTTGATAAACCATTTCAAAAAATTTATAAAAAAATTCAAAAAGTGTATCACAAGGATTTAAATGATAAATCTCACTCAAAATCCCTGTTTTTAATTGAGAGGACCCCAACACCATACCATAACATAATACACGCCACATACATAATCAAATAATCAAATTTCACAATTCATGAAAATTCATTAAACAACACAAGATGTGTTTTTATAAAAACAATCATTATTTCAATTAAACATGTTACAAAATATAAAAAAACTATATTCCTTTGAATTTTTTTCACCAAATTAATTAATCATATAAATCACCAAATTAATTATGAGGGTAAAATAATTCCTCAAATAAAAACAATTCACACCAAAAAAATTTCATTAATGAACATGATAAATTAATTAAACAAGTACACCATATAAGGTTTTCGCACGAAACCAACTACCTAGATTTATATACTACAAAATTTTCTCCAAAACTCTAATCACACCCAATCTACACCACAAAAAAACTCAATTAGACCCTTATTCAAGAATTCAAACCAAATATGTCAAAGTATAATCCTACACAACAGGAAACCATAACCCCAAAGCCTATCAAGGATAAAAATATATCATAGTATATTGCATACCAATGCGGTCATTGAATGTCATGTCGGTAATGGGGAGGGATGTCGGAGGGGAGTTGCGCTAGAAATCCATCTGTGAAAGTGAGGGGCAGTGCATGTAAGGACTGTGTGAGGGTGTTTGGTGCGAGGGTGATTGGTGTGAGGTCATGGGGTGCTAGTGTGGGGGTCACTGAAAGAATATGAGTGGTAGGGAACTAGCTAAATGAGGGGATATGTGGGGAGCAAGAGCTTACCAATGGGTGGAGGCTGTTCTAGGGTTCTAGTGTCACACCAATGAGGGGACATGAGGAAGAATAATATAAAAATAAAATGAAATAAATCCCTAAAAATTAACCAAAGTAGATTAAAATAATTAAAAGTACTACTAATAAAAATAATAATGTTTATAATTTTATAATATTAACAATAAAATAATAATATTAATAACCAAATAATAATAATAATAATAATAACCTAATTAAAATATTAATGAAAATAATTAAAAATAATCTTTAATCATCTTTTTCCACATTGTATTTTTCATTTACTTTTTTTATAATTTTGTAAAATAATTATTTAACCGTGAACTAGGTAAGCCACATTGTGATTTGGAGAAGGCATAGAGCTTCGACCATGCCATGCCCCTACATCAGAATAGGTAAAGACAAAAAAGATAATTTGTTAGAGAAATATGAAAAAATTCAATCGTAATCATCCCATAGGTGGAAAAATATATCCAAGCCAGATAAAATTATAAAAATATTTATTAATTATGTTTTTGTTTGAAAACTATCTGCACTAGGAAAAAATTATCTATTCAGAATGTCATCTTGAATCCTAATTGGAGAATAAAAACAGTTACTCATTCTCAACACAGAACATTTTCTCACATATCTCTTAATCATCATTCCCATGCTATAACATCATATGGACCAACAGAATAGACATCCCACAAATCACCTTTTCTTGGGAATCCACTATCCCCATTTGCCTCTAAAACAATGATGAATAATAATCTATCTCTAACTCTTCCATATTTTACACATGATAATAATTCATATTATACTTATTCAATTTAGAGACATGAAATACATAGTGAATCAACACAAATTATGAAGGTAAAGGTAACCTATATGCCAAATTTCAATCCACTCAATGATCTCAAAAGGCCCAACATACCTTGTATTATTCTTTCCGTAATTTCCCAAATGACTGTGGTCTAAGCGAGGGGACACCATCAAAAACACATGATCACATATAGAAAAATAAGGGTCTCCATTTATCTGATCAGCATAATATTTGTGATGTCTCTGAGCTATCAATAACCATATCCGGATAAAATTGAATTTCTCATACATTTATTTAACAAGTATCATCTCCAAAAGTGAGGTCTTGCCTACCACATCCAATCATAATAGACACCGACAAAGATGACGTAGAGAACCTCAAAATGATCCCTTCAAATAGAGGATTGGTAAATATTATTATTAGGAAACTCAACCAATCCAAAATGGATATCCCATTATCCCTTGAAATCCATTCCACATACAAGAAACATGTCCTCAAAATTCTTATATTCTAGCTCCGTTTGACCATATGATTGAGGATGGTATATTGTACTCATTTTGGTTTGTGATCCCAAATTCCACTGAACGACTTCCCAAAACAGAGATGTAATGCGGGGGACTCTGCCAGAAACATTTACTGACAGCACAATTTGAATTCTGAACACTACATAAATATACAATCAACCTATCTCCTCAACATTAGTTGTGTCTTTAATCAGAATCAGGTGGAACGATTTGGCCATATGGTCAATCGCCACAAAATGTAATTCCTTCTTCGAGGTGGATGAGGCAACAAAATAATGAAGTCTATTATGATCTCATTCCACTACTAGGTAGGAATGGGTAATGACTTAATTAGACTATAGGGACTTTTATGCTTTTCTTTTACATGCTGACACATATAACTCCTCGATTCTATGTTAGGTAGCTCCTGCCTCAATCATGGAAACAAGAATAGTCGATGAACATCACAATACATATTGGTAGCATAAAGGTGGACGGACCACTAAGACTATTGGTTTTACTACATCAACACCATCTATCGAGACAACAACACCACTAAAATCCCATAAATTATAGGATACCCTCATGATATGAATACCATTAAGAAAAACTCTCCCCCAATAAAGATACTGCAAAGACCCCTGAGACAGCTCATCACTATGTTCCTCAATCCGAATCAACTAAAAAATATGAGTATTCAATTGAAATCGTTCCAAGAACAAACTTCAGATGTGCTCTTGGGTCACTATGTGCATCAGGAAAATATTCCTACCAAGTTCAATTCATAATTAGGATATCTCAAATCCGGCAATGGCATATTTCTGCTCAAGGTTTCATCCACCACATTACCCTTTCTCAAGGAATATATGATATAAAATTTAAAACTGTGTAGATACTTTATTCAATAAGGATTCTTTAGATTAAGATCATTCTATGATAAATTGCAGATGAATATCTTATGATCAGAGTAGACCATAATATTTTCCACAAAATGATAATGGAACCATGTATTGAGGGTATGCATCACCAGTATGAATTCTAATTCGTGGGTCGGGTAATTCTTCTCATGCAGTTGTAGTTGGAAGGTACTATATGCTACTATATACCCATCCTTCCTAAGAACACACATGTGGCTCGTACCTTATGCATCAAAATAAACCATGAAGCCCTTCAAAGACTCTAGATGGGTGAACACAATTGTGGGAGGCAACCACAACTTCAACTCTTCAAATGAATCCTAGAAATCTGGTCTCCACTAAAACATTAACACTTTTCTTGTGAGTGTGGTCAGACAGTAGGAACGTTAGAAGAAATACCAAAACAAATTTTCTTTAAAAAACCACCAGGCCAAGAAAACTCTGGATCTCAAAAACATTCATTGGTTGTTCTGATGACATAACTACATTGATCTTAATTGTATCCATTTATCCTCATTTATCTGAAATCAAATGGAATATAATCATCACTTCTCTAATCTAGAAGTTTCACTTTGAAAGCATCACAAAAATGAGATGGTTCCATAGGGTTCCCGTCACAATCCAAAAATGATTCCCATTCTCATCCTCAAATCCAGAGTAAACTAGGATGACTTCCACAGATACCACAACATAGGTGTCGAGATACTGGTAGAAGTGCCTATTCATGAGCTCCATAAAATCTAATGGATCATTCATCAATTCGAAAGGCATGCCCAATACCCAAAGTGGTCGTACCAGCTTCAAAAATCTGTCTTCAGGATGTCCTCCTCTCAATCCCTAAATTGGTTGTAACCCAAAATCAAGTCAATTTTGGAGAACCACTTTTCCCCCTTTCATTGGTCGAACAAATAATCAATTCTAGGCAAAGGTTAATTCTATTTAATGGTTAACATATTCAACTTCTAGTAATTGATGCACCACCAGAGGGATATGTCATCATTTTTCTTGAAGGGAACATAAGTGGCCCGAGGAGATGTTATCGAGAGAGTGAAACCTTTAGATTCTAAATCGTTCAGTTGTATATTTAATTCCTTTAATTTGACGGGGGCCATGAGATATGAGGGATGATATATAGGTTGTGTTCCGGGCATCAATTAAATTCAGAACTCCACATCCCGCACGTGGCTTAATCCCAAAAAAATCTTGAAATACCTCTCCGAACCCATCCACTATTAGAGGAAATATACCCTTTAGAGTACCACTATCATCATCTAGAGTGAGAGACAATAACTGAAAATGAAGACTTCCCAAATCTGGCAGTGGATGTCTCGTGCGACCTGACCGAGTAATCCATTCCCCCAGAAATAGCTAAGGGTTCCCATACGGATCCATGAAACCCACCAGTCGCTTATAGTAGTCGATATGTGCTTCAAATAACACAATCCAATTGATGATGGGGATTACATTGAAATGTTTCATATCCATGACTACACAATCCCAATCCAACTCAACCCCTAAAGTACAGACCACCCAATACGAGCACATGAGACATTTCTCCTCCTTATTCCATAATGGTGTTAAAAACTCCATTGGAAAAGACATTAGCTTGGTTGGAAAGTTGATAATATTTACAATACATGATAAAATAAAATAAATAGATTCACAAATATCAAATAAAAAACTACTATGGAAGATAAAATCAGGATGGTACCTCAAACTATCGAAGGTACTACATCTGATTCAACTAGTTCTTGAACCACATAATGATTTTTCTTAATCCCTTCCATAGAATGACCACCCATGTATAAATCATACCTGATGTGGCTCTTCACGTAAGACAATCTAGTCTTACCTCCAGGACAAGCAAAGCAATGTCCCTATTTCCTGGTGAGCACTAATTGAACTGACACTCCCCTTGAAGCCATAGATCCCGCCCAACTCTAACAAGGGAGTGTCACTCTAAAAATATTATACATGTGCACCATTGTTTCACACTGAAGACAAGTAATAGGGGGGGAAATGTAGGTTTGATGGTTCATTCATTCATACACTAATGTCAAACACAAGGCCCTGTAACAAAATCCATAGAGGTTGTCTTTTTGGAAGAATTGAATGAGCTTCCCCCACCCTTCTTCGATTTTTCTTCCCACTTACATTTTTTATCGAATGAAATGCTTCTACCAAACACTTTAATATCCCCAATGAAACCATACCTTCAATTTTGGGCATTCTCTACCATACACGATCAATCTACAACCCCATCATAGTTTTTAATCTTGAACTAGAATACCTTAGTGGTAATGTATGGTCAAAAACTGTTTTCAATCCTTGATGCCTTCATATGTTTGTTCGAGAATATTTTAGGAGAAAATCAAAATTTCTCAGTAAAGTAGTTGGAATACTCCATAACATTCTATTTCCTATGAATATGATCCATAAATTCCTGAAATCTATCATATTTGAAAACATGTGGGCGGTACAGGTCATTGATGACTAACTTGAAGCACTTCGACCTTATTTGATCATGCTTCGCAACTTGGACCATTGATTCCCACCACCATCGACAGGGACCTTATAGTAGAAACAAAGCGCATTTCACTCTAACCACATTTAGAGTTTCATAAAACTAATGAATTTTCTTGATCTCCTCATGATATTCTAATGATTCATGAGGCTATTTTCTACCTCGGGATGAAGTGGGTTTGTTCATGAAAAACTCAGAGGATTTGTCCATTTCATAACCAGATCTATCTTCTCTTACTGGAGTTGGCGTATAAGTAGGATCGGCCCCCTTTCCTGGAGAATGAATAACCCAAACCATGGAATCCACCATCCTATGATCAAGGAATAAGGGGGAACACTCTCGAGCCTCATCCCACTGGTACGAGGGATGTCCCTGTGGAGTCATGGTTCTTCATGACCAAAAAAATCACATAAGAACATTATTAATACATTTGGTCTGAAAATTAATATTTCATCGATAATATTAAATGTCAATAAACCACACATTATGTACCTAACCACTTCACTTCAATTTGTATCAACATAGAACCATCAACCTACACATCCCATCTGGAGGAGAAACCATGAAATGATCCTGAAATCCCACGGCGGCTCAAGGACTATCATGAGGTGTGATAGACAGGTACCCTGCTAACAACTAGAACACTGAGCACTGATAGTCATAAATCTTCTCTCATCATACACATCCTAAATAAAATGATTCAAGGGGTGGTCCATGTATGATTCCATTTTTCCAAGAACCAAGTCAGTTCATCGTCTAACTGACGCCCGACATAGTCTGTGGAAAGGCCCGAATGATGTTCAAGTTCTCCATAGGCTG
This sequence comes from Viscum album, assembly GCA_963277665.1. Lineage (NCBI taxonomy): Eukaryota > Viridiplantae > Streptophyta > Magnoliopsida > Santalales > Viscaceae > Viscum > Viscum album. The sequence goes on from OY728159.1 coordinate 1,934,662,755, forward strand.
GTACAAGTGTCATGTAGAAATTTTAACATGTGTGAATAATTTTCTAAAATGTGAAAATATAAAACATATGACAAAAAAAAATTTCCAAATATGAAAATTTCAAACCAAACAAGTCTTAAATTTTATTCATAGTTATTCTACAGAGTTTAAACCTAGCCCAAAGACTGCCAAAAAGTTGGGTAACAAAAAACCTACTCAAAAACAACCACATGGCAGGATGAAACCACCCTCAGTCCATCGTCACAACACCACACCATGAAAGACAGCTAGAAACCCAAACCGCTATTTCAAAAAGAATTTACCTCAACCTTATCATGCATTACCAAATCTACTCACACCAAAACGTGTATGTACGGTGTGATATATTTACCTGTAGGATTCCACCAAGAAAATATTTCATATATAAACATTAATTGAAAAATATACATGCATTATTAATAATAAAAATAAAATTCTTGAAAATTATAATGAAATGTAGCTTTAGTGAAAACAACCATAAAGGAATTAAATTTTTAAATAAGACAATTTTACTTTTTAAATTAAACCCAAAGACATAGCATATGTCGTTGATGACCATAGTGTAATAAAATAGAACTAAATATGGGAGAGGCCCTATAAGAACTAGCTAGTGATGGAACCATATAATCTCTTGTCACAGTTAAAAGTGGTATATGATCCACAAAAACTTGTGTTTTCTTGCACGAGCCACTTGTAGGGGACATCCCCATAACCCTTGTGGTCTACCAACATTATCCATGTATTTAGTTAGTTATTTATTCACCTATCCATCTATGTGAATCCGATTCGAATCCACCATTAATCACTAGCACAATAGTCCTAGTGTTCCACCTAGTTACATGGGGTTCCCTTAGTTATCTTCCACGATCCATGTTCACATCACATTTCATATTCATATACCCAAACCAAACCAGGCCCTACACACACACAAAAACACCATTTTCAAACACATATTCTATTTTAAAATACTATGCACACCCAAAAATCCTCCAAACATGTTTCACATAATTAATATAAATTAATAAAACATTAAAAAATTTATAAAACTACTCCAAAAGTGAATCACATTGTTTTACATGAAAAAACCAATTAAAAATACCCTATTTTAATTATGTGCACACAAACACCATACAAGAACACAATTCAAACCACATTCATAGTTGAATAAACAGATTACATAATTCTTAAAAATCTATTAAAAACACAATGATTGGTTTTATCAAAAAAACAATCCTTATTTCACATAAAAATGCTACAAAATATTAGGCACAAAGTAAATTCCATTGAAAACTATATTTGAAAAAAATTAACTAATCCCAAAACACACTAAATTAATTCGGAATGTAAATTAACTCATTATATAAACGTAATTATAACAAAAAAATTAATTAAAAAACATGCTAAATTAATTAATCATAAAAATCAGTTCATCATATAATGTTTTCACACAAATCAACTACTGTAGTTTAAAAAACCCAAATATTTGTGCTAAACTCCTATCACACCCAATCTAAACCACAAAGAAACTCAATTAGTCCCTAATTCAAAAATTCAAACCAAATATCACAAAATAAATTCCAAGAAAACATGAAACCCTAAACAAAAATCTATTTAATGTTAATAAAAAATACTGATGTAGATCACACACTACTGGGGTTGTCGGAGGTCATCCCGGCAAGTGGGTGGGTCACCAATGACGAGTTGTGCCTGAAATCTAGTCATTAAAGGGATGGGTGGTGAACAGTGTGGTGGAACAAAGGTGTTATGTGAGGTGGAGTTTGGTAAGAGGTTGTGGGGCCCCGGTACGAGGGTCGCGGGATGAATAGGGGAGGTAGGGTACATGCTAAAGGAGAATCCAAGAGGGAGGTGGCACTAGTCAAAGGGGTGGGGGATATCACTTGGGCTATAACATTATACTAAGGAGGGGAAAAATTTGAGGTAAAAATAAAAGGAAACTGAAATAAAACCCTAAAAATGACACAAACGAGATTAAAAATAATAATTAAATTGAGTAATAATAATATTATTATTATTAAATATGTATATCTTAATACATATAATAACCTAATTAAAATCATAAAAATAAAATAATAATAATAACCAAATTAAAATTTTATGAAAAGTAAAAAAATTGGTAAAAATAATTTTAATAAGAATATTGATAATATTATTAAAACAAATCTAAAATAATTTTATTTTTTCCTCATTTTATTTTTTGTTTATTTTTTTTCTTTTTTCTATAATTGACTACATAACCAAGAACTGGTCAGGCCGCAAAGTCGTTTGGAGACGCCACGCGGCTTCGGCCATGCCAGGCCCAAGCACATGCCCCTTTTAATCCAAAATTATCGTTTATCAGAAAAAACATATATATTCAATCGGTTTGAGCCCACACATAAATAAAATATTTCACTTATAGATATTATTATAAAATAAAAATTATTACCGAAGCCTTTGTGTGATTTCCAATATAATGGAAAACTATTTGTATGTGCTGATATAAAAATAGAGGAAAATTTTACTTCTAAAATAATGATAGTGAGTGATAGATATCATTGATCCCCTGGAGGTTAATAATGATTATAACATGAGAACACACATTACTATAAGCCCTAGACATGTGAAAAAGATCAATGATGGTATCAATAAAGATGGTAAAATGATAGAATTGGATTTCATAATTCGTTTTGTAGAGTTGTGAAATTCCATTATTATATAGAATAAGAGAATAAATATTTATTCTTTCTGGATGAGGATAATTTAATCCTTTAAAATTTTTCCACTAAAATCTCATATTTGTTTTCAAACAATTTGTATATAAGAAGATTTATTTCAGGCTTGAAGAACTAAATTTATCTTTTATGGGACGAAATAAATATAAATGGGATAATCATTGTCTTACACCTATCATTAGATGTAATCTAATATGATACAGGTTATCTTATGTTGTGATATTTCACAAAATTAATTTACTAACACATAATGAAAGGATATATTAATCTCAAAATCTAAACAGTAATACCGTCTGTTTAAATAAAATCATCCCACAAAAAAATAAAACTATATACAAAATAACCTCAATAATAAAAAGTGGTATCTCCCAAAATTTTATCACATTAATTTCAAATTTTATCCCCCAAAAAATTGTGATTGTATTGTAAAATAACATTAATCTCTGAGTTAATATTTTAATATTCAATTATATTGTTATCTAAATGAAAAAACATGGGTTATTTTAGTTACATAAATATATAAGATCATATAAAGATAACAAATATTAAAACCTTTAATCACTGTCAACAAAATATTAGTTGATATTCCATATTAATCCAAATAATTATAGATACATCATCCCAAATAATTTCTACTAAAATTACATTATTCATATTAATATAACATCACATATATCCTAAAAATAGACGTTTAAGACATTTGAACATTTGATCAAAAATAATGATGTAGACATACAATTGTATCAAAAAATCTAAGGATAAATTCACTTCAAAAATAAGTGTTCTCTAATTTTTTAGATACCCTACCTCTGATACCAATGATATCAACATAGAACCCACACACATAGAGATGGTGGTAAAATCATAAATATTTAATTTATAGCTTTTTGACTGAGGAATGGGACGTAATTTTTAAAATATAAATCATACTGTTACAAAAATGAAATAGAAAATTATATACATATCCATATACAATTTAGGTTTAATGTGTTATATAAATATGAAAAACACATATATTATGTAACCCTGAATTTTATTGAGTATTTTATAACTATAAAAATATTTTTATACTCTATTATAAGTCATATTCATCCTTAAAAAACATATTCACAATAGAAAACATTCTTTACCCGAATCATGTAGTCATTATTCAGCATAACATGTGGTATGAGAAAAAGAATATTAGTGATAAAAAATTCCCCAGAATGGTAAAAATATTTTTTAAAAATAGAATTTTATTAGTGATAATAAGAACAACATTGGTGTATGATCACATAATCAATGTTCATAAGCATAACACATCAATATTCATGTCTATAAATACCTTGATCATCAATAATTAAAAATTTACATATGGTTTTATAAAATAAATTTTAATTATTATTGATAATCATGTGCCATTTGATATCAATAATGACCATATGAATCATTAAAAACCTATAGAAAGAATAAATTAAATGCGTTGGCATATTTAGAATAGTATATTAATAACTCATTTTAATCCCATGTTAGAGTAATCATGATCCAAGATAAATCCTTTGTAGAATCCCTCTAGTAATATTGTATTTAATATATCTAATGGCAGGGTAAATCACCCATTACAATTGATAACTATCTAGGAACGTTCATCACTTAGTCAATATCTGGCTCACCCTGCACTATATGGGGACACCCATCATATAACAATGTCGATGATCCATAAATAAAGTACATAAAAATATTATTTCTTCTTAAAACTCATAAAAATAATCATTATTCAATTTATAATAAGATTATCCAATGTAAAAGAACTGGATTCCCTGATAATATCCCTGAAACAAGATTATCCCATGGAAATGAAATGACTTCCATAATCATATTTTTGAAATACTATTACACTATATAAAATAAATGCGTTCCAGAAGAGTGACATTGAAATATTTTTAACTCATATTAAAGTAATATGTTCCATTATAACATCATTGATAGATGGTTAACCCATGGAAATGAAATGTGTTCAATAAAAATTTCATTGATATATATTTAATTTGGGGAAAAGGAATGGGGCTTATGAAAAACCACTTTAATAATAATAATCAATCTATAGAAGTTATGTAGAAGGTATCATTACAACATATCACCTATTTAGAATTATTAATGTCACTGTTTCAATACAATAATGAATGAAAGTACCATTAATGTACTATTAAAACATTATTAAGGAAAATTACCATATAATTTTGAAAATATGTTTTTAAAAATAAAAACATAAAAATTAAGGTTAAATTAATTCGCTAAAAATAAAATTTAAAATATAAGAATGAAAAAATAAAATAAATAAATTTTATTATTCATGGAAAATACTTTTATGAGTTAATTTTTGAAGATAAATTGTCATTTAAAATATTATCCATTGTGACACATAAGTAACCCATTCTAGAAATGTTAATAATTTTTTTTAAAAAAAATATATACAATATTATCAATGAACATGTAAAATATCTATAGTAAATCAGTTAATTGTTATAAAAAAATAATTTTAAAATAATTTTCAAAATCAGATATAGTAGAGGAGGATAGAAGATCTAATAGAACATGATAGATCATTATCAGTATCATAAGACCTTCATGATATTTCATTATCCAATAAGTGGTAAAATGGGAATCAAACATGTTGAACAAATTCATAAATTTGGAGGAATAGTGATAATATGTTATAGAAAATAGGATCATATTATTTCCTCTAATGGATCCTTATCCATATACAAACTTGAATTAATGATTTTTTATCATAATGTCATCACCACATTGGTAACATTTAAATCATAAGGCCAAAAAAAATAATAACAAAAAATGAAACATTAAATATCTTGGAAATTATTATTTTGATTATATAACATGTCAGAAGGAGTTATATACACCGGAAAAATTAATATTTGTTCATAGAATAAACATACATATCAATGAAAGATAATTCGAAACAATTAACCCTTGAAAAATCATACCTTCTAATTATATAATTAATAAAGGATTTATTAATGGGTATGAAATGCGATTACACATAAAAAAAATATAATGAAAAACTAATATAATCAAAATTTATTGCACACATAATCATAGAAAACCAAAAACATCAAATAAGTAACATTTCCAATTATAGAAAAAATGTGTTATAAAATTGCTTACTATATTTTAAAAGTCATGTAAAAACTACATGGATAAAATAATTTTAATTGAAACATAAAATAACATAAAGAATGCAGTAATAATAATATTACATTTTAATGGGTTATTATATATACCATATAAAATAAATTAGGTACATATAATTACAATATGCCTCAATTAATAGAAATAAAGATGAATTACCTTAATAATTTGATAATTCCATAAAAAATCCTCTATAAATTGGATAATATCATTTGTTTTTTTAAATCCATATAGTTTTGATGAAAAAAATAATTCAATATATGTATGTGTATTACATAAGCCACAGAAAAAATAAGTGATGAATATGGCATATGTCTCGAGGAAATAAAAACAAGAAAAGAAATTTTTTTCCTTACGTATTGATTTTATAGGTGTTTCCTTTAACTCCAATTTATGATGAATATATAAAAATATTGATAAATTATTAAAATATCAATTAATTTATTCATTATAATTCAATTATTTATTTTATATATTTTTAATGTAATATTTAAAAATATAATTAATTAATTTCACTTTGTATGTGTTGATGACGTTAGGTTTATTATTTTGAAATGGGTTCAGTAAGATGATCGTGGTTAATGCCATCAAAATTTCAATATCTAAAAAATATCAAAAATTATAAAATTATCTATTTTATAAATAAATTATACGTTAAAAACCATGTATTAGTGATGGTAATTAGAAAATATCTACATTGTGATCAGGGTGGTGGTAGGTTGTACGTATAAATGAGTAGCATTTAAATTATTCCATGATAAATATGTACATATGTTCTTTAATATTTCAACATTAAATTTTTATTATAGTATCATAAGTACATTATTATTTCATTAGATATTTTTATATATATCATCGATGTGTTATGGTGATGGAAAAACAATCACATCACTTAATGGAGGTGGTTTTCCACATATATTCATGAACAACCAACTAATTTGGTAGTTCCAAAACGATAATGATATATTATATTATAATATTGATAAATATGTAATATATATCGAAATAATGTCATTAATATTACATATATGCTTTAAAATAATCATTATGGTATTTTATTTAAAGTGTTAGTGGAAACGAATCACATTACATCGCAAGGCGATAGTCAAGAGCATACTCGAGCGACATTATCCTACCACCAATAAATATAATGTTTGAAGGTATACTATGTATCATAACACTATAGGTGTAAATATTTTTAAAATATAAAATATATATATATATATACTTTTTATGTATTATTTAACAAGAGCTGAGAGGCAATGATGGAAAATGAATCATATTAGATGCTTATGATGTAGTCCACTTTAAAAATGAATTGTGATTTAATACACCATTGGATGTAATAAGAGATTTATTTAGGTTATTAAATTAACAAAATAAAATATCATTATAATGGATATAAACTCTCTATTGTAAAATCATAAATGAATATTTCTTTCAAGATGTTCGAAAAATAAATAAATTAAATATGCTCTTTTAAGAACGATACATGTTTTTCAAAGAACATCCATAGGTTAGAACCAAAATCCATTATATGATGGATTTATAATGAATAAAACTATTCAGTTTTTTTATCAGTAATTAAGGAATAAATTTTCTTATATAATTTTTGATTCAATGGGTTTTTATGGAGTGATGATGAGATGCGATGGGGTGGCCTTCTATAAGTGTAGTGAGTGGAATGCTTATAATTGTTAAAATTAAAAAGTTATACAAACATTTTTTGCATTAAGAAAAACTCCAAAATGGAACATTATAGATACTTATACAATATTATAATGTAATATAGACATAAATTTGATTTTATAAAAATATTTTAGATCATTTTGACACTTTTCATTTGAGTTTACCCCTTGATTAAATCTGTTTTTACATTAACTACATTAAAATGTTTTTATTGATTTCACAATTCCATATTGAATAATTATATGTTTCACATTTTATATAATATAAATTTTAATTATTATAAACATGGAATCCATTTTAACCAATATAATTATTATAGGTGAAAATTTTTAATTTAAAAATATTTCCATAGAGGCAATGGAAAAACATGTTCTCTATAAGTGTAATTATCAAACTAAAGATGAATTTAAATTAATATTATGACGGGTCATTATCATTTTATGAATTGAAATTTATATTCATAAATATATAATCTATATATTTTATTTAAATTTTTCTCAACATGGGTTTACCTTATTAATTAAAATGGATAAACTTTATGCACTTCCAAATAGTTATTAGAAAATTTCTATTTTAAACCAAATAGTAATCTTTTAAGAAAATCCAATATAATAATTTGTCAAAAGTATATATGATTACTGAATATATCTAATGAATTTATATTTTAAATTTATAAATATTCAAAATATCTCAGCACTTTTAAATTACATAATTTACTGAAAATAAGTGGTATTTTTACAAAAAGTTGTATTTATCACTATTCGCCAAAAATTTCATATTTTCACAAAAATCCAAAAATATTACCATATGTAAATTTTCATATGATGATCAAAATATTAAATCACTTAGAAAAAAAATTCCATATGTGTTAAAAATTAATTTTATTTTATGAACTCAAAGATAAATGTAACTGTGTTTTAGAAAATAATAGTATTTCAGAAAACAGTTTTTCATTCAAATGATTCTTATGATATTTTATATTAAATTTATAATAATTTAATTAATTTGTTTAGGTATAATCCAAAAAATATATTATTTAGTTTTTCTTATTCATACCCTATATTTAAATTGTATGTTTATAACATCTATATATAATATAATATTTTTTCATTGTTAATTTATGTATGGTGTTGGGTGTATTGTATGCTATCGAGAATAGCATAGTTATTAAAAATACTAAGGTTTTACAATTATTGTTCAATTTTATAAAATTTATGGGATTTAAATTTATGAAACTTTACATTAAAATAATATACTCAACTATAAGTACATTTTCCATTCTATAATATTACGTATCAATGATTTTACATGAACACAAAATAAGTAAATAAAATTTAATTTTAGTAAGTTGTGTTAATAAGAAGAAAATTATATATTTATTAAGATAACATTTCATTTGGAGGGTGAGTGAGAATTAAAACGTCATTAAAAAGGGTGAAGAGTAATCTGAGAAATTATTGTCTATGGTTTATTTCTAGAAATGGTTAGCTCGATTGTGAATCTATAGTAGGATACCACTCATTAGTTGCTCTACAAGATATTCATAAACCCTCAATCTTTCTTCCACATATACTAGAGGCCGCTGATGTCGGGTGGGGACCTAAATTAAAAATTATGGAACCTATTACATTGAAATAATTATCACCAATCATAATATACAAAACTGAAAAAACGTATATTCCATCAATAATATTTATAATTATCAAACATACATGTTCTATTAAATATGAAAATGAAATTCTAAAAAATCTCAATGATCTCCAATAAGTATGATCACATATAAAATAAATAAATTAGAGTAAATTTTACATCCCTGGGCCTCACTTCATCCTATATCCATATCCCAATCAAAATACCCAAATATGATATACTCCAGGACCAATGCTCATATCAGCATAAAATATATAATGTCTACACGCTCAAGATGTTTCCTATGTCGAGTGTGAGAAATATATATCTATATGGTATCAGAAAAATACCCTAATACATAACATGATAGACAAGTTTATTCATGATGATATTAATATTGACATAACACATATAATCATGTGATTTTTTCCACGATGTTCAAGCCATGATTCCAAAACACAAAACCACAATTACAATGGCCTATACCAGAAAACATCCACATCATTATGTAAACATCAAACAATAGATGATGTTGAAAGGTTTGGGTTCGTACCATGTTTCCTCCTATACAGAAATACTCTAGGTGGGGTATATACAAAACAATCCCCTCTCATGAGATTCCATGCATCATGTACCCATGAAAACACATATAAGTTAAGGAAACAGACTATGTACCAAACCCATTTTCATTTGGGGGAAGGTTCACATAAACTACCCAAAAACATTTCACATGAGGGAGGTTACACATTTTTTACCCAAACCAATCCACTCTGAGGAGGTTAAAAATAAACTATATTAAGTGACCCTCTATGATATGTAACATATCATAAACCCAAAAAAATCTATTCTCACTCATGGGATCTCACAAAACTCATACTCCACTGAATACTATCTTTTAAGGTCACACAATAATTGTTACCACTACTTTCTTCATTACGGTAGGGTATAACCTACACTATCAACCTCAGTGTGAGACCAACAATCCATTTTCACCATCTTATATGTTAAAAAATTCACACATGTAAAAAATTAACACATCACATTTCTTATTAACCAAGGATTCTAGCTCATTCCTAGGGTTCTAGTCACATGAGAACTATTCCCACAACTCATTGGATGTATCAATACCTATTTGGACCCATTTCAAATTATCGTTTACACCACATTGGATACATGAGTACATCATAATTTTTCTAATATCATCTTAATATTACCCATAGGTACATATTATGGGTTCCAAGAAAAAAACAAATGAAATATCAATTGATAATTATTTACACTCATTACCCCCACTACTATATTACAACTAATTGGACCTACTTTACCCTTATATAAATATGTTGGTGCAATAATTTTCTAATCTTAACATGACAACCATTTCCTACTAAACAATGATCATATCTTGTTACTCACCCATATTCCCTTGATATATATATATAGTAGTCCATCAGGAAAATCATCAAAACCATCACATAGACCCTAAAATCATATATCTCTTTAGAGATCTCTCTATCATATTACAAAAAGGAAAACCCCTATGCTCACCATCATCATGAATCATATGGATTTAAATATTAAAAATTTCTTCAACGTTATCCTTGACCAGTCATATGGCACTACACCTCATGTTATGGATGTATGACTATATTGGTGGTACTGTGAATAATGTTAATATTCCTTATATAATGTAAACTAAATGATGTAAAAAATTTAATTATTAAATATGATATTCTGAAAAATATATCATGAATTGTTAATAAAAAATGTGGAAACACTCAGATAAATATCGTAGATAATTATCCACCATAATATATAGTGTTATATCCACAAATATAAGTGGTTTTTACAAAAAGTCTGACCATCGGTTTTTTAACTTAAATAGATGTAGTGCTATTAAATACACTGAATCATATTTGAAAACAAATTGTAATAAAATAAGTATTATTCAATTTATTTATTCCATTATTAAAAAATCATTTAATTGTGGTTTTTTTAATCCAATAATAATGGAGAAAAATGCAGCGTTTCTCTCAAATATGTAATAAATATTTCTCAGACAACACAAACATCTTGGGTTCTTTACTTTTACATTTATTAAATTAATTTTTTATGAGTGAATTGTTTTATATTGTTTTTTTGAGGTTAATATTTGTGTAATATGTAATGTGTGTGAATGTCTATATTTCAAACCACCAAACTAATGAAAACGATTTAGATCACCAGGATTCTATAGTATACCACTATCTAGTGGTTTATGTTCAGTGATTGGAAATGTACGTGTATTCTTAATAAGTTGTTTAAAAACAAATTTGGTTCATAAAACATCAATGAACTATATTTGGTTGCTTGAGTAAGACTCAACCTCTCTCCATTATTGTTATATATTAGATTTAGTGGGATTTTACCATTATTTGAAGGTATTTAACATAATAATGTTAATTTATTGGAAAAAATGTTTATTGAATTGGAAATTAGAATTTACATAATTCAAGTAGAGTATTATATAATTCAAAAATATGAATGTATTCCATTAAAAAAATTCAAACATGAATAAATAGATATGAATAAATTTGAAACTAAATTTGAATATTTACAATGAATTGATCTTTGTTCAAATGTGATTTCATTATAATGGAATGAATCTATCCACATATAAGAGGGTAATACCCTAATTGAGCTCATAATATCTAAAATATATACATATGAGAGTTTAATGGTTATGATAAATGTTTTTACTATTTGAATATTCTTCAGAATGATGTTATTATAGGGAAGACTAGTGAAAAATCATGGGAAAAATATTAACATAGTCATTTGATAACTGAAATTAGTTAATGTACATACTAAGGATGAATTATATTCACCATTAATATTGTAATAAACTATAGATTTTTTGTATATGATGGTAAAAATAGTGAGATAGTAACTTGGAATGACCAACGTGGAATATGAAGTTGTTATAAAAATTATCCTCCAAGACCAACTCAGGATGGAGGAAGTCTATGAATCGTTTGAAATGAAAATTAAAAAAGATGGATGTATATGGTCACACCGCATAATATGTTTATGTAAAAAATGGGAATATATGTCCTTATAGATAAATACGTGAAAATCGGTATGAATTGGTCCCATGTGTAGGTACTGTTAGAAAATTATACATATATAGAAGAATAAGTTGGTATCAAACATGAGGATATTTGGTGGGAATCAATATCTAAATGATAAAATATCTAGATTATTGCTAAGATATTAAAATATACGTTTTAAAAATTCATCATTATGATTGATTCATATGTAAATTAATCTGCATCATCATTTAATTAAATGGAAGAACATGAATGAATGTTTAATTTTGTATATTAAAATTTCGAAAATGTATATTTAGTGGATGATAAGACTCTTTAAATGATTCGTAAATGTGTTACTAACTATTAGGTAAAGAATTAAAACTTAATTTATTTTATGAATGTAATACTCTTCCCTAGGCTATGGAAGAACATAATTACTATAGATAAATGTTATAAAGAATGCTATATAATATGATTTGAATATTTTTTATGGAATCTCGTGAATACTTAATAGTATCAAAATAAATTTAGTACAAGACCATATATATAATCAAAAAACACTAGGATCTATGAATTTTAGTCGATAAATTTTTGATACTATGGAATTTTGGAATTGTAATAGTAAACATCCCATTGTGTTGAACATGTACATTTTTAAAAAAATGTAATGTTGATTCTCAATCATAATATTTTTGAAGTTGTGGTAGATGTGTTATTAAGAAACAAAATTTGTTTTTCTTCAACAATAATGTAAGGATTATAGATCTTTGATGTCATATTTTTAACTAAAATGATTGAGGAACTACTCCAGTTAGATCACAGGGTTTATCACAGTATATTTTGGTATTCATCAGAGATAACATGTGGGAAATGTGGGTTTACATCATGATGTAGATGATGGATGTATTTTTTGGAATCACTAAATGTAAATTCATGTTATATAATGAAATAAGATAGAGGATAAATGCTATTATATTTTTCATGATTGGTGAAAAAATTGATAAGACATCCAGAACCACTATAGTTAAAGGGGATCTATCATGAGAACACTATGTAAGGAATTAAATAGTGGATTAGTGTGGTGGAAAAAATGATACATATATTGACAGATAATTTGAATTTAAAGAGGGTTAAATCATGAATTACGAATTATGTTTTTTTGTAATGTAGTTAATATAGTGGTATACATATTCAAATGGAGAAAATCTTCTCTATTGGGATCATATGTTTTAGAAAATCTATAGCTTATAAAAACAAATAATAAATCCAGCAAAGAACAATATAGTATCATTATCATAATTTATTTTAATACCAATATCATATATATGAATAATTATATATCTTAAATTATTTTTGATATGGAATATGAAAATTTAATTTTATTTGTTTGGATATTTGGATAATGATCAAAAGAAACTAATCAGATGAAAGGATGTTTTGTGAAATTATAATTGTCTATAGAAGGTTCATATCATGGAATTAATGGTGGTTGAAAAAATGGAATCACATTAATATATCTATGTATATATGAATGGGTTTACCATATGGAAGCATGTTTTATTGCTATCCAATTATTTTTTAGGAATTATATAAATGATACAGATAAAAAATGTTCCTAAACTATATAGGGACTTTGAGGCCAGAGTAGTATCACAAAAACTTGAAGATCTAATTTTCATATAACTATAATGTGTATTTATATAATGGGGTAACAAAGTAGATGAATTGAGGATAAATATTAAATTCAAAAAATTGATTCATATAATTTTACTTGACTCAAACATTCTACTTCACACATGTTTTATTGATTTCAAAATCCCACAAGAGAAAACCAATAATAGTGTCTCTGGAAAATTGATATCCCTAATAAAAAATGAAACATGTTCATTAGGTACTAATATAAAAACAGATATGGATAATTTACCACAGTAAAAAATTTACCATGAGAATATGTTTGTCTTCCATTTGAATGATGATGTTGATAGTAAGAAAATATTCAGGGTTAATCTAGTGGTGGAGCTATTCCAAAATGAAGGAGTTTATTTCTTTTTGATTTTATCATTAGTAGTTGTGCTTTATACAATCCAGATAGTTTGGGGAATCATTATGTCTTATTTTTAACATGCTAGGTATAATGGGTTTCAAATATTATTTCCTTTCAACTAATTTACTGAAAAAGTTACATAATTCCTTGGATGTGTTTTGAGGAAAATCTAAATCGAAATATGGTTTATATGATTAATAAATGGATTTTATATATTAATAAGAGTTTAATTTAATTTAATAATGTGTATTATTATTTAATGTATGATGAATAATAAACTCATTGTATATTGGATCACTTTTATTATGAGATGTCTGGATATGATAAAATATTTGTATACATTATCTTATGTGTGGACTATCTATTTAATTCAAAAATATACATTACCATATATGAAAATATGATGAATTAATTTTCTAGATGGTATATGATGATAAAAATAAGACAATGCAAAAAATATATTAACAATTTAGACTAATATAGATTGGAATCTCGGGACACTAGTGCATCCTCAAATGGATATCATTTGAATATTGATTATGAAATTTTGTTTTTTCTAGATATATTCCATTGCCTACTCCATTGGAAATAAGCATTACAATTTACATGTATTATGAACAAAGAAAATAATATCATATATTGTACATTTTAAAATTTTCATTTGAATCATTCATTTATTTCCTCAAATACACCATGATATGAACATGATCACAATCCTACTTCATAGTGAGAATTGTGAGCTAAATCATTTCATATTAGGGATGATAATAAGGGAAGTGAAAAATTATGAGATTAAAAATGTGGAATGTCATATCTAATAAAATATATGACACACACACAAAATATTGGAATATAATATTACACTCTGAGAATTTATGATATATTTATATTTAAATAATTTAACTCCCCATGATATCATATAATGATAGAACCACAGAGTTTGAATGAAATTAAATAATCTATTAAAATAGTATTGTTTTTACAATACCATTATGAACTATCCATTAATATGGAATTTATGAATAATAATTACTAGATTATTAAAATTAAATTGTTTACATATGTATAAAATAATTTCAATTGTTATATACTTGATATAAATAATATAAGAACTATTTGAAAGAGAAAGTAATATAAGTTAGTAATAGGCTTAACTGAATGGATGATTAGTAAATCATTGTGCACCTAATAAAATATTAATTTTTAACAAATTGCAGAAAAACTATTTGAAAAAATATCCTTCCTTTTTAAATTCTATATGAAAAAAATTTGTTTGATTAAATTTATGTTAAATTTAGGAAAAAAAATTTTTTTTGATGAATTGTAAAAATTATAATTTCATTCAAAACATATATTGCATTTAGATTAATTATAATGTTAAGATATATATTAAATTGGTTATATACTAAATTTAATAAAAATATATTTCAATTTAACTAATTAACATTATTGGAATAAATTTAATATTGAAATTTTATATCATATCATTTTTTAATTATTAGAATTTTCTTTTTTGATCATTGCTTTTTCTTCCCATCTATAGTTTAATTTAAAATTAAATTATTACAATTATGTAAATTACATTTGGAAAAAATATAAATATTTATAATAAAATTTATATATATTATAAAATAATGTATCAATATTTTCTAAATATAATGAATACAAAAATAATTGAAAAAAAATTATTAATGATATGATTAAAATGGTTTTATCGGATGGTTAAACTATGTTAAAAGTGGATAAAATGAACTAATACATATACCACACCATTTTTTATAAATATTATGATATTATAAACTCCATGTTTCTATAATTTTTTGTTTTTAAATTTTTTATAATGAGAAAAAAGTATTTATCACTTTAATATTTCAAAAATTCCATGGGTGACCTATCCCCCAATTATAAAAGGCAATGTGTTATCCCCTCATCTTCACACATACAACTACCCATGGTTTGGGAAATACAGTCCCAAGTAAAATCCTTAATTCTCTCCCAACAACATTTATAACATAGTTTTATTATTAATACCATCTAAGAAGGAATGATATATAATCATAATGTCTCTCTGAATAAGATTTAATATTTTTAAAAATTCTTATTTGTTTTTTTATTATTCCACCTCCAGGAAAACATCATCAACTATGATAATATATTAAAAATAGAATATATTATAAAATAGGGGATATTATATTTTTGAAATTATTATAATTATATAATTATAATATCACATATACATTCATAATTTCCATTCTATGGGGGATATAATATTTTCACTCGTGTTTATGGTGGACAACCACCTGACGAAGAAATCATATTCTTCATTAACAAAATCAATACACAAAATTTAGTATGGTTAATTTTAATGAATATATTTATTATTTTATTATTTAACCATAATTATTTATATATAATATCACATCTACTAACATTAAATTATTTCCTCTTATTATCACTAACATACTTTGGGTTTCTACGTGACCTAACTTCTCCACAATGTTATGTCAAATGTTTTTAATTTTATTTTTAATGAATGATAATCTGGATATAATTTTTAATATAAATATTATATATGAAAATAATATGAATCTTGATATTTGAATTATTATTTCTTCCTTTCCATTCTCCCATCGTGAAAATTAGAAATAGGTTCATGTGTACATACAACCATCTTTCTCAATAAATGGTGCAATCAATTTTTTAACATAACATTAATAGATTACTATAATTAAATATAAAATTAATATATATATATATATATGATATTTATATGATATTTATATTTATGTATATTTATTTCCCATATAAAATTTAATGGATCAAAATAAATGAACTAAAAAAAGAATGAAAAAACGATTCAATTATCACCCCAATAATTAATTTTAAAATTGAGTTATTAATCGATGAGAGATGAATGTTTATAATTAAGTCATATGTGTTTTGATCTATATTATTTATTTATAATTAATATATATGTATTAAACATTTATTTATTATACATGGTTTTTTTACAAATATGAATGATATCATCCAATGTTAAGGGTTTCTCGTCTCACTTTTACTTCTATTAGACTTATTCTATATTCAACAATTCTTTCATTTGGGTGGAATGTATAAATCCCCTTTTATATTTTATATAGTGAATAAATTTATATTCAAGGTATTTAAAGTTTCATTTTATGTTATTTCTTTTACAGGCCTTACGATTTAGATGTTACGAAAGGGGTAAGGAATTTTTTTAAAATCTCATCATTGTCAACATTATTTATGATTAAGTCTGACATTTTAGAAATATGTGAAATGTATGTCATAGAGACAATATATTTAAATATCCTATATTTATTCAATAAAATTATAAGTTAATTTTACCATTTCCCACATCATTGGTAATAAAAATTATTAATAACATTATTGAAAGAAATCTATATTTATTTCTCTATTTGATTGAAAATAGTTTTTATCAAAACCCATATTTTATATTAATGTTTTAATATAAATTTAATGTAATTTATATCATATTTTTATTAAACAATGATATAATAACATTATTTTAATTATAATGAACTAAGGATATGTTTTATTAATATAATCCATATTATTTCATTAGATGGGTTATAATCAGTTTGACTATGGTTGTCCATTTTTATTACCATTCACCGTACTTATAGGGATAGATTATGATTATGTTTTTCTAATTGGGTTATGTATTAATATTACATATGACATTTTTTCAATATCAATGATTATGTTTATTTTGTTACACACCATTAATATGATTAAATAATTTTACTTACTATGTGATGGGTGAGGCCGAGTTATAGATATCCCCTCTTTTCAACTATCTGACTCAAAAAACAAATCAGTTTTCCAAATTATACATGTATTTACCCAAATATTTAAACTTTACAGTGAAATGTATTAATAGTATATGAAAATTGTATAGCACTATGCATTCCATTATTAGTAGATCATTTAATGATTTCCATGTAATTTTTTGATTAGTTAGAATACCCACGGATACATTTCAATATTAGGTAATTATTTATACGTATTTATTTTTTCATAATTTATATCTTCCATATTAAGATCAGATTATGATTAAATGAAAATGTTTTCAATTATTTACCATTACATATTAAATTTTCTTATCTATTCAATATACAATTTATTATATTTATACCCTTAGTGATCATCTAAGCTCACACCTTTCGTAGGTTTTATTTTACCTAGAATTTTATGAAGTGTCTGTAATTGATATGTAAGGATATACTATGTGGAATAATGGTGTTCTATAAAAAATATATTTTTAAATTTTATATTTTCAAATATAATAAATATTTATACTATGTATCTATTTTACCAACACTAATAAATTGTTTCTTATTTTCTGTTGTTTTCCATTATATATATTGATGATGTATTACTTTATACATCATCTCTATGATATGATGGTTGGGGTACTTATAGTTGGTTTTAAAAAATGTTTATTAGAAACAATGAGAAATACTTTCTGGAAACCATATATTATAGAATATAACCCAATGATAATAATTGGGAAAATTTTTATAATAACGTACTAATGATATGTATATATATAAATTATTTGGTTTTTGCTATAAATATTTACATGAATATATACTAAAAGTTTAAATGGTTATGGTATATATATAGGGTTATTAACATAAAAAAACCACCTCATGTGAGATTTGATTATTACAAAGCACATGTAAATGAGCCTTACTAAGTCATTAGATTGGAAATTAATAAGGATAGTAATTTTAAAATATATTTTTTTTTCAATCTATTATGATGTATATGAAAATATTTTTATGATTTGGAAACACTCACAATGAAATCATGTTTATTATTATGAAATTATCCATGAATAATTTTTTATTCATTTTTATATGCATCAATTGTTTTCTGGATTGTACATATTAATACATAATATTATGATTTAATCTAGTGTATTCAATTTTATAGAAATTGTACCTAGTTGAAGGAATCCGAACATTATTAATTTATGTAAACAAAAGTGAATGAATTGATATTTATTTTATAGGTTTAATCTAATAAATCGAAGGGAACTATTCCACCAAATATTATCCTCATATTGGGTAATAATATTAAGTTTTATTAAATTAGAGAAATGTACCATAATAAATTATGATATCAAAGGGAAGAAAGAGAATAAGATATTAGACGAGAAAACAATAGACATGTAGAAGAAGGGATGAAAGGGTTTTCCTTCATGTGATAATTTTGGAATAAAAAACATTGGTATATGATTATAGGGAATTGGTATATTCATAATGTGTGTAGAGAAATTCAACCAAGATAGTGAATGAATGTGTATCAATGACACCTTTAATGATAAGTGTTTCATTCACAAGTAGATGGGTCACTAA
The DNA here is from genome assembly GCA_963277665.1 of Viscum album. Classification (NCBI taxonomy): domain Eukaryota; kingdom Viridiplantae; phylum Streptophyta; class Magnoliopsida; order Santalales; family Viscaceae; genus Viscum; species Viscum album. The sequence goes on from OY728159.1 coordinate 1,934,682,532, forward strand.
GAAACCTCTTTCTACTATGGTTAAGGAAATAAAAATTAGAATATGCTATGGGATTGAGGATTATATTATTCTATTACAAAGACAAAAGTGGAATGATTAATTTCGTTGGTTAAATTTATTAAGGAATTTTTTTTGATATTTTTTTTATCAAAGTAATTATGGTTATTAGAATTATTAACTGTATAGGGAATGTAATATATTGATTTTTATTAAGACTTTTAAATAATATTGATAATTATACTGATGACCAAGAAATGTGATTCAATGTATAAAAACCATGAGATCGATTTCCTAGATATACTGTTGAAATAATAAAAATTAAATTTACATCTTCATAATTGATGAAGGGGATTTAATTTTAACAATAAAAAATATCTATTTCAAAATGAAAATTTTTATCACATATATTCATTAGGATCTATAAAGATTAGAGTTATGTTGAATTATGATAAACATTTAGATAATCAATACCCATTTCCTTAAATGCGCATTCTTCCCACACAACATGGCTTTTCTTATATCACATTGAATTAATCATTGTAATCCATATGAAACAATTAAAAACATAATTTATTCAATATCATTATCGACTACTTGGTGAAAGGAAACAAAAGTAAGTTGATATCAAATGATCGGTATGGGTAATCATAATAATTAACACCTGAATTTCATCAATGATCATTATAAGTGAATATGGGTATAAAGATATAATCAGTGTGCAAAATATAATCATAAATGAACTCACACCCATAAAAACCAAGATCTTAAAACATGAAAACATTACATAAGTCATTAATAATTGAAATATTTGTCAGAAAAAATAATAATGACCAAAGTGATATCATTCTTGATCAAAGAGAATATTTATAACCCAGTGCATCACAAAAATATCATATTTGGATTTTGGTATGGGATATAATATAACACTTACAGTTGGTATACACATATAGATGACCTCCTATATAATTATACTAATAATATAATAATTACAAAATTCATTAGATAATTATATGGACACATCCACCATATAAGATATATCAACCTCACACAAAAATAATTAGAAAAACATATCAAATTTAATTTCTAAGAACCACCACATGAATAAGTTACATATAGAATTTATTTTATAATAAAACTCATAAAAACATTATTTTTAAGAACATTATTCATCGAAGGGAAAAATATGATCCAAGATAATCTGTTTGGAACATAATGAACTCATGGAGAAGAAACTAGTTCCTTTCTAATATCATTGACACCTTATTGACTCATGAAAAAAAAAATTCCTTAAGAATTCCTTTGACACGTGATTAAATAATGGAAAATATATGGGTTCCAAAACAATCCCTTTGAAACATATTTAATCAATGGAAAATAAATTTGTTTAATAAACAACTTATCCTAAAAACCATTATTAAAAATTCATAATGGTATCTTGGGTTTATATCTATAATAATGCATAAGTTATGTTAATGCTTTCCATTAATGGTTTTGAATGATTTTGAAAGATATCTTTTAACATTTCTTGAAGAAGATAAAATTTCATTTAAAATAACAATTATATATCTAATGATTGGTAAATTATTTATGAATGATTTTCATTTATAATAAACATTAAAAGTTATAATGGAATCTTTAAAACTATTTTAAAAAATATCTTATGGAAATTATCAATTCCTATATGAAAAAAACATAAAACCAACAATAATTTTAAAAAAATTACATTTAAAATAACCTCAAAAAAATATAAATTCATACTTATATAAAATAATGGCATAAGAGGTGTTAAATTTTTTCATATAGTACACATTAAAAAAAGATTCCATTCCAACTTTTTTAAAAGCAAAACATGCATTGTTTTGGAATAAATTTTATGATTCCTTTAAAAAATATACAAAGTAAAAAAATGATTAAAATATATTTTTTAAATAATTTATATAACTTTTAAAATAATAAATCATTCCATGATATCATATTTTTGTAAGGACGGGTTTTTTTTGATCAAATTGACAAAGAAATATGATTTTTCTTAAAAACATTATTTTGAAATATTATCTTTATAAAGAGAAGAAAATATAGGGAAGAAATTTATTTAGAAAAAATAACTATAGGATAATAAAATAAATGACATTGTTTATAGATATATCTTTATATTTCCTTATTGGAATAACAATCATGAGTAATACTGATAAACAAAAAATTTGTTACATAAAACCCTTAAAAAATTTGTAATATTGAATCATAAGACGAATGATAGGATTACATTATATGAAACATAAAATACTATGAGTATATATAAATTAGTTATATTAATTTTAAATTATTATTTATATATACCTCATGAAATAATATATAGATATAACATGACATAATTTTTAAAGAATAAAAATTGATACAGGAGTCGGTTACGACGTTTTTAATACTTCGAAATCATAATCCTCAATAGTGAATAATATAAAATGAAACATTAAATATCCTGAAAATATTGTGATTAATGATATATAATTTATTTGGGGAATTATATATAGGACTCAAAATAAAAGTGTGATGTATTTTCTTATGCCTCCTAGAAATAAAATAGTCCAAATAAATCCCATACAATAAGTATAATTTTTCTTATACATGTTCAAACCATCTTTATAAAAAAGTTAATATTATTAAAAATATATCATAGAAAGAGAATGGTATATATCACATCATATATGGTTTCAAATTTCAATTTATTACCTATTTGTTTCCAATCCCATGTTAAAATCATGTATTAGGTAATAACTGCTCTGTTTTCTTTATTTCATTTGAATTTTTTTTTTGAACCTATAAAATATATCATGGAAATAGATAAAATAATAATGATGATATAATTAAATTATTTATTTATAAGTAATAATCATATAAAAAAACACGAATTATGAATTTTAGAAATGACGTTTACTAGGATCATAGAGATGATAGGTCATACATATGAATGAGTAATGTATCCTTTATTCAATTACATTATGGAAATAAGGTGAGTAATATTTTATCATTCCATTGTAATATAATATATTAATTAAAATATTATTACGTTAAATATCCCTATAAATATCATCCATTTGGAGTGATAATGACATGTAATGACCCAGAATTTCCATGTAATTGTTTTTAAATATATGGGAATTTTATGGGTCTGTGAAAATTTACGGCGTGGGATTCTAAGGCCTAGAGTGCCCAGAATGATTTTCAGAACTTTTTTTCAGGTACGATCAGTAAATGTATGATTGATTTTTTATGACTTTTGATCCGGGGATCGGAATTGAAATCTGAGGGCACCGTTGAACTCACAACATTGGTATTCAGTTAAGGAGACCTTCACCTTGATGACAGTTGGTCAAGGGAGTATGTTAATTTTTGGGTTTTTCGTGGAAATAAAAAATAAAAAAATAACACATTTTACTTCATTTTTTGAAAGCCCCTCTACACATGTTAAGGTGGTGGGGACCACTAAAGTCCTCAAATCCTCCCAATTTTGAATTTATGGGCAGGGACCACCCGACCACTCTTAATAGGGGAGAAACCTCTCAACTCCCCCAATTAATTCCTTAAGTTATCAAAAAATTAATTGATAAATTACCAATTAATTTTAAGTGTAAACAAAAGAATTTAATGTTAAGGTACAAATTAATTTTATGTGACATCATAAAATTAATGTTAATTTATTATTTAATTATTAAGCTGGCTAATTGTTTTCTCCTCAGTGGAATTGAGGAAGGGATTGGTAAAAGATAATTGGGAGGGAACATGAACAATTATCCTCTCTGAGAAGAACGCCAACGAGAAACAACAATGAATATTTCCGAATTCGACTCAACTTCTTGAACAAGACATTCGTTGATGAGGAGCGTCTTCGATGTCAACAAACCGACAATTGAGGAAAATGCTGACGACACCGACATCCATATTTTACCAAATATTTTCTTTCTTCCTCGTGACCTTTTCGAAGTCATCAAGTGAAAAATTTATGTGTTTATTTGTGTATGAATACTTATCCCATGTTTTCCCTTGAATTATTTTTCGATATTATGAATAAATCAATGTGGGATTTTGAAAAGCATGATGTGTTTCTTCATGTTATTGTGGAGCCATATGCTACCACCCTAACGTGGAGGGTACAGGCCAAACCAACATGGCCCAACCACTCTGCAAATCTTGTGATGATTTGTGGTGTTGAACGCGACGAAGGCAATGGCACAATGACACCACCCCACGGCCGCCGACACCTCGTGTCATACATGCACTCGCGGCACCCCATCGGCTGAGCCACTCCGCGGCATCACTGGCCGATGCGCCACGTGGCTCTACCGCTCGCGGCCACGCCACACTGCCCATGGCTGCCATCGTTCTGGCCTAGCTGCCTCATCCGTCCGCCGATCCACTCCGATCGAGCCGCCCGTGGCACAGAGCTACTCCGCGCGAGCCGCCCCGCCACACAGACCTGCTCTGGACGTGCCGCCTCGTGGCGCCGAACAGCTCTGGCGGAGCCACCCTTCGACACCGAGCCGCTCCAGCCAAACCGCCATGTGGCCAAGCCGTACCGGCCGAGCAGCCCTGTGGCCCCATGCCCCTCCCGCCGCACCGTCCCGTGGCCTCCACCCTCCTGGCCTAGCCACCCCAGCCGAGTCACCCCACGACCTCGCGCCATCCACGGCTGAAGCCTCACGGCCCCTCGCCACTTGCCGGACCGCCCAACATGGACCGGGTCGGACCCTTTGGGTCGGGCCTACCTGAACCAGGTTGGCCAGGGCCAAGTCGGGCCAGGTTGATACAACCTGGTCAGACCTAACCTGGGCCTGCTACGACCCATTTACTTATTTTGGCCATAACATTGGCACCAAAAGTACGTTTGAAAAACAGTCAGTGGCATTGGAAATCATGGAGTGTGACGGTCCCTTTTAGTATACCCACTGGAGTTCTGGATTATGATGGGGAATGGTCAAGTTGCATCGAGCACAAATCCAACCAGGTCCTCGGGACTAAAAGGATAATAACTCACAGACTGGACATCTGATTGATGCTTCATCCGTTGCGTTGAGACCCATATGACATGGTACACCATTGAGATGCATCTTCGTGGGACTTTATGGAAATTGAAATATCAACAGGTAACTTATGGAGCAGATCCTCCTGGAGACGAGAAAGTATAGCACATGATCATAGTAGCTGGCTGAGACTTGATGATTGCTGACCATTTCTACTCGGAGTGACATGACGGGCCCCGTAGGGGGCACCTTTGTGTGACACGGCAGACCCATGTTGGGGAGAGCCTTTGTGTGACACAGTAGTCCCATGTTACATGATAGAAGGATTTCCTCAGGTGGCCACGATGGGGAGCGCCTCTGTGTGATGAAGAAGAACTTCTATACTCGACAATAGAAGTACCTCTGCAAGTCATGAGGGGGAGAGAATCTATGTGATGCTGTACACCCACGATGGAGAGCACCTCTATGTGACATAGCAGACCCATGGTAGTCAACATGATGAGTACCTCCGTAGTCCAATGTAAGTGGGAAGTGACACTGTGTGACGCGCCAGGCCTACTTTACTCGTTAGAGGAGAGTTTCTCTAGTAGCCGAAGTCTTCGATTATGTGACTGAGGATGTTACTTGTCAATACCCCTAGAATAAATCATGGTATGAGCTGAGTCAGTACCTCTGTGTATTCCTCATGATTCAAATGAATTACTTGATAAATTAGGTATATATATTGGAATCTACCTAAAAGGGTTATCTTTTGTTTTCATACATTGTGGTTTATCATTGGTGGATCTGTGAGACCTTCAGAGACTCGGGGTCCCTAATGACTGTTTTTATACTCACCCACGCATGGGCTATACCCGAGCCTTATTGTGTTAGATGTAGACGACAGACAGTGCTGAATTAGCCTGGGAGTACTAGGACTGTTTTGGTGACCGTAGGTCGACCATACGGCATGTTGGTACGCAGAGGAGATGGGTGGACGTAGAGTTTTATGGAGGTGATCTATAATTACCCTTCAGGTAAGAACATCGGAGGATGACTCAATGGCTGATTTTCTCATTCTATAGTTTTATTATATTTTACATGTACTTGTACCTTTACCATTGGGCTTGTATTCCAGACCCTATACATTCTGCACTATTTTGGTTACATAGTTTTCTTGTGTTTGTATCTTTTTGTGTGCTTGGTTACAAGATTATTAAGGTTATAAATGATATTCCTTCCTAGTTTTTTGTAAAACGCCTTCGGTGCTAGTCGCTAGCCCCTGCCCAATGGAATGCGGAATTGTGGTAGTCATGTTACTGGTCCTGGGGGACGGTTCATGCCAAATTGTTATCATAGGAGTCGGTTCTACAGAAGTACTAGGACTCTGATATTTTATATAATGCAATATTGTTAAGGGTAATGAGTGCGGTTTTCAGTTTAGGGATCCCAGTGTTGGTCCGGTGGTTGATGTATCCATACACGAGGATGCTGATTACTGATTTCTGACTCAGTGCATGTAAACATTGATTGCGTGTGTGTTTCCAAGAGTTTTTTTTGTTATCTCTTATGTCAGCTCACATGTTATACCTTATTTATCGTGGCACACCTGTTATATTTTCAGGATTCCTCCACACAGATAGCCAGCTAGTGTTCCTAGAGTTGTACATATTGATTGCCCAGTGAGTGATGGGGGCTCGGTGCAGGGCCCTTTTTCTAGTGGATGCACTTGTCGACGCAGCAGCGGTACAGTTCCTCATTGGACCACCGATGCCACAAGCCCCGGTTTTAGATGGTGCACGCCTCTTGAGCGCGCGCATGTGTTCAAATTCTAGAGGCCACCGAGGTTCAGGGGATAGACAGACCCAAATATGCCTGAGGACTGGCCAGAGGATCTGTTTAGAGTCTTCCAACTTGTAAAGACACCAGCAGATCTCATCGTGATCCTTTCCGCCAGCCATCTACAAAAAGTAGTAGGCAGAGGTTGGAGCATGATGCTCTAAGTTCACAGAGAAGTGATGCTTTTCTGGGTAGACTTCGAGAGCCTATTTCCGGCAGAGTATGTTCCTGTGAATTTTCGCGTAGTGCACATTTAGGAGCTACTTCATCTACAGTAGTGCAACATAAATGTATCTTAGTATTCATTTAGGTTCATAGACCTCAAATTTTACTCCTCCAATATAGTGTGAGACCCATTATTCAGGTCCTGGACCATTGTGCTGGGCATCAGGAAGGAGATCAAGGCATCGATTTTCTCACTCAGCATTCCGATACAGGTGGGGGTGTTATAGAGAGCCCTCTTTATGGAGAGATACCTTTCCAATAAGAGAGCAGTATTGAGACCCACCCCCAATCGTCACGTCACGGGGACTTTTACTGCTGGTAACAGAAAGACATCATAGAGGTCTCATAGGACTAGACCTATATGTGGATGATCACATGACTCAGGATTGGTTGTGTGGGGCACCTGAGGCGGTAATAGTAAGGCAAGAATCATGCAGTGTTACTCATCAGCTGGAAGGGTCGCATGGATTGTTTCTTTCTGACCCGCCATTTGGAAGATCAGAAAATGATTGAAAGACCTCCCAGTAAGAGAAAGAGATTCGACCAAGGAGGCCTGTAGGGAGTAGGCAGACGTGGAAGGGGAGCTATCTGTGCTGCTGGTGGTGGGCAATGATTAGAGATGTTACTTCAACCACCACCAGGATGTCCACCCCGACCATAGTGATTAGGTAGATAGGGTAGATCTTAGATTTACTAGCTGAGGCCTATGATCACGGTGCTCTGGAGATGATATGAGGTACGATCTGGTTCTACTCCACCTTAGTTGTTGTACTTAATGACATAGGGGACAATCATTGTTTTATTTCCGTGGCCCTCGTTTGGAGCTCAAACATTACAACGGATCCATAGGCTCGATCCTTACGACTATAAAATACTAAGGGAGTGGATTCAATGATTAATCACTAGTGCCGGTAGTGGGAGCATACTCTAGGAGGTGAGAGCTTCGGATGGGCTCTCCTAGTAGCGGCATCTAGGTTTTATGACGTCATCTTATGTATGGGCTGGTTTTATACAGTCCATGCTCAGATAAACTGTATTGGGGATTTGTGTAGTGTGTCCGCACATATGAGACCAGGTTTTCATTCACCGACGAGAAGGGAGCCTTTTGCAGCGTAGGATGGACTTACCCAGAGGAGATGCAGCCGATCACTAATTAGTTGGCTAGCCTTACGCTCAGAGTGGGTGATGTGGAGAGTCTGAGTTATCTTTTAGTGGTGGACAAGTACGTGGGTGTCTTCTCGGATGATGTTTTGGGTCTACCCTCTCACAGAGAGTTATACATTTACATTGACTTGTAACTCGGGATTGCGCCAATATCTACACCAGCGTATTGGATTGCTCCCGTGGTGCTTCGTGAGCTGCGGGTATAGACAGGGGAATGGATTCATCTGGACCAGTGTTTCACTTTGGGCATTCCCGATTCTATTCGCAAAGAATGTATATGGAATCTTGAGTATTTTTTTGGACTATCAACATCTTAACCAGGTGACCATAAAGAACATGTACCCACTCCCGAGGATTTACAAACTCATTGATCAGCTGAATGAGCATCGTGGTTCTCAATGATAGACTTAATATCAGGCTACCACTAGCTCAGATTCCGAGACGAAGACTTGCAGATGATGGCTTTCAGATGTCGATACGACCACTACGAGTTCTTGAATATACCATTTGGCGTGGCGAACACTCCAGCTATTTTAATGGGACTCACAAACATGATCTTTCATCAATACATTGATCGCTTTGTAGTTGTATTCATCGATGACATTCTGCTCTACTTGGATACTTAGGAGGATCATGCCTATCATTTGCAAGTAGAAATGGACACACACCGTGATCACCAGCTTTATATTCATCTCTCGATGTTCTAGTTCTGGATCCAATAGGATCCCTTTCTGGGATATGTTATTCAAATGCTGGAGTTGCAGTAGATCCAGTGATGATTGAGGAGGTACATTATTGGGAGCCACCCAGGAGTGTGATGGAGGTATGGAGTTTCCTGGTATTTTATAAATACTACCAGAGGTTTATGCCAGACTTCTCTAGAGTTGTAGCACAACTATCAGCATTTATGAATAAGGGTAAACCCTTTATTTGGTCAGATAAATTTCAGCTGTGTTTTCAAAAGATGAGGCAGAGGATGACTAGTGCACCCATCAAAAGGATTCTAGAGGAGGGCGTAGGGTATGGAGTTTTCTGCGACGCATCAGGGACCAGACTCAAATGTGTCCTAATGCAGGAGTGAGTAGTGATCACATATGGTTCTCGATAGTTGAGACATCACGAGAAGAACAACGATATCCATGACCTGGAAAAAGCAGCAGTGGTTGTCGCTTTGAAGATGTGGAGACACTATCTGATGGGTGGAATTTTAACGTGTGCCCTGATCACTAATGTCTCATGTATATCTTCTATCAGAAGGACATGAACTAGAGACAACTACGTTGGATTGTGTTCATCCAGGACTATGTCATCGATATAGTTTATACTCTTGGGAAGGGGAATGTTTTTGCTGATGCACTCAATAAGAGATCTGGCATTCAGCTGCTAGGTGAGGCGACAGAGCAGCTGGCTACTATGCATATATCTTTTGTGAATAGAGATGAAGCGGTCTTCATTTATTATCTTACAGTAACCCCCCCCCCCACTTCTTCAGCAAGTCGGAGAGGTGTAGTGTTGGGATGGTGACTGCGAGGCTCGACATGCTCAGATATCCACAGGACAAGCACCTGCTTGATTTTCTGAAGGTGGGGAGCAGATCATCCTCTTCAGAGGACGTACTATAGTACCAGTTTCACTTATAAATGAATTTTTGAGGGTGTTACACACATATCCTCAAGTGATACATCCAGGTGTGGAGAAGATGTACTAGGCCCTCCGACGACAACACTGGTGGCTGGGAATGAAGAAAGAAGTAAAAGAGTTTTTTTCTCGATGCCTCACTTGCCAACATGTGAAGGCAGAGCATCAGGTACCATCAGGCTTGGTTCAACCTTTAGAGTTCCTAGAGTAGATGTTAGAATGGATATCCATAGACTTTGTGACAGGACATCCACATACATCCAGGGGTCATCACTCAATTTGTGTGATCATCGACCGAATAACAAATTCGCCCCACATCCTACCAATCAAAGAGAAGGGTTCAGTAGAGATCTTGGGACACCTCTATGTGCAAAAGATTATGCAGGTTCATGGATTACCCTTGATGATTGTCTTCGATCATGATGTGCGTTTTACTTCATGGCTATGGAAGGGGATGCAGAAGGCTTTCGGGACGGAGCTTCGTTTGAGCACTGCCTTCCATCCTCAAACGGATGGCCATACCGAGTAGACCATTCAGACCCTCGTGGACATGATGTGTGCCTAGGTCCTCAACTTCGGTCACAGATGAACGAATCACATGCATTTGGTGGAGTTTTCATAAACAACAGCTATCACTCCAACATAGGGATGACATCTTTTGAGGTGTTGTATGGGAGACCTTCTAGATCACCTTTGTGATGAACTAGCCTAGGGGAGTTAGCACACACGGGATAAGAGATGGTACGGTCTACCATAGAGAAGCTGCAGAATATACAAGAGTAGATAAAGACTACAAATAGCTGGTAGAAGTTGTATTCCGACAGGAGACGGGGAACTCTGCAATTTGAGGATGGTGACCACGTCTTTATACGGGTCTCACCTCGATGAGGATTATGGATATTTGACTAAGGCAGAAAGTTATATTCGAGATTCATCCGACCCTTCTAGGTCCGAAGTAGAGTTGGTGAGTTGTCCTGCCTCTTATATCTTCTACCTCTGTTGCACCAGGTGCACGATGTCTTCAACGTATTCCAGCTGAGGTGATACATGGATGACACTTCTCAAATCATCAAACATGGAGAGCTGGCTGTTGACGATGGGGATACTATTAAGGAGGACTGAGATGTGATTGTGGATCGACATAAGTGGGTCCTTCATGGGCAGTCAATACCAATGGTGTGCCTTTGTTTGAAGCACGAGAACCTCTAGGAGAGCACCTGAGAGCGGGAGCCTCAAGTGCATGATCAATACCCACACTTGTTTAAATAGATTTGAGGTTTGGATTATGGGGACATAGAGCCCTGAGGTGGGGATAATGTAAAGACTTGTAATTTTCATTTTTTTTAAATATATGGGGATTTTATGGGTCCGTGAAAATTTACGACGTGTGATTCCAAGGCTCAGAGTCCCCAGAATGAAATTCGGAACATTTATGGGTATTTTTAGTAAATGTAAGAGCAGGTTTTTATTTTTTTGGAACTTGTGCTCAGAATTGAAATCTGAGGGCACTGTTGATCTTTCAGCGCCGATATTCACTTAAGCAAACCTTCACCTCTTTGGATGTTGGTTAAGGGTGAATGTTAATTTTTTTTCATTGGAAATAATAAAATAAAATAATCACACATTTTAGTTTATTTGTTGAAACACCTTTTATATGAGTTAAGGTGGCGCGGACCACCCAAGTCCTCAAAAACATCAAATTTTGAAATTAGGGGTGGGGACCACCTGACCCCTCTTAATGGGGGAGAAACCTCTCAACTCCCCCAATAAATTCCTTATGTCCACATAAAATTAATTGATAAGATACTAATTAATTTTATGTGTCAACATAAGAATTAAATGTTATGTTACCAATTAATTTTATGTGACGAAAAAAAATTAAGGTTTTGTTATTATTTAATTTTTGTTTTGGCTATTTCATTTCTCCTCAATGGAATTTGGGAAGGGATTTGAAAAATAGAATTTAGAGAGAACATGAAGGATTATCCTCTCAATGAATAACACAAACGAGAAACGCCAATGATGAATTCCGACATCGACTCCGACTCTTCCATGGGAAGTTTGTTGGTGAGGAACGTATTCAATATCAATGAACTGACAATTGAGGAAAATGCCGACGACACCAACGTCCGTCTTCTCCCAACGATTAGACTTCTTCCCCGCAACCTTGTCGACGTCATCAATCCAATGAAGTTAGGGTATATTTGTGTATGAATACTTTTCCCATGGTCTTCCCTTAAATATGTTTTCAAGATTGTGAATAAATCGTAATGAGTGATTGTAAAGGTTGATGTTCTTCTTCATGTTTTTGTTGAGCCATATGATACCACCCTAACGCGAAGGGTACAGGCAAAACAAACATGGTCTGACCCCTAAGAAAATCATGGGATGATTTGTGGTGAAGAACGCGATAAAGGTGATGATGCAACGACAACGACCCACGGCCACCGTCGCCCCGTGATCTCTGTGCCCTCACGACACCCCAACGGGAAAGCTGCTCTACGGCTCCAACTGTCACTGTGCTCCACAGCTCTGCCCCGTCATTCCACCCACAGCCGTCACCATCCTGGCCGAGCCGCCAATGCAAACTGGTCCGATTCGCAGCCACTGTCTACCAAGCCACTCCAGCCGAGCCGCCCCCCCCCCACGGCACTGCGACGCTCCATCCAATCCGCCCCATAGCACAAAGAAACATTGGTCGAGACACCTCGTGGCAGGGCTACTCTGGTCGAGCCTTCGAACAGCAGCGAGCCGCTCCAGCCGAGCTGCCCCACGGCAGCGAGCCGCTCCAGCCGAGCCTGCCATCAGCACCCAGCCACTCTAGCCGAACCGCCCCCCATCTGAGCTGCACCGACCGAGCCGCACCACTGCCCCAGGTAGCTCTAGTCGAGCTTCCACATAGCCTCCACCCTCCTAGTCGAGCCGCCCCTGCCGAGTCGCCCTGCGGCCTCGTGCAATCCGAGGTAGAACCCCCGCGGCCCCTTCCGGCCAGCCAGACCGCCCAACATGGTCTGGGCCAGACCCAGCAGGATGGGCCGATCCCAACAGGATGCGTCTGTTCAGTCTGACCAGGTCGAAACAGACCTGGGCCCACTATGACTCATTTACTTCTTTTGGCCATAACTTTAGCTCCAGACGTCCGTTTGACAAATCATCAATGGAGTTGAAAATCGTTGAGTGAGAAAATCCAATTGAGTATACCCGCAAGTCTTTTGGACTAATAAGTGGAACGAACAGGTTGGATCAAGCACAAATCCAACCAGGCCCCCGAACTAAAAGGCTAATAACTCATAGACCGGGCATCTGATTGACGCATTGTTTGTTGCGTTGAAACCCCTATGTTGTGGTGAACCTTTGAGATGGTTCTTCCTAGGACTTATTGTCAATTTAAATATCTACCAATATCTTGTAGAGCAGATCCTCCTAGATTCGAGCGAGCATAGTACGAGTAATTAATAGTTGGTTATGACTTGACATCTACTGACCATTTTGATTTGGAGTCACCTGACAGGCCTAGTGGGGAGACCTCTGTGTGACGCGGCAGACCCGCGGTGGGGATCGCCTCTATGTGATGCAGGAGACCCATGGTACATGATAAGAGGAGTACCTTAGTAGGCCACGGTGGCGAGCACCTCTTTATGACGTGGCGGACCCACGATACTCAATAAGAGGAGTACCTCAGTAAGTCATAAGGGGGAGCGCCACTATGTGAAACAGAAGACCCATGTTGAGGAGTGTCTCTAGGTGACATGACAGACCCATGGTACTCGACAGGATGAGTACCTCATCTGCCAAGATAGTGGGAAGTTCCTCTGTGTAACGCGGTATGCCCACATTAATTGTTAGAGGAGGGGTTTTCTAGCGGCCAAAGTGTTTGACGATGTGACTGGGGATGTTATATGTCACTACACCTAGAATTAATCCTGGTGTGAGCTAAGTCAGTACCCTTGTGTTTTCCTCATGATTGAGATGGATTACTTGATAACTTATTTATATGTATGGTCATATACCTCATTTGGGTTATCTTTTGTTTTCATACTTTGTGGTTTATCCTTGGTGGATTTGTGAGACCTTAAGGGTCTCGGGGTCCATACTGAGTATTGTTATACCCACCCCTGCACGGGATATGCCCGCACCTTTATGTGTTGGATGCAGATGACGGACAACACTGACTGAGGTAGGGAGTACCAGGACTGGACGGTGAACAGAGGTAGACCATACAACGTGTTGGAATGCAGAGGACACTGGTGGACATGGAGCGCTGTGGAGGAGATCTATACGTATCATTCAGGTAGGATCCTCGGAGGATGACTAAGAAGCTTCTTTTCTATTTCTACAGTTGTATTTTATTTCATTTGTACTTGTACCTTTATTAGTGGGATTGTATTCTGACCACTTTACTTTCAGCACTCTTTTGGTTATAAAGTTTGACTGTGTTTGTATCCTGTTTTGTGCTTGGTTATGTGAGTTTGTAGGTTATAATGGCAATGCCTTCCCAGTTTTAGGGAAAATGACTTCGGTTATAGTCTCTATCCAATGGCTTATGGAAGGCGGGATTTGGGTAGTCATAGCACAGGCTCTGGGGGATTTGTCATGACATGACAATAGAGTGTCAAAGAACATTTTGATGGTGGCATTACACTCATAGATGAATGAAATATTTATCTTTCAAAGAGTTAAAATATAAGGGTTTAAATGAAACATTTTTTTATAATGATAAAAAATTCATTTATATTACTATTATTTCAATTTTCTCACATATATTTATTGAAATTGTTATTTTTATCTTCCATGTAAACTGATAGTGAATAAAGAATCACATTGCTATGTGTGGGGATAGTCTGCCGTACACACGAGTGACATCATCATATCTATTATATAATGAAAATTAAAATGGTATGTATGATATAATGACTAAATAGTTATAATTATTTCATAAATAAAATATATTTACATTATATCCATCATCATACCAAATTAGGATATCCAGTAATGGAAAAAAAATAACATCGGTTCGTATGACTGTATTCAACTACTCATAGAAATAATGATTTAAAACCAATTTAAAAAAACTGGTGAAAATTATAGGTCCTGGAAATAATAAAACAAACATAAAAATTTAAATCATTAAACTAATTTATTATTTCATAATGTTTTAAAAATAATTATTGTAGGTGGAGTAAAGAATTATATACAAATGATCATTTAGTAATGTTATATCTTCTGCGGATAACCTTCATTGGGTTTCCAACAAAAGAATTTCTTGGATAAATTTCCCTATAAAATATAGTTTATATTTTTATATAAGGTAATTATGGATGTTATATTTTTCGAATAAAAATATTTTTTAATGTGTTATGTGTAGAAGAGTGAGGGAGGTCTTTTATAAGTGAGGTTAGTGGGTCACTTATTAATTTCGAATAGAAAATGGTAACCATGTTTTTAACATCCCAATGTGGTGATAAATTGCATTTCATATATAATTAGATTTTATATGGTCAAAATATTTCCAAAATATATATTTTAGAGATGTTTTAGATAATTTTATCCCATCCCATTTTAGTTTTACGCCTGCTAAATCTATTTCTACCTTAATATGAGGTAATTAATATTTACCGTTTTCATTAAAAATATTGATCAAAAAATATGTCATGAATATTAGATAATATAAAATATTCTTATTGAAAATATGGATTCCATTTTACCTTGGTAAATCATCATAGATGGAAAATTTGAATTTCAAATTGAACGCATAGAGGCAAAGAAAAAACAGATTTTCATGACTTGTATTTTTTGTGGAAAAGATGATATTATATTAATTGTAAAACTAGTTATAATGATTTTATAAATAAAAATTAATAGTCACTAACATATTATTTACGAATTTTATTTAAATAATTACTAATTATTTGTGTTTTAAACTAATATAAATTGGAGAAACATTATGCACTTTGAAAGTGTTTTAAGAAAAATATCACATTTAAACTGAAAGACATTATTATACTAAAATTGATATTATGTTCATTTAAATGAAATTATGTGTATTAAATATTACTAAATATTTCATATGTTACTAATAATATCTTTAAAATTACAATTGGTATATAATGTTTCTAAATATATTTTAAAGAAATTGCATTTTTATAAAAAAATCATTAATTTTCAATATTCACCAATAAATCAATATTTTCTAAAAAAATCAAAAAAATTAGAAGAAAATACATATTGATATTATGATTTAAAAAATGATATAATTTTATCAGATAAATTTCAAAAGTTTTCAAAAATTATTTATGTTTTATTCAGAAAAATAAAAAAAATCATTTTTGAAGAAAACTAATTTTTGATACATAAAAATACATTACTAAAAATTGTTTGAATATGTATTAAGTAAATATATGTTATATAAATTGAATAAGAAAAATATATATTATTATATATATATTAATAAATATATTTAACAAAATTCGCACTCACCAATTTAACGTTAATTATTTAATAGTTACATATTTCATATGTAGTTTAGGCTCAATGTTGCAAGTCAAATACACAATTGAACAAAGTTTTGTTTTATTAAATCATGATGATTTAAAACCTCTCTGCATTAATAAATTGATTCACTAACATTTTTTTATTTTTACATTAATAAAGAATTTTAAATATCAAAATAATAATTTTTTTGGAAACCAAAATCATAAAAATGATTAATAATACATCCTCATGATGAAAGAGATATAAATGTAGGAGTGTCATCAAAAATATATCATACTAGGTTTGCCAATAGAATACAATAGGTAGATTGTAATTATCTATACATACAATAACATCATAATTCCTAAATAATTTATTTGGGTGATATATATCATTAATCCCAAAAATTAAATGATCATGTCAATGTAAACAACAAAAAACTCACAAACCGAAGGGGTCTAAAGAAGGACATTAATATCCTAAAAAAATGTTTTTTATTTTGAATAATTTTCTGGAAACTGAATTGTCTTATATTTGATAAATTATTTCACCAGATAGACAAAAATAATAGACAAATATACTTACATTACCAGTATGATTTCATCATTTATGAAATTTCCCAAAAAATGTCATGACCTATCCCATGAGGCAAACATGTGACTACACCAAGACCGCCTTTCACACACTAGGGGTTGGTGACTAGCACCTGAAAGATTTTTCCTGAATAGGGAAGGCACTGCCTTAGATATCTGAATACACTCTAAAGGGGAAACTGAAGTAAACAACAAACAATACGAAGGTTCAACCATGAGAGTAAATAATAATGACAAGTACAACTGTTGACTGAATGTAAAAGGTAGCCATAATACCATCCCAACTAAAAATTAAAAGTACAACTAAAAAGAGAAAATAGATAATAGATTGTCCAAAAAGGATCCAACCTGAAGGGTAGGTACATCTCGTCTCCATAACATTCCACGTAAGCCCATCTTCTATGTGTACCACCCAGTCCTGGTTACCTAAAGTCTCATCCCATATGCTCATTGTCTGCATAGGATAGAACAAGGTGCAAGAAAAGCCCATGCATGGTTGAGTATAAAAATACCCATTAGGGGACAACATCACCCCCAATGGTCTCCCAGTAATGCACAAAGAAAAACAACCCAAGATATACCTCAAAGGTAAAATAAAAAGCATGATCTAAATCATGAAGCATAATGACAAAGAGACAGCTCACCCTAACAGAAACTTCAAGGTTACTCGGATAGAGATGACTAATCATACACCCAGATCATCCTATCCTTAATAAATCTAGTGCCGAAGAATATTTATCACCGGTGTAGACCCGTATTGGTCGCTGTTGCACACATGTATTTGTCGCTGGTGTAGACCTGTATTAGTTGCTAGTACTGACATGTATCGGTCATTGGTGCAGTCCTGTATTGGTCGCTCTTATTCTTCATGTCACAGCCAGCCACTGGATTCCGGCTCATAGAAAATTTTTATTCTGGAACAACCGCTTCCCAAGAAATTAGTCATATTTCAACGAGTAAAGAGTCCCTAAAAAACATAACCATGGGCCTGCCCCATGATAGGGGTCCAAACGTAATAGATGGCACGTCGATCGAATGCCCGATCTGTGAGATATGGGAACTTTTGTAAAAAGGGACCCATTAGATTCAAGTCTTATCCAAGACAGGACAAATGTAAAACTCCATCAAAACTCACGTAGAGTATCTCTTAAGTATTTCCTTGTCACAAAGGTCCTTATGCCGCAGATGGTGCATCGATCGGTTGCCCGATCTATTTGTTACACCACATTTCGTAAGATGGGGGTAATCAAATCTCATTCTGGCCTGGCTCAGTCGAGCCTGCCGAGATATTCCAAAGGGACCTCTTTCCAAAAGGGATCCCAATTCCACTGACTATGTGTCGAATGGAAACATGAGTCGTCAGTTATGTGCGTTTATTCCTTTGAGGGTCAGTTGGGTATGGGCCTGGTCTGACTCGGTCTGACCGGCCTGACACAACTGTTCACGGGGTCTGCCTGACCCCGCCTAGGTACATCCCATTAAGGGTCATCCCAGTTCACTGGGTCCGACTCGTAAGGGTTGTCCCATAGTTTTGTGGGCCTAGGCATCAGTTTTCCTGGCCCGTTGGGTACGGCTCTGTCCAGCCGCACTGGCCCACTGGGCAACGGGTCTGTCCGCTCAGTCAGCCTCCGTCCAGCCCATTCTGCCGGAAGGAAGTTCATTTTTTCCTCTAGACCCTTCGTTGTGAGACCATTTTTTCTAGCCGATGGTGCACTGCCACACCACATTAAATGATTGGCAGTTTGGAAAACCTGGTTTTGAAAACGCGATCCGGTGTGGGCCACACCCCACTCTCTTGTCGCACCATAATGGCCGTGGATTTTGCAGCCATCAGCGCCAGCCTTTTCCCACACGTCCAGATCAGTTCTACAACCTTCATCGCCCGTATTGTTCCATCACGCACTACCTGACATAACCCATTACCAATTGTCTTAGGTCTCCTCTGGTTGTCGCCATCATGGCGCACCGGCGGTTTCTTCCGCAGGTCACTGGACGTTCTCCAGGGACTGTTCTTGGTGTTGTTTGCTCCTATGGCTCTCACATGCTGCAGCTGTCAAAATGTGACCTGAAAATTCACATTGTAGTCAACTTGGGAAAACCGTCCCCGAAAAATGCAACAAGAACCATGCGACAGAGGGTTTGAGCAATTGTTTGTTTGGCACATTCCCTCCACGTTAATACACTAGAGGATGAGAGTAGACAAGTATTCATTGTTGAACTTATAAAAACCCCTACCTGGAAGAGACATTCGTTGATGATGATCGATGGAACCTTCTTCGTCATTGTCATTGTTTCTTGATTCGGTGGTGCTTGTCCCCACTGGCTGAAATCTATCATGTCTTCCAAGTGGTTGGCATCTCCGTACTTTTTCAGAGCTTCATCTCTTAATGAAACTATGACAAAACTCCACCCCGAGAACCATATAAATAGGAGAGGGGGAGGGTGATTAAATCATGTGAAAATAATCGAGTTCATTTACTTATGTAACCTTCATAATTCGAACGGTGTAGTTACTAAAATAAAGGGGAGTCAATCAATTTAATGGATTGACGTGTTGTTGGTCCCACCAACAATGCTCAGCTGCTAGAGAAAAAGAAAATAAATAACATAACATGTTATTTTATTAATCTTTCAAAAGTCAGAAAAATTAACATTTTCACCTGACCTGATGGGGTTGAAGTGAAGCCTCCCTTAAGCGAATCCCGGTGCTGCTGATTCAACGGTGCTCTCCTATATTCGATCTGAGCAATGAGTCACAAGATAGAAAACGCCACCTGCGCGTTTACTGAACATACATGAAAAAATGTTTAAAAAATTATTAATAGTCACCCTTGACCTCAACCGGTCATTGTTTGGCTCTACCTAAGGGAATCACGTCCCAACAGACTCAATGGTACTCTCAAATTTTTCAATATGGGTTACCGTTTAGATGTTATGGATTTTAACCATAAAATAATTCATACATAAATATTTTATTTATAACCAAAAAATAACTTCCAAAGTTGTCCCACACTGGCCAATGTTAGTATCTTCCTAAAGAAATAAAACCTTCACAAGCTTATCAGTCGTCTCAGATTTTTAATTTGAGTCACCGTTCATTAGTTATATGCATTTGAAAAATAAAATAACTTTATTTAATTATTTTATTTACTATTATGCCATTTTCAGGTTTTTTTCACCAGAGGAATGTGCTGACTATAATAAGTCTCTCCAATGGTAAAAATGATATCATGTATGAAACTGTGCACTCGGATTACTAATCTAGGTACCCATTTATGACTTATTCCACTTTTTTTTTGGAAAAACCAGAAACACATGATATTTTAAACATATAATTTTAATACAGATCATTCCGGGTACTACGGGTCTCATAATCACGTGTTGTCAGGTTTCGTGGTCTTGAAATAATTCTATATAATTATAAATAATTGAACGGAAATTTAAGGACATTACATTCAATCTCATCTTTTTTTGAATATTTGTATTTAAGATGTATTATTCTTTCAAGAAACAACAATATAATCATATAATAACTAAAGAACCATTAAAGGTTTAATAATTCCATACTATTATATATATATATTATACAAAACATAAATGATTAACACATGGAAGGATGTTTACCAAAATTAGTAAACCTCCATAAAATGAAATCATACATTATTCTATAAAGCTCAACAGAAATACCCATAGATCAAAATAAATAATTCCAAAATTGTAACACCAAAATATTTTATGAATTAATATATTTTTAATAAATTAAATTACATTGATATATTGTTTTGATCCCAAATCCATGTTATATTTTTGATACATGAAACACTAGTTTAGTATTCATTACACATGACATTGTGTTTTAACAACCCTAAGATATATTATTAATGTAACGAATTAAAAGTTAATTTTATATCCTATCCATTAAAAACAAAAATATGAACAGTAATAATTACTCATTAAATATTAATTATGATTTTTTTATATAATAGAACATATGGATAAAAACTACTTATTTTTTGGTAACTTCTTTATATGTTTCAAAAACACCATTTTTTTAAAAAATATTATATATTTTTTTCTACATTAATTTTAATAATTTGTTAAAAAAATATTATTTATATTTTAAAAAATAACAAAAATTATTTAATCCTTTCACTTCTATATTATGGTGATTTTTTTGGATTTTTCTGAAAATATTGATTTTTTGATAAATAGTGAAAAATCAAAATTATAATTGACCTATGTTCCCATATAATTTTTTATTAAAGATATGTATTATTTTAAAATTTTTAAGTTAAAAATAGATCATTTATACAAAAATTGATCCTATTTAGGTTATTGGAATACATATACTATTAAATAATTTTAAAAAACATTTTTAAACATTTGATCATTTTCTCTTTAAATCTCATTTTCTCATCGCATCATTGGGGCTAATTATAAACTAAATTTTCACAATTTTTTAAATTAGATTTTTAAAAATGATTTCATTATTTATAATACTAATTATTTATATTATATAATAATTTCAACTTTTTATTCCTTATAAATTAAATAGTTAAAGAAATAGAAATTATTTTTTGTGGTTAAGGTAAAAATTGATTTTTTGGGGGTTAAAATAAGAAGATAAGGGTAAAAATGATAAAAAACCTTGTATTGAAATTTTATGTATATATTTCAAACATAACCAATCTATTATCAATAATAATATATTTCGGATCTCTATATCTAGAAAAGAGAGTTTCTATACCTTTTTCATTTCAAAAATCTACAACTGTGTCATTCACCAAATTTTATAAAATGCGACCACTTATCCTATCATATTCATAGAAGAAACCTAAATCGGATAATCCAATACCATACCTTATAAATTCCTAAATTCCCAAATCTCAAACTAGAGTAATTATTTTGGAAAAAACTCCAAACTTTGAAGGATTTTGGTACAAACCTAAGGGGGATGCATGAAAAA
Source organism: Viscum album (assembly GCA_963277665.1). Taxonomy (NCBI): domain Eukaryota; kingdom Viridiplantae; phylum Streptophyta; class Magnoliopsida; order Santalales; family Viscaceae; genus Viscum; species Viscum album. The sequence goes on from OY728159.1 coordinate 1,934,704,422, forward strand.
GAGTTAACGTTCATCAATAAGTGTTTTTCCATTATTTCATCCTACACAAGGTTTAGTTCATATAATAAAATGATGATATTTTAACCACTGTAACTTCCATATAAAGATACTTTGTTATTCTATGAGCATTATGTACATCAATATCTACTATATTCAAATGGGTTCTGAAATCATAATTTGTGTGCTGGGAAAACTACCACATAATAAAGTAACGTAATTATGTTTTCCAGTACCACCTCCCAAGGTTATAAATATTTATGGTTTTATTTTACATATATATATTTTTATCATATTATAATTATTTTTTAATTATAATATCACACATATCTTCTTGATTCTTATTTTTTTGAATATGATAACATCACTCACATGTACAATGAAATACTGCCTCACATAGAAGTACCCTTCATTCACGCTTTATATATATGTTAATAAGGAGGGATTTGTTGAATATATGGTACATATATGACATTAAATTGATTATTTAATTGTAATAAATAATTTATCTTTCATTATTTAAATATTAAAATAATATTGAAACAACATTCTTGTGTACGTAGAAAGTAATAAGAATAAAAATTACCAATCAAAACAGTAATGAAAAACAATTCTGTTATTCCCAGATACGTGACTATAATAATGAATTGTCAATAAATATATAATAAATGGTCACATGTATATGAAATTGGCTATGATATATATTTTTGTGTGTTTTTATATGATTTATAACGAATAATACATAGTATAAATGTGTTATGATTTTATAAAATGGAATTCGAGTCAAAGGGTATAGGATTTATCACTCACTTTTATTTTCTAGGAATAAAATCCATAGTCAGAACATGATTTTTTTATGGTATATAATTTTTCCAGGAATTTATTTTAGTGTTTCCTTCTTGATAGTTATTTTTATTTATGTATCAATTAGAGGATCACTATTTCATTGGATTTTGTGTGTCACACCCCGACCTAATTATTATTATTTTTTATTTTATTATTTTCCCATTGTTTTAAAAAACAATTTTTTTGATGTTCAGGTTGGATCCCAAACATGTTTTTGTTGGGTTTTGACAAAAAAACGCGTGTATTAGAGTTGACGTCATTGAGAGCCTAGGCAGAGTGTGTTTTGAAGTCCCCACATAGCTTCTCCCAAGCAACAGCACGGTCCACCTATCATCGAAATAAATAAAAAAAATAAATTTTTTATTTTATTGTGGTTATGGTTAATAATTTTAATTATTATTATTTTTGTTATTATGTTTATTATTAAATTATTAGTATTATGTTATTATTATTATTAATATTTTCATAATATTATTATTATTTATTTATTTTACTTTTAAATTTTTATTTTATTTCTTTCTTGTTTTCTTTTTGTATGTTCCACGGGGGTGTTCTGCCTTCCCTTTTTTTTCTTTTTTTCTTCCCCCATGCATCACACCCTCCTCATATGCATAGTAGAAAGACCAACCTCTTTCAATTCCTGCCCTCTTGTAGTTCCCTTTGGCATACCCTCCAACCACAGATCCCTAGCACCAGCACCCCGGTCCCCTGCACCCTACTCTGCTTCCGCATAGTAGCCGGCACAACCAGTTATAGGTCGACTATCCTTCCTATCCTACAGTGCTGCCACCTTCTTCCCCTCTCCCTCGTCACAAGAAGTTATAAGGGTTCTGTAGAGACCCGAATCCTGACGTACATCAACATTACATTACTTTTGCGGAATACTTAATATATAACGAAAATAGACACACAAATACCGTAATAGTTTAGTTTCTTTGGAAACTCAGAAAAATAATCTTCTAATCGTGGTGAAAGATCTTCAACATCTCCCATAAAGATCTTCCCCATTTGTTTTCATTCCTAAAACCTTTCATTAAATCATGGGGAAAAGAAAACTTATAAAGGGTGAGCTCAAATTCTCAGTAAGGGTAAGCATGGATAAAATAAGACAAATCATATACATTTGAACTTAAAAACATGAACATAATGTTTAAACATCAAAATAATGGGCAATGATATAAAAAATGGTAGTACATAAGGCATAGATCATAATGAAATATTAATCATGATATAATATCATGGGAATAAAACATGTGATTGTGGCAATCATTAAGCACATGATATGATTTCCATAGTAGCCAAGGCATTTCTACCAAGACCATCTTAGTGGACAAAGTCCCTTTCTGAATCGAGTTCACTCCTCGTTCCAGTCCTGTATTACTGAACCAGATTAACTTACCATTCCAGCCATGTCAATCTCCTGAGATATAAATCTATACCCAATGCATTAGAGAGATATATAGGTCCCAACCATCTCATAATGAAATCATTCATACTTGTTCCGCAAAATAAAGCTAAATCAATCATCATAATCCAAACAATAAAATGGGTTTCATAAACATCTTCCCACCATAACATAATCCATATAAAACAAATGGATTTCATTTCATCATAAGAAAATTAAAACCATGTAAATCATAGAGACATTATACTTGAATCATGAACATATGAAATAATGTCCTCTTAGATAGAAAAAGGTTTTGATAAAACACTTGAAATGAATTCTTGAGGAAAATATCCATTGTTCTTCAAAGTCATTTTATTTTAACAAAATGCCATGAAATTTTAAAAGAAAAGGTTTTTGTTGAAAATAATAATGAAATCTTGTATAGGATGTTTCATGAAAATGAGGCCTTATGAAACCTTAAAAATCCATTCACGCCTTATAAGTTAAAAATAACATTCTCCTCATACTTTTGTCGGAAAATTTAAAAAGTACCTCATATGGTAAAAAAAATAAAGATTCCATAAATAACATGTAGTAAAAGTCAAAAATGGATAAAAAGGACATTAAACATACATGAAACCATTTTTAGGAAACATGGACATGGATGATAACAATAACCTCAGTAAATACTTACGAACAAACAATCTTGGATAAGAACGAGATTGGAATAGTTATCCCTCACTTTAGGTCTAATATGCTTAGTATATATCCAAACCTCCTGTATAATGATTTAAATAATGTCATCGACATATTACAAAAACATATTCATGGTTATGATATAATATATGGTTCTCTTATGACTTTATATTACCTGTCCATTTGTATATTCCATTTTAAAGCATCATTTTGGGTAAAATCGTTTCATTTATCGTACATGTTTGGACTTGTTGTTATTGATATTATTATTACTTATATCATGATTTACATACTTCCAAAATGTAAAAAATGTTTTATATATCATATATATTTAGTATATATATATATAAGATAGATAAATGAAATGAAACACACCGTTCATGGAGCCGGTAGGCCATACGTATGCATGAATGCTATTTTCCATTCCTTGTTGACTTGAATGAAAGTAAGTAGATGATATATATATATATATAGATATCCCGTAGCTTTATAATGTCAAATACTTATTTATTATTGCTTATATATACTTTATAATCATTCATGAATGGTTAACATGGGAAATGAATCTCATCGCGTCGTGGAGATGGTAGTCCGTACGTACGCACGCGCGATGATATCGTTCCCATATTTATTGAATTGAATTGGAGTGGATGATAAAATATTTCAGAATCATTATGAGGATATAATAAATATTTATAGTTTTCATTTACACCATTATACCGATCCAAGTAATGTGGTGTTGGAAAAACAGATTACACCACGGCGTGGAGAAGGTATTCCGTACATACGCACTCACAATGATTTCATTTTCTGAAGGATGGATAGAAGGTGAAATGAGGTTGTTTAATATTTAAAATAACATAACAGTATATTATTGATACTGATGTTATTATTTTATAATTAATCAACTAAAGAAGAAGATGTTTAAGAAGAAATAAGCTTGAAAGAATTGGTAGAAGAGATTACCTCTTCTTCGACGCACCTCCTTTAAAATTCTTCTTAGGGAAGTAGGGTTGGTCTTTTGAGATGACCAGAACCTATATGACATAACGAGAGATGTTGAGAACAGGAATTGGCAGGGTTTTTCCGAGAATCAAGGCTCAAACGGGTGTGAAGAGAAGTGGGAAGGGGTTGCTTTTTTTATAAGGGAGGAGAGGGGTACCTTTGGAAATCTTAAAAATATTAGTTATAATAAATCAAAACCCACATAAAAACCTCAAAAAATGAATCATATCCCAATTTTAGATGTGATAGGGTTGTAATCGCATCAACCAATACTATTTAGTCATTTAGGGAATTTATTTTAAACATTATCAACTTGATTTATCCTTAGTTAATCTATTAAATTTTATTTGTTGTAATAAAACTCTAAATTATTAATTGTTATAAATAATTACTTATGTACTGTAAATTATCCATATTTACATAATTTATGACATTTTAGACTATATAAACTGTAATTTATAATTTTTAAATATTTTTGTGATTTTTAATCAATTTAATAATATGTTATTTTTATAAAATAACATTAGTGTCAATTTTGACACTATTCATTTATTTGAATTTAAATAAAATACAAACAGAGGATATATTCGAAATAAAATATTTAATAGGTTCCTAACATGTCATAGTAATCAATAAACTTATAGGATCACTTTAAATAGTTCATATAATATTTATTTTACTATTTGTAAAACCATTTATTTGATATTTCTCTTAATAAAATAATTACTACAACATTTTTGAATCATTATTAAATATGATTATTTGTTGCATAAAAATTAATAATAAAATATTAAGATGAAGATAAAACTTATATCTTTCATCGTAATACAATATATCGGATTTATCTTCTAAAAATCCAAAATTTTATAATGTTATATTTATTAAATTATGAAGGTGACAGCTTTGACATCATTTAAAATAAAATAATATAAGTATCATAATCACTATTTTAAGACTCCAAACGGTCATATATTCTGTAATTGGATGATTATGGTGTATATATATACTACCAATAAGTTTTGGTTAGGTTTGTGATCTCTTTAATATGTATTACAATTTCAATAAAAACAGTATTATTGATTATTTTACTAAATAAATAATTTATGCATCATTAATGTATAAGCTAATAAGGTAATTAAATAACTCCTAAAAATTACAAATAAATTACCATGATAAATAAAAAAATTAGCTTTCAAATGATTATTTATAACCGAATTTATATTCTGTAAAACCTTATATTAAAAATACATTAATTATTAAAGTTTGAGTGAGACATATTTCACTTTCCTTTAAATAAAATAAACTAATGGTCTTGATCACCTCCAAGTGGGTTCAAATGGATTCCATTTCAACAAAAATATGACTTAGGATTAAATATAATTATACAATTGTATTAATAAAAGTGTTAGGGTAATTTTATAATATTATATTTACCCTTAATTACCAGATTTGCCTTTTACTATGGTAAATAAAATTTACCGTAGTTACTATTCATTATGTCCAGAATTAAAAAATAGCCTATTAATATAATATTGACCCACTGATTCCAAATATAGAATCAATTTTTCCAAATTCAATACACAGATGTTGCAGAATTAAATTAAAATTAATCCTGTTGTCGGAAGAAAACGGGTTTTTGTTTAAAACATTGCAAAAGATTGAATTGATTTAACCTACAAATTAAATGTAAAATCAATTCTAATGACATAAATTATATTAAATGGTAAAAATATATTCTATTTATACTTTATAACCATTCAATATTATTATTTAACCACATTAATTATTACAATGAAAAAATTTGTTTTTAATTAAAATATAGCATGTTTTTACTATTCATTAAAATATGAAAGTTATCAGAAAAATATGAAAAATTCATCCGAGGTAAAATTGTATATCGTGATTCCAAAGAATAATTTTATTTTTTAAAATTTAACTAATAAACATGTCAAAAACTAGATTTAATGTGGGTGCTCCATCAAAAGGTGGCAAAACTGCATTTTTTTGAAAAATACTTATTTTACCCAATATATTTATTTTATTCTCATAAAATGTTCTAGAAAATGGGTAATATGAATGATAATGTTATAAAATTATAAATTTAGATAATACTATTTATAACGGCTAGTTTGTGATAAAATTATAATCATATATCATTGTTTAGTGAAACCCGGTATTGCGTGCAACAAACGCTATCGAGGAAGGTCACGATTGTGTGTAATGAAATCCAGGTCGGGGTCGCGTGTAGTGCAATATCCATTTTGTGTTGCGTATAACATAATTCAAAACTAATTTCATTTATACATTAAACAAAATCTATACTTTATGTTGTGTAGAATAATTTATAGAAAATGAACTTGAAATTGTGTGTAACACGAGCCAAAAATAGTGTTACATATACTGCAAGCTAATACGGTGTCGCATATAGCACAATATAATTTTGATGCAGTGTAAAACATAATACATCAATGAAATTAAAATAATATTCTTTATAAAATATCAGGGTGTTACATTTTACCCCCATTAAAATGAATTTCACCGTCAAAATTCCTCGGGGTTATAAATGGTTTACTACTTGAACATTTCTTTAATAGAAACCCACATCGTCAAAAGGAGTACCAAAACATAACTTTAAAAACTAAATTATGAAACATAACGGTTAACCAAATTAACTTATCACTGGGTTTCCACAGAAGAGAACATAGGTGAAAATATGGGTATGGAAGAGAAATATAACCCTCAACTTCTGATGAAGAGTGGTAGAGGACATGGATTTGAAAAATCCAAAAATCACAAATCCATCAATTTGTGATGATCTAAGGTACCATCAGATTCATCAGATAAGAGAGCACTAGGATAACATTTTCTTCGTTTCAAGATCATTTCCCTAAAGTTGAAGAATTTTAATTTTAATAAATACTTACCTTATTTTGGTATCATCTCATTATTGCTTGTTCCTCGAACAAATTACACTTCATTTCTTAAAGAAATGATGTTGAATTTGACTTTTGTGAAGTGTTATCGGATTATGCGATAGAATGATAGGTCATTACATCTAATTCTATAATAAAAAAGTTTACCAAAATTTATTAAATATACAGAATTCCATCTATGCTGAGATTAATCGAATATGGACTTATACTTCAGCTATCATAATGCTTAACAAAATAAAACTAGTTTCTACTAACCAGGGACTTCCTGTAGGCTAGTGGAAGGCGATAAAGGCATGCCTCACTTTGGTTGTGGGTTTGATTCCCGCATCCTTGTCCACCACAATGGGTTGTCTCCCGTCCTACATGTTTTCATTTTTCTAATAATAACGAAAAAAAATTCTAGCCTTAAACAATACTAACTTATGTTCAACATAATATATTCAAATCTTTAGGCTTGTCCAAAATACATCATTCCAAACTCATAGTATAAAGAGAACGATTACTAAAAAGGACATATAACAAGCATGTGAACACCGTCATTTACCCGTCATTTATCTTGATGGTCACATTCCAATCATATGAATACCTTAATCAGGTATTCTCTTGAAATATGAATACCCATTGAACCTTAGTGAAAACATGAATGCTGTCATAAGTTAACTCTTTCCACACACCAAAATCCAAAAATTCTATATACTAAAACCATGATATAACGTTGTCCTTATATCAGTAACGAGCTCATGAATACTGTCAAACATTTCATTTTCTTTTAATCCCTTCATTATGCGCATATCATCTTCTTCCCAAAAATATCTCAATCACTTTCAATGGTTACCGGTACCATAAAATTATTGAAAACCACAATAGACCAATACATTAATATTCCAATATTCCATGATACTATATATAATATTATTTTGGAATCCCATTACATAAACCCTTAATCATTCCACCACATCATTGTCATATTCAACATCGCCAATAGTGATTGCATGTGACTTCACTTTGTCCTTTTCCTTAAGTGGTTTCTCATGTCAATCATCATTAACACTTGTATTAGGGCATTGATTAGAATAATGCCCCATTTCATCGCACTTGAAGCCTTGAAGTGTTGGTGGTGTATTCTCTGCAGTCTTTTCTTTATTCACATCATTAGCAACCTTTTTTCCATTACTTCGACACTCAGCTGCTCAATGACCTTCTTTTCCACACATAAAACATTTTCTAGTCCCATTAAGACAATCTCCACCATGGTTCCTTCCACACATTGAGAATAAAGAAACATTCATCTTCTTTTCACCATTGTTATGAGATTTCTCCTTGAACTCCATCTCTTGTTTCTTATCCAAACCATGAGATGGATAAATAACACAATATTCCATTTCTACCTTGATAGTACAATGCACAGTTTCTTCATATCTACTAAAGTCTCTTATAGATAATGCCCTTTGAAGACTTTGTTTTATTCCACTAAAGAATCAATCAACTTTACATTCAGGTTGGATGATAAAGCCAGATGCATACCTTGAAAGCCTTGTAAACGTTTCTTCGTATATACCAACAGATTCGTCATACTTTTTCTTAAACTCAAGGAACTGATTTTCCATCTTTGTATGAAGAATACGAGGGAATTAATTTCTGAAAAAACAAGTTCTTGAACTCGTCCCATTCCATGGATTCAATTTCATCTCGGGCCCTTGTATTTTTAATTAGAGTCCACCACTGGTCTGCTTCACCTTTTAAACGGTAACTAGCTAAATTGAATTTTTCATGTTCTGAACACCAAAGTATGGAAAATATCTTTTCAATGGTATTTATCCATTGTTCAGCAACAAGTGGATCAGAAGACCCATTGAAAGACGGTGGATGTTGCCTCATGAAGGACTCAATAGAATATTGTTCCCTTCTCTGATCATTTGGAAATCTAGAATGATTCATAGCTTGTGTAAGTATAGCAATAAGATTTTTCACTCAATCTCTGATCACATTTGGTTACTCGGGAAGACAATAATTTCATTGTCCATTACATTGATCAACACGGTTCCTTCGGGTTCCAGCTATATTCAACAACCCAAAAAGAACAGTGTGAGAGGCAAAAATCATGCTAGGAAAACAACATAATAAAGGAGATGTACGTTCGATATCTAACATCATAGGTATAATTCTAATATCGTTATCATAATTCTAGGACTATAACCAATACATATACTTAAACTTAGTGACATCCCTCGACATACCATAGAAATATCTCTAGGGATCTCACTAAAGTTTTTGCATCCTAGTTTCCATAGGTTAACTAAACCTCTAATCTGATACCAACTGTAGAGACCCGAATCTTGACGTACATGGACATTACATTACTTTTGAGGAATACTTAATACATAACGAAAATAGACACACAAGGACCATAATAGTTTAGTGTCTTTGGAAACTTGGAAAATAATCGTCTAATTGAGGTGAAAGATCTTCAACATCGCCCATAAAGATCTTCCCCTTTTGTTTTCTTACCTAAAACCATTCTTTAAATCCCGTGGAAAAGAAAACATATAAAGGGTGAGCGCAAATTCTCAGTAAGGGTAAGCATGGATAAAATAAAACAAATCATATATAGTTGAACTTATTAACATGAACATAATGTTTAAACATCAAAATCTAGGGCAATGAAATAAAAAATGATAGTACATAAGGCATAGATCATAAAGAAACATTAATCATGATAAAATATCATGGAAATATAACATGTGATTGTGGAAAACATTAAGCACATTATATGATTTCCATAGTAGCCAAGGCATTGCTGCCAAGACCGTCTTAGTGGACGAAGTCCCTTTCTGAATCGAGTTCACTCCTCTTTCCGGTCCTATATTACTGAACCACATTGACTTACCATTCCATCCATGTATATCTAATGAGATGTAAAATTTTACCCTATTCATTGGAGGGAGATATAGGTCCCACCCAACTCATAAAGAAATCATTCATACTCGATCCACAATATAAACATAAATCAGTCATCATAACCAAAAGAATAAAATGGGTTTCATAAACATCTTCCCATCATAACATAATACATATAAAACAAATGGATTTCATTTCATCATAAGAAAATTGAAACCATGTAAATCATAGATACATTATACTTGAAACATACACATATGAAATAATGTCATCTTCGATGGAAAATGGATTTGATAAAACACTTGAAATGAATTTTTGAGGAAAATATCCTTTATTCTTCAAAGTCATTTTGATTTCACAAAATTCCTTTCAATTTTTAAATAAATGGTTTTTGTTGAAAATAATCATGAAATACTGTATAGGAAGTATCATGAAAATGAGGCATTATGAAACCGTAAAAATCCGTTCATGCCGTATAAGTTAAAAATAAAATTCTCCTCGTACTTTTGTGGGAAAATTCAAAAAGTACCTCATATGGTAAAAAATTAAATATTACATACATACCATGTAGTAAAAGTAAAAAATGGTTAAAAAGGACATTAAACATATATGAAACCATTTTTAGGGCACATGGACATGGATGATAACAATAACCCCAGTAAATACTTATAAATAAACAATCTCGGAAAAGAACGAGATTTGAATAGTTATCCCTCAACTTACGTTTGATATGATTTGCATGTATCCTAACCTCCTATATACTGATTTAAATAATGTCATTGACTTATTAAAGAATCATATTCATTGTTATGATATCATATATGGTTCATTTATGACATTATATTACCCGTTCTTTTGTAAATTCCATGTTAAAGCAGCATTTTGGGTAAAATCGTTTCATATATCGTACGTGATTGGTCTTATTTTTATTGATATTATTATTACATATATAATAATTTACGTACTTCAAAAATGTAAAACATGATTTATATATCATATATATTCAGTATATATATATTTAGTAGATATATAAATTAGAAGAAACACACCGTTCAAGAGGACGGTAGGCCGTACGTACGCATGAACGTTGTTTTCCTTTCCTTATTGAATTGAATAAAAGTAAGTATATGACATATATATATATATATAAATTAGCTTTATAATGTCATATATTTCATTATTATTGCTTATATATACTTTAAAATCATTCTTGAATGGTTAACATGGAGAATGAATCTCATCGTGTCGTGGACACGGTAGTCCGTACGTAAGCACGAGCGATGATATCACTCCCATAATTATTGAATTGAATTGGATTGGATGATACAATATATCCGAATCATTATGATGTTATAATAACTATGTATAGTTATTATTTACACCATTATACACATCCAATTACGGTGGTGTTGGAAAAACAGATTACACCACGGCGTGGAGACGGTATTCCGTACGTACGCACGCGCAATGATTTTGTTTTCTATAGGATGGATAGAAGGTGAAATGGGGTTGTTTAATATTTATAATAACATATCAGTATATTAGTGATACTCATGTTATTACTTTATAATGAAACAACTAAAGAAGTAGAAGTTGAAGAAGAAATAAGTTTGAAAGAATTGGTAGAAGATATTACCTCTTCTTCGTTGCACCTCCTTTAAACAACTTCTTAGGGCACTAGGGATGGTCTTTTTAGAAGACCGGAACCTATATGATATAACTATAGAGGTTTAAAAGAGTAATATTCATGGTTTGGCTGAGCATAAAGGCTCAAAAGGGTGTGAAGAGAAGTGAGAAGAGGTTCCCTTTTTAGAAGGGAGGAGAGGGGCACCTTTGGAAATCTTAAAAATATTAATTTATAATAAATCTATCCCCACTTCAAAACCAACAAAAATTCATCAAATTCAAATATTAGATACTATAGAGTTGTAATCGCATCAACAAATAAAATTTAGACATGTATAGAATTTATTTTTAACATTATCAACATGATTTATCCTTATTTAATCTATTAAATTTTATATGTGGTAATAAGATTCTAAATTTTAAATTGTTATAAATAATTACTTATGTTCTGTGAATTATCCATTATTAGATAATTTATGACATTTTAGACTATATAAATTTCAATTTATGATTTTAAAATATTTTTGGGATTTTTAACGAATTTAATAATATTTTATTTTTATAAAATAACAAAAATGACAATTTTGACACTATTCATTTATTTGAATTTAAATAAAATCCAAAAAGAGGATATATTCGAAATAAAATATTTAATATGTTCCTAACATTTCATAGTAATCAAGAAAACTATTAGAGACCATTAAATAGTTCATATAATATTTATTTTACTATTTTTAAAACAATTTATTTGATATTTCTCTTAATAAAATAATTACTAAATTTTTTTATAATTATTAAATATACTTATTTTTGCATAAAAATTAAAAATAAAATACTAGGATGAAGATAAATCTTATATATTTCATAATAATACATTTACTCAGATTTATCTTCTAAAACACCTAAATTTAAAAATGTTATATTTATTAATTTATGAAGGTGACAACTTTGACATCATTAAAAATAAAATAATATTAGTTTCATAATAACTTTTATAAGGCTCCAAACGGTCATATATTCGGTCATTGGATGCTTATAGTGTATATATACACTACCAATATGTTTTGGTCAGGTTTTTGGGCCCTTTAATATTTATTACTATGTCAATAAAAACAATATTATTGATTTTTTACTAAATTAATAATTTTTGTATCATTAATGTATAAGCTAATAAGCTAATTAAATAACTCATAAAAATTACCAATTAATTACCATGATAAATAAAAATGTATCAGCTTTCAAATTAGTATTTATAACCGAATTTATATTTTGTATAACATTATATTAAAATTACATTAATTATTAAAGTTTGAGTGAGAAATATTTCACTTTCCATTAAATAAAATAAACTAATGGTCTTGATCACCTTCATGTGGGTTCTAATTGATTACATTTCGACACAAATATAAATTAGGACGAAATATAATCATAAAATTGTATTAATTCAAGTGTTAGTGTAATTTTATAATTTTATATTTACCCTTAATTACCAGATTTACCATTTAATGTTGTAAATAACATTTACCGTAGTTACACTTCATAATGTACAGAAATAAAAAGTTGTCTATTAATATAATTTGGACCCACTGATTCCAAATATGAAATCCATTTTTCCAAATTTAATACACATAAGTTTGAGAAATTATATTAAAATTAATCTCGTTGTCGAAAGAAAACAGGTTTTTGTTTAAAACATTGCAAAAGATTGAATTGATTTAACCTACGAATTCAATGTAAAATCAATGAGAATGGCATACATTATATTAAATAGTAAAAATATATTCTAATTATACTTTAAAAAATTCAATATTATAATTTAAACACATAAATTATTATGCTAAAAAAAGTTGCTTTTAATTAAAATATAGCATGTTTTTACTATTCATTAAAATATGGATGTTATCAGAATAATATGAAAAATATATCCAAGGTAAAACATTATATCCTGATTCCAAAAAATAATTTTATTTTTTAAAATTTAACTTATAAACATGTTAAAAACTATATTTAATGTGGTTGCGCCATCAAAAGGCTTTTAAAATGCATTTTTTTGAAAAATACGTATTTTACCCGAAAAATTTATTTTATTCTCATACCATGTTCTAGAAAATGAATAAGATGAATAATAAAGTTATAAAATTATAAATTTAGTTAATATTATTCATAAAGGCTAGTTCATGATAATATTATACTCATATATCGTTGTTTAGTGAAACCCAGTATTGCGTACAACACACGCTATCGAGGAATGTAGCGATTGCGTGAAATGCAAGATAGGTCACAGTTTTGTGTAGTGAAATCTACCATTGGTGTTAAGTATAAAATAATTTAGAACTAATTTCATTTATAAATTAAAAACAATCTATACTTATTATTGTGTAGAATAATTTCTACAAACGAACTTGAAATTGTGTGTAACACGAGCCAAGACTAGTGTTGCATATACTACAAGTTAATACGGTGTCGCATATATCACAAACTAATTTTGGTGTAGAGTATAACACAAGACATCAATGAAATTAAAAGATTATTATTCATAAAATCTTGGGGTGTTACAGGTTCCTCCCTCCTCTTTTCAATGCCACCATGTTTGCGATCTCTTTCCACATCGCGCCTCCATTGGCCTCGCAACATCGACGGCCTCCTTGCAGCAATCTAATCGACCTTGTATAGAAATTGACCTCCTCTACTAGCCTCTCGCACCTATACCCATTATTCAACAACCTACATCACACCCCTCCACGAGCCCCCATGTCCCTGCATCTGGATCCCCCGCACCATGCTCGGCCAACCTCAACGCTGTCCTGCATCACTCGCCAATGACCCTCTCATCTCCTCCCTTCATAGCGTGCAGTAGCCCATTGTGGCCACGGTTTCCTGGCATATCCCCTTCTGGCTGACGCGACAACCTTGTGTTGCATATATTGAAGCCCCTATCAGATGCCTATCCCTCCTGCCCTACGACGACACCACACCAGCCCTCACCTGGTCTCCCCTACCTATGACTATCTTCCTTCATCCGGATCAACCCTCGTCCGGCAACCCCGCGCCTTCCAGCTTCTGACCCACATCCCACCGGCACCAGCTACCTAGTCACTGCCCTATACTTGGTCAGACCTCCTCCATCGGCAACCCTCCGGCTAGCTTGCAGCCTCTTGTTCTATAGTCGTGGGACCTCCCAACTAGACCACGCCCACATCTGGCATGTTAGCCGAACCTTTCTAATGGTCGCGTCACCCCGCTGGTCGAGCATGTCTCTGCTCCAAAGTGAGGTTTCCTTATTTTGGATTGAGTAGTAAATAATTAATTTAGCGTGTGTTCCGTGTATTTATATTGGTGAAAATTTAATTTTAAAATAATTTAGTTTTGTTTGTGAAATGCTCTGATATACTTTTTAAATATTTTTCATAAATCTTAATGTTGTTTAGTAATAATGCAAATGATGCGAATTATTTTTTCAAAACATTTCGAGCAAGTTATTTTGCATTTTTTCATTTGGATCATTCTAAGTTCATGTTTATGTATTTTCATTATATATTTGGTTCCAGTGCATTTGAATGATTATTTTCATGTGGTACTTTAGGCGTCGTCTTGCACATGCTTATGTGCTTGTGAGAGGTGTGACATGCCTACATGTTCGAGCTATGAGTTGAGATAGCTCCCACACTGTACTTGCCTTTAAATTCAGAATTTATTAATTTCATGATGTTTTATTAATTTTACTAAATAAATAATATTATTAGATAGTTAATTTTGGAATAATTATACGCTGTAAAATGAGCTATTTTTTATACACGATGCTTGAAATATTTTCTCGACGAACGGACGCACAATAGTGAAAGAATTCCCATTTGGATTGTGTAGATAATTCACAGAATTTAATTTGTAACTATGGTATAATGATCAATTATTTTTTATGAATTGTGAAAAAAAATTGGCTCTCTTTAGAAATGTGGTTTTTTAATAAGGTTGGTGAAGGCTTATTTTTAACATTAATAAAATAAATTATTTTGAAAAACACTCTTTGAGGTGACTTGTGGGTGTACGTTTGTGTGTGTTGATTGTGTGAGTTGTGTGTGATTTTTTTGCTATGTGACTAGTTACATGTTTGACTTCGTTGACCCACCACTTTCTGTTTTATTATACGTGTTGACATAGGAACCTAACCTTGTTAGTGAATCTTCTAAGAACGATTGCGGCACTAGTTTAGACTACGCATCGACTAGTGTCCCGAAACAGAGAGTTTTTCTATTATAAGTGATATGGTATTGGGACCCTCATTTAATACATGTAGGGAAACACCAAGAATTAGGGCGTTATGATTTCATTGAGTTGGGCTTGTCTTCAGGATGAGGCACATGTATAGTACGTTCTGGATTGTTCACAAGCTCCTAGGTTTGACCCATGTTTCCATTAGTGTTTATTTGTATGTGGAAGATGATTGAGAGTTCTAGTTCAATTGGTAGACCATGTGTGCAACTTTTTTCATTTTCCTTTGGTGTGTGTTGTGTGTTATGTGTGGTATTCCTTTTTGAAAATAACTGATGTTTGGATTTCAAAATTGTTTTAAAAAATGTTTTAAAATGAAAAGTTCTGATTCCTTTAAAACAGTAAATATATTTTAAAATTAGAAATGGCAATGGACATACACTTTTTTAGAAATAAATGTGTGTCTGGAAAATAATATTTTATATAATATAGTTCAATCATGAAATTTATGAATTATTAATTTATAGGAAGTGCATTGGGAATAGTTTGTTGGGAATGCCTACTGAGTTTTAATACTCACACATATAATGTTTTCCACTTTTTAGTTTTGCAGCAGGTTTGGCTCGAACTCGCTCTTCGTGGGTGAGAGTTGGCTGTTGATTGGTGAGAGAATCTCATGTTTACAGTGAGTTTTGGTCAGGGCTAAGTAATTTGGTTGTTGTTGATTTTTCTTTCTTTTGGTATTATTTATTTTCTTTGTGTTGTTCTTTTTCCTTTCCACTACTTTATTTATTTTCACTGGGCAAAATCGTTCCCATTTTCCTCTATTGATGGACGAGAACATTTCGGTAGCTTAAGAGGATCTGGAATGCCTCTTGGGCCATGTCATGGATCGTCTTGGGTGACCAGTTCATGGTCGACCCGAGTTGGTTCGTGACATTGTGATTTTAATTAAGAAATGATATAAGGGATTTTGGTCCAAATTATCCATATTTGAGATGTATGTTATGTTATACAACTATATTATATCATGAGGTTTATATACAGCCCATTTGACATGTTATATCATCAATATATTTACACTCATGATATTTGTTATTCTATTTTAGTTATTCCATCAAAGAGCTTATGTTATCTTTATTATCCTAATAGTAAAGATTCTATATTACAATCTCATTGTGTATGAAGATGTCTTATGAATCTGTTTATGATAATAACATATTTGGATCCATATGTCAAGAAAACCATGAATTATTTTTTAATTTATATTTTCATGATTTAATCAAGTTATAGTTACACATTTCTACAATATTGGTATATAAATTTATTGGAAAACCCTTCAATGAAAATATGACATTATTTGTCTCTTCGGTGATAAATCTATGTTTTCCAATATCACGTTTTCTAAAAATTTATAAAAAATGTATTGTTATTATACAACGATTTATAAATAAAATGTATACCCATGTTTTAATTTCATAAAAAATAGTTTGAAAGGAATATTCTTATGTATTTCCAAACAATGGATAATTGAATTTTACTAAACATTTGAAAGGAATAATATTATTTAACAAGAAAAAAGTGAATAAAATTTCTTCATATTCTGATAACATAATGATTTCATGATTAAAAAACAAATTTTTACATATTTTAAGTAGAAAATTTATTCATTAATTTTTTGTATTTTTTTTATTTTAGTGAAATAATTTCAATTTTAAAGTGATTTTAAAAAGGTTTCAGGATTAAAAAAACATTTTTTAAAATTTAATATGATGTTTTCCCCATGAAATTATTAAAATTATTTTTAAATATTTGTTTATAAGTTTTCTATCTTAATTTCATGAAATAAGTAATTTGAAAAAAAAATTCTAATTTTTTTTAAATAAAATAAGTTTCCTTGTAATTTTTTCTATATGGTAATTAAAAATAATTTTCCATATAATACTAAATATTCTGATGATAAATATTATTTAATAAGGATATTATCCAAGGATACCATTCATATTCATTGTCTATATGGTTTATGTTTATGATGGAATGATGTTTATGAACCCCATTTATCTTGTACTTGTTATACAATGATCGAATTATTAATGACCCCACTTATTTTCCATGATTTATGTAATGATGACATGATAAAAGTATTACGAAACATATATATTATACAAGTGTTGTGGTATGATTAAATTTTTATTAACCACATTTCATTTCATGGGTTTTGACTTGATGAATTTTTTATTATCTTAGGCCGCACAAAAATGTGGTTTTAGTTATGATGTATGTGGTACCTATAACTCTCTCAAATGAATAGGGTGGAGCTTAATATCTCATGAGATAAAAATAGGATAAAATTTGATAGTATTGATCCACTGTGGTAAATAGTTAGGTCAAAATCCACTATGGTAAACAGGTGTGTCTTGACCCACTATGAGAAAAAGGTTTGTCGAGATCCACTATGGGAAATAAGTGTGTCTAAATCAACAATAAAAAATAAGGTATGAGTCATAATCCACTATATTTATGGACTTTGTTGTCATATTAGATATAGGAAGTGTTTTTAATTATTAAATATGGTCTGATTATTTTATGAAATGAGGATATGGTTCGTGGTTAATTTATTCTTTTTTATAACCCTTATGGGCTGTATTTTCAAAAAAAAAATAATTTTTTTTGACATTAATCATGTTTATAGTCTATGATATTTCCATTATAAATATTATAAGATATTTTCATGATTACATGCCCTTATTCATAAAATATTCTATTATATGATCAAAGATTGATTTCTCTTATGTTTACCAATATATAAATTTGAGCTCACCATTTCTTATATTTCCTACCACAGGTTTGGAAGAATGGTTCAGGTAGGGTATTCCTAAGAGAATTATTATGTGAAAAATTATTTTTATAATATTTGTTTAATATCAATCACCAAATTAAATGCTTTTATACCTAGTGTCAAAATATACTCAACTATTATGGTCCTTATTTTTGTGTTTGGGTAATTTATTGAATGTTCATCTAAAAAAATGAAATATCTATATATGGAAATATCAGGTCACTATATATATATTAGTAACCCCTAAATTAAAGAGTGTTTAAACATAAAATGTTATTTTATAAAGATAATATTATTTAAAAAATTGATCAATATTTTTTTTAAATATCAGTAGTCACATGGTCATTATATCAATTTTCAATCTCATATTTCACAATACGATTAAATTTGTTGTCCCATAATTACCTTAATATCCAATATTATATAATCCCTAAAGTTTACCAATTCCATAAAATTTATGTCCTAAAAATGCTAAGTAATGCATCACATTAAACCAAATATTTAGATATACGTCATCCCAAAAAGTGGTCACCTAATGTTTCATTAATCTGTTTAAGATATCATCACTCAAAACCTCAAAAGGGGTATCTATGACATTAAACATATGGTCTACCAAATGAATTGATCCCAATGATGGTATACATTAATATTAAGACATCCACTTATGATTTAATCCCCATCTCCAATGTTATCAAAACAATTCTTATGATAAAAACAATAACATCCTAAAACTTACACTACCAGATCCAATATTTAAATATTTAACATTAAATTTATGATAATTATTTTAATGAATGTGAATAAATTTTCCCCATAAAAAATATCAAAAGGGAATATTTGATCACATAAATTCAAATAGAATTTTTTTATAGTTTTAAATAATCATGTAAAACTCACAAATAAATTATTTCAATTTCATTAATTACGAAATCCTATCACAAGCCCTATATTTTCTTAATTCACATTTAATTCATCAAATATCTATATGAAATACCTCTAATCATAACTTATTCCATATCATTCCTAATAACCTAGGGATATGGAAATATAAAATGCGAGAGCTCGTCTTCACAGTATGGTTAAAAAAATTCAATAATAATTGATTTCCATTAATTAACATAAGATGTGAAGAATTGTATGATTCCATAATTGGAATGCATGAAATAACAATAAGAGAACCTATACCCATCAATACAAAGATTGTCAAAAATTATAACATAGAATAAGGATTTAAAAAATATAATTGTAATCATAATTAATAACAACGAACAATGTCATAACAATCACGGTATAATGAAACATTTATAACCCATACGAACATAAACAGATGTTTGTAAATTGGTACCTCATCATCATAATTCCTTTTAAAATCCCTTAAAATTACAAAACAGATCATCATAGTGTTCTAAGGTGAAAATAATTATTACCCATGCCATTAGACACTCTTTTGTTTCACCCATCATATAAGCTATAATGGGCTCATAAAACACAATCTTGGTTCACCAATTTTTTATAATATACAATAAATAAAATAATAATATGATATATATTTCCTGGATTTTATCAAAATACTCATAATACAACCATTATTAATTCCAAAACTATATTAACCCCAAGAAAACAAATGGGGTCTGTGATACTAACATTGAAACACGATTGACACCTGAAAAATGATTGGGTCCCTTAACAATCTAGTTTGGATCATGATTGATTGATGGAAAGGAAAATAGTTACATTAAAATATATTTGAAAAATGATAATCCCATGGAAATGAATAAGGTTAAATGTAAATATATCTAAGATATAGTTAACCCATTAAAAAAATATGATTATTAAAAATATTTTTCTGATAAACAATTATGAGAATGAATTAGAATGGCATCATTGGTTCATTTCTACGACAAAATAGAATTTTCATAATAGGATTTCATCTTATATGGAGAATGATTTTGAAAGGTAAATCGGAGAATATCATTAGTAAAACATATTTTTATTGAATATAACCTTTTTTACCTAAAATATATATTAAATTTTGGAAATAATTTTACATGTATATAAACATTTAAACATATAAAAAAAATACTTGAACTCATTTCAGATATTTCATAAGGGAAATATGATTTCATATTTTAAAAAAAATTATTAAATAAATAAAAAAATGGAGATAGTTTTAATTGAAAAAAACTTATTAGATATAAATTAATAGACATATAAAATAACAGCTATGTTGTTAGAAATTCTGTATATGTTGTAAATGTTAAAAATATATTCTTTCATATTATTTGTAAAAATAAAAAAATTATTATTTTTGGAATGTAACATGAAGATTCATTTCGATTTTAAAAAAAAATTAATTCATGGGTAAAAATATAGTAAAAATAATTGTTGTAATTTTAAATATAGTTTTGGAATCAATTTTACAAAATATTCTTTTAGAAGAACATTTTTATCGACTACACAACGAAAAAATAATTTCTAAGAAACATTGTTTTGAAATCATGTGTAAATATGTATTGAAAAATAAAGGGAAAAATATATTATATTGATATATCTAGATTAAATTATTGTTTAAAATTTTCATGAGATATTGATCATATAATTTCACCATTAAAAGTATAATCATGAGAATTCATGATAAACAACGAGGTTGTGAAATAAAACCCTCACCAATTAGGTAACATATAATCGTAAGCCCCATAAATTTATAAAATAAATGAAACCTAAATGATAATGAGAATAAATATAATGAATATTTTACATTTCATATTTTATGTTTATACAAATCATATAATAAGGTAGTCACGTAACAAGGAAAAAGACTCAATTTTGGAAATTTATGACAAAAATCCCTTACTAATTTAGTACTATTTTGAATCATAATACCAAATTAAATAACAACATTAAATGAAATATTAAATATCATGAAAATAATATTATTAATTATATAAATGTTCATATGGTAATTATATACACCACACAATAGAAATAATTGGTCAATGTTCATATGTCTCCCAAAAAAATTGACTAGAAATATCTTACCTTATGTATAAACGTCATTTGAACATGTTCAAATATTTAGTAAAATAAAGAAATGATTATTATAAATATATAATTGAACCAAATTTATATGTATTATATAATTTATTATTTATTTATTACCATTTCATTAATTTTTATTTCCAATTTCTTGTTAGAATCATGTTTTGGGTAATAACTGTGTTGTTATTCGTATATATTTTTATTTTTAATTTTTTGCCCTATAATATTTATCGTGGTTCCATAAAATCTTGAATAAAAATAAATAAATATTTATCATATTTTTACATAAATTAAAATTTTAAAACTAGTAATGAAATATGGTTTTGATGAATGAAGTATGCAATAATAATGGAAACAATATGTTGGACGAATGCATGAGTAAAATTTCTATTTTTCAATGATCATGATAGGAAATAGAAAACTAATATTTTAAAATTAAATAATTATAATAATGACATAAATAAAATATACTTTTTTTAAATATAATTATAAATATCATAAATTTCAGGTGACGATGAAAGTAGAAGGTTATATAACTTCGTGAAGGTTGTAGTCCGCACATACACGAACGATGTTTCCATATTTCATTGAGTAAAATTGTAGGAAAATAAATATATATATTTGAATTTAATGATTATAAATATTTAAATAATACCATAATTATGGGTTTTATATCACATATATTAATTAAATTTTTAGATATTTTCATGCATGTAAATCATCAGTGAAAAAACGGATTGTATTGCTCCATGACGCAGTAGTCTGCCATAAACAGGAGTGACAATATCGTATCACTTACGTAATCAAAAGAATAATGGTATATATGATATAATGATATTATATGTATAAATATTTATATAAATATCATGAATATATATATATATATATACATATTATCATCAGACTAGGTTGTGAGAGGTTGTAATTGAAATATGATTGACATTGGTTCATGAGGTGGCAGTCCCTTGACACATGGATCTTTATATCCTGACAAATTAGATGGATGTGGTAATTTTTTTGTTAAAATATAATAAAAAAATATCATTATATTTATTATAATGATGTTATTATAATTTCATGGTTCAATAAGAAATTAATGAGGTGGTGGAAGTGATAAAAAAAATAACATTGAAGAACATTACATATTAATTATCTTAGGTTTTCTTCTAATTCACACTAAGGACTGATTTATCACTAAAACAAAATTACTCTAATATATTATATAATTATTTATATGATTTTGGAAACTATTTTCTTGATCAATAAGGAATTTATGGAGTGAATATAATAGGAGAGATTTTTTCCTTTTATAAGTGAGCTGAGTGGCCCACTTATTAATATTGAAAAGAAATAGATAAAACCATATTTATGATATAAAAAATAGTCCCAAAAAAGATATATTATTTATAACTAGACTTTATGAGGTTTAAATTATTATATATAATATATTTTGGGAACTTTTTAACATCATTTTATCCCATATCTTCTAATCCCTCCCCCCTACAACCATTTTACGTTAACTGCATCAATTAACTTTTATCATATTCAATATTAATTTTAGTGAATAATTAATTTAAACTTATTAGATAATATAAATTATTATTAATCAAAATATTTAATTTATTTTAAAAATTCTGATCTATTTAATTTTAATAATTTAATTTAGTATTAAACACACAAACTAGAATAAAAATTATTCCTTACATAAGATTTTTTTCAAGAAAAAGACGATTTTCTATTTACTATATGACTAATAATAATTATTTTATTAATATAAAATAATATTTATTTGATATATAATATAATAATATCATGTAAACCCATACAAATTAGGGGTTATTTAAATTAATTTAAAATTCATAAACATTATTCACTTCAAAATGAATTTCAGAGATTTATGATTTTCATAAAAAAAGACAACATTTTAACAAAATGCAATGTGAAGTAAATTACAAATAAATTTATAAAATTAAATATATAAAACAAATAAAATTTATAATTTAAATAATATTCAATAAATAATTGTAATTTTAGAAAATATTATTTTTTGAAATGAAATATATTTTTCTAAAAAATAAAATTTTTTACAATTCTAAAAATAATGATTATTTCTGAAAAATCCCAAAATTTAATAAACAATGTATTTTTATATTATATTTATAATATTTAGTTAATATAATAACATAATTTTTCAATAATTTACAAAAAATATATATAAAATTTTGTTTCATGAAAAAACGTATTTTTTAATGAAAACATCTTTTTGAAAACAAAAATTACATTCCTAAAAAATAATTGATTATATACTAAACAGTTACCAATAATTTATATTTTATATGAAAGGTATAAGTATAAATTTCATAACAAATTTTATTATATTAATATAGGCCAATTTAACTTCTTTTTTTTAACATTTATATATTCTATTTTTCTTCTAAGATATACGTTGTGTGTCGAAAATGATATCAGACATAGTTTTATTTTCGAAAATGTTGGTTTGATTCTAGAGTCCGTGATGTTTTTAAAATTACCATTGAATAATTTTTAATTAAAGAAACCTAAAACTATTACTCAATGGTGATCAAATGGTCTAGTTTATTGGTATAGTTAGTTCCATAAATAACATATCAATACCAATCATAATCACTCATTTAATTCCTTTTTCTTTAGCTTCTTATAGGCCATTGAATTCCCCTTAGTACATGTAATCACATGGGTATATAATTCAAATAAATTGTTAAGTTAAAAGACCCATGATTTTATAGATATTACTGTGGAAAATTATATAATGGTTTGAGTGAAATCATATCATCGGCATCGTATTCATTAGAAGAAGCATTTGATAAAGTCATGTAATGTGGAAATGCATAAAAATGAAATATCTTGTCATAATAGTTAACTACCACACATAGTTGTGAAAAATGAAGAATCATATCAACACATATTTAAATTTTAATCAATAGATAAAACACATTACCCAATGCATTGTATCCCTATATAATATTTACCACACCCTTCATATCAAACATTTATATTGTGCTATAAAATTCAGGCACACTTATCACATCATAACATTTACATTATCTTGGATTCCATATAGAACGTATATAAATATTATATTTAAAAATAACCTATATAAATTAATGGGTTGATTTTCCTGTAGAATAAAATAATAAACATTGGGCTCCTAAATGGATTAAACAATAACATATTCTAAATAAGCCTCATCAACCATGAGTGACATAGATTAAATCTCGAGAAGTAAAAGGTGTGTTTTTTAAAAGAAGAGTCATTATAGTAATCCTATGGTGTTTTAAAAACACATGTAAAAAATATTTATACAAATTAAAAGGTAATACAATTATTAAGAAATTATAATTATACAATATACATACATAAAATGGGGTGAAAGAGAGAAAACCCAATGAAAGAGAGTAGGTTTCGAGAATTCTCATTACCTTGTTTCTTGAATTCATTCTACACATTAATGTATTATATACTCACATTATATTAATTAATTAACAATTAATGAAACTTTTATACATTTATATGATTAATTATTGTTTTATAATGTTCATTTATGGTCCTTTTTATGAGTTATAGAGTTTTATTTCATTGTTTGGGGGCATTAGTTTTCTTAGTTTTTACAATCGGTTCACTTGTATACATGAATCAATGAACCTTTAAAAAGAGGATGAATATAAAGTTTTATTATTACATGTTATTAATGATGTTATATATTTTTAAATGATGTTTTTATTAATTTGGTTATGTAACATTCGGATGAATCATTAGATTAAATATAAGGATGATCGTTTGAGGTAAATTTTGGTGGTTTTTTTATCACAATGAAGAAGTTTTGTGTTATAATTTATTATTATGTATCAATGTTAGTTACCTGATATAAATATTTCTATATAATACACATTAAATTATTTTCGAACCCATTTAATTGGTTTTTAAAATTCTTGAAATCATTTATGGAAAATGGAAGTGCATTTCCCCCGATGCTTGTAAATTGACATATCATGGGCGATGATCTCATTTTTATAAAAAATGTGTAAGAAGAAAGAATTTATTTATATATCTCAAATTAAAATGATATAATTATATTATATTTAATTAATATATTTACCATTCCATTTTTATTAAGGGAGGTGTGTATTTAATAAGAAATGAAATGAAATTCAAAGGAAATTAAAAGAAAAAGGGTGACAATTTAAAAATTGAATTCTCTTATTAAGATACTCCTCACGGCACGTAGGCATGGTCTTTCGATGAGAACAATAGATCATTAACGTGGGATAGAGGCTAGTTAATTGTATTTCAAATAATTAGGGAATGGATAATATCATTAGAGGTGTGAGGAAAAGAGGTTGGGAGGAGTGGAATTTGTAGTGGATGTGAGGGGTGTTTTCAAAATATTTTAAGGAATGGATTATTATTTTCTCTCATGATTGTGAATTGTTTGAGAATAATCATCAATTAAATTATAATAAATAAGGTAATTTCTAGATTATCGTTCTTACATAATTTATTACTCAATTATTAGTGAATTTATCTAATAATATATATAAACCATATATTATCAAATTTTACAATTCACAAAAAAATTCAAGTATTATAGAGAAAACAAAAAAACTAACCCTAACCTTTTTTCATCCTGTAGAATTCAAAAAAGAACGTTATATTAGGAAAATAATTTTCCAATAATGGTTGATTTAACATTTTATTAAAATAACCATTTACTTTAAAAATAATGATTTTAAATTTATAACTAAATATATACCAATTTATAAAATTACATAAGGTATCATAAAATTATCTTTGAACCTTAAGACATAAAAATATTATTAATGAATATATTTTTATTAATACAAAATTATATTTAAAATATTTAATTAATCATAAAATTATAATTACATATTTATGACTTAAAAAATGCCTTCAATGAATTAATAATTTTTATAACATTTATTTACATAGGCTATGATATATGTATATCATATTTTGACATATTATAGGAATAAATTTTATTTATACCATCATGGGTGAGGATAATATTAATTCGTCCAATTTAATATTCATAAGGGTTATATTAATATTCTTAAGGACAATTTACGTTTTCATCGGTATTGCAACCTTAAATTCCTGAAATAATTTTTATTTTACTAATTATTCATTTTAAATGTTTTTATTATATATTATAAGTAATAATAAAAGATATATACTATAATAAATTACTATAAAAAGGGATAAATTCTAATGATAAATGTTTTAATGATTACATTCTTCCCCCTTTTTAAAATTTTTCCCTTGAAATTTTGTTTTTCATAAATAGCTGAGGATAATTATTTTTCGTCACCTCCTCTAGTTCCCTTGTTTCTTCTTCATACTTATGGTTCCTCCACAAAACTTTGAAAATGTCGGTTGTCTTATTACATAAAACTTTATTTCAATAGTGCAAAACTATTAATGGATTATCAAGATAAGAGTGATCAATAACTAGATGTACCTCTTCTATGTTAAGTACAAATGATGGATCTGGTATATACCTCACAGGGAGGGATATGTGGAACACCTCATGTACTTGGTCCATATTCAATGGATGTTAATAAAGATATGCCACAAATCCTATTTATTCAAGGATATGAAAGGTCACGATGTACATTTGGATTAACATCCCTTTCATTCCAAACGTTATGAATCTCTTCAATGGTGATAATCAAATAAATACATTATCTCTAATATGAACTCCCAACCCAATAAAAAATTTTCAACATAACACATTTTTTGCATCTAAGAATATTTGATATGTTGCTAGATAGATTGATCCTCCTTTGTCATCTCATGCAAAATATTTAGTCCCTTTATCATTCTTTCACCAACATCATCCCAATAGGTTATAGTTCATCACCTTTTTCCCTACATAGCCTAACATGGAGAAATCTAAATATTCTATTAGAATCTATTATTTTATGAGTACTCAATCAATGGGAGATGTTGATCCCATCCAACTATGAATTGTAGATAGAGGGATATGATAAAATCATCGTGAATCTGAATTGTCTTTTTAGATTGGCCATCATCATCAGGATGCTAGGATATGATGAAATATAATTTAGTACTCAATGAATTTTTAGGGCTCCTCCGTAATTTAGATGGGAACCTAGGATCACGATTAGATACAATTTATAATGGAACCCCATGTAGTCCCACAACTTCCTCCACATATATATTTGTATGTTTTTCAAGCGAGAGATCTTCTAGAATATCGATAATGTGAGAATATTGGGTAAGTCATTCCACCATAAATCATATCACATTATGTCATTTGGATTTCATTGGGAGACCTATGAAAATGTCCACAATGATATTCTCTCATATCTACATGACTAGAGGGAATTTTTGTTTCATCCCTTTGGAATTAGCTTTCTCATATTTAATATGATGACATATCATGAATGTTGAGATATACTCTTCTATATTATTTTTCATGTTATCCCACCATATGTGTTCTCAAAGATCAGGTTCTTTACTGGTACGCCTGGGATGAATAGATAATGTTGAGAATTGTGAATTTTCCAATATCTCATTCTTTATCCATGATGATAAAGGTACATAGATCCTTGTTCATTACTAAATCACACCATTGTCATCGATATAGAACTCTTGTAGATTCCCTTCCTTTACTATATTCACTATATATTGTATCTTTGGATCATCAAATTGTTCTTACATAATCTTATCTTAGATACATTATTGTGAAATCATTTGGGAATGGTATGATATCTTACCTATAAAAATGATTCCCAAATCCATCCTTTTTATATCCAGGAGGGTAGGGTCTTTCTTAATCATCAACAAGGAAATAAGAGCACGATTTTTCATGTTAGATAATTTTCTACCCTATTTTACATGATGATATGATAGTGGATAGAGCCATTGTTGTCTTTGAATATCTTTAACCATCTTCAATGATTCATATTGAGGTAATTTTTTTATAATGAACATTTGGATCGTTGGATTGGTATATAAGGCGCGCTTCTCACTAAAGAGGGAGTGTTGCAAAATTTTGAAGACAAAAATCATAACATCTTACTCCAGATCATGTGTTTGATTATTCAACTCTGGGATCTTCAAATTTACATTGGTGTACACTATCATATTATCATTTTTCATGAGTATACATCCAAATCATTTTTTAAAAACATATATTTATATCAAAAAACATTATCCAATATTTAGTAATGTTAGTATAGTTGCAGTGATTAGCTTATTCTTTATCTAATTGAATATTTCATAAAATTATTCAATCCAGAAATACTTTACTCATATCGTTATTAGCAATGTTATTGAGCTACAAAATCATGTGAAATTTCTCAAAAAACATTGATAGTACCCTTCTTTTCCAATAAAACTATGGATTTTGGTGAAAAAATGTGGTCTAGGTCATTCCACAATTGCATTTATTTTTTGAAGGGACTACAAAAATTCACTCCCATGTGATAACATGTCCAAAAAATGTGACATTTTGCATCCAAAATCCACACTTGATGAACCTGGAATAAAATATTTCCTTCCTCAATGTCTCCACAAAATCCATAGATTTCCATCATGATTCACTTTTCTCTTCAAGTGGGTGAGATTATAATCGACAAACACTCCAAATATGTTTTGAAGGTTTTGAATAATGACACTATTATTAATATCCCTGAATATTTCAGGGGGATTAGTAAGTTAGATGGGAATCACTAGAAACACATAGTGCCCATACCTAGTATATAAGACCCCAGCCTTAAACCTTACTTAATATTGAATTAAATGAATAATTCACATTGAGGATCTTTTCAGGTTTATAGTTTTAGAGAATTAGGACATAATTATTACATCTTAAAATATTACAAAGTAGTCACTTCTACTAAATTTCCATAAAATAAAAACTCTTAAAAAGAAACATGTATAGTTCTATGTTTTAGATAGCTTGACTTTCCCTTGATCCCATCCATGACCCTATTCCACATTAAGTACTGTGAAAAACATTTCAAAAAAACATGGGGTGAGCATAAAAAGCTCAGTAAGGGATACACAAAGAATGAAAACCGTTAGTTTTTCAAGCATCAAGTAAACTATGTATACTTTATCAAAGTAATACCTTCACCTTTATGAAGTAGTAAAAACTCTTCACTGAATAAAATATCATTACTTACCCTTTTGTAACCAAAAGATTACCATAAATCCCATATAAAGAACACATAACATATAAAGGTAACTTGGGAAATAAACATACTTAAGTGGAATAACCATACGGTCATCTTCCATACATATCACTTAATGGAATAGCCATACGGCCGACTTCCACACATACTTAATGGAATAGCCATACGGTGGACTTCCATACCCAATTCATGGGAAGTTATAACGTAATCACCCATCCTGGTATTCACAGC
This sequence comes from Viscum album, assembly GCA_963277665.1. Taxonomy (NCBI): domain Eukaryota; kingdom Viridiplantae; phylum Streptophyta; class Magnoliopsida; order Santalales; family Viscaceae; genus Viscum; species Viscum album. The sequence continues at coordinate 1,934,734,347 of OY728159.1, forward strand.
ACCACCTGTCATATGGTTTATCACGTAACCACTCGTAAAATTTCCATGTACCATCATTACACATAAAATATTGAAAATATAAACATTTCAATAACAACATTTCATTTGCAATCACAATAAGTAATTCCCAGATATTGAATTAATCAATCCATTTTCAAAAACCATTAAAAAGGGATTTTTGAATCAAAGTGTCCCATACCACTTTAAAGCTTTTAATGGAATTATATTTTTAAAACATTAACGACCATATAAATAAATACTGAAAACCATTTTGAAAACATGGACATTAAAGATAATGATTTGGAATAATGAATCTTTAAAACATTTAAAATGATATTTTTGGTAAAGAGTTTTTAACAAAATGAGAGACTCTTGAATACAAATAATTGCGGAATAACATGTAATCTGAGCTTCATAATATTATGAGATTAAAGTGATTCATGATATAATATGTCACAGGACAGTATACACACCATATAAGAGTGAACTGGTGTATAACAACAATGAAGTCTCAATGGAAATGTAAATTGAGATGAAATCCATTATAAAGATGGTATCCTTAGATAAAGGATAAATCTATCACATAATTATGTGTGAGAAATATAAATAAACCCAATATAAGTGGATATTAAGTGTGAAACAATCAGAGGTCATTCACACAAAATTATGGAAAATCAAAACCAATGACAAATATATTTAACTCAATGAAATGAGATTGAGTTATGATTTCCCATACATATTCATAAGAATTTATAAATGAGATTATTATGTGTAGAAATACCATATCCACTATAAAGGTCTTTGTAAATTACAAAATAGAGATTCCACACATAATATTTGCATTATAAAATCAAGAAGTAGAGGTTTAACCCAAAAAATTGAAAGTGGGTTAAGAAGTTCCCTTACAGAAATCTGACAGCCTAACATCGTCACTTTAAAAGTCAGAAAATGAGTTGATGAGAGAGAAAGTGTTATCTCATCACGTGGACATAAAATTTACATAAATAAAGATATAGAAGAACATATCCCAACATAATAATATGTGAATTAAAAGACATAACAAAAGAAGTCTTTTAAAAAGAGGAGGGTGAAAGGTCCCCTTACCGAGTTGGGTAACTTTCAAAAAGTACACCCCATAGAAGAAGGGTCATACAATGAAGATATAAATACCCATAAATGAAATTATAATACGAAAAGTGTATAATAATGGGCAGTACATACACCACTCAAAGGACATAGTGGAAAATGTAGCATAAATGTCAAGGTAATAAAAGTGAGATGAAAAATCCCTTACGAAAACTTGGCAGTCTAATGGCGCCACTTAAAGCTTCCAAAAATGGATTTGTGAGATCAAATAGGGTCTCTCATAATATGAACATAAAAATTAAAGTATGAGGAATATAAAATAACATCCCCCATCATAAAAAAGAGTATCGTAAAAGTATTTACATAAACTAGAGTACATAAAAAGAAAGAGAGAGGTTGGATATCTTACGAAAATTCGGCAGCCTAACGGCGCCACTTAAAACTTCCAAAATTGATTGGTGATAAAAAAATAGGGTCTCTCATCATATGAAAATAAAAAATATAGTAGTAGTAATATAAAATATCATCCAAATCATAAGAAATATGAGCTTAAAGGAATGACATAAAAGAGTGTACTTAAAAAGAAAGAGAGGGGTAGGTTCCCTTACCTCGTGTCCGACATGACTTGATCGTTCTTTAATCTCCTGATTAATAAAATTTGGTCAATTTAATTTCTTATTTAACTCATTTAAATATTATTATCCAGTTCATATCACATATTATAATGTTATGATAATTGGTTAATAAAATGAGTTCATATCAGACGTTTTTTGTCGATGTTCAGTACATGAGTAAAAATTTAACTTGTTGGAATATAATTTTCCATGTAGTTATAGGTACATCATCTACAGAATATAATTTATGTTTTAAATATCATATATATCCAGTATATATTAATTTTATACTATTCTATAGCATTTGGAGATAAAAAATTAAAAGCACCGTTCATGGTGACGGTAGGCCGTACGTACGCATGAACGCTACTTTCATTTTTTGTCATATTAATGGAATTAAAACAAAATGAGATATATATATATTATAATTACAGAATTATATCCATCATTTAAATGTAATATATTACATATATATACATTATATATTTGTACTTATAATAGTACAAAACATTTGGAGATAAGAAATGAAATGCACCGTTCATGGAGACTGTAAGCCGTACATACGCATTAACGCTACTTTTATTTCTATCTCATACTTTAATGGAAAGAAAATAATAATGATATAAAGGTATATTATAATTCAAGTATAACATCATATATAATAACTTTAAATCCATCCTTTATACATCCCACATATGAAATTAACGAATCAAATCACTTTGAGGGGGTGGTAATCCGCACTTCCTAAAATGAAGATATAGCGTTTACCCATAATGGAAACCATAATGGTATGCCATAAATAAAAAATAAAGAAGTTGAAGTAAAACATAAACATATTATATATCATATATAAATATAGTTACATCTTAATGGACACCTTTGAAAGTGTTATATGAGTGTTGAACAATCATCATTTCGTGAGGCAGAAACTCTCCACACACAGAAACAGTATGTTTTTTAACCATTTGATGTAGGTGTGTGTAAGTGAAGCTCGAATGCTTCTTATAACAACATACTATTGTATTTTAGACACTGGAGTTTTTAAAAAAGAAATGAATAAAAAGAGTTTAGGGAGTTGGATAAGCAAAATAAAACAAAAGAACACAAGGGAATACATTACCTTTAAGTCGGGTAACTCTCTTTGATTTGAGTTCAAAGGCTTCCTTGGGAAGACTTCTGCCCAAATTGAGGCTTCTAGGAGTAAGAGAGGGATTTGGATAGGAAAATGAGCAGGGGTTGGAAGATCCAAAGGCTTTGGAAGTGTGGGTAAGGAGGTAGAGGTGGGGGCCTTTTATAAGAGGAGAGGAGGGGCACTCTTGGAAAGTAAAGAAATGTTACTTTATATGAAAAAGAGTTTTGGATTTAAAATGTCCCACATTAATATAATTAGAGTATAAGGTGATAAGGTTTCGAAATCCACCAATCCAATAAGTTTTGGACATCTGTAGGTAATAGATATTACATTATCTTTTCATTTTATTTATATCCTTTATTAATGAGGTAATCGCTGCATCATTATGATGTCATAAATACTTTTAGTTATTTAAAGTCTAAAAATTATAAACAAAATATCATGATATAGGAAATATTTTTAGCTTTCCATTGAATATTTATAGTCAAAACTATGACTTTTATAACCGCATTTAAAAATTGTTTTAGTGAAAAATCTCAAGCTTGTGACATTTTTATTTTAAATTTAAATAAAAAGTTATTTATGTCATTTTCCAACCAATGTGGCTCCATGGGATCCCCAAGTTGACCCATGTATTTTCTTGGTCGGCCATGACACATCCAATGAGGGTATTACATGATTCTAGGTCATTTCATATTATTAAAACATTATTTATAACTTAAACTACACTAATTACCTCTAATCGCGATTAGAAACTAAAAAGTTACTATTCACCAAAAAAATATTTTAATCCCATTGAAACACATTTTACATACTAATGAGAACCATGTATATAGGATTTTTTAAATTCAAAACACAGAGGTGGAAAAGTTTCATTTAAAGGAAAAATCAGTTTCTTTAACTACCACTTAGTGGTTTCACTATTCATCAAAAATTGAAGTTCTTTAGAAAAATACCAAAACTTCACCCTAAGATATATATGATATTCAAAATTCAAAAATGAAGTATATTTTAAAAAATTCAAAAAATATAATTCGCATTAATTAATTTAATAATTAATTTCTGCTGTCAGAGCAAATAGAGTGTTTTTATGAAACAATAAGTATCAAAAGATTGACACTAGTTTAAGTCCGATTTCAAAGTGAAATTAATTCCAATGACCACAATTGGATTAAATGGTAGAAATATATTCTAATTGAACTTTAAAACCAATTCAAAATTTAATCTAATCATATAAATAAATTAGATTAAAAAGAGGTTTCGAATTAAAATACAATATTTTTCAGTATTCATTAAAAAATGATCTTTATCGGAAAAATACCGAAAATTTACACAAAGTAAATTTTGATGTCCCGATTCTAAATAAGAATTTTATTTGGTCCAATAGAATGTATAAGAGTGACCAAAACTATATTTAATGACGGTTCTCCATCAAAAGTTGATAAGTGGACCTTTAGTGAAAATTAGAGTATATATGCCTAAAATTGAATTCTTTTCGTATTTTAAGCCTTTATCCTTTATTGGATAAATGTAAAAACATTTAACAAACATATATAATCATATTTTAGTTATTTCTATTCATTCCTGCCAATACAACAACTACATGTTAACTAACATTTAAAATAATATTATTTTACTATTAGAGTGCAACGTAAGATTTCAAATGAACTCATTGTTGCGTATTGGGTATGCCATCGAGCATAGCGTCCCCTTTAAAGTAATATTATTATTTTATTCACAAATATGGATAAATTTAAAATTGTCATATTCTTTATTTACCTGGGGTGTTACATCCTTCCCCCCTTTTGGGAATTTCATCTTCATAATTTTAAAATTGGGCTCAGAAACATCCTTGAAAGTCCCACATCGGAACAAGAGTCGGTAAAACAATCACTTTAAAATAAAGAAAGAGAAGTACAGAGGTCACCTAAGTTAACCCATACTAGGATTCCATGTAGGTAAACATGGACATAGAGGATAAAACATAGGGTCATGTTCTGATGGGGAGTGATAGAAAACATGTTTAGGAGAAAGTTAACCACAAGAAATTCAAAAACATTAGATGGGTTAAACAGTATTCGATACCCTAGTAGGAAAAGTTAACAGACATCATTTATGTTTTATGTTACTCTTCATTGAGGAATTTATTTTTGATCTTAAAAAAACATACTTACTTTTCATGTTGACTTTCAACTTTTACTAGCTTTCTTACACAAACTCATACTTTCCCCAAAAGACGAGTATTTAGGAAGACTTGTTCACATTAAGAGTACTATAATCAACTTCTAGAGAATCACCTAATCCAAAAAAGAGAACTATATACTTCCCATGTCTTTAGACAAAATCCAAAACCAAAATTGTTAGTATGAGATCAGATTACCCACAAAAGTATAATCATTTATAAAAAGAAAATATATTCTTAATCTCCAAAATTTGTCCAACAAAACCCAAGGTTCAATGAGGACAATTTGATAAACAATTTTTCCATAAAATTATTCAAAGTAAACCAAACTAAGATTGAAACCCAAATATTTGAAGGATTTAGTCACATAGTCTTCCAAGGTCCAAATTAACTTTTATCTCCAAATAACATCAGTTGCTCTTAAATTATCATATTGAAAAGTAATTAACCTAATCACATATCCTCGATGATAGGTTAATCATTTCCATAGATAACCCAAAATAAACTTACTCTTGATTCCTAAAATCATCTATCTAAAAAGAATTAGTCAAACTAACCAGGGACTTCACGTAGTCTAGTGGTAGGTTATAAATTCCAGTTGCACTTTGGTTATGGGTTCGATTCCCGCAGCTTTGTCTGACACGACGGGTTGTCACATGGTCTGCGTGTTGTCCCTTTTCCAAAACTATGTAATTATTAAAACATTCCCCAAAATGGGATAAAATCTTCAAAAATAATCATAACATATTTTGACCTAAAGTTTATCTGATTCCTTTCATTTTCCATCATAACATATAATAACCCATAATTACCTCAAAAGTAAGGATAATATAAACCCTAATGGTTACCTTTATAATTATTACCTGAACTTCCCCATCGATTGGTCAACTCATACATGAAGCATTATAGATCATACCAAGGTTCACGTGGTTGATCATGACTTCTTGATAGTTGGTTTAGAACAACCACAAGTTTCCTCATTGAATCCCCCATTTTATCCAGTCTCTTAATCAGAGAACCACCACAGTTTCCGTCAATCCTATTGTCACTTTGGTTCCTGATAGATCCATCAATTCACTAAAAACAGAAATGTCAATGTGATTATATCAACAAAACCATCATTTAATAATGAGGAAGGTAAACACTAAGATATACTTACTCATTCAATTTATGTAAAACTAGTACTCTTTATGAAATCCTAACCATTATGGTAATGTCACTTGTGCTTATAGAATACCCTAACCTCAAAAGTTATCTAAACCGACCTTTGATACAAACTATAAGACCCCAGCCTTAAACCTTACTTAATATTGAATTAAATGAATAATTCAAATTGAGGATCTTTTCAGGTTTAGAGTTTTAGAGAATTAGGACATAACTATTACATCTTACAAGATTACAAAGTAGTCACTTATAACAAATTTCCATAAAATAAAAACTATTATAAAGAAACACGTCTAGTTCCATGTTTTAGATAGCACGACTTTCCCTTGATCCCATCCTTGACCCTATTCCACATTAAGCCCTATGAAAAACATTTCAAAAAACTTGGGGTGAGCATAAAAAGATCAGTAAGGGATACAGAAAGAAAGAAAACTGTTAGTTTTTCAAACATCAAGTAAAAATGTATACTTTATCAAAGTAATACCTTCACCTTTATGAAGTAGTAAAAACTCATCAGTGAATAAAATATCATTACTTACTATTTTGTAACCAAAATATTACCCTAAAATCCATATAAAGAACACATAACATATAAAGGTAACTTGGGACATAAACATACTTAAGTTGAATAACCATACGGTCGAATTCCACACATATCACTTAATGGAATGGCCATACGGCCGACTTCCACACATACTTAATGGAATAGCCATACGGCCGACTTCCATACCCAAGGCATTGGAGGTTATAACGTAACCACCCCTCCTGGTATTCACGACACCACCTGTCGTATGGTTTATCACGTAACCACCTGTAAAATGTCCAAGTACCATAATTAAACATAAAATATTGAAAATATAAACATTTAAATGACAAAATTTCATTTTCAATCACAATAAGTAATTCCATGATATTGAATTAATCAATCCATTTTCAAAAACCCTTAAAAATATATTTTTGAATCAAAGTGTCCCATACCACTTTGAATCTTTTAATGGAATTATAATTTTAAAACATTAATGTCCATATAAATAAATACTGAAAACCATTTTGAAAACATGTACATTAAAGATAATGATTTGGAATAATGAATTTTTAAAACATTTAAAATGATATTTTTGTTAAAGAGTTTTTAACAAAATGAGAGACTATTGAATACAAATAATTGTGGAATAACATGTAATCAGTGCTTCACAATATTTTGAGAATAAATTAATTCATGATATAATATGTCAAAGGATAGTATACACACCATATAAGAGATAATTGGTGCATAACAACAATGAAGTATCAATGGAAATGTAAATTGAGATGAAATCCATTATAAAGATGGTATCCTTAAATTAAGGATTAATATATCACATAATTATGTGAGAGAAATATAAATACACCCAATATAAGTGGATATTAAGTGTGAAACAATCAGAGGTCATTCAAACATAATCTTGGAAAAACAAAACCAATGACATAGATATTTAACTCAATGAAATGAGATTGAGTTATGATTTCCTATACAAGTTCGTAAGAATTTATCAATGAGATGATTTTCTATAGAAATACCATATCCATTAAAACGGTTTGTGGAAATTACAAAATATAGACTCCACACATAATCTTGGCATAATAAAATCAAGAAGTAGTGTTTTAACCCAAAGAATTGAAAGTGGGTTAAGAAGTTCCCTTATAGAAATCTGACAGCCTAACGACGTCACTTTGAAATTCAGAAAATGAGTTGATGGGAGAGAAAATGGAATCCCATCACTTGGACATAAAATTTACATAAATAAGGATATAGAAGAACATATCCCAGCATAATAATATGTGAATTAAAAGACATAACAAAAGAAGTCTTTTAAAAAGATGATGCTGAAAGGTCCCCTTACCGAGTTGGGTAACTTTCGAAAAGTACACCCCATGGAAGAAGGGTCATACAATGAAGATGTAAATACCCATAAATGAAATTATATTACAAAAAGTATATAATAATGGGCAGTACATACACCACTCAAAGGAAGTAGTGGCAAATGTAGCATAAATGTCATGGGAATAAAAGTGAGATGAAAAATCCCTTACGAAAACATGGCAGCCTAACGGCGCCACTAAAAGCTTCCAAAAATGGATTTATGAGATCAAATAGGGTCTCTCATAATATGAAAATAAAAATTAAAGTATGAGTAATATAAAATAACATCCCCCATCATAACAAAGAGGAGCGTAAAATAAGTTACATAAAGGAGAGTACTTAAAAAGAAAGAGAGATGTTAGATCTCTTACGAAAATTCAGCAGCCTAACGGCGCCACTCAAAACTTCTAAAATGGATTGGTGATAAAAAATAGGGTCTCTCATTATATGAACATAAAAACTACAGTAGTATTAATATAAAATAACATCCCAATCATAAGAAATATGAGCTTAAAATGAATGACATAAAAGAGTGTACTTAAAAGAAATAGAGGGGTAGGGTCCCATAACTCGTGTCCGACATGACTCGATCGTTCGTTAATCTCCTGAATAATAAAATTTTGTCAATTTATAATTTCTTAAGGACCTCCTTTAAATATTATTATTCAGTTCATATCACATATTATAATGTTATGATAATTGGCTAATAAAGTGAGTTCATATTAGACGTTTTTGTCGATGTTCAGTACATGAGTAAAATTTAACTTGTTGGAAAAGAATTTTCCATGTAGTTATAGGTACATCATCTCCAGAATATCATTGATGTTTTAAATATAATATATATCCAGTATATATTCATTTTATACTATTCTATAGAATTTGGAGATAAAAAATTAAAAGCACCGTTCATGGAGACGGTAGGCTGTATGTACGCATGAACGCTACATTCATTTTTTGTCATATTAATGGAATTAAAACAAAATGAGAGATATATATATTATAATTACAGAATTATGTCCATCATTTATATGTACTTTATTACATATATATCCATTATATATATTTACTTATAATATTACATAACATTTGGAGATAAGAAATGAAATGCACCGTTCATGGAGACGGTAAGCCGTACATGCGCATGAACGCTACTTTCATTTCTATCTCATACTTTAATGGAAATAAAATAATAATTATATAAAGGTATATTATAATTCCAGTATAACATCATATATAATAGCTTTAAATACATCCTTTATACATCCCACATATGGTATTAACGAATCAAATCACTTTGAGGGGGCGGTAATCCGCACTTCCTAAAATAAAGATATCGCGTTTACCCATAATGAAAACAATAAAGGTATGCCATAAATGAAAAATAAAGAATATTAAGTAAAACATAAAAATATTATATATCATATATAAATATAGTTACATCTTAATGGCCACCTTTGAAGGTGTTATATGATTGTTGAACAATCATCGTTTCGTGAGGCAGAAACTCTCCATCCACAGAAACAGTATGTTCTTTAACCATTTCATGTAGGTGTGTGTAAGTGTAGCTCTAATGCTTCTTATAAAAACATCCTAGTATATTGAAGATACTGGTGTTTTTACAAAATAAATTAATAAATAGAGTTTAGGGGGTTGGAGAAGAAAAATAAAACAAAAGAACACAAGGGAATACATTACCTTTAAATCGGGTAACTCTCTTTGATTTCAGCTCAAAGGCTTCCTTGGGAAGACTTCTGCCCAACGTGAGGCATCTAGGAGTATGAGAGTTATTTGTAGAGGCAAAATGAGAAGGTTTTGGCCGAGAAAAATGCTTTGGAAGTGTGGGTAAGGAGGTAGATGTGGGGGCCTTTTATAAGAGGAGAGGAGGGGCACTCTTGGAAAGTAAAAAAATGATACTTTATTTGAAAATCAGTTTCGGATTTAAAAGGTCCCACATTGATATAATTATAATATAAGGTGATAAGGTTTCTAAATCCACCAATAAAATAGGTTTTGGACATGTGTAGGTCATATATATTACATTATCTTTTAATTTTATTTATATCCTTTATTAATGAGGTAAACGCTGCATCATTATGATGTCATAAATAATTTTAGTTACTTAAAGTCTAAAAATTATAAAAAAAATATCATGATATATGAAATATTATTAGATTTCCAGTGAATATTTATAGTCAAAACTATGACTTGTATAACCCCATTTAAAAATTGTTTTAGTGAAAAATCTCATGTTTGTGACATTTTTATTTTAACTTTAAATAAAAAGTTATTTCTGTCATTTTCCAACCAATGTGGCTCCATGGGGTCCCCAAGTTGACCCATGGATTGTCTTGGTCGTCCATGAGACATCCAATGAGGGTAGGACATGTTTCTAGGTCATTTCATATTATTAAAACATTATTTTTTCCTTAAACTACACTAGTTACCTCTAATCGCGATTAAAAACTTAAAAGTTACTATTCACAAAAAAATTATTTTAATCTTATTGAACCACATTTCACATCCTAATAACAACCATGTATGTCGGATTTTTAAAATTCAAAACACAGTGGTGGAAAAGTTTCATTTAAACGAAAAATCAGTTTCTTTAACTACCACTTAGTGGTTTCACTATTCATCAAAAATTGATGTTTTTCAGAAAAATAACAAAACATCACCCTAAGATATATTTGATATTCTGAATTCAAAAATGAATTATATTTTCCAAAATTCAAAACATATAAGTCTCATTAATTAATTTAATAATTAATTCCCGCTGTCAGAGAAAATAGTGTGTTTTTATGAAACAATAAGTATCAAAAGATTGACACTAGTTTAAATCTGATTTCAAAGAGAAATTAATTCCAATGATCAAAATTGGATTAAATGGTAAAAATATATTCTAATTGAACTTTAAAACCAATTCAAAAAATAATCTAATCATATAATTAATTATATTAAAAATTTGATTTGAATTAAAATACAATATTTTCAGTATTCATTAAAAAATGATCTTTATCGGAAAAATACAACAAATTTACACAAAGTAAATTTTGATGTCCCAATTCTAAATAATAATTTTATTTGGTCCAATATAATTTATAAGAGTGAACAAAACTATATTTAATGGTGGTTCGCTATCAAAAGTTGATAAGTGGACCTTTAGTAAAAATTAGAGTATATATGCATAAAATTGAATTCTTTTCATATTTTAAGATATTATCCTTTATTGGATAAATGTAAAAACATTTAAAAAACATATATAATCATATTTTAGTTATTTCTATTCATTTTCTCCAATACAAGGACTACGTGTTAAATAACATTTAAAATAATATTATTCTATTATTAGAGTGCAACGTAAGATTTCAAAGGAACTCGTTGTTGTGTATTGGGTACGCCATCGAGCATAGCATCCCCTTTAAAGTAATATAAATATTTTATTCACAAATATGGATAAATATAAAAAATTTAATATTCTTTATTTACCTGGGGTGTTACATAGTATGAAAGGAAGTCTTCTAAATATCATTCATCTTCCCCATAAGCAGATGATATCCAAAATGGAGATCCACTTTTGTGAAGATCGTCATAGTTGATCGAAGAAGTAATTAATCCATGGAAAAGATACATGTTCTATCTTTTGATCTTGTTGAGTTCTCTATAATCAAAATATAGAAGAATTGATAGACAATTCTTCTTGAAAAATCACACAGGCTCACCCCGAGGAAATGCACTATGCAAATGAACCCTTTATCCAAATTATTTTTCAAATACTTCTTTTGCATATCGAGTTCGATAGGGGCTATCTTTTATGGAAATTTTGAGATAGGAGTAGCTCCAGGTATGAGTTATATTGATAAAAATACCTTATTATTTTGGGGAATTCTGGGTAACTCTTCTTGAAATACATCACCATTTTCCCTCACAATGGTAATTTCCAAAAGGATGATACCATCCATTAACTAAAACATTCGAGTATGTGAATCTTCTTCATAGGGAATCAACACCCACACCGTTGAATTATTTTCGAAAGGATATTCATGATATTCCTTACATTTTTAGAAGAACATGGTATGGATTAGAATATAAAAAGATTTTTCCTTTTCTCAAATGATTATATGTTCTCTATATAACAATTGATTGTCCATTCCTAGTATAGTGTTGAATTCTACCAAGGGAAGTGTCAAGATATTATCTAGAAGAATCATCCAAAAAATCCAATATGATAAGAGTGCAACACTTGTGTTATAATGATTGCACAACTTAATTATTTTATAAATATATATACTTCTGGTTTTTTGGGATTCAATTCAGTAGTTCTTTAAAACATGAATGATATTATTGAATCTATAGAACTAGAATAAAATAAGACTTTTTCCATCATTAAATGAAAAAGAAGTTTTTTTGTACTTCATCATTATCATGCGCTAAATTAACAATATTGAGGGAATAATTCTTACCATTATCCTTTTTCATTGGTGGTTGATGATGTTGAATACCCTAGAGGACTCGAGGTTTAGGGAACATGATTTTATAGTTCCCTTTCTCTGTAAAATTGTTGCATTAGACCATAAATGGTTGACTCTTTTCCTTTGACACATTTTACTTATTCCTCATATCGTTTTGACATTCATGAGAATTGTGCCCTAATCTCCCACACTTGAATCATTTACCCATATCTTTGAGGTAGTCCCAATGATTTTTCTTCCCCCATTTTTTACATGTGGTCAGTTGAGTTTTCGTTCCAATTTCTCATTAGATACTTTACCTTGAAACACCATATTTCATTTGTTCTCACCACATCCATGATACCCTTTTCCAAACTCTATCGTCACTTTGATAACAAATCCAAATACTTCTTTATAACTCACAATGTATCAAATGGCACAATCCTTAGAAGATTTGGCTTTTAACCAATAAATATTCTATCAATTTTTCTATCGTTTTTCATATAAAACCTAAATCATACCATACAATCCTTGTGAAATTTTCCTCAAATGTTGTAATAGATTCACCATAATTTTTCTCTACCTCTATGAAATCACTCGACTTGTTTGTATTAATAGTTTGAGGGAAATAATTGATAATAAAAATTATCATATTGTCTCCCAAATCCATCACATAAATTTGATCCTTTGTATTGGTTTTCTTAGTTAAACCCTACTAGTGATCAACCTCTCCCTCTAGATGATAAACAACGACAGTATGATTCTCCACCTCAGAACAACAAAGTACAGAAAATATCATCTCCGTATAGATTTCCCACTATTACATTTCTAGTGGATTGTAACATCCAATGATAATTGATTGTAATTTCTTCATAAAACAATAGATATATATTAGCTTCATATTTGCTGAATTAGGTCATTCCACATTATTCAGGTTATTGTTCATAACCCAAGAAATCTAAGTAATCATGACCCTTAAATTTTTAACTCCACGTCCTTATGCATTGGTCAAGTCATTAGAGAAACTTCTATATTTTCCCTTACATGGGATGTTACCCTATATTATCATGGTTCTCAATTTTTTAAATAATAGAGATAGTCAGAACAAATCATAAGTCAACAATTCTTCAATAATTTATCCCTTTGTAAATTTATCTCTAAAGGCATATCTTATGGGATCCCTATGTTTAGCATTTTTTAAAATAAATATTCTTGGGTTCTTACTTATACATAGACTCATCTTAAGGGGTTTCACTAAGGTTATATAATATTAATGCCAACATTATCTAAACATTTCTTTAATACCAACTATAGTGACCATTATTTTTTTACATAACTATTACATCATTTTAATGAAAACAACATAAATTAATTACACAATGAGGATACAAAGTTTTAGATTCATGGTATCATTCAAGACATACATTAAATTTAAAAAATAAAACATAAACATTTATTTAATTCCTTCTTCTATAGCTTCTTATGGGTCTTGGAATTATACTCAGTACATGTAATCACATAAGGATATACATCAATGAATGGGGTGATTTAAAATACCAATATAAGGATAGATAATAACATGAAAAAAATTTATCATGGGGTGAGAATAATCATAAAATCATCATTTTAATCTTGAGAGGAAGCTTTAGATAAATGATGGAATATGGCAATGCATAAAAATGAAACATCAGGTCTTAGTGGTCAAATATCACACATAGGTGTGAACAATGATAACATCATTTTCACATATATATCACTTATCATTATGAGATATATAACATTACCCCGTGCATTGGATAATTATATAATTTCAGGTGCACCCACCAAATCAAAACTATTACATTGTGCTATATATTTATGGGTTCACCGATAACATCATATCATTTAGATTATCATTCTTTCCATATAGAACATATATCAATATTTGACATAAAAATAACCCATCCAAAGGAATGATTTTCATAACATAATGAATACATTCATAAACATAGTTTTCCCAAATAAAATAGGGAATCTCATACTCGATATAAGAATCATCACCCTTGAGTGTAAAAGAATCTATCTCAAGAAGTAAAAGGATAGTTTTTAAGAAGAGTTTTTTTTGGAAAACATTTCGTTTATCATAAAATAAAGTAGAAAAAAACTAAATGCCAAAAAAATATAGGATAATTATTAATAAATTATATTTAAATAATATCCATAAGTAAAATGTGGTAAAATTTAGAAAACCAATAGAAAGAGAGTCGAGTTTGAGAAATCGTCTGTCCTTATATCTGAATGATATGATCATATTAATTTCCAATATAATCACATTATAATCATTAATTAACTATAAGTGAATATTTTATACATAAATACGATTCATTATAGTTTTATTATGTTCATTTATGGGCCTTTATATGATTTATGGTGTTTTATTTTATTCTTTTGGAGCATTCATTTTCTTAGATTTCACTGTTTGTTCTGTTGTATTAGTGAATGGCAGATCACGTAATATGAGGATAAATACCAAGTATTTTAATTATAGGTTATTAATGATATTCCAAAAATATGAAAGACATTATAAATAATTTGGTTCTGTACCATGTTCATGAATTAATAGATAAAATTTATCATGGTCATTTAGGATAATTTTGGATGGTTTTCAATCACAACAAACTTATTTTTTATATCATTTATTATTATGTATAGATGATATTTCCAGAAAATAAAGAGGGATGTATAATAAAAATTAAAACCTGTGTTACACAGTTTAATTTTTTTGTTATTAGCCATAAAATCTTTTCACTGATATCAAATTTCATCACCCACGATGTCGATAAATCAACATATCATGGGAATCAATTTAATTTTCATAACAAAAGAGTGAGAGGAAGGAGTCTAATGATGGACATTAACTTAATATGGTATAATTAAAGTATATGTAAGGTAATAGAGATAACATTACATTTGGATGATGGGGATTGTTATAGAATAATAAAAGAAATGAAATTAAAATGAAATTAAAAGATAAAGAAAGTGGATTTACCTATTGAATTCCCATCTTGAGATACTCGTCAAGGCCCCTAGACATGGTATTATTATGCGAAAAAAGAGATCCTAGAAATGAGGGAAGGGATAGAAAGATTATTTGTTTGAATATGGGATACAATCAAGGTTTGAGAGGTGTTAGGAGAAGAGGTGGTGAGAGGTGGTATATATAGTGGAGTAGAGGGGTGTTTTCTCAATATTTTAATCATTAGTTTATTTTTTTTGGCTCATGATAATAAATAGTATGAGAATTATCATAAGATATAT
Organism: Viscum album; assembly: GCA_963277665.1. Taxonomy (NCBI): domain Eukaryota; kingdom Viridiplantae; phylum Streptophyta; class Magnoliopsida; order Santalales; family Viscaceae; genus Viscum; species Viscum album. Next base: position 1,934,750,173 of record OY728159.1, read on the forward strand.
AAAAATCATAAATGGAATTTCAAGATTATGGTTCTTAAATTAGTTACAAATCAATGAATATTATATTTAGACTATAATGCACATAAACCGTAAATCGTTGTATTTTACTATTTAATAAAAATGAAGTATTTCATAAAAAACCCATTAATTCAACCTACTGATTTTTTGAAAATTAGATTTCCAAAATTATACCCATTTTATGAAAATAATTTTATAAACATGAGTTCTGAAGTTTTTAATTTAAATAATAAATTTCTTAGAAAATATAGTTTTTAAATTTATAACTGATTTTATAACACATTGAAAATTTACTCATGGTCTCATAAAATTAAATTAAAACCATAAGACAAAAAAATATTAAGTAATGAAAATATTATATGGAAATAAATTTTCTTTCAAATTAATAAATTAATAATTAATTTTTTATTAATTTTTTTACTTACCGAAAATGGAAACACATAATTAATATTTTTAAAATATTTTTTTACTTGGACTGAGATATAATTATATCATAATTTCACTTTTAAGATGCCTAAATTTTTTATACTTTCATGGGTGAGGATTATTTTAATTTGGCCAGTTTACTATTCATAAGGGTTATATTACTATTCGTTGGATCGTGTTATTATTTAATCGGTATTCGTTCCATAACATCTAGAAATACTTATTATTTCATTAATTATCCATTTATAATGTTTTTATTATAATTTATAAGTGATAATATGAGATTTATACATTTAAAATTACTATAAGAGTACAATTCGGTTGACAATAGTTTGTTTCATTACATTCTTCACGCCATTTGAATTTTTTCACTTGAAATTTGATTTTCCATAAATAGATGAGGGTACTTTTCTGTTATCCCCCCCTCCATTTCCCAAGTTTATTCATCATACTTTTATATCATACACAACACATTGAAAAGATGTGTTGTATTATTTCATAAAATTGTATCTCTTTGGTCTAGAATTTTCACTATCTTGTCCTCAAAAGATAGATTGGAATCCAACTAGTCCACCTTTGTGTTCAATACATTTGAGCGATCTAGTATGTACATTATAAAGAGTGATGCATGGAACACATCATGACCATGTTCCATATTTGGTAGAAGTGAAATATAATAGGCCACAACTACTATGTGATCAAGGATCTTCGAGGATCAAATATTCCTTGGTCTTAGAATCCCCATGTTTCAAAAACCGATTACTCTCTTCCATGGAGATTTTCGAATGATGGCATTATCTTCAACGTCTAACTCAATGTCCCGTCGACAGTTTTCAGCATAACTCATTTTCTGATTCTAAGCTGATTCTATATGTTTCTGGATATATTGAACCTTTCAAATCTTCTCATGATCATGATTAGTTCTATATAGAATTCATTCAGAAAGTTTATCACAACCGGTTGGAGTTCTACATCACTTTCCATTTATACCATTATATAGAGCCATATGACTACTCGAGTGGAAGCTATTATTGTATGAGAAATCAACCAATGAGAGATAATGATCTCATCCACCATTTAATTCCAGTAATCATGATATAATAATATGTTCATTATTTATAATATTCATTTTAGATTGGCTAAAATCATGGTGTCATAGGCCACACTGAAATTTATTTTATTTCTCAAAGCATATTGAAGTCTCCTCTCAAATTTAGAAGTGATCCTAGGATCATTATTATATATATTTTATAGTGGAACCCCATGCAGACTCACCACATCCTTCACATATATGTTTTAATGATGTTCAAGTGAAAGATATTCCCAAACAGAAATAAATTGGGCAGTCTTGGTGAGTCATCCCACTACAACACGAATCACATTATTTCATGTGGATGTTGTTGGGAGACCCGTGACAATGTCCATAGGATATTATAATATTTCCACATGGGTAAAGGAAATGGTTGAATCATTCCTTTGGAATTTTTTTTCATGTTTTATTAACATTATAACATATCAAGCACCATGACATATAAACAGAAATCTTGTTATTCATATTATTTGACCATAAGTGTTCTTGGTGATCACAAAACATCATAGTATTCTTGGGAAGAATATATAAAGTTGATATATTTTCTATTTACAACAGCTCCTTCTTTATCTCTGGTTATGAATATACACAGAGCCTTATTCCAAATCAAATCAAACCATCCTCATCAATATGTGACTCTTACAGCTTTCCTTTACTGCATTCACCTTCTTTGGTATGTCTATATCATCATATTGGTCCTGCAAAATCAGCTATTGGATAGATGTTTGGGAAATCATTTTGTCCTATTATCATCTATTCCCTACTATTATGATTCCCAAATCCATCATTTTCATATCCATCATGATAGGGTATTTCATAATCTATGATATGGAAAGACATGCATGTTCTTGTATACATAGAATGATAACTTCCTTGTTTAGAATACCACTATGGTAGTGGATAGATAACATTTATTCTTTTATTATCTTTAACCATCCCCATTGAAGCATGTTGAACACTTTTTTGGTGAGTATGTATTGTAGTCTATTCTAATCATTATATATTTCACATTTATCAACATAGTGGCAGTGCTTCCAGATTTTCAAAGAAAAAATATTATCTACTAGCTCCGAATCATGTTTTTGGTAGTTCTTCTATTGGATATTCAAATTTCATGAGGTTTAGGATATGAAATTATAAATTATCTTGAATAAACAATACATTTTGTTATTTTAAATATCACTATATATCACAAACCATTATCCAAATTTTGGTTAAGTGAGTACAGTTAAATTGATCTACCTCTTATTTAGCTCCTTGTATATTTCTTCACATTATTCCAAATAGACATGTTATACCCATTTCATTGTAAATATAGTTATATTGCATGAAAATCATGATAAAGTTGTTACAAAATGCTGATAGTACAATATAAATCCAAGAAAAATACTTATATTATGATAGTAGGTGCTTTAGACCATTCCTCAATTTCCTTTGTTTTTGAAGGGGCCACAAAAATTACCACATTTGTGATCAAATGTCTCAAAAAATCTGACTTGTTACATCCCACAGTCACACTTGATGAATTTGGCCTTCAAATTACCTTACCTTATTGTCACCTACTCAATCATTAGATGTTGTTCATGTTCATCATTGCACTTGGAGTATATTATAATATCATTGATAAACACTACCAAAAAAATTTTGATGTAATGTCTTAGGACTCTATTCATCATATTAAGGAATATTACATGGGAATTACTATGTATGAAGAGAATCACTATAAACTCATAGTTAACATGCCGTGTCTGAAATGATGTTTTCTAAATATCATCCATCCTAACCTTTTGCGGATGATATCTAGAATAGAATTACACCTTTGAGAAGTACTAATATTCACATAGATGATTTAAAAAGTCATCAATACATGAAAGTGGTTACTTGTTATTTATGATGATCATGTTTGGTTCCCAATAATCAATACATTTCAACGTTGATCTGAACTTATTCTTGAAAAAGAGAACTGGTGCACCCCATGGAGATGAACTAGTGTATATGAAACCATTATCCAAATTCCATTGCAGCTACTTATTCAACTACACCAATTCGATATGTTACATACAATAAGGACATTTTGAAATAGGAGTAGCTTTAGGGATGATTCTATTGAAAACATTACCTCATGATTAGAGGGAATTCTAAATAACTTTTCTGGAAATACATCATTGTATTCCCTTGCAATAGGAATTTCCCATATCTTGATACATTCCATTGGATCAACCATTCGAGAGATGTATTCTTCACATGGAATCAACAATCACAACATTAATGGATATTCCAAAGGATATTCATGAACATAATTTTATTTTTAGAGGATCATGGGATGGTTCATAAAATGAAATGATTTTTTTCCCTGAAACATTATATGTTCTGTATATAATAAGAGAAAATACAACCCCAATATAGCATGATATTACAATATGGGAAGTATCATGATATTTCCAATAAAATATTTTCATATACACCAATATTATAATATTCAAATATTTGTGTTGCAATGATTCTTCCACATGGTGTTTTTACATATACATCTACAACATGTTTTCGGGGTTTATATTAAATATTTATAGAAAACATCAAGTATATATAGGAATGTGTGGAACTAGAATCAAATTAGATTTTTTCCATGTTTGAGTGGATAGGAAGTTTACCCTGTACAAATTTATTTTATTTTTACACTTCTGCAGCAGTGCTAGAATAATTCTTCCCTTTATCTTTTTCCTTTAATAGCTGATGATGTTCACTACACTCAAGGAATCATGGTTTAGGGCACTATATTTCACAGTTCTCTTTCTCCCTAATGATTTAGAATTTGACTATGCATGGTTCTCTCCTTTCATCCAACAAATGTTTATGCTTCCTTATGTATCTTCGACATTCATGATAATCGTGGAATTATCTCCCTCAATTTAATCATTTTCCCACCACATTAAGTTAGTTCACATAATGTTTTTTCCTAAATTTTGTACATGTGGTTGGTTGTGTTTTATTTCCACCTTTATCATTATATCCACCACCTTGAAACTCTTTCATTCTATTTTTTAACACCATAGTCATGTTATTATTCACCATACTCTATCTCCACATTTATATCACATAATACAACATCTACAAAACTATCAATATCTCAATTTTTAAGATAATTTCAATGGTGTAGTTTTAAATAGATAAATACTGAATAAATATTTCTATAATTATTTGTTAAAATCCCCAAAGCATATATTTCAAGCCTTTCGACATTTTCATTGTATCACATGAAAAATTCACCTACCTTTTTTACTCATCTCTATAAATTTAATCTCTATCTTTATACAAGGTTTTAAAAGGAAATACATGTTAAAAAACATTATCTCAATGTTTTACGACTCCATATCTCCAATTTTGTACTTCATCATGGTGTTCATTATTAAATCCCACCATTGATCATCCTATCATTCTATATGATAAAGAGTTAGCCTCAAATTCTTCATTATAGAACAGCGAGGTACAGGAAATATCTTCTCTATTCCGTTGACCTGCTATTGCATGACTAGTGGATATCTAGATCCACTATACATATGTGTTCTTTACTTCATAAAACAATTTATAACCAGTTTATCCCTCTTTCGTGAGGGAGTTCATTCCACATTTTTATGGTTATTTTTCATATCCCGAGAATGTTGTGTAAGAATCGCCATGAAATTTTGAACTCGCCCTCCCAATGAATTGGTCATGTCATTAACGAAACAACTACATTGTCCCTAACACCTATTGTTGGCCTAGAGTCTTTTGGTTCCCACTATTTTATAAAATAAAAAAGGCCATAATAAAATATAATTCAACAAGTCATCAGTAATTTATATCTTTATAAAATTTTTTATAAATTAAAATCGTATAGGATACCTTTGTTTATAATTATTGAAAAAATTATTCTTTGTTACTCACTTTTACTTACTCTCATACTAAGGATTTTCACTAAGGTTATCTAATCAGAATTCCAATATTAACTAATCCATCATCTGATACAATCTATCGAAACCCTGTTATTTTCATATATTACTATTATATAATTTAAAATAAAACAATATAAATTATTACACAATGAGAATCCATAGTCATAGTGCCTTTAGAGAATTATGAGAATACAAGTAATTTAAAAAATAATATATAATAATTTAATTAATTATTTCTTCTCTATATTCTTATTGGCCTTTTAATTCTCCTTAGAAAATGTAATCACCTAAGGATATACACAAATGAATGGGGTTGATTTAAAATCCTAGTAAGAGTGTATATAAAAAAATTGAAAAATATAACATGGAGGGATAATAATCATGACATTACCATCATAATCATGTGATTAATCAATATATAAAGTCATTAAATGTAGAAATTCATAAAAATGAAACATCTTGTCTTAGTGGTCAATTAGAACACATTGTTGTGAAAAATACTAGAATAATGTTCATGAATATTTCACTTTTTACTCATGAGATAAATAACATTAACCAATGCATTAGAAAACTATAAAATTTTGGTCACACCCATTAATTCATATCAAATATACAACACTATATAATTCTGGGTGCGCCCTTCACATGTAACATTTACACTATTATTATTTCCCCATTGAACATATATCAATATTGTATATAAAAACAAAAAAAGTAATGGAATGAGTTTCATTTCATAAATTAAAAATTCATAAATAAGGGGCTTCCAAATTATATATGGAATAACATATTTGATATTAGAATCATCCACTGTGAGTGAAGAAGAATCAATATTTATAATTAAGAAGTTTTTTTTAAAAGAAGAGATCTTTTAAAAAAAGTTATTATGTTTTAAAATAATGAAAAAAATGTATATCCCAATAAAGGTAATATAATTATGAAAAAATGACATGGAAATAATATCAATATTTATCATTGGGTGAATGATGGAAAACCCAATAATAGAATGTCGGGTTTGAGAATTCCTCTTACATTGTGTCAAAATTATTTATTAACTTTAATTTCATGTATAATAACTTTATATTCATTTATTAACATTAAAATAACCTTTTATACATGAATATGATTTGTTATGATTTTATTTATTTCATTTGTTGATATTTAGGTTTGTTATATATTATAATTTCATCATTTGGGATCATTCATTTTTTATATTTCACAATTGATTCACTTATATTGATGAATTGATGTTAGTATAATATGTGGATAAATATTCAAAAGCAATATAATATTTTATTATTTATATTACATAAGTATAAATGATCTTATAATTAATTTAGTTATGAACCATGTTGATGAATCATTAGATAAAACTAAATTATTATCATATTAGGTTATGTTTGATGGTTTTTTATCACAACGATCTAATTTTTTATCAGTTTGTGTTATATATAAATGATAGTTCTATTACGTAAAGAGGATTGTATAATAAACATTTAAATTTTAATGAAACAATTTAATGGTTTTGTTAATATCCTTTAATTCAAGTTTGAAAAATGAATGTGCATCACCCATGATGTCGGTAAATTCACACATCAGATGCAGCAATATCATTTTTAAAATATAAGAGTGAGAAGAAAAAGATTAATGATGGATCGTCCATTAACATGAAATAATTTATGTATATTTATTTTATTGGAGTTATACTAACATTCTTATTAAGGGATGTTAGTAGAGGATAAGAAAAATAATGATATTTAATGTAAAATACATGGAAAAGAGAGATGATTTTCCTCTTGAATTCACCTCTTGAGATCTTCCTCAAGGAACCTAGGTATTGTATTTTTATGTGAACCATAGATACTGGACTAGAAGGATGGATGTGGAACATTATTAGGATGAATATGGGCATTGAAAAAATCTTGACTGCTGTTACCAAAGAAGGAGCTAATGGTGGTATTTATATTTGAGGATAGGGGTGTTTTCTCAAAATTATAATCATTAGTTTATTATTATGCATATAGATTTAAAATAATTTGAGAAAAATAATCATATGTTTTAAAATAATGAAGGTATGTTTGAGATTATGGTTATTGAATTTTTGGAAACTAAATGAATCGTGTATTTATCTTATAATTTTTATATAGGGTAATTTCAATATTTTACTATTCAGTAAAAATTGCAGTACATCAAAAAAATCCCAAAAAGTCACCGTAATTTTTTTTCAACATGTAGAATTAAAAAATGAAATCCATTTTATGAAAATATTTTTATATATATGCATACTTTATTTTTAAAATAAAATTATTATTTATATGGAAAATTCAGAATTAAAATTTATAAAATTTATTATTTAATAGATTGAAAAATTATTTATTCTCATAAAATTATCAGAAAACCATAAGATGAAAATATATTAATTAATTAATATATTTTATGAAAATTTATGTTCTTATAAATTATTAAATTAATCATATTTTTATAATTAAATCTTTATGGCTTTAAAAAATGCCAAAAAATAATTTATTATTTCTAAAAAAATAATATACATAGAGTATGAAATAATTATATCATATATTAACATATAAGATGCATAGATATTATTTATACCACCATGGTTGATTCCTGTATTCATTGGTCTAATTTACTATTCATAAGGATCATATTATTATTCCTATGGCCAGGTTACAATTTTAGCAGTTTTGGTTCCTTAACTTCTAGAAATACTTATTATTTTAATAATTCTTCATTTATAATGTTTTTATTATTTTTTAAGTTATTTTCTGATATTTATTCTATAAGACATTACTATAAGATTTGATAAATTCTATTGAGAAAATTTTTGGGTTGTTATAGTGTTACACTTTGGAAATTAAGTCATTTTGTAAAAACTATTATTGTTGTAAGATTAAACATAATATTTTCATGATAATGAGATTATAGTGAAAATTATATGTTTTTTGGTAGTACTGGTCACTAGGAAATTAATTAATTATTTGATGGTTTTTGTAATCATTTCATGAGATCACTAAATTTTTAGTAAAGCAGAATATATTTGAAAACATGGTATTTTTTTAGAATAATATAATTTTTTACTGTTTTTTATATTTGTAAATATATTGATATATTTTGGACTGTTAAAATAAGAGCCAGTTTTTATGGTTCGGGGAATTTAATGTGGATTAACAGACCACCCTTATAAATTTTTGTACACTGAATTCAGTGGGATATATTTTTTTTGGTACTAAGGTTTTACAATTATAAAATAGATTATTTTATATTTTTTGAGTTTATATTGTGGTAAAATTTATTAATTGATTATATTGGATGACATATACAAACTATTTTGGTTTTGTTAAATATATAGAGATGTGAGGAATAACTCATCATAATTTTATTGATATAATTATATTTTAAATGTTAATTTATTCTTTTCTTGAAAAAATGGATACTTATATCATTTATTAATAAATGATGAATATATTTATCTATGTATAACTGCTTGATGAAATTATTTCAATAAAATTGAAATAAATAAGAAAAGATATTTTTTGAATGTTCTCAGTGAAGATGGCATTGTTATTATTCAACCCTTAGAAAATGATCTCAAATAAAAAAAATATCCTATTACCACCATTTAACAAAATAAAATGATTCATTAACACATCACATGATTTTGGTTTTCTGAATGTTGACATTATATTAGTCACAAACATTCTGGTGAACAATGGCCTATATTAACGCCAATCATTATTTAGGCATCAACTTTTTTCCATGTTATTATGTTTCCTTAGAAATTATATTATCCTACATAGAAACCTAGTCATGGGATTATTCTATGTTACCTTCATACATAACATTCTCTCTTATCATATCTATTGATTTGGTATTTGAATAATAGTATTTTCAAATGTTATACCATTTGATTATTGATCTGAAGATTTAATTTAGAGAAGAAGTTTACTTAAGTGCAGTAGAATGTGGAACCTCGTGATTTTGAAAGAGATAAGTCACAATTTATATTATATAAGGGAAAAACATGAATGAAAGACAATTTTAGAACTAAAGAACTTATTATATATTTATTTTTAAATAAATACAATCTCATTGTCAGATTTAAATGCATGAAACGACTGGTTTGAACGAAACACGATACTATAATAAAATAACATTATTTACACATTACAACTATAACCAAGTTGTTGAGAAGGAAGGGTTGAATAATAATAAATTAATATTGTTTATGAATGTATAAAATAAATTATATTTTTTTCAGTTGATTAAAACTAAAATAAAAATCATTTTAAAGAGAATAAACTCATTTCTAAAAATAGCATTTTTAAAAACGATAGATTATTCACTCTCTGTGTAAATAATTTAAAATTAATTTTTATCATTTTGTAAATTTATTTTTTATAATTAAAATATTTTATTAAATATACATGACGAAAAATATATTTTTTTAGTTTTTGTTGAATATTCAGGAAAAAATTAATTTTATGATGATCAGTGAATAATATTATTATTTATCTAAATAAAATAAAATTATAATTATTTACATAGTTAAATAATATTTTTAATTAGAGTTAAAGTTAAATTAATTTTATTATACTTAAATTTACTAATTTATGTCATGGGAATCAATTTAAAATTTATATCATATATTAAAACAATTTATAATTATGATAATTTGTACATTGGAGTATAACTCTTTCCTCTCTTCTATGGTCTGATTTTAAATTTAGTTTGAACAATTATTTGAATTAAATTTTTGTAGATGAATTTCATATTTGTATCCATAATAATTTAAATATTATATTACAGTAATCATAATTTTTTACTATTAATAATTGTGTATGAAAAAAAATTTATTATAGAAATTAATGTAATAATGGGTATATTGGGGATTATAATAAGTTCATGAGGTTCAATGATGACCAAAAACATTTAAAACACACTTATATTGGACATATTATAACCTTATAAACACAAATTTCGGATAATATCCCATTTTGGAGGTTTTTTGTAGATGGAACTTTCGGTATAACAATATGTTTTTTAAAATTACATGTGTGTCATCACCCCCAAATTGTATAAGAAAACCCCCTATCCACCCTAGTTATATTATTTTAAAACCTTTTTTATGGAAATACCCACCCTATTACTTTTATTACATACCTCCCCACATCCTTTATGCCTTAATTTTTTCGAATATGTCATATGATGTCATTAGGATTAACCCAAAAGAGGTTATCTAAAGAAGATGTAAAATTCTTAAATGTTGTATTTTTTTAATTTATTATTGAGCCTCCATAAAACAGTCATAAATAATCAAATATAATAAATCCATTATATCCAATATAATGGTATTTTATCATGTTAATTACATATCCGACATACATCTCCACTTCCATAAAATATTAAACAAAACAATCAATCTTGTGTATGAAAGGCTTCTACTTGACGAACTAATGTACTTCTATTTCCAACACAACCATAAAATAATGGATATATTAATAGACATAACAATATTGTATGATTTTTATTAAATAATTATAAATCTATAATTATGATATCACATATAAAATATTACATTTCATTTAGTGGTGGATACAATAACGTAGCATGTGTGTACGGGGGACTATCTCCTTTTAAAGCTATGTGATACATTTTTATTATAAAAATTACAAGAAATATATTATTATAAATGTAATTGAATATATGTAATATTAATGACATATCAATTTTTATATAAATATAATATCACATCTTACTTATTACTTTACAATCCATTGGAACACAATAACGTCACAAGTGCGTACTTGTGGAATACCAATTCCACGTAGTGCTGTGAAATATTTATATATATGATATTTATTTCATTACTAAAAGTTAAGATATTATTGAAACATTATAAAATTATAATGTCTAAAATTATTAAACTAAGACATCCATGGAAAATAAAGCAACAATAGCTTGAAACACAGATTTTATAAAAATAATAGTTTATAAATTTTGTTATATCAGAAAATAACGTGGAATGATAAATATCATTAATGTTTTTAATAGATTTATAATTAAACTATATTTATCAATCATGTCGACCTTGCATAAAATAATGGTATCAAAAATGATGAAAGGGTTTCACATCTAACTTTTACTTCTATAAGTCATATGCCATATTAACAAATTATTTATTTTCCATGGTGAATATTATACCTCATTGAAATTTTATATATGAAATGTCATTATCATTATGATATTTAATGCTTCATTTGTTTTTATATATTTTACGTGGCTTACGATTAGAAAGATACTATGTTTTTAAGCCTACATATCATAATGTCAATATTATTTGAGATATTTTCATGTCTAATATCTATTAGGGTAATATTTAGAATATTTATCAGAAAAAATATAATTCTTATCACAAATATTTATTCATGAGGTTATTAATTTAATATTACAATTACCTTCTCATTCTAACAAAAAAAATTTGATGAATTTTTTTTAATATAATCAATAATAATTTTTCTCTCCCATCTAAAATCATTTTCATCCAAATACCATTTTTTATAAAAATGATTCAAAAATTATCTTAATAACATTTATGTTGTATTTGTATTCATTAATAATATAAAAATTTTATTTTACATATGATCCATAGGGTATTTTTTGTATTAATATCATCATTATTCATTTTTCAGATTCTTTATAATCTCTTTGGATAAGGATGTACAGTTTCATTACCATTTCTATATATTAAACTTGATGCTTTGTGATTATATTTAATTTATTTTAGCACATATTAAAATTTTGTATGATATTTATTCGATATGAATTTTTATGATGATTGTTTCACCCCTGTCATAGGAAGAAGTAATTTGAAATAATATTTTAATTTTGAGGCCTGGTTATAGATTTACCCATGTGGAATAGACAGGTTTGATGAGTTTAATTATATAACAAATTTGACATATTTCTACACACATATGTGAACTATATTTTTAAATTCCTTAAATTTATATTTTATATGTATGAAAATATTCATTATATAATAATGAGATTACTTAAATATGTCATTGTAATTATTCTATTAGTTAAAGGTTCTAAGGATAAGATATAATCATATGTTATTATATTAATGGATTTATATGGTAATCATGTATTTCCCTGATAATATTCTTAGTTTATTGATTACATTCAATGTTTTTAAGTCATTAACTGTTCCATATTTATTCTTCTTATTCATTCATAATATATTCTATTGTATTTATAACCATACTTAGTATAATATCTTATCCCATTTTTATGTTTTAATTTTCACATGTTACCAAGATGTGTTTTTTAGTTGATATTAGGGGATAAGATCATAGGAATTTTATTTTCTCAAAGAAACACATTATATTTTTTATGATTTTATTAATAATGTGAATTTAATGTATATATATATTTAACCAGTATACCTAAAATTTTTCATCGTTTGGGATGAGGTTCCATGAATATAGTTTCAATGTAATAATGTAACTACCAGCTCTGAGATACTAGGTTTGGGATCAGTATAGAGAGGCTATGAAATATATCATCATGTTCATAAAGGGGTTATATGTTTTTGAATTGGTCATTAGAATTTATTATGTATTTAATGTTTATGTTTAAATTTAATTAACTGTTTTTTTCAAATAGTAAGAGGTTCTCCAAATAATTTTTATTAATTAATATATAATAGATGTACAATGAGATTCACAACTACACTGGGTGGAAACCCTTTCTAGAATATAGTTATTATTTTATGTGGAATAGATGTAGGGTATATGATGATTTGGTGTAGGAGTGTTTTGAATTGACTAAAAAAGCATGATATGGGTAGAATACAAATCTATAATAATCATAGTGAAAATTATTTGAATTTAAATCCTATATAACCTATTAGAATATTACAAATGCTCATAAAATATCAATTCATCCAAAACATTCCAAAGAAAATTTTATTAGTGAAATAAATTTTTATCCTGAAAAATAATTGATTGTAAACATTATTAATGTTGATTCAATAAGGTTTTCATTTTGACTTTTCCATTCCTTCATGTAATGGGGAGATTGTAGTGTCAATAAGGTTTACCTTATGACTTTATCATTCCTCTTGTTTTGAAAATTAAAAACACTTTAATTCAAGAAAAAAATCATTATACCCCTTATTTTACTCCCTTAAGGAAATTCTCCATACCCAAGGAAATTTTCCCATACCTTGATTTCATTTTTTATATCATTATTTTTATATGTGTAAAACTAGGATTGAGATCAAAATCTCAGAATTATATAATACTTAGATATGAATCATCTTGTTTAACACTATGAATTCTGGATACAAACACTCATGAAGTTCAACTCTGAATTCTGGTTACGAACTCTCATAAAGTTCAACTCCAAATTCTGGATACAAACTCTCATGATGTTCACCTCCGAATTCGAGATATGAACCCTCATGATGTTCAACTCCAAATTCTGGACAGGAACAGTCATGAAGATCAACTCCGAATTTTGGATACGAACACTCATGAAGTTCAACTCCGAATTCTGGATATGAACTCACATGAAGTTCAACTCTGAATTCTGGTTATGAACTCTCATGAAGTTCCACTTCGAATTCTGGTTACAATCTCTCATGACATTCAACTCTGAATTTTGGATATGAACATTCATGATGTTCGACTCCGAATTCTGATTACAAATTCTAGATACTAAATTTTCTATGTTCTAACTCTGGAGTACTCTGAATTTAGACTCCGAACTCATATGAGTTCTAACTCCGAATTCTCATGAACTCCAACTCCGAACATTGTAATTTCAGGTTCTGAATTCTAATGAATTCAAAATCTAAATTACCTTGAAAATCATAATGCAGAATTCTATAGAATTCAGGTTCTGAATTCCTACAAAACATTATCCGAATATTCTTGTATTATAGACTCCGAATTCATTTACTTACATTCTGAACTTTCAATTACTTACATTCCGAATATCAGATTTTGGTTATGCTCTTACTTGTATAGTTATAAAATGATGTCGTTCTTTGATTTATTAACTAATCGTTTTTTGAGTGACACATATACAGGTCACTCTGAAATTAAAGGAGAAATATAACCGTTGGAGGAGGGAGCCGACCATTTGAGATGTTCCTATAAATAGGAGCTCAATTGAAAAGAGCAAAACACTGTTCTGTGACTCTAGAGACCACATGTTGTTGAAGTGATTTCTAGAGAGATAATTTCATTGCATTGTGCATACTGAACTACTTGTTCTGTTTTTTACGTCATGTGACTCTGATTGTTTTTGTGTACAATCAAGGGCTTCCAGGGATAGGAAGATAGATGTGCTGACTACCTTGAAGTTGAGGGATTCATTAAAGAGAAAGACAGAGGTGCGGCTACCTGATAGTTGAAGGATTGCGGGGATTTCAAGATAGTATCTGATCTTCGTATCGAGGAATTACCATAGTGTGGGTAAGACATAAATTATTTAAATTAAAATTCAAGGGGCCTTTATCCATGGTTTTTGGATACCCTTATCTATAGGTTAAAAGATTTACTACTTGTTACTTGTTTTTATTACAAGTTTTCCACTGCATTTGTATAGTTGAAAAAAGTATAACATCCTTATACTTCCTTACACTTGTACTCTGATTTAGTTAGATTATATACTCTTTATGGTAGAATATTCATCTTTGTAAACTATTGTTATATTTAATTTTTAGAATCAATCTTTCATAATCAAGAAAGATATTAGAAAATATAGGTCTTGTGAATTATCATGTTTAACCCTGTTAAACATAATCATCTTTAAAAGTTCGTAATGAAATTTTAAAGTGTACAATACCACCCCATCTAGAATTTCATAATCTCATGTTTACATATTCGATACTACATTTGGTATTATAGAGTATATCATACTCACATACCATCTCACAATTGGTATAAGATGATTTGGTACAATCTAAATTAATCTCACGATTATATCCAGAAGAGAATTTTTCCTCTCATAATTTTCAGAATTGATCTTTCGGAATTAAATATTTCGGATTCTTATTTTCTTCAAAAAAAAATTTCAGAATCACATAGTTCGGATTCATTTTTTTTGTTAGAGATACAATATTTTTTCTGGCCTAGGATATTTTCTCTTTTTTACAAACTCTTACTACTGACATGTTTTTGTGCCAAAGATTACCTTAAGGATGGGAGGTTTAAATGTTGGATCTATTGATAAACTAAATCCTACCAGACGTCCTATTTTCGATGGAAATGATTATGAGTACTGGAGAGATAAGATGAAGACTTTTGTTATCAATACTGGAGTTGATAACTATCTAATGCAGACTAGAGATTATATGATTTTGAATAAGGATTTGAGAACCGTTAAAAATCAGGAGAAATCAGAATATCAATCAAATTTTAGAGTCAGAAATACTTTGTTTTGTTCCATGATGAGGAAAATCTATTGTCAAATATCTTCGTGTGAAGCAGGAAACAGTATCTGAAAGAATCTTGAAGTTACACATTTTGGAACTTCTAAAGTCATAGAGACAAGAAGAGCTATGTTAAGAGCTGAAAACCATAGTTTTAGCAATCCTTATAGAGAACCAATAAGAAATGTATAGTAAAGGATTATGATTATTGTGAATAGCTTACAATCTATGGGAGAAAAGGGTTTGGATGATGAGGCTCTTATAGATAATATCATAGATATTATTCCAAATGAATGGGATTCAAAGAAGACAACTATTGATGAAAATAGGAAAGTCGCTCAAATTTACTTAGATGAGTTGTTTGGAAATCTTCTTCAGCATGAAACCAGAATAAAAAGATATTCTGAAAATGTCAACAAGAAGAATGGGAATGGAGAAGATGATTTTACAAGCACTTCTAAACAAATGAAAGGCAAGACCCCAAGAATATTAACCAAATAAATGACAATGAATATCATTATTCAGTTAGAATGAGGTGACACAGAAAAGTATGAGAATGAATTAGCTAATATTTCTCAGAGAATGAACAAGATTATAGCTCAATGGAACCATCAGAATAAATACAAGAATAAATACTACAAACATAAGAATGATATTGAAGTTAGGTTTTATGATGGTAAAAGAACAGTTCATATCATACCCGATTGTCCCTTATTGAAAAAGAAGGAAAAGAAGGAAAGGAATTCAAAAAGTAATAAGAATAAATTCTCTAGATCAAAGCGTAAGAAAAGCCTTAAAGTTAATGATACTTGGAGTTTTTTCTATAGATATTCTTCAGAAAGAGAATCTTCTGAATTTGATTCATCATCATAGAAAAATATGGGTCTCATTGCTACTACTTATTTCCCCAATAGAAGTCTTATGGACATGGTATGCTCGGCCTAGGCTTTAACAAATTTACCTCTTGATAAGCATTACTATTCCAAAAATAGTACTTCTAATGTAGATAGTTCACCCATATAAAATGAAGAAATAACTTCATATAAAGATGTTTCTAGATTTTCCAATTTACATGAATTAAGAAATTGATATATTTCTAATAAATTAGTCAAGGAATATAATATGGAAGAAATTTTTACAAAATAGATTTCAGATCTTTCTAGAGATCATAGAGATAAAGATGAGTTTATTGAAAAATATTCTAAAGACCATGAGAAAGAAAATTCTATTAAAGAAGATCATTTTAAAGATCATAAAAATGCTATTTTAGAGATAAATGTTTTTGAGGAAAAATGTAACTCTACGGAAATGATTCTTGAGGATATGAATTTATTCATCAGACTGAAATCCGTAATATTTTCTCTTAAAAAGATTCATCCAAAATTTACCTCTAGGAAGGAAAATTTTAACCATATGTATTCTCAAATTAATACTCAAGGAAAAATTACTGGAGAAGGCTATACTCACCAAAAACAAGTTTTCAAAAACAACTATTTTGTTCCTTCTAGAGCCCCTTTTGGCACTAAATGTCAAAGTGGTGGGCATTGGAAGAAAATTTTCTCCTTAAATAGAGTTCAATCTCTTGGGGTTCATTAAGCAAATTTTTCTAAACATAAGTGGATTCCCAAAATATTTTTATGTAACAATTACAGATCCAAGAATATTTAGATTCCTAAAATCTATCTTTTTCTTATTTTCAGGAAAATAGGAAAAGTACCAATAGCAATACTTAGAACCTAGAGAGTGGATGTTCCCAGCATATGACTGGTTACAGAAACTATTTTGTAATGATTATCAAAACTAAATGAGGAAATGTAACTTTTGGAGATAATGCTCAGTTATAAATTATCGGTATAGGTAACATCGTTCTTCTTTAAAAAACAATTATTTTAGATGTTTTATTTTTTAATGTTCTTTTACACTACCTCATTATCATAAAAAATTATGTGATGAAGGCTACCTTGTGAATTTTTGGAATGACAAGTGCATAGTACATAATTCCAAGGAAGAATTTATTCTTTCTGCCAATAGGAAAGAGAATGTTGACACACTATACCTAGAAGACCTTAGGAGCCAAGAATTACCTTTCATTAGCGCAATGGAATATCACTTTTGGTTATGGAATAGAAGGATAGGTCTTTGTGACCATAGGAAGTTATGAAAACTCTCTAAGAAATGATTAGTTAAGTATCTACCACAACTTATATTTGATTCTACATGAGTTTGTGACCCTTTTCAATATGTCAAGAAACATAAATCATGTTTTAAATCAGTCAGTGAAGTCTCAAGTACTGATGCATTACAGCTACTACATGTGGATCTTTTTCATCGAACTCAAACTGGAAGCATTGGGGGTATGTATTATGTATTTTTCTTAGTTGATGATTACACTAGATTTACGTGGGTTTATTTTGTAGGAATGATGTCTGAAGCCTTCTCTTATTTCAAGATATTTAGATCCCATGTTAAAAATGAGAAAAACCTTCCATTGAAAACTATTCATAGTGATCATGGAGGAGATTTTCAAAATTCTGAATTTGACACTTTTTGTAGTAGAAAAGATATTATTCACAACTTCTCATCACCCGTAACACCTCAACAGAATGGGGTTATTGAAAGAAGAAATAGAATTCATCATGAAATTACTAGAACCATGTTGAGTGAGTATTATGTAGCCAAAACATTTTTGGGTTGAATCTGTAAGTACTGCTTGTTACAGTATAAATCGTGTTTTTATTATACCTTTCCTTATTAAAACTCCTTATGAGTTATGGAATGGTAGAAAACCTATACTTTCCTACTTTAAGGTTTTTGGTTGCATGGTATTAATTCTGAATACTAAAGATAATCTACATAAATTTCTAACAAAATCTTATGAAGGGATTTTCTTAGCCTACTACACAACTTCTAAGGAATGTAGAGTTTTCAATAAAAACACTTGTACTACTGAAGAGACAGTACATGTTAAATTTGATGAAATTGATCCTTTTATTTTTAAACAATCCCAACCTAAATCCACAGATGTGTATTCAAAAACTGATTATGAACATTTGAAGGAAAATTTTTATGATAAGGAAAATTTTCAAAAAGATACTTCTGAGACATTTACCCCATAAGATTTCCAACCCTATGTTGATGAACAGGTTTTACAAAACCCAAATCAGCTATTTCTAAATAATCATCCCAGCGATATTATCATTGGTGATGTCAATCAACCTGTAAATACTAGAAGTTCTTATAAAATGAAGTAGAACATCTGGCATTCCTTTCCCAATTAAAACCAAAAAGCACTAATGAAGCTCTAGGTGAAGATGATCAGATCAAAGCCATGCAAAAGGAACTAAATGAATTCGAAAGGAATAAAATCTAGACCTTGGTTAAAAAACATAAGGAAAATTATATTATTTGAGTAAAATGGGTCTTTAGAAATATGTGTGATGAAAATGGAATCATCGTTAGGAATA
Organism: Viscum album; assembly: GCA_963277665.1. Taxonomy (NCBI): domain Eukaryota; kingdom Viridiplantae; phylum Streptophyta; class Magnoliopsida; order Santalales; family Viscaceae; genus Viscum; species Viscum album. The sequence continues at coordinate 1,934,769,565 of OY728159.1, forward strand.
ATGCTTGATTAGTTACAAAAGGATTTAATAAATAAGAAGGAATAGACTATGAAGAAACCTATACTCTAGTAGCTGGTCTTGAATCTATTCGTATTTTACTTTCTTTGCAGTATTCTTCAATTTCCAACATTTTAAAATGGATGTGAAATTTTCTTTTCTTAATGGTTATGTTCAAGAGGATGTTTTTTTGAACAACCTCCTAGATTTGAAGATACAAAACATTCTGATCATGATTTAAGACTTACCAAAGCTCTATATGGATTTAAAAAAGACCCTCGAGCTTGGTATGATACAATTATAAGATATTTTCTTCAAAATAACTATGTTAATGGAAATGCAGATCCAACCCTTTTTATAAATAAAGAAAAAAAATGTTTTCATTGTTCAAATTTATGTTGATGACATTATATTTGGTTCAAATCAAAAATATTTAATTGATTCCATTGTGGATATAATGAAATATGAGTTTGAAATGAGTATGATGGGTGAGTTAACATTTTTCCTTGGTTTTAAAATTTCTCAAAAACCATAAGGAATCTTTATATCCCAACATGAGTATATTAAAATTAATCTTAAAAAGTATGTATATGACAACACTAAGAGTATAAGTACTCATGTTGGTACCTCAAACACACTAGATCTTGATAATACTGGGAAACCAGTAGATCAAACATATTTTAAAGGTATGATAGAAATTCCACTTTACTTGATAGCTAGTCGTCCTCAATATTCATAGGTGCAAGATATCAATCCAATCCTAAGGAATCCCATTTAAATGAATTGAAAATAATTATTTTCTACTTAAATGGAACCATAGATTTAGGACAGTTTTATACTTCTAGAAATTATTTTATTTTAAAATGTTTATTAGATTCTGTCTTTTGTGGATGTAGAATGGATAGAAAGAGTACATCCAAAACTTTTCATTTCTTTAGAGATTTATTAACATCTTGGTCTTTCAATAAGAAACACTCTATAGAAATTTCAATTGTTGAAGATGAATATGTAGCAGCTGTAAGATGTTGTGCTCAAGTATTATGGATGCAACACACACTTATAGACTATGGATTCAGTTTTACTATGACTCAAATTTTGTGTGATTACACAAGTGCCATTTCCTGTAGTAAAAACCTTGCACATCACTCTCGTGCAAAGCATATAGATATTAGGCATCACTTTCTTTGGGATCACACACAAAAAATATATATTATTCTTCAATTTATAGAAATACATGATCAACTTGCTGACATTTTAACAAAATCATTACCTTCTGATAGATTTGAATACATTAAATAAGAGTTAGTAATGATAATAGTGAGGTAATATTCCTCCATTAACATTCATTTAAACCTATCTCCTTAGAGTAATAATCTCTTTTTCATAGGGGGAGTACATATATTATTAATATTTTTCAAAATTTTCATAGTTGGTTTTTCAAAATATTTCGTAATGAAATTTTTCATAATGATGTTTTTCAAAAATGATTGTAATAATGTTTTCATATTTTTTTGAAATGGAAATCTTCGGATTTGAAATTTTCATAATGAAAAATATTCAAACCTGAAATTTTCGTAATGAAAATCTTCGGACATGAAATTTTCTTAAATAAAATCTTCAGACCTGAAATTTTCATAATGGAAATTTTCAGATTTGATTTTTCATAGTGAAGTGTTTTTTCTCGTATTCATGTTTTTTTTGGAATCCAAAGTTCATCAAAAGGAATATTCCTTGGTATGAATAATCTTCCTAGCAATCCGAATGGTAGGATTCTTTCCAATGTTTTCGTAATCATTATTACATGATGGTAGTTTCATTTTCTTTTAAAATTTCTCGGATTCAAGTTTCCTTAAATCCGAATGTTTTCTTTTTAAAAACTAAAAATATAAGATTCAACAAAATTTTTCCTTATAGATATCAAATCAACAGTTAGATCAGATCAGATGATTTCCCAACTGTTAGATTGTAATTGGAAGTTGAATGGTAACTTCCATCGCCTATATAAAGGTCCCCCAAAGGGTTGTCTCACATCAGTTTTCAAGCTCTCACGTACTAAAGTTCTACCCTCCATTCAAAAGCCCGTTCAGAATTCTTCAGAGGTGCTCCAGTCCGAATGTATGGAGATGCTCCTTCTCAAGATATGTCTACAGTTAAGCCAATTCCAGAGTGGAAACTATATAGGGAGTGGTTGGTATAACCAAACTTTATCAAAAAGTATGACCCCATTATTTCTCAGAACATAAAGCTCAATGGGTTTGAAAGTGTAGTTATTTATAAGACATCAGCTCAAGATGTATTCTATCTGGATCCTCTCATCAAATTCTATGAATAAGTTTGTTTCCTTAAGGATTAGGGCAGAGAAAACTTCTCATTCAAGAGTTATGGAAAGAAAAATGAACTCTCTTACACCAAGGCTACGATCTTGGTAGGGCTCTCATTTGAAGGTGAAGCTGAATTATGTTCATAAAATCTTCCATAGGTTCAAGGATGTTTTTTTATGGAAAATTATATGGAATATTTTTGGCTCAAAGATGTCAAAGTAGCCATGATTTTCCATCTGCCTACCAACAATTGAATTCGACAGTTATGGGTGCAAGGTCTCATTGCACCAAGGACGGGTGATAAGGAAACCCTTAAAATAGTGATATGTATAACCTGTAATTTTTATTAAATAAAAGGAAGTTCAATCTCATGATACATATCCTCATTACTATTGAGAATATCAAAAATGGGAATTTAAGAGCTCAGATTATCATGTATTTGGCCTTACTTTTGGAGCTAATAGTTCGGTGACTAGAATCATTCAAGATTCCATATAGTTCCAATGCAAGAAATTGAAATGTTATGCTTATCAGTGATGATACCCTAAAAAGAATGAAGGTTGGTTTCACCAAGTAGTTAGGATAATTTAATGATCTACCTGAGGAAGAGGCAGATGTTGTTTCGGAAAATTTTGAAAAAGATGAACCATCAAAGAAAGCCGAAAAGAGAAGGAAGTTGAAGGAAGTGGAATCAGAATATAAAACCCCCAAAGCTAATGAACCTCAATCTGAACCTCTGAAACCAAAGAAGCATAATGCCTACCCAGATGAAGTTGTAGCAAAATGGTGGGATGATAAGAAGAATAGAAAAGCAAGGGATCCATAGTATGGTTTGGATCTTTCTGAGGCAAAGGCCTTAAAAGAAAATGCAGCTGATAAACTAGAAAAGAAATCCAAGTAAAAGAAGCCGAAGAAGAAAATTTTTGAGGCAGAGATTGTCCAATCTCTTTTGAAGGCCACTGAGGTTACATCCGAACAAATCCTCGTACCTAAAACCATTCTTGTAGACCAATTTCCTGAGACTCAGGGAAAGAATTTAATGCCTCCAGAAAAAGTCAATGATATGTATATTGAGAAGGAAGTTGTGAAAGAAGTCTAGGAAGCTCAATGATCTGAAAAGACATCCGATTTTCTAACAAAAGTAGAAGACATTCATGAAAGGGAAAGTGCTTCCGATAAAGATTCACTCCAGACTTCTCAAGACGGATCTTCTAATCTTGTTACACCTAGAGATGATGGGAAGGGAGAAGAGGAAGAACACAAGACATCTGAGTAAGAGAGTAACAATCATGACTTTATTCTTCCTGGGGATATTGAATCTTGAGCTGAGAAAGAAAAAGGTGATGAAGATAGAATTGTACAGTTATTCAGAAGTGATAAAGAATCTCCTGATGAGGAAGCGGTACCAAAAACTGATAAGGGGAATCAAGTGGTTTTTGATACCCCAAGGAAATAAATTTTGATGAATAAAGAAGGAGGATGAACCTCTAATAGGAAGCTAGTAGATTTATAGGAAGAACCAACTCCAAGTAAAATGTCTGATTCGGAGTCATCGGCAATATGACATGATTTTGTTTTTTAGTATCTGATGAAGTGGGTAGATACCATTCCGATTTTTCCTACAATTGATTCTAGATTCCATATGATTCAGCACACCATTAATAAAAAATCATAATCTGTATCTATGGTTGTGGAATGATGTGTTAAGATTGAGCCAGAACACAAAAATTTACTTATCAATTATGAGGCCCACAGAAAATCCTGCAGGAAAATGACACTTTGGTCGAAGAAAATCAATTTAGATTTGTGAGATATTGATCAGTTTCAAGAATATGTCAAAGAGTCATTTGACACCAAAGAATCCAAGATCAAGGATCTTACAAACAGTTTTCAAGAAAAGCTATGTCTAGAACAAAGTTCTCAGATTAAGGATCTAAATGATCTGAATGGGAAGCTGCGTTATTTTGTCCAAAGGTGGAAAACAGAGAAGGATCTCCAGACCAAGATGGAAGAAAGGATTATGAAGCAAGAGGAATTACTGAAGGCTCAATAAGAGGCCCTGAAGGCTCAGGAAGACAGGATCAATGAATTAGAAAAGCAAGATGAGGAGAATTCATAAAGCGCTGAAAAATCTGAAGATCATTGTGAAGATGCTAATTCCCAACGAAAAATAAGAAAAATAAATCCCACATTGATATTTTGTTGTATTTTTTTCCATTGTAATAATACTTCCAATCTCAATGAAATTGTGGATGCTTGCTTTGTTGGGTTGTATATACTAATATTTCAGGTACCATACTTTTTTCCATTCCCTCAACCTCTTTTTGAAAATCACAATGGGGGAGAAGTAAAATGGTTTCTATGTTATGGGGAGTTTATCTAATGGGGAGTCTCTCATTATGAATATTTCCACATTCAAATGAAAATTCTCATTCTAGAAATCTAGAATATGATCCTTAGAGTCCCAGATCTTAATGGGGACTTTGGTGTATTCACCATTTTCCATGAATAAAAGGAGATAAGCTTTAATTTCAAAGTCTAAGAAATTTTTTCCAAGTCCTTATATTCATTTTCGTAAGGATGCTTGTTCATTCCAAAAAGGGGTATATTGTTGTGTTAATACGGATTTCATTATGGATTTTCCATTCCATCATGTAAGGGGGAGATTATGGAGTCAATAAGTATTACCTTATGACTTTACCATTCCTCTTGTTTTGAAAATCACAAACACCTTATTTGAAGACAAAACTCATTTTACCCATTGTTTTACTCCCTTAAATAAACTTTCCTTACTCAAGGAAATTTACCCTTACCTAGATTTCATTTTTTATATCATAAAATTTCTAAGTGTAAAGCTCAGATTGAGACCAAAATCTTGGAATCATATAAAACATAGTTATGAAGCATTCTGTTTAAGACACCGAATTATAGATATAACTCTCATAAAGTTCAACCCCGAATTCTCATTACGAACTCTCATTAAGTTAAACTCTGAATTATGGATACGAAATGTCATAAAGTTCAACTCCGAATTCTAGATACAAACTCTCATGAAGTTCAATTCTGAATTTTGGATATGAACATTCATGATGTTAAACTCCGAATTCTGGATACGAACTCTCATGAAGTTCAACTATGAATTCTAGATTCGAATTCTCATTATGTTTAACTCCGAATTCTGGTTACGAACTCTCTTGAAGTTCAACTCAGAATTATGGATACGAACTCTCATGAAGTTTAACTCCGAATTCATGATATGAACATTCATGAATTTCGACTCCGAATTCTGATTACAAATTCATGATATGAACTTCTCTATGTTCGGACTTCAGAGTACTATGAATTCATACTCCGACTTCCTATGAGTTCTGACTCAAAATACTCATGAAATTCGACTCCAAACATTTTATGTTCATGTTATGGCTTCTAATGAATTCAGATTCTGAATTTCCTTGAAATTCAGACTCCATGATTTTATAGAATTCAGGTTCCGGCTTTCTACAAAATAGAATCCGAATATTCATGTATTATAGGCTCCAAATTTATTTACTTACATTCCGAACATTCACTTACTTACATTCCGAATCTCAGATTTTGGTTATGCTCTCACTTGTTTAGTTATAAAACGATGCCATGCTTTCAGTTATCAACTAACCGTTGTTTGAGTGACACATGTATAGGTCCCACCGATATTCAAGGAAAAATATGACCGTTGGAGGAGGGAGCTGACCGTTGGAGATGTGCCAATAAATATGAGTTCATTTGAAAAGAGAAAATCATTGTTCTGTGACTCTAGAGGCCACATGCTATTGAAGTGATTTCTAGAGAGAGACTTTCATTTCATTGATCGTACTGAACAACATATTCTATTTTTTTTCATGCGACTGCAACTATTTATGTGTAAAATCGAGTGCTTCTGGTGATAGAAAGATAGAGGTTTTGACTACCTTGAAGTTGAGGGCTTCCTTGCAGAGGAAGACAGAAGTTACGACAACCTGATAGTTTAGGGCTTGCAGGGATAGCCAGACAGAGTCTGATCTTCGTATCAAGGGCTTACCCTAGTGTGGGTATGACATACCTTCTTGAATGTATAAACCAAGGGACCTTTATCCAAGGATGTTGGATACCCTTCTCTTTGGGTTAAAAGATTTACTACTTGTTACTTGTTTTTGTTACAAGTTTTCTGCTGCACTTGTATAGTTGAGGAAATTATAACTTTCTTATACATCCATACACTTGCACTCTGATTTAGTTAGATTATATACTCTTTAATGTAGAATCATTATCTTTTTAAATTTTTCTTAAGTTTCATTTTTAGAATCAATCTTCCCGAATCAAGAATTTTATTATAACTTATAGTTCTTTTGAATTATCTTATTTAACCCTGTTAAACATAATCATCTTTAAAAGTTCAAAAAGAATTTTTAAAGTGTACAATTCACCCCTTCTTATATTTGAGAATCTCTTATTTACATATTCAATCCTGCATTTGGTATTATAGAGTATATCATACTCACATACCATATCAAAAATAATAGTGTTACTCAAGTAATTTATGAGGAATAATAAATCAATAGTGGAATATTGATATTTTAATGGTGAATATAAAAAAATTTCTTGTAGAATTTGTATAGATAAGTTGAGATTTTTTCAATGTCGGAGTGTTTCAAATGGTCTTAATATAGTCTTAATTTGTGATATTTTTGGGGAATGTAGACACTATTTCAAATCACCAAAAAATTAAAGAAACTAGATATAGTGTAAAAAATGACTGGTCAACATCATGTTTATATTGTGAAAATAGAATTTCCATAATATGAAGACATCGTTTTCAGATAATGATAATTTATATATTATGTGTGCACTACTTATGTTCTTAACATAGAAATGTATTTATGAAAAGTGTATCACGTGTTATAAACAATTGTAGTAGTTTTGATCGAGATCTATAATGACAATCAACAGTCACCATTCCAAATGGAGGGACATAATTATTTTAATAGGTCACTTAAATAATAGTTACTTGATTGATTTGTCCTTAAACGTATAGTTTAGAGTATGTATGTAGTGATTTTGTTTTTAATAATGATAATGGAATTAAATGTGTATTAATATATATAATTAGTCATTAATAAAACAAAATTTTGTAAATTGAATTTTATAAATCATTCGATATTAATTAAATATGTAGTCATGCTTCTCTAATTAATGTCGGATATATTTAATGATCATTGTAATCAATTTTCCATCATAACATTATTATTTTCCTACATAAATTTTTTCTATATACCTAATTTCTTGATAATTTGTTGGTTTCAGATTGGTAATGTGAATATACTGTTTGGATTCCATTCTCCTAGTATGTTATGTTATTTCTACCTTTCTGGATGGCCTGGATTTATCTTTATAGATTCATATATTTTTTCTTGTATGTTGATCATATATTGGGTAATATTTATAATATAATACATCATTATATACATTCATGGTATTATAATTCCTCCCCAACTAGTCTTTGAAAAGAACATTCTATTTTGGTTTCCTCGTAACACCCAACAACTACTTAATGTATTTTATAAACTTAGTCAACATTATCACAAATTTTATATTTAGATATCATGAAATAAAAAATTTCCCCCTGAGTAAAGGTTTTCCAATTAAATATATATAAATTGTAAATTTCATATTATCACTTTCTATTTGGTTCTACTGAACCCCACACATTCACATCATAGTATAAATTCCCGAATGAATTGAAATAATCAATTAACAAGCATGTGGTTGTACATTAATTTTAAAAAAAATATAAAAAATATATTTTCCATCATTATAATATTCTTTTTATTCTCATCCATCCCCATATTTCATTGTCCATGCATATATCAACAATTGAGATCAAATATACATCCACACCAACAAAATAACTCTGTATACCAATTTATAATTAATTTATTTATTTATATGATTGATGTAAAATTCCCTATAAAGACAGTTGTAAATTTTTCATCCCCCAAACCACAGATGATCCTACATGTTCATTATAAAATTTTATCTTCCAACCATGATGTAAAATGTTAATAGACAACATGATAATTTCATCTATGATTCAATGATGTTATCACACTTACTATACCATAAAGAAATCAAATTAGAAAATAATTACAGTAATAAAACTAACAGATGGTACAAAAACCATAAATCTACAAAATATTCACCCATCAATCTCTCATCATCAAAGGGTAATTATTGGCGATATATGAAGAGGGTGAGATCCATGAAAATTGACCTACCCAATGTTACCCACAAACCAAAAACCTAATGGGGTTGAACAAGATACATTATATCTGCTGATATTTTTTAAAAACATGAAAATGGTATTGTTATGATGTGATGTTTAGAATAATTCAATTATTCCATATTATAGTCACATATCACTATGTGACTCATTGGGCCACTGCATGACACCTGAAATTCAAATAGAACCTATGAACTGAGGAAAAATCTTACTAGTCAGGACATGAAATGACTCTTAAAGGACAATAGAAACCTCTTTTCCAAACATTCATGGGATGAACTCCTCCCCCACGATAAGTAATTTATGGGAAACCCATTTTGACCATTCATTCATAGTCATGACCATTACTCCAAACAATGTGATGCATCCTATGAAAAATTCTTGAAGATATTCTGTAATATTTATGGAATACTAAATTATTCTGAAGAAGATATCACAGTGTTAGTAAGTATGGTTTACAATAACACATAGTTAAAATTCACCCTCATTATGTGTCACCCATTTCCATGGAATGACTACGCAAGGTTCTTTCCATATCAAATAGAAATATATATAATTATATCACACAACGACACATATGGGTTATGGTGTGACCTAAATTATCAAAGACATGCTGATTCCTTATCCATATAATTGCTTGTTGACTAGGCTAGTCATCATAGTGCAACCTACTATAATAATAGATTGATGATCTATTTAAAATTAAAAAATGAAAATGCGTCAGCTTGAACCATTTATAACCTTCCAAAAAGAATTTGAATCAATATATATTCCTCTAAACATATATAAACTCATACCCTAATGATGTTTCAACCCTTTGAATCCTAATATGATTCTCAATTATTAGAATATTCCCTACTGTTGGTCTAAAAATTCAAATCACCTCAAAAAAACATCCCATAAATTTATAATTCATTATGCACATTCCATTATATGTCATAATATCATCGCGAATACATTGTGATCCAATAGTTATTATTATAAAACCACAGCAGTCATCAATTCACTACTATATCATTGTGTCACACCACATTTTGGTTTTAATTGAACCTATCCAAATTACAAGGAATACTATTAATCAATATTTTAGGTATATTCCAATCAACATAACCAAACACCAAGTTAGTTATCGACAAATCCCATCAATATAATCACAAAACAATGAAACTAATAGATTGATTCCTTATAATATGTCTATACCTAGAAGAAGAATCCACATATAATGGTTGGTACTAGATAATGTTGATCACTACAATATGAAATTCCTAGAGAAAATGAAATTACATTTGTCCCTAGACACAATGAATAATGTCTCCTCCAAAATGTATAAATTTTATCCAATTATTACTCAAGGTCACCCACCTTCTATAATTTCGTTAAATTTTAATGTCGGTATCATTGAATAACTATCTCATCCTTAAATAATTACTGTTTACATACAAGATTAATCGTGAAATATCTCATTTGTATATGTTGATGTCTAAACCCAATACTCAATGTAATTTTTGGACTTCATATATTATCAAATGATTCCATTACAATAGTATACCATTGAGTATGTATAAATATCTTCTTTAACGCACTCACATATTACATTATATTACCTTTGTAGCCATATAAGAGCACATTCACGATATACAGAAACAAATCTAATTCCAAAATCATGTTTTTTTACATAGAACATGATTAAATCAAATACACCAATGCACATGTATGCCAGTTCCATGTTGACTTCCCATGAACTAGTCTCACAACATTTTTGACAAATATAGATCCGGGTTATACCATATTGACAAATTTTTGTGATCCCTACTATATAATTATATTCATTATCACTATACTAAATCAAAACACAATATAATAATATATTATGTAATATTTATTAATGAATTTAGTGGAAAAACATTATAATAACACACATTTTTGAGTAGAAATATATAATATTGATCACTACACATTTCTTGGAATACCAGGAATATAATCTACATCATTAATAAAAATTCATTATTAATAAGGGTCACACCCTCCGAAAACCAATGGTTCTCTCCCACCCAAATGGATACGGTAACAATGATTATTTTGTGAGTTGTAAAGTATGTTCCAAAATAAAACATATCACATCATAATATCCATACTCATCTAATATCTAATGACTATAACAAAAAATCTATCTTTGTAAAACAATTCCATTATACTATTATACATTTCATATTAACCCTGTCACCATAAGGGGAAACAATAAATCCTTAATAATAACACGTTCCAACATTTGTATATGTATTACATCAAATGAGTATTTCAAGAAAAAAACACAATGGAACCCAATAATACATAGTCCAATAGAGGACAACATAAAACCAGCGTATCATTCCCTCATTCATCCTGAAATATCAAAAAATCCTAGAAAATAATAACTCTCAAATTCCTAATATAAATAATCATCCTCAATAACCATAATTGATTGTAAAACTATAAATGTATCAATATCATCACATAGGTATAGGATTACAATACTATACCCCCAAATCATATAGTCTCACTCATTCATTAATGACTAATATCCCATTAAACCTAGTTTTTAAGAAAAAAAAATTACCACTCCCTCATTCAATGTAAAATTTGTATTTAAAATTGACCAAAAAATAACAATAAAAATTACTAATGCCATGGAAATTCTCATTGAATCAATAAACACATTAATTATTCCATTACCACATAGAATATATCCTTAATTTACACATCTAAGATTCAACCATAAAGTATCCCATTTCATTTCTCATCGGGATCCAGAGTACAAATCCATATTTCTATTAATCAAAATAATTCTTCCATCTAAACTTAACCTCAAAACCCACAAAGCCTATGGGATTTTCAACTCATGAGAACATTCAATTCAACATTCCTTTTACCCATACCATCATAATGAAATTAATCATATTAGGGTATCTCATTTCTATAATAAATATCTTTTATGAAAAACCTTCCTCTGTCAAACCGTCCCTATGGAAAACTATTACAAAATCCACCAGAAAAATGAACATTAAACATCCATCACACATAGTCTCTATGTAGAAATTTTTAGATAAAATCACATTGGATGATAAACTTGACCTGTCACTAGAAAAGGATACTGTGGTTGGGCTAATTATATTGGTACCATTATGTTATTTAAGAAAACAATGTATATATATATATAATCATTAGATAAATAACCATATATCATTAAAGAAATCAAAAATAAGTAAGCACGTGAATGTATAGTGAATCCAATGTAGAAACAATTCAACATGAACATAGTTCAGTTCTATATTTAAAAAAATATCTGAATCCCAAAATATCCTTCTTAAAGACAAATATCATACATGAATAATCATTTAATATATATAAGGAATAAAAACAAAATATGTAACTCATGTAAACATGACATACCTTTGGCAATAATTTCACAACTCACCCATATGAGGTACATCACATGGAATAACATGTTTATATTTACTGTATATTGTGTCCCAAATAATATAATAAGATATAAAATTCTGTGATTCCAATTGTGAATACCCAACCTCAGACAACATATCACTAGACAGCTTGTATTATGAAAAGGAAATAGACATTCCACCTAGTAAATAACAATATATCAAATAAAAATGATACCCTAAATCATAAATTAAAAATACAATGACCAAAATATAATGAAAATTAAGGAATATTAACTTCTCCAAATGTCTCCCAAAAATAATAATCATAGTATCCATAATCTATATAAATATACATGCTAAATCAAATGAAAAAATAATTATATAAACATAATTATCTTTGATCACCCACATGGCTGAACATATATATATAAATAAAATAGAAGTGAAATTAAATTATGGAAATAATACCACCCCCACACCAAAAATCATCGAATATACAACTCCCTATTAAGCTACCTCAACTAGATCTAATCCACAACCTTTTTAAATTCCCACATAACAGAAATAAGATATCAACATACAAAGTAGTTCCCATATATGATGTGAGATATATATCATAATAAGGATTCATGAAGATCCCTTAATATAAAACATCATAAGAAAAATTTATAATAATGAAAATAAATACAATAAAATTAAAAATCATGTACATTACACTAAATTTGTAACCTAACCTCTATGAATCCTAACCATACCCATATCATCCTATTATAGAAATCAAGAACGTCATTACATAAACTTGATCTAAATGTCAAATATATATGGTACATTTTCATATTCTGTGTCACCTTGAACCCTCATCCTCAAGGTAGTGTTCATACCATGTGGCCATTACATACCATATTAGTTGAGATCATACATAAAGTACCTATGAAAACGTATTTAAAGGGATATTTTAGATCAAATTACCAACCCAGAACCTTCATGGAGAGACATAAAAATATTTACAAAAATAAAGTCTCTTGGGAGAGGTCTGACTTTATGTTAATTAACCACGACTCATATAAGAAGGTCCATATCAAAAACCCAAATCATCCCTCTCAGGAGAGCCACACATCAAGTAATCAGACAATCAATTATCACTCAATAGAGTTAAAAATCATCTACCCAAATAGTTAATTCTTAATCAATGGAGGTTTTACATATAATACAACATCTAACCCATATATATGTATATAAAATATCAATACCAGAAATATCCATTTTATATAAGGTAGTTTTATGCATTCACTATCACCCATAATATAATCCGACCTATCTATTTCTTCATCCAATATTCACAAAACATGGAATATAAAATAAATAAATAAAATAGCATACATCCCACCCCCAAGCTCACAAACTCTTATGTTGGGTACTAGTCACTGATGTCCTAGCCCAACATCCAATATGAAAACAAATCATCAATCTAGAATCATTGAATATTATACTCAAAACTATCTTAAATAATTGATATCATCATGTTTATCCTATCATCATTATCACTATGACCACATGGGATTCTACTGGGCTCATCAAACCCATCGTAGGATTTATATATCCAAACCAACATTCAATTATCACTAAATAGAAAAATCATATCACATAGGCCCTACCTAAAATTTTCCCAAAGAGATCTATTCTATAATTATATAAAATATATATCACAACATAATCACTGAAACTAGGTATCATTTTAGGTTATTGTCCTCATGAACATTACAAACCCTATGATATGATTTCAAGAAAAATCATATTTCCATAACTAGTTTCATATAACATACACCTACATGGATATCTGAAAATGATTATATTGAAAAAATTCCCATATCATAAATCATAAATAATGATAGGTATTCTCATACACTTTAGAATCACTACGGCACTATTCAACCATACATAGTGTATTCCCCATCATCTGTGACATTTACAACAATTTCACCCAAAATAGCTTACAATGAAACTTCTTGGAATTCTTTACATACCTTACTAATAAGTCATTAGTTGTTCACATTTGAACTAAGATCCAAAAAAATAGATAGGATCTTTTGTAAACTCAATCGTAACTTTAACATCATGAAAATTTTCACATGCAAATTCTAAATTTCCAAAATATCAATGTATCAATTATTCGATCACTTAGATGCTCAATGCCAAAAAAATATTTCTCTATGGAACTATAATATACTACTAATTTACCTATTCATGTACCATCAAGTAGGAAATCAAATTCATTTATATAAAATTATATGATTTTTTATTAGTTGGTTTTCCTACCTTTACTATATATATATACATTTTTTTCAATGTACCAATTATCATTTATGAATATAATAAATGCCACTTCCAATGTTTTAATAAAACATGAGATCAAATATCAATATATAAGTATAAAATAAATAATTATAAAATTTTTAAATAATTATTTAATATAAATATGAATTGTATAATTTTATAAAAAAAATGTCCAACAATTAATCATCTAAAACATAAAAAATATGTGATTTTATCCAAATGGGACCATATATAGAAATTAATTTAAAATACCTATAGTTTTGTACATATTACCCTATGATATGGAGAAAAAATCTCCCAATTTTTTTCTGAGGATTATAAAATTACATGTTAATGAATTGGAAGTAGAATAAATAGAATATAAGAACATCATACATTAAATACACTATATAATCAAATATCATTCATCCATTTAAATGATATATAAAAGAAATAATAAATGATGGTACCATTTCAAGATCGACCACATGTCATTTACCCTCATTCCAATATTGACGAGGATATGACATTAGAAAATAATCCTACAATAGTTTGTAAAAAAAAGATAAGGCACCATCATGACATGAAACAAAGAATCAAGGGATGATTCCCTGTAAAATCAAACTATCATGGTGGAAACCCTATATTCATGGTGTAATAAAAGTTCATCATAATTATGCAAATACCACATAACCTAATCCATCATAGACTTACATTTCTAGTTAGTGAAGGACATTACTATTCTAGTGTGAAATAAAATCCTAATGGTTAGTCAATTAAGACCAGAAATCAACATCTAAATTATGGTCTTCACACTATAAATTTTGGACCAAAATATTGTTCATGAAAACCCAACTGTTATCATCACATAATAGTTATGATGTTTTCACCAAACACTACAGTTTCTTTTCATTTAATGTTTTGACACCATTTTATAACAATTTAATTCTCCCATATCTGGGAAAAATAACAAAGGCAATACCAAATTTTTACTACATTTCATATGTAAAACTAACTATAAAAAACGCTCACCTCATTCAATGGAATGATGATAAAAATGGTGTTTCTATTATACATTTATCTATACAGTATTTCACAACATAATTACACACAAAGGATAGAACATTTAGTATTTCCAATAATCCAAAATGATTTCCTATCCATGTTATGAACCATTAATCAAAAAAATTTCCCAATGTAAGTACCACTCATCATATCATGAAAATCCATAAAAAAATATCAGAATCCATGTTACCATAAACATTATCTGGTATTCATATGAGAAAATACGACGCCACTATATCCTCCAAACACATTTGGAAAAGTAACTTTGATATATTTTATCCAAAATAATCCATATTTGATTCAAAATTCTCAAACTGAGTTCTATTCCAAAAAAATTTATTATTCCCTGTAGAAATAACGAACCAGAAACTTATTTTCATTAAAATAATTAAACTGATCAAATTTTTACTAATAAGGATTATTTAATCCTATATTATTTAATATTGGTCTTCAATAAGATCAACATATATGAAATGTTATATAAAATTATATAAAAAATTTTCATTCTTAACCATCTAGATAACTGGTATAGTGAATACGAACATAAATAATCATTTAAAAAATGCATTTAGAAAATTTCATTTATATAGATGTGTAAAAGGAGTTAAATAAAATTAAGAGGAATTAGGATCAAAGAAGAGGTGGATTTTAAAAGAGTTTTATATTTAAATTATAATTCAACTAACTTCCTATATATTTACATTCCCTATTAAATTTATCAAATTTAAGATAATTTTATTTTATGTGAATAATTATTTTTTATTTATTTCAATAATAAGAGTAAGAATTAATGCATGAAGGAATTTCATTAGAATAAATTTGACCTCTTTAATAATAAGATTTTTGGAATTTTATAGATTTTTGTTTTTAAATATCATTAGATTAGTAGGAATTAGTACATATGATATTTTGAGAAATATAATCTCGTTTTGGTTATTCCAAAATGATATTCATTAATTTAATACATTTTTTTAAGTAATTTTAAAATAGAAGATTCAAAATATTTATTTTTAAATAATAAATGAGTGATAACATAAATAAAATTATGGATGGTCAAATTAAATTAGACAGAGTGAAAAAGAATATTTTTTATTTATATTAAATATAGTAATACTAGATTACTAGTCTAACACAATATGTGTCAATTACATGGTAATTGATTATTAAACATCATTTGCTATGAAAGATATAAAAAAATTCTTATAATAATGGAATAGTAGATTAATTTCATTGGTTTTGATTTCATTTCTAGGATTAAAATATAAAATTAATATGTTGAAAAATAAGAAGTTTATTATGAGGTGATAATGTATATTTATTTTTGAATGGTGCAAAAAAACAAGCATGGAATGATCATTTATGTTAAGGGACCTTTATAGCATTGGATTTTCATGTGGGATGATATAAATTCTATTCAGACGCTTCAGCTTCACCTAGACATCAATTTAATTTGTTGGAAAGAGTTAGGGAATGTTCATATTGATACACATCCTTCAAAAAGGAAAGTCCTTATCTTTATGTTTATTTATCATTATGCATAATTTGTTATGTAACCAGATTCACAAGTGTATCAATAAAGGATTCATTTTCACATTCTTGGGGAGACACATCTGTCTCGAAATCTTTCACATTATGTTTGTAGACGACACAATTCTATTCATCAATGGAAGCAGGTGTTCTATTTAGTGTATCAACAAAATTATTTATGATTACATCATGTAGTGTGGCCAATTATTTAATAATGAAAAAAACATTTATATTTCATTCTAGTTTGTAGGCTGAAGAGTTTTCACCATTGAATCTTTCTTGGGAATTTAAACTAAAAAATACATATAGAATACTTGGGTTTCCCTCTTTTCTTGTAGAAGATTCTCTAATAGCATGTTGATAAATTTATTCTTAATATCACCAATAATATAAAAAAATATTAGTTTCACAACCTTTCATTCATAGAGATAATCTATGTTATTAATGAAATACTTTCATCTATCCCTATCCATTCCCTCTTATCTATCAAGGTGTTGAAATCCAACATTTCTCACATTTAAAACACCATGGTCTCATTCCTATGGGATTCTCACAGTGAGGGAAAGCACCAGTAGGATGTATGTTCGATGATGGCTAGACTATTGAGGGAGGAAGGGACCAATGTGATTGATATTGTTAGCAGAGTGAAACCCAATCATGTAAAATAGTATTGGGTATGGATTGAAGGTTGTTCCTGATTCGTTAAAATTATCAGTTCAAAATATGGTGTGGTCAATGTTAACCAGCATAGAAAATTATCTCTAATATGTTGTGAAATCATTTATTTCCACCTATATCATCAATAACATGTGTTATGGGTTGTTAGTTGATAAGATATCTTATATTGGTATACAAACTAGGCTGAAACCATGATCTGTTTTCATAGATTCTATAATCTATACATTAGCTTAAGGATTGGGAGTATGTTTCCTATGTTTATCCATATCACTATCAACCGTTAAAAGTGCACCATTTTTTTATATTAATGTGATGTCTTAGTACCATTATTAACCTGTTTTTACTATATATACATTAGGTAGATTTTATGTTAATGTTATTCGTAGGGTGATTATCACATCAGAAGGAACATATCATTGGGGGATATACATATGTGCAAGAATGTCCCTATAATGTTGAACGTTTTAATATGGCATGACATACACAACCTAGTACCTAAAAAAGATAACATTAAATATATGGGTATCAATTATTCCTCTATGTGATTCTATTGAAGTTTCCCTTGCATGGATTATACACTCCATCTATTTTTTAAGTGAAAATGGTTTATGTAGGTGTGGCTTGCCTTTTAGACTTTTTCTAGTTTTTTTGGATTAGGATTTTGTTGATACCAGTATCATGGAAAATGGTATCTTGGATCGATAGGTATCATGAAATGGTAAATTAAATGGGATTAAATTATTCTTGATGGATTTAGGTGTATTTTTCAAGGTAGAAATGAAACCGAGATAGATAGAATCAATAGTTCTTCATTGGAAATTATTTTTAGAACCAAAAGCACTCATCATGATTTGGTGTGGCAATTTAATAGTTGGTCTGATGTTCTATATATCAGTATCCTCAATACTATATCATGTACCCCATCCACTTCCCTTGATCATTCATTGAGGCGATGGATTTTCGTGCCCCATCCCATTTTTGGTTTTATGATTAAAATTGGTGGGTCATATCATTTGTGTATGATGATGGGTGGAGGTCTTGTTCAAGACAAAATTAGATCATCAATCTTTGATTTCCCAGCCTCATATGGGATGAGTTACTCTATATAGGTATAGGATAATGATATGCTATCTGGTCATCATGTGTCTAGATCCAACAACATCACTCTTTGTACACTTGAATCCAATTATCAGGTTCTTTAAAATTCAATGATTTGGAGAACCTCTAACCCATGGTATATTATTCATCATGTTCATTTGTGTGGGATACTCTTATGATTTATTTTTTCAATACTCGTACCTAGTGTGTGGTAAACAAAGTGGCTTATTGTTTCACTTTCAGAGTGTCATGTGATTTTTATGTCTCATTATTTTCATGCATTAGATCCATTATTGTGGAGGAAAATCCCATTTTTATTGGAGATACCCTAGGTATTCATTACATTAGGCTATATAATCCCATTCCAGATGTACACGTTTCTCACTATCATATTTTAAAAAGAATTGTATAATGTTGGGTTAGTAGACTATTGAAGGGTAATGGTTTGTTGAAAAACAAGAAAAATTGAGTAACTCTTGATGATGATAGAATGTTGTTGATTTAGGAAGAAGAATTATTGAATCTTAATAGAGAATCATTCCTTATCATAATCTCTAATCCAATTTGAAGTATGAAAATTTTATTTTGTCAAATTCGGTATCATTAGTGCGATTTCTATTTATTGATAATAGTTAATAACAAAAAATGTTTCCTTTATATTATATTTGTTTCTTGTTTTAAATTATTTACAAATGTTCTCACCTTAAAATTAAACAATGGGACTGTATGGTGTATTATATTTTTATATTATTCAAATGAACTAAAAATAGGGACACGAATTCCCATGCATAATAGATACTGTGGGATTTAAGTGACACTTGATTTCAAACTATGAAAAGTATACTCACACTATAATTGTTTTAGAAGAAACATTAAAGTGATCATTGATTATACTATGTATAAAAATAATGTATCAATAAAGAACCTATGAAATTTTATGAGAATTATATTAACAGAGTTATATTTTTTTAATAGAAATAATTTAATTAAAAATGAAAAAAACACTCAATTGTCATCTATTGTATCTGAAATATCAATCATACTTATTTCACATAAAATTTATCACATGTACCACTTATATTTTTTAGAGTTTAGTTATATTATACCCAATATAAATAACATAGATATGGTAACACCCTAATACTTTTATGAAAAAATGTTATTTCTTGGGTAGCATGTTTTTTTGTAAAAATGAGTTTAAATAAACCACAATATACCATTAAAATATTATTGTTTGGTCATATAAATTATAACCAATCCATTTAATTGAATGATCTAAATATTAATAAACATATAATAAAATAAACATTTCAATTACTAGGAAATAATTTTTTATATTTTAGTAATGTAATTTTATCCTTCAAAAATACTTGTACTTCAGACAATAATTATTAGTTTCTTTGAGCAATTAATATTATTAATTGTGACACTATTAGAACGAAAATTTAAAGTATACAAATTTTTTTATTTCAACATGTCAAATTTATCTCGAATCATATTTTTGAAAATTTTATAAAAAGTATGAAATTTTAATGAATATTGAAAAACCAGGATTTACATTGATAACATTATATCCTATTATATAATTTAAAAAGTAAAAATATTTTTTATTTTTTTAAAATACAAATTATTTCATTTGGATTATAAATAATATTATTGTGTTATTTTCAATTAATTTTATATTTTAATTTACTATAAAATCAATTTATACAAAAAATGTAATTTTTGTGGAAATTTTCTTTTTCATTTTGTTTTTTCATTTTGTTTTTTCATATTTATATTAAATTTTATTCAAACGGATCAATTTTTTTAATTGTAAAAACAATATTCAATATTTTAATTTATGAGGTGCATATTTATTAATGATAATACAATTGTTTTTTTTCCAATATGAATAGCATCCTTACTAATTTTTGATACAATGACTAAAGGTAAATATGGTATTTAAGAGTAAAAATATATTTATAAGTACTTACAAATGACCTGATGAAATTTACAAAATTAATTTGGATGAGTAATATTTGACCATAATAATAAAAGTTTCTAATTTATAACCATTTTAGTTTAATTTTATATAATTAAAATAACATTACAGTTTTATATTTTAAAAAAGTAAAACACGTCACACTTTTGTTTTTAATAGTTAAAATATTTTTAAGGTGGTATTATTTACTGGATATGTTCGTCTAAAAATATTTTTTCAAAATATAAAAGATTAATGTTCATCACTGTACTTTAATTATATTTTTACAAGAATAAATAATTATCTTAAATGTTTACATAATGATGACTTTGTATTTATTAAATTAATGGGAAAATAAAAATGTTATTTAAAATATTAATATAAATATAATTTCAGATAATTAATCTAATCCAAAAATTCTATATATGATAATGAATTTTTTAGGATACAATAAAATACATAATTTTAGTTTGACATGATGTAAAGATGATGTTAATGTCAATGTAATGAGTAGTATCATTTATGAAAATAATTATTTTTTAAGTGATTAATACTATTGTAAAATTATTACATTTTAATAATTGAAAAAATTCTATAAACACACATCCACTCTTTTTATTAATACCTCCCCTACAAACCTTATCTCCCGAAATCATCGATTCCTTGAAGCATTCCAAATAATAAAAAAAATCTAATCGGTACTCTACATATGTAAAATTTCTTTAGGTCTCGCCATTATTCCAATTCTATGATTCTTGATGGGTCCATCATGTTTGTGATATTCAAGAGGTAACATTTTCAAATTACCTCTTATCATTTGTTTTCTTCTTCTACATTCTTCTCACCTATTTCACCCATAAAAGGATAATGACTACAATATAATATATATATTAGAATTACATATTTATAATTTAATATATTCAATCTACACATTTTTCTCATACGCTTTTATTCAAAGAATGAAAATCATTGTCCAAATTATGGTTGTTAACCATCTCCAAGGAAAATGAGTTTTTTCACTATTAATAACTTAATTTTGGGTTATAAAACTATTATTACAGATAAATAATATTTTAATAATTATATTATAACCTTTTTTTGATGAAATTATAGACATAATATGAAATAAAATTAAACTGCTTATGATGGTCAGAAAAAACCAAAAAAATAAAATAAACCTTTATCATTAACGACCAATAAAATGAATCATCTTAATTCCAACAAAAAAGATATATGTGACCATTTAAATTTAAGGAATTATATTAATACAATTTAATTTATCTTCCCTTATAGTATTCTTATTCTAAAAGATTATCCATAATTATAAATATGTGAACTAGCCTTGAAACCATGAAACAAACACTCACATAATAACAAAATTGAATATTATAAATCATAGAAGTGAAAATAAATAGAATGAATAAAATAATAATAAATATAATTTATTTTAAATTGGCTCTAAATTAATAAAATTATTAATATATTTTATTATCCCGGTCATTATATTTATGTGAAGAACTCAATCATACATAATGTATGGTATCGCTATGAACATCCATATTTCATTTGGGATACACCTTCTGTCTATTTTCATTAATGTATATACTCATTATTTTTCAATTATTATCCTATAATAAATTTATATCTACCAAAAATATGATTTTATATCAATACAACTTTCATTTGTGTGGAATTAAAGTTTCATATGGTTCGCTTCTAAATTCCCGTTGAAAAGAAAACCAAAATAAAGGAAACATATATATTTCATACAAATTTTCAAGTAAAATCCATGATGAATTTTAAGGCATAATTATATTTATAAAATCATTAAATTTATCATAAAAACAATATTTGTTCATTTCTATGTTTATGGAAATAATTATTCCTTTATCCTCTTTAAGGGGTCTTTAACAAATTCAATAGAACTATGTTTAAGTGGAATATTTCAATAGTTTTTAACCATTGTTTTTAATGTTTTTCCTTCAGTTGGAATTATTCATTCATTATATATTATAAATATTCCATTATGAATGTCTAGGAATTATTTAAATCCTTTATTTCATTCATATCAATATGATAAAGTCTTTTATTAAACCTTATGAAATTATTAGCATACTAATTTATTTTCTTGTGTAACCATTATGATTATTCATTATGGTTGATTATTTATGAGGAACAAATATTTATTTACATGTTAAAATGGGTTCTAAAATGTAGTTATCTAATGAATTATTTAATTTTTAGTCTCTTGAGATGTTATGGGTAACATCCCATTTCCTTTATGGCATGTACTTTTTAGACCTTATCATGGATTTTCTTTTTTGTTACCCATCTAGGGATGAGATTGATTTGAGAGGATACCTATAATGGTGAAATCATAGATTTGTTCGATTCTCATCTAAAAACCTATTTTTTAACTGTTTATTTATATTTACATGTCTTCTATTTGGTTACAATATGTGTAAATTAATAAATAATAATAAATATATTTTTAGCAAAAGGGAGTGGGGTTTTCGTTGATTATTGGGATTTGTCAATTAAATGACTTTCAATTGGGATACAGGTCAGGAAAATTAATCAGTTTTGTTTTAAAATAGGTATCTTTGATGAAAATAATATTTACACCTCTCGTATATACATTTTCTTGACCCATGATAAATCCTTAGTGTATTTTTGAGGCACTCAAACCCTTCTAGGTCATTTTGTTCAATTGTTGAACATTAATGCGATTTAAGTGTGACATTCATGGTATAAATTCTCCCTTTATATTCATATCATTATAAATAGCTCCTTTTATTTTTATATATCATCTTGGTATTAATTTATCCCATCCCTGTGTTCTAAGATCATGTGTCTCATTTGACTTCTGATATATTTTTCAACTTAATTCTAGTTGGTGGGTTGCATTGCATGTTTTTGTTTCTATGAGAAAGGTATGTGGTTTTGTTATGATGTCCAAATTTGATTACCCCACAATATATTGGTTTAAATTCAATTTTATGATTTGAATTCAATTTCATGAAATATATATTTTTTTGTATCTAAAACCAAATACATTTAATTGAAGGATTTGGATTTTATTTAGAATAAAATTAGTAGAACCCCTAATTCCAATGAATTGTTGTATTTTTATGAAATTGATTGAAAATTGTGGAATTTAAAATGTTGAATTTAAATTATGAAATTGATTTGTTAAAATTTATTTCAATGTTATTTTTTATATATTGTATTTAAATGGTATTGATAGAAACACAATGGTTTTATCATATAAAAAATCATGTTTTCATTATATGTCCATATTAGCTTTTATATGGAAAATTGGAACATTTCAAATGTATAATATGATGAAATGTGTTTTAAACAGTTTTAAAAATAATTTACCCATCATTGATTATATTAGTGTACAAGAAATAATAGTTAGGTATTTTGTTATTGGGGTAACTCAACATTGATATATTAAAACTGAACAAAAACATAGCACAACAGGTCACATCCCCAATGGTATGGGGATGAGTCACCTTTTTCTAGTCTCAGAGGGATGTTGGAATACAGATATTTCTTCGATAACCATCAACGGTGAGAGGTTCTTATAGCATGGAACTATCATACCATTACATAGATAACCAAATTTCATAGTTTTTTATAATATATATATATATATGTGTGTGTGTGTGTGTGTGTTAGAATGTTTTTAAACTATATTAAATACCTAATAAATGATTCTACATAATTTTATTTAAATTGATATTGAAGCCATTTGTTTAAAATATTTCAATCATTGTAAATGTGAAGCATCAATTGTTTTTAATATATTTTAAACATCCAATCATATTTTGTAATAATTAATTCCATACATGGTTAAATAAATGAGGTAACCTGTCATAGAATCCTTATTGATACCCTATTTTCCATTAGATCACACCTTACCAACGTCATCAGGTATTTTTATATTATCTATACCTAGGTTCATATAGGGGACAATCACGACTTAGAGGTGTTTTTGTTTGTTTATCATTATTTTTGGAGAGTTCTGTCCATTGTGACTTTGGATTTTTTCCTTTTCATGGCACTTTTATCTAGTACATTGGGTTCTTTACCTATTTGACTGCTGGTACACAACACCCTATAGAGTTTCTTTTGTATTAACAAATACTTGTTTATCTACTTATGAAATGATGGTGGAAAAAATAAATCCCACATGCATTTTATACTATACTGGGATTTTGTCTCTATACACAGGGGATCGAGAACGCGCTTTGGGATTTTTCGGCGGCGGCTCGGATATCAAGTTAGTAGGGTACAAAAGATGAATCTAGAAAAATTATTTTCATTAGTCTTGGATTATCTTCTTGTGTAGAATTTAATATGCAGTTGTGTGATCTTATCATTACATAGGAGATAATTTTGACTAAGTGTCTGGAATGATCTCATCACAATAAGCCTTAAGTCGCTATGGGTGGTTTTGGAAAGATGTTTTGGGGATTAGTTATAGAATTTTCTATACTTTTGATTTGGGATAATTAAAATCTAAATATTATTTGTTTTATATGATCCGATGAATTTTACTTTTTTCTTTGTTAAATAATAAATATAATGTTTTCCATGTTGTCTTATCATATTGTGTAGCATCCTGCCTCTATAAATATTTTTAATCGATTCCAAGAGAAAGATGTTGGTTAGTCGTAGCAAGTGAATCCCTTTATAAACCTGAGATTTATTTGGGTGATCATTCATACATTCCATGATCTTAGATAGGAATCAAAACGTGTTCTCGTTCAGGCTCCAACTATGTATCACCAAAGAGATGATATTTTGAACCATTATCAAGAGATCCTTTTCTAGAATCCACCAATGTTCAATGGATCCATTGATCATCAATAGGATTTGGAATGGTAAAGCAACATTGAGTGATTTTTTAAATTATTGGATACACCTGAGGAGATTATGGTGTAGTTTTACACATATATTATTTAAAGACCAATTAGGATATCGTGGGACACGATGGCGTCAATGAATAAATGAACAATTATAGAGAAAAATGGAATTGAGTCTCTTTTAATGGATAAATACTATCCATAGTCAATGTTTATTTCCATGACTTATGAGTTTTTAACACTTCTACTAGATGAGAAGTCAATGATATAGTATAAAAACTAATTTCTTGAGCTAGTGGACTTTTCACTTAAGATGGTATCAAATGAGAATATTAAGACTCGATAGTTTTACCTAGGTCTTTGGTCAGATATTCTCTCTCATTTATTCTTATTGAACCATACTTTTTATACTAAGGCACTGGATGGAGAATTGATGGTTGATATGGAAATGGATGGAAAGTCGGATTAAATGGAAGTTTCTTCTTCTCCCATTGGCATTTTGTTTTCTTGTATCAGAGAGTGGATGGGTGACGAATCTCATGGTCATTCTTGATAACAAGGATCTTTTAATATTAATTCAGTTACCAGCACAGGTCATATGATATTATAATAATGCAGTAATCTAGGGATACAAAGAGGTTCTACAATGGGGAAACCAAGTTATGCAGTTCCAACAAATGCTCTGGTTATTTTCAGAAGATCTGCCATATTTTTTCAACTCCCCAAAATTTCATAGAATCATCATAACCTTCTAAAATAGTGGTGGAATCAAATTCATCACATAGAGAAGGGTTCCATCCTTAGGAATCTGAAATTAAGCTTCTTCACAAAGTAGGAGAGTCTCTAGTGGATGTGTACATGGGTCCCTCAACTATGATAAGCACTATTACTATAGATTCATCATTACAGACTGTTGTATGTGATACATGTGCATCGAATTCATTTATATAAACAAGTATTATTAATCTTCTAGATATTCTTAAAGTCATTTTTTCTTATGTAATGTATATGGATACACCTCTTCAGATGATGAGAGAGCAGGGACTTCGTAGTACTTATTATTCTTTATTCTTATCCAAAATCAATATTTCATTGATATTTTTTGTTATTGACATGAAATATTATGAAATTATATATTAAATGGATTTTATCACATTCAATAAAGTATACATTTATTGTCATATTTTATGGGTTTCATTCACCACATACCATGAGGGATGGAATATCATTCAAGGAGAAAGTAACCCATCGTTGTGTATATCTAAATATTCCTATCAAGAGTTTGGGAATGTAATATTTTTGATCAACATTGATATAGAGTTAAAATATTTTAGTAGTGATATCACTCCACTTTTCATGGAATTTCATTACATGTTTCCTTCTCACCTATATAGTTTTCCCAAAGTAATGGATCTATAGTTTTCTATTGATTTACTGCCTAGTACTCCACAAGTTTCTATTCCATCTTTCTGAATGGAAATAGATTAAATAGTTGGGATGAAGACTCAGTTCGGTGATCATATAGAGAATGGATGTATATGCATGTGTGTGTCACCTTTTGTAACAAATGTTCCCTTTTCTAATAGTATTGATGGTTCACTATTACTTTATATTGATTATCGAAAAACAAATAATGTTTTGAAAAAAAAACAAGTATATATTGACACATATTAAGGATATAATTGGTCATTATAATGGTATGAATTATTTCGAAAAAATTTCTCTTTGGTTTGGACACCATTATATGTGTACAATGGAAACTAACATCCCTAAAACCACATTATGTAGAAGATACATCCCTTATGAGTACCTCATCGTGAATTTTTGTTTAACCAGTGATCATATTGTCTTAATTGATTTATTGAATAGGATTTTCTAGGATTTTGATGATTCTTTTGGTGTAGTATTTTTTGATGAAATATTTGTTTAATATATTAATGAGGAGGATCATGTGCAACGTATGAAAGTAGTTCTATATTTTTTTCTAAATCATTATCCTTATTCTAAGCTATTGAAATGTGATTTCTAGATTGGGGAAGTGAAATTCATGGGACACACGGTGTTAGAACATGTTATTTTAGTTGATACTGAATAGTTAATTACTCTTATGATAATGGAACAACCACAAAATGATTATGAGATTCGGAGCATCTTGGGTCTAGCTGGGTATTATCACCAGTTTATGAAGGACGTCAAAAATTTGGATTCTATAGTGACTGCTCTAACTCAAAAAGGATCAATGTTCAAGTGATGAAAATGTCATATTTGTTTTAGATAAAGTCTTGTATGACTAAAATATAGGGGTTTTCCCTCTAAGAGGTGAGGCAGGGCTATGTGGTCTTCTCTAGTGCATCGAGTTATGGTTTGGGTTGTGTTCACATGCAAGGCAATCATGTTTTTTCTTATGGATCTAGACAATTTAGGCCACACGAGAAGATTTACCCAAACCATGACCTTGAACATGAATCTATGATTCAAACCCTTATAAATTTGATAAAGCTACATTATAGATAATGGTTTATCATTTTCTCAGATAAAAAAATCATGAGTTCTATCTTCTTCCAAAAATATCGGAATCTCTGCTAGAGGCCTTGGGTGGAAAACCTGATGTATTTCAATTTCAACCATTCTTATACCCATGGGAAAGATAACATAATTTTAGTTTACATGAGAAGGAAAAATCCAAACCTTGTCATGAAAGAATATTTTTTTGAGTGGAACCTAATTGATCTCATTACATTGTTGCATGTTTGGATTCATGGAATCAGGGGACGAGGTTTTATTTGCTAGTGTTCTGCAAACATCCACTCTTCTCGGGATTATTATTTAGTAACATAAAATTGATGATGACTTCTATAGAATTAGAGACTAACATTATAATGATGAGACTCTTCTTGAGTGGTTTTTCTAAAAATAGTGAATTCTATACTATCAGAAATGCTTTGTTGTGCTTTTCGTGGTAAGGAAATAATTTTCAGGTGACTTCCATTACTCTGAGTGTGTCGTTCTCCTAGGAACCAAAATTTTGTTTTATGAAATTTTGTGTATATTATGGTGTCCATGTATGATATATGGAATTTCTTGAATATTCTCTTATTTTTATACATTCTATGTGGTCAAGGCTGATTAGGAGAATCCTTGTATTTTTCTATAGATGCATCTAGTGAATAATTGGAAGTGGGAACTTACCTCAACAGACTTTGTGGATATGTTTCCATGTTAAAATAGAAATAAGAATGATTTATGGGTTGTGAAAAATTATACAACTAAATCATCTCATTTTATACCCATTATTTATACATCCAAAATTGAGGTGTTGGGAATTCTCTATGTAAATGAGATTGTTCATCTGTATGGAATTACTTCTTCTATAATTTCTAATAGGGATCCTCAGTTCATTTATTGGTTTTGGAAAGGCCTTCAAGAGTTACTTTTATCTCATGTCACATTCATTATAGAATGGCATCGACATTGGGATGGTCAAAAAGAAAGAGAAATATATATTTTTGAGACAATGATCTGAACATATGTCCTTGATTTTTATGGAGAGGGGATTTCCATATAGGGTTGTTTGATTTTTCATATACTAATTATTACCAGAAAATGGTTGGAATGGAACCATTTTAGGCATTATATTGTAGCCCTTGAATATCTCTATTGTGTTGGTCCAATTTTAGTGAATGTTACTTGATTGGAAAAATCAGGGGTCAAGAGAGAAAAATAATGATTCAATTGATTTTCTAGAAAATTTTGACTACACAATGCAATTATAAGTCTTATAAAAGATGTCATCATGGAAAGTTAGAATACTTAGTTGGAAACCATGTGTTCTTGATATATTCATCTTTGTTGGGTCATTGATGGCTTGAGAGGGAAGGGAATCTTTCCCTTTTTTATGGCCTTTTGAGGATGTTTAACTTGTGGTGAAAGTGTATTACCTATTTAAAACATCCATCTCAGCTGATTTTGATATATAACACATTCTATGAATCTTAGCTACTAATTTATCTATATGAAATATCTCATATATTGTGCTATATTGATCGTGACATTGAGCCTAATTTATTCTTGGCTGAATAGTCAGTCATGATAGATTATTTTGAAAACAATGTACTTATATGGAGGGGAAATCATTTTATTCTAATTCTATGGATGCATATTGTAGAATCTCATGAGAAAAGGGAGCACAAATCTATGATAAGAGAGAAGTGGCCACACCTTTTCGATATGTATGTTTTTTTAAATGAATTATAGGGACAAAAGTTTTTTAGGGTGGGGATTTTGTAACATATTGTTACATTTCTTTTAAGTATGTTTTCAAACTAGTCATTATTTTATTATTCATTATCTGGGTAGGTCCGATAAGAAATTCAGATGATAAGTATAACAGTGAAGTCAAAAATGTGATATATTATCCGAATAAAACCTATTGGTTATGTATCACACTGAGGATTTATATGCCCTATAATGTGGTTAAATAATTTGTAAATTTAAAAAATAATAATAAATTCATTTTTAACAAAATGTGACTACTTGTTTCTATGATCTTGGGATTTTTATTTTCATAACTTGTAATTGGGTTTCACATTATGTGATTTCCAAAGTGTTGTTTCGAAACAAGAATCAAGGATGATAAATATATTTCCACCTCTCCAAAATGCGTTTTCTCGATCAAAGAAAAATCCGTAGGATATTTTGGAGCCCTCAAACCCTTCACGACCAATTATTTCAATAAATAATTCATAGTAATGATTACAATTTTATATTCCAGGAAAGAATTCTATATATCTCATTCTCTATTTGTCTTTATCTATTGGATGTATATAAATAATCACAGTATAGATGGATATAAACCATGTGTTCATTAATTTTTTTGAGGATGATTTCCTAGATCACTTTTATATTTTTTATTGTAAGAATGTTCTCTGTCAGCATTATATTTCCTTGAGAAAGGTCGGTGGTTCCATTATGATATACATATTTGACTACCCCTAAATTTTTGTATTTAAATTGATTTTTTAATTTAAATTATATTTCATAAAACATATTTCAGTTTGATTTTTAAAAACAATTTTCCATTGAATTAGAGGATTTGGATATCATTTGACATGAAATTGGAAAAACCACCCAATTCCATTGAATTGGGATGTGTTTTTGAAATTGATATAATAGTGTCTATTTTAAATTATTTTATTTGAATTTTTAATCCTTTTAAATTTATTTCAATGATATTATTTAGAAAATGGAATATAATTCCTTTCATAAAAACCCATTTATTTTATCTATGAAAATGGAATGTTTTGATTACCACCCAATTTTGGTTTTTAAATAAAACAGATGTATTTTTTAAATGATGAATGTGAGGAAATTTATTTTAAATAGATTAAAAGTAAACTACCCATCATTTATTATATTATAACTCATGAAAGACTATGTAATTATTGTGTTATTATGACAGAAATCTTTTGATTCTTTACAACTTAAAAAATCTGTGTATAGTAGGACATATCCCAAATGTGGTGGTGATGAGTCTTGTTTGACCTGGGTCAGCGGGCCTTATGTATACATATATGGTTCTGATCACCTTCGAGTGTGTGAGGATCCCATTTCATGGAACTATCATACCTTTAAGAATATTAAAATTTTTATAAATTATTTATATTTGATTTATAAATGTGTTCAAGTGTTTGTACACAATTTTACCTACCTAATGAAATTATGTTCATTATTTTATAAAAATGATTTGTGAAGCCATTTTTTGAATGTATTTCTTTCATTTGAAAATTAAATCATAAATTATAATAATTATTCACTGATCTTCCCAACCAGTTTATTTTAAATTTAAATAATTATTTGGTTAAATAAATTTTGGAATCTATCATATAATCCTTATTGAGGTCCTAATTGACAATCGGTCACACTCTACCTAGGAC
Organism: Viscum album; assembly: GCA_963277665.1. Classification (NCBI taxonomy): domain Eukaryota; kingdom Viridiplantae; phylum Streptophyta; class Magnoliopsida; order Santalales; family Viscaceae; genus Viscum; species Viscum album. The sequence continues at coordinate 1,934,801,048 of OY728159.1, forward strand.
TTTGGGTGTACTTATATTATCAAATTCTATGTTTGAGTAGAGTAAAATGAAAACATGGAGGTGGTTGTAGCTATAGATCCTTGGAATTGTAGTGTTGTGTCAATTGGAACATCATTTTGATGTTTTTTTCTAGCACTTATTTTTAGTACATTTCTTTGTTTACCTATTCGACTTATTCTAAACTACTTGTTGTGGTGTTTCTTTTTAATGAACACTGAATATTTTATCTTCTTCCAAATGTATGTGGAAATTTCTTCACCACTTTAATATGGTATGAATACCTAATACAGTCTTCATATCATGGGGATAGGGAATTCCCTTCATGTTAGGTCGATTTTTGATCAGTTATCGTGTTATTAATGTAACCATGGTTGTTCATGCTATTATGTATGGGATTATTGTGTAATCCTAATCTAGTACTTGACATTTTCCACCATGTCATATATTTATGGTAGTATTCCATGACTCAACATTATGTCATCTTATATGTTACTTCTACTTTCTTATGATTCCATTGTCAAATGATTACATGTTCAATATGTTATGCATCCTTATGTTTATTCATGATTCGTGACATTGATGTCATAATGTTATTCTTTCTAAATCATTTTCTATTATTCAATCCCATGTTGATTCCATTATTGTGGTTTTTATCTCATTATTTTTATCTATATAATCCATTGGTTAGGATATATATTTTTTAGTATCTCAATGGGAATTAAGAGGTCATTATAGGGATTAAAAAAATGTTTTTTATTAATGTTCTATATTTTCTAATTATATACCTATTCATCAAAGGTCATTATAATTTTCAATCCGTGTTTTGTTTTTAATTGATAAATATTCTTAAAATTGTGTAATAATATATGTAAAAGGCATGAGTCACTATAGTCGCTGTCAGAGAATTGTCATGTTATGTTTTTCTTCTTAGGACATGAAATATTATGTTAGAACCCTATGGATAATTCTATCTCCAAGGACATCCTAAATTCAAACATAGGTAATCCAAAGTTAGTATATACTTTTAATTTATATGTTTATCAATCTATGTTCATATTAAACTTTTCATAAGCTCATTATAGATGAATAGAGTCGTCCAATAATCAATTATTCATTTATTAATTTATTGTTGGAAATAGTAAAACATGTGATAACAACTAATGTGATATTAAATATGATTATTACCCTAATGAGATGAAAAATATTATGTCAATAGGACCTCTAATCTTCATTAAAGTACAATATCGACTACATCAACTCTGAAGATAATAAAAATCATTTATAACTCCTTCCTTCTTCATTGGAAGATCATTTGTTTCTATATCCATCATGTAACAAAGGCCTCCTACCATTAGTGTATCATATGATCAACACATCGTATTGTAATGGATTAACTCAATTGAAAAAATAATCTCTATATTTAATTGATCATATGAATAGAATGTTATGAGAGCAGGCTTTTTTATTTGGAATCTAATCAGTGGCGCAAGTTGATTAAAAACACTATCCATATAGAAGTAATTTATTTCAATGAATTTGATGGATTAAAGAATATATTTTTTATTAAATATTTTCACTATACTCTCTGTAAAATTATTTATAGGGGGTTTATTATATTATAGAAAAATGATGATGATACTATCAATGCGTATGTGGAAAACATTATAAGGAATTCATGATATGCCTCTGGATCTTTCATTGTTAGGATCCATGCATGTATGTCCTCCATCCTGAAACCTAACTAGGCCCAGGACAAGGATCAAATCGAATTAACAATCCCCATGGGATGGAAACTAGTTTTGGGCATCAATGAAATTAATATGGTAACATTTTTTGTCTATAAATCCGGATCAAATAAATAAACTAAAAATATAAATGAACTAAAAAAGGTGAATCTCAATAAATATAAAAATGATTCCTAGTACAATAACTGATATTTAAAATTAAAAACTAAATACAAAGATAAAATTGTACCACTAAAAAATGGATCCCTATGTGACCTCTTGGGTACTACAAACCACAATAACAACCTACTCCCAAAACAAGTGCACAAACCATAAACCTGAACCTACAAAATGATTGGGTATACCAATACAAAATGGAACAAGTAGGGTGTGAACTTAAATGGATTAGTAGGTTACCACCAGATAGTCCATACTTTTCCTTTCCAAAAAATATTCGACAAACAATATTTTGGTATAAAAATATAATAATAAATTTTTGAAATTTTAATAAACCACGTATATTTACTTTTTTTCAAAACATTAGACTCCACATCACTAATCTCAAAAAAGATTATCATTTTAAAACAAAATCGAACAATGAAATACCAAACTATATATATATATATATTAATGTAATGAAATACCAAATAGGAAACCTAGTAAAATAGATAAATACCAAAGAAAATATATATTTTAAATGGTGGGAATTTTTTAAACATCCATAGAATGATCCTTGGATGTAATCGGGTTGGACTCACCCATGAGAATGTGGTAATGCTCCAAATTAAATAACCAAATGGATTTTATTGTTTCCAATCAGGTTGTACGTCCCACCGAGCAATACAGTTTCATGGTATTATCATCTTATCTAATTAAGGTCGATAAGAAACCACCACTCATCTGTATTAAGATTCCCAGGAAACCCGTAGTAATAGTACATGGTAAACGGCGGAGGTTCTCACACTGTTCACTTACCTTACTTTATGCCACCTAACATTCCAAATCCTAACATAAACACCACCCAAAAAATAATCAACATTTGGAAATCTTCCATAGGGGTTACCTTATCACAATGAGCCTTTAACATGATCCATCCAATCTTTTACACAACATGACATTATAAAATAGTTCTTCAAACATGATACGATTCCAACCTAGAATTTGTAGATATAAACCCATAATTTACATAAAAATTAATATAAGTTTCCCAGAAGACCTTCAAAATTATAAATTACAAATAAATTACATGATTTTTCCCATCCATTTCCAAAAAAACTGAAAATACAGATTTCATTTCAAAATGAAAATTATGCCATTATATTATATATATTATTCTAATTCCAACACCACGTAAACCCAACATGAAAACACACAACATCAAACACACATAATGATTCCAACATGATTTCATGTCATCTAGAAATAAACCATTATTTCAATTATTAAAATTTTCAAATAATTTTCATCATAATAATTGAATCAAATTGTGCTTCATCAGAAACCATGGAACAATTAATATGGCATTATGATTTTGAAGAAGGGAATAAGGGGGAGGGGAAGGTGATTTGAAATCCTATTTTTTATTTGCAAAGTTCTTTCAATAACATTATCAATTTTGTGCCCATATTTTTTTTAACCTCACGAACACATGGATGTTCCCAAATCCAATATAATTACACAGGTATCCATGAAATTACCCAACATCTATCTTTATAGAATCTCCACAAACCTTCAATCCAAAACAGAATAACTACATGTAGACATTACACATTAATGTTAAAAATTTCCACATAAAAGGTCCAACAGAGAGTCCAATAATAATATCAGAACATTACCAAGGTAAAATAGAACTCAAAAATTTCCATTATACTTTAAAATAATAATTAAAATTATAATAAACACCTTATTTGTATCACTATATATCATTTTTTATGAATCCCATTTTAAAACACATCCAATAATTTTTTTCCAAGACAAAGACACCATACTATGTCAAACAACCATACCACAATCACAAGAAACACATTTATATATATATATATATCCTAGATTTTGAAGCAAAGATAAATAATGGAATCTCTTAATTCATCAGAGTGTGGATGTGATGGAACATCATGGGAAGTAAGAACTGAGCACGATAGAAAATCCACACAAACTACATCCATATAATTAGAACCACATGTACCTCCTATCCTTTAGGGTATGTAAAAAACATAACACCACCATGAAAGAAAAAAAGTAATTAATAGAAGATGTGAAGAAGCTGAGATAACCGACAAAAAACAAAAGGAATCATACCATAGAACCTTCATAGTGCATAAAAAATTGATGGGAGTAAGGGAGGAGGAGTTTGGCGGACCCCTGGTGTGACTAGGTCAAAACATGGAGAGGATTCCTTATGTATAGTTGAAAACGAAAATGGTAAAAACATGGAATTTATAATTTTTAATCATATCGGTTTCTCACACGGTTTGGCTTCATGATTTGTCAAATTTTGTGAAATCCATGTGGTGTACAGTGTCCAAATATATAGAACCTATCACATTATTTCCAAAATGATTCCCAAACCATGTTCGACTATATCCCTTAAACCATGACCCTAAAACTATCAACATGGATACCTGAGAAAAGTCAAATAGTTTACCCAAACCTTGCACTAGCCGTGTATTTCCCACACAGTGCAACAAGTCTTCCAAAATTAAAAAAAATTAAACTACTGCTCAACATAAACATCAGCAAATAAGACTGAATGTTGGGAAAAGAATAAATTAAATAATTCCAATGGTCATGGTGTGAAAATTCTCCCTACCGTATTCACTTTCTTCTGCAAAAATGTCACCCAGTTGAAAGGTAAGAGAAACCCAGTCTCATGCCTAATTAAAATTCAAAGGAATCATTAACCATAGGTAGACCATTCATATCACAAGTCACACCCTACCATATCTAAATGAAACCATAGCATGCAGAACAATGGGAGAAAATTAGAGACTTATCCCTACCATAAGATCTCAACTAAAACCTTAGCCTAACCTTAGACCGAACAACATAGGAAAGTCGCTACAACGAAACCCAGCCAACCTGAAACCCCAGGAACACACAAAAAAACTAATAAACCTCTTCACGAGTGTGAAATGATTGGCAGAAATAAAAAAATATAGAAAAAAATTTCAAATCATATACCTTTCAAAACATGTAATCTCCCATTATAGAAAAAAAATATCGATTCCAAACCTTACAAGGATTAGAAATTCCCAATAGATCAAAAAATATTCAGAGTTCCACATTTTGACATATATAATCACATGGATTGAAAAATTACTGGAACATTATAAATTTTAAATTTAATATTTACTAGAAACAATAGAAAAACTAAAACAAAGAATCATTTAACATCCCCACCCTGACATTTGAGTCAAAAACTAGGTCATGGTTCCCTAAAAACCATACAAAATTACTAACTATGTGAAATATTTACTCCAAGGAATATGGCTAGATCCCTGATGGATAAATCATCTACTTCCTCACATACATGAGAAACCATTCTATTATAAAAACATCTTAGGGAGATACTTCTGATAAAACTTCTGTATATCACCCAAAAGGCCACAAAATTTGAATGTTTTTGGGGGATTGCAACAAGATGGTTTCGAATGCCAGAACAAACCTCACTGGTGGATGAACCGATACTGGTTTGATGTACATTAAATTATAAAAAAGTATTTTTAGGAACATGTTACTCTAGAACAACCCTATCATTAGATGCAGATCCTTCCTGAGAGACAACCAACATTGACTGGACCCCATGAACCAACTTAGCAAAAACGCCTCATCCACAATCTTCTCGAAATATACTTCACCACATAAGAGGACATATTCTAGGATCTCTGGAAGAATGTCACTATTTAAAATAGTATCGTTCGATGGAACCTCTAGCACCACAACTAGAGGGATGAAATCCAACTCATTGAGCTGTTTAATAAAAAAATTCACTAATTTTCATCCCTAACAATCATCACAAATAATTTTTACTTTCCTCATCTTCACCTCCTTAGTAATAGACCATCAGAATATTGAAAACATGATAAAAAATCTCATCATCCAAACATTCATCGATGATGTATCAATCAATTTGAAATGGTCAAAATTTAAACCCTAGAACAATCCCAATAAGGAACATACTCTAACATTTTTAGCAGTTCCCATTGATCATACATCTCACTCTTCTTCACCAATCCACTCCATATCCTCTAATGGTCCTCATTCCCCATTATAGATAGGAAGCACTCATGAAAAATTGAAACAGAGAAAGACCCTCTATAGAAATTGGGTACCTTTCTAGGTGGAATAACTAATAAACTCAAAGATCAATAATTAAAAATCAATATCAATCTGAAACAATATCTAAAGGGTCAACTCGAAACAAAAAAATAGGCTCAAAATCCAAACACATACAAGGACAATAAATAATCATCTTTTTAAAAAATGTTACTTATTACTTTCCATTTCAAAACTACCTTCTTCCAAGTCCACATTTCAAAAATTGAAATGAACTTCTCAAAGAAATACAAATTTCAAAAATCATTTTCCATTACAAAGACAATTTTGGAAAACCAAACTGAGCATTTAATTATAAATAATCATGCATGGTGTCTTACGGACCATCACATATGTGTTTGTCCACTTCCTCTTATTCCATGAACACATTCCTGCATGAACAACTGATTCATAACCACATACAGTTTAATAGTTATATGGAGTGGAAAGGGTATCCCACGACACATCATTATCATAACCCAATAATATAACAAATTTTCAATCGAAAAATCTTTATGTTAAGTCCCATTCATTTTAATTTCAAAACCACTTGAAAGAAATCATTTTATTTGTTAAAATCATACTCACAACAACCATTACCAAAAAAAAACATATGTCATCGAAAAAACCTAATGTGTGAAACTCGTGTCCAGGCCTTTCCTAGATACATGGTAAGTGGTCCATTTTCCATGTAAGAATCAACAACTGGGTGGAGCATAAACCATGTACTCAGACTCCACATGGTTCACTACTCAATGTGAGATCATGACATAACACTTTATTGACTCTATTTTCCTTCCTCAACCTAAAAAACACAAAAAAATACCAAAAACCCAAAATACCCGTAGAAAATTGAGAAACATGACTGGAATGAGTTCATGAAACTCTTCTCATACCTACCTATCGATTCCTAAAAGTCATATATGCAATCTACCTGACACCCCAAATAATATATAATATCCTATGATACCATTTTCTATTAACAATTCCAGTATTTCCTCCATGACGACACTCGACCCTTCCTGGTACAAGGCCCAATGTACATTATCGTTCCCCATGGGCTAGAAACTAGTGTCTGAAATCAATAAAATCAATGTGGGAATGATTTTTCCCAATAATCTTGGATCCAATACATCAAATGAATGCACATAAGCACTAACATAAGGCTAATCTAATTAAAAATAAAAACTAATCTAGATAAAACAGCTAAAAGAAAACACTGAAAACTAAAAACACAATTAATATGGGACCACAACAAAAAGGATCTCCACATGACCTCTTAGTCACCCCCAACCGAAAGACCAACATTCTCCCACTACGAGAACACAGAACAAAAATTCAATACCTATAGAGCAACTTGTGTCTACCAACATTGAATGGAATAGGTAGGGTGTTAGATTAAACAACACAATTGGTAATCACCACAAAATCCAAACATTTCCTTTACCAAAAATAGTACAGAAACACTAGTTTATAATAAACATTTAAAAATATGGTTTCCCACATTTTAATAAAAAAAAATCTTTCCTTTTTTAAAACATTTCACACCGCACCACGGATTTTAAAAAAATATAATTTAAAATAAAATCTAAAACCAAAATCGTACAATGAAATACCAAGACATGATGATTTTTAAATAATGTTATAAAAAATGTGAAACCAAATGAAACTGATAAGTAAACAATCATATATAGATTGTAAAATAAATATAATTTCATAAAAAATCATTGTGAGATCCACGTATTTACTTTTTTGGACTCACCTATCGGCATACAGTGAAACTACAATGTCAATTTCAGACTGGTCTTTCTAACTACAAAACTAGTGGTACATCCCACCATGCCCTATAATGTCAGGTGGTTATCAACCTATCTAATCAGGGTTGCAACGAAACCATCACTTTACCCTGTAAGGATTCCATTGAAAACCATGGTAATATTACATGGTGAAAGTAGGGGGCCCTCACATGTGGGACTCACCTTAGCTTATTCCACTACTCTTACCTGCCCTGAACACCACCACCACCCACACGATAACCCCCATCAATAAATCCATCATAGCGGTTCTCTTATTACCACAATCTATTAACAAGTCCCAACAACACCATCACATCACACGATATTTTATATCTTTTCTCAAAAAATGCTAACATGTAAACAAGTCATTTGTGCTGATAAAATCACAACATACATTCAAAACATTATAATGTTCTTATTGGGCCTTTAACATTATCAATTACAAATACATTTAATGTTGATTCACAACCATTTTCGAAATAATATAAAATCCCACTTTCATGTTCACCATGCTGAATGGGCCTTTATATTTCTAATCTCATTCCATTTCAAAAACCACTTCTAACTAACATGAATACACAGAATACGCATAATGATGGAATGTGGAATTTTAAATCATTTAGAAACAAACCCTTTTTCCAAAGGATTTTGATGGGCCATAATTTTGGACATAATTGTTGAAAACAAATTTGTGTCATTAGAAACCAAGGGGCAATTAGTCAATCATTATGATTTTGAAGAAGGGAAGTAGTAAGAGGTTAATGTTTTTCGAACTCAGGGTTATTATGTTGAGAAATTTCATTCAAGATGATTATCATTTGAGAGATCATCCATGTTTCCCACATGAGGACGTGTGGATGTTCCCCCATTTAAGGGCACACAATAAGTGTACATTTAATTTCACAAAAATAACTAAAGAAACCAAAAAAGCTTTCAAAAAAACAAAATACATATTAACATCAAACATGAATGGCACTAATTTCAAAATACAATGCCAAAATATCATTTGAAGAACAAAATAAATTCGTTAAAAATAAAAAAACCACTCAAATCATGCAATTATATATTGTAAAACAATTTAAATTTAAACAAACACCTTATGTGAATAATTATATAACACATTTTCATAAACCCATTTAAAACCACTTCCATTAATTTATTCCAACCAAAATATACCATAATGAGAAAAAAACTAAAAAGTGAATGTTAAAGACATTTATATTTCTCATAAAATTCTACAAGCATAATTGGATTCTCGAAAAAGGGAAATAATGGAAACACCTACCTCAATAGGCTGTGTGTGTGATGAAACTTTTCAAGATTTCAGAACATAACTTAAAGAACAATACGATCAACCTAGATCTAAATAAATTTATCCAAATATCAACCATGTACTTTAGGACTCACCAATAAATAATCCCCACAATGGAAGAACTAAATATCCCGAGAGGAGGGGATGGAGATGATAAAATATAACACAAAACCAAAGGATTCATACCTTGGAACTCTCAAGGTGCTTCAAAAATAAATGGAGGGAATGTGAGGAGGTGGTTTGGGGACCATATGGTGTTCTTGTGTAGAAAAAGTGAGAATAATATGATGTTATGACCATAAAATTTAGTGCAAAACTTTGAATTTTGTGTTTTTATGAATATAGGCAACTCACACGGTTTGGACACACAGTTTGGAAAATAGTGTACAAACTGTGCGGTCATGACTATCCAAATGGACATAACCTCTTGGATTATTGCCTCATGGTTTCAATAACAATGTTCAGCCTAAGAACCATACTCCTAGTCTCAAAACCAGTCACATTTTTTCCTGGTCCAAGCCATATGGTATACCCAAACCATAAACTAACAATGTATATGCCAATAACTCAACAAAATATTTAATATTTCTAGAAACTAAAATGGGCCTCAATCAGAAACATGATCATAAATATCCAAATCATTTAAAATAATAAAATAACATAATTCCAATCAACGGGATGTGATATTCATGATCACTTAACAAAATATAGATCTAGTATTTATTATATTAATGTTGATTCTAATAAAATATTTGGTGATTCAAGACATTGACGATTATGCAGTGATTTTTCATTGTGCCCTTATGTTTGAGATAGATATTTGAGGCTCTCAATGTTCTCATGGGGTAAAAGATAAAAATGTGTAATATGGGATGATCAAAAGATATATCCCATGTTTGAAGGTAATCCCAACATCCCATGTGTCCAAAGTACGAGAATTATCATCTTGGAAACTATCTTAAGGGAACTATGATATGCATAAAATATGGAAGAGAAGGAAATCATGATAAATATTCCAGAATATATGTAAAGAATAAAAACAATTAGTAATAATAATGGCATTTTGATATTAATAATTATCCAACAGTTAAATATTTCAGCTTTATGGAAGACAATTATTTTCAAGAAAATGTACAATGACATGTGTTATCAAAAGTAATCAAAGACAAAAAAAATCAACTGCTACAATAAATGAATTACAATATAACTACAAATTATGTAGCTCTTGAAAATGATGTGTTGAAAGGTACTGTGGCAATTCATTCAATAATATAAAACATACTTTTTGATTCTTGTTCCATGTATTCATTAATATCTTTCATGTTTAGTAGTACTATTCAAAAACAAATTCAAAATATATATGTTGAGTTTTGAGTGAGAATAGTTAATCGGAATATTATTGCATATATATTATATTAATCCTCCCTCGTCATCCTTTTTGGACATAAACTCTTATAAATTCGCATCCTACTTCCTTTGGTTGAGTTTGATGCAATATTAAGAAGGGATCGGTAATCTGTATACAACCCTAACATCATTTATCAGGACTAGGAGACAACTCTTCATATCTTGACGCATCCTATAATTATCTAAAAGTGTAAGGAGGGAGATGAAATTCTCTCAGAATTATAAACTAAATTGTGGGTATTATTTTTTTATGAAAAATCATATCTATCTTAAATGAAAATGAAAATTCATAGGATTATTCCTGAACACAAGCCCCTAGAATGAGACTACAAAAATGTTTTCTAATAATATTTCCCCATTATTCCCCCTAACATTGCGCATTATTTATAAATTGAACGTATACATTGATCTATACACATAAAAATTAAACATTATAGGATACCAAACATTATGTTGGAAGAACTAAATAAGAAGTTATAAGATAATATGGAAAAGGGTATTATATGGACATGTTCTTCGTTATAGGGTGTTCTGGTTCTCTTCTTCCAGATGAAAGATGGTTTCATGTAATTATGAGTTTATTATATTGAAATCAACAAATTAATAATAAAATAACAATTATCAACTAATAAATATATATTAATTTTTTCATCAAATCAAGGGGTCCATGAATTTCCCTAAAGTGGACCTTCGAACGAGAAGTCATCAATTAAAGGTGAAGAAATATGATATTCCAAATACTTCCTTTTGAAAGTGGTATGGAAACATTGAATTAATAGTCACTCCCACATGAGTCAATAATTCCCAAAAAATAGTCATTTTTTTATTGAATGTATTCATAATATATATTCTAGAAAAATTATAAGTATTAATATATAATATTTTTAAGTACTCCAATACAAAGGAAAAGTATGAGGAGAATTAGAATATTGTGCTATTGAATTTATTATGGGAGAACCAATATGAAATGTAACGTAAATGTGATTTATGGATATTGTATGTATAATTACTAGGGAATGTTTTCAAAAAGGAGGTATAACTTTTTACAGTAGTAAGACAAAGAAAATTTATGTGTGGAAGAGTCCCACATCTATGAAGAAGATTCATAGTTTTATTGCTTTATCTAGGAATTAATAATGATTTGTGTGTAACTATTCACGATTTTCTATATCAATAAACAAGGAGTCTCTAAAGGGATTAACTTTTACTAGGATCAGTTACTGATAAAACTACTTCAACTAGTTGGAAATGAGACGTCTCACTACACCAATACTTACACTACACACAAGTTGAAAAATATTCCTTTTATAAAGTGATGCATAAAAGATGGTATTCATCTATGTACTAATGAAAAAATTTAATTTAACAGAATACATCGTTTGAAGATTAAATTTAATTAAAAAAAACTATCCTACACATTATTTGGAGTTGGCTGGTGGGATCTTCAAGAGGAAAATATGGATTCATTATTTCGATGTCGAGAAATGTGGGATATATAATTATCATAACAAAATAAAATATATATTATCCCATAGTGAGAATAATATGCACCAAAAAAGTTCATCAGTGATAATCAATGATATTAACTACTCAATATTCTACCATATTTGTAAATTAAGTGAAAGATACCTAAATTATTAAGAATAATGTTACATTATTAGTGACAAGAAATGAGAAGGATCCAATATTATTAGACATACAATGTATGGACATGTGAATCCAAAGGAATTTTGAATCATCATTTAATTCTAAAAAAATATCATACCCATCACTAATGGAGAAGATAATGGGTTCTCGAATATTTTTTGTAGAAATTCAGATTGTGGTGGAATCTATCAGAAATATGAAATATTCATTGTTCAAAATTGATAAGGAAGGAGTCATAATATTGGTATGATGACTATATATACCATGAAATTATTAGATATTGAGATATATTTTGAATGATTCAATGAGATCTACCCTCTCCATCAACCCAATGAGCTCAAAGATGTATTATCTTCCTTGGCAGTAGTATTTTTTGGATAATATTATAAACATTATCATCGAATATACATTATTGTGACTTGTATGACAATGAGACTATACCCAAGTGGTACATGCTCCTACTTTCCATTCAAAAGGCCCATATTTGAATCTAGCATGGAATAAGATCTGAGGACTGTAGCAGCAATGTAGCATTACACTGTAGCAGTAATGTTGCCACAGCGGACTATAGAAGCGGTGACACTATAGCAGCGGAGGCATTGTAGCAGGTACTATAGCGGTGGCAGCACTGTAGTAGGTAATGTAGCAATGCGACAAATGTAGCGTTGATATTCGCTTAAGAAGACCTTCGCCGCAACTACAGTAGGTCAAGTGTACATGTTAGATTTTCATCTTCTAGTGGAAGAATAGAAAAATAAAAATTTTTAACCATTGTTTACTTTTCTTATAACCTCCTTTTATTTATGGTTGTGGGAACCAGAAGGGTTTTAATTATCCAAATATTAAATTCAATGTGGGGACCACCAGACCATAAAATCCTCATTTAATGAGGAGCATTAAATGAGTGGTAATACAAGAAGTTTAACCACCATTTTAATGATATTTTTTAATAGATTATTTTAATTCCATAAGTTAAGATCTTACTATATCTCCTCTTCTTGGAGTTGATTTTTGGGTAGGCAAAAAGTTCTTTTTGTGGGAGAAAGTTATCCAATAAATAAAATACACCATTGAAGAGCGATTATCTGATGAACCGATGAACTAGCCTAAGATCGGAGGCGTGTGGCGGGAACAAAAAACGTCGACATAATTGGATTCATCCTCATTCCAACACAAATTAGAGAACAAGGTATTGGGTTTTTTGTTTCTTTTTTCATGGTTTGTGTTTATTACATCCTCTTGATTGGCCTGCTACCAATATATTTCGGTGGGTGCGGGCGAAAAGAAAATGTCCCAAGCCCTCCACTATTATTCATAGTTTTTATATCTGACACAGTGGAGAATGGTGGCTGCCAGCGGAGGACAACCGCATGACGGGGCATTGGCACATGTCTACACCACCGAACGAGCAAGGGCCACGACTTGTGCCATGATGACGAAGGGGAAGGCAGCTGGTGTTCGGCCGACCACGGAGCAGCATCGCACAACACACCACCGGGAGGACCCAATGGATGGTTTTTTTTTCTGACTGAGCTAGACTAAGAGGGACCATCATAGGTCTCGTGTGTAGGCTGGAAACCAAACAGCTGAACCTTTTTGTGATTGAGAGCTGGGGGTGCATGACTCCACCCTTCAAGCGGCCTGACCTGGCCACCAGACCAAGCCTCCTAGCATGGTCAAGGATAGTCCCAGTGCAGGACAGGTCGGATCCAGTCGGACGAGCTGACCCGAATGGGTTGGGTCGGCCAAGGCTGGGTAAGACAGGAACCAGACTAGTTTCAACCCATTTTCAGTTGTTTTGGCTATAACATTGGCTCTGAGCGTCCATTTGATGAACCATCTGCAATGCCAGAATCCTTGGAGCGATATGGTCCTTTTCGTATACCACACATGATATTTGGATAGTGTTCAGATATTGTTGGGTTGGATGGAGCACGAATCCAATCCGGACCTGGGGAGTAAAAAGTTATTAACATAAAGACCAGGCGTTTGGTTGACTCGCTGTATATTGCATAGAGACCCCTATTAAAGAGAAGTCCTTTGGGATACATATTAGTGGGACATCATGTATATTGGAGTATCGACTAGTGGTGTGAGGAACATACCCTCTTGGAGACAAGCGAGCTTAGTCAAGAACCTTGTAGGTTACTGTAACATAAGAAAGGTATTATTTATGGGTATGTATTTGATGATCCCACATGGATCCTCTATAGTAATCCATGTGGGAATAATATAGGATCTTGTTTTGGTCTGTTTTAATATGATCCTGTGTAGGTATGATGATGTACTAGGATCCATTGTGGGTCTGACGATGTACTAGGATCATGTGTGGGTGTATCGATGTACTAGGATCTTGTGTGGGTCTGATAATGAACTAGGATCCTTTGTGGGTCTGACGATGTACTACGATCCTTTGTGGGTCTGATGTTGTGCTTGAATCATGTGTGGGTCTGATGATGTACTAAGATCCAGTGTGGGTCTGTGATTTTGGATACTTCATGGGTATGCCTCCTAACAGAGTAACATGATTTAGTAGTTACATATAATCATATCTACTACTATATCTAAGTTATACCAGGTATGAGCTTAGTCATTACCTTCCTGGTGATACTATTGTGGTGTTATTTTGTGAGGCGTACCTATGTCGTATATACCTTCTGGTGATACCTTTGTGGTATTCTTATGTGAGGCATAACTGTGTGGTACTTTCCTTCATGATGATACCTTGTTGGTATTATTCTATGTCGCGTACCTATGTGGTACTTACCACAGATGAATTCCATCCTTTGTGGAATAGTTCAGCATTGGGCAATTGAGTTGGACTCTGATTTTTCCTTATAACAAAGAGGGGTATACTTGATAACTTAGGTATATGTATGGATATATACCTAAGTAGGGTTTTCAGTTGATATCATGTTGTGTGGTTAATCTTTTGTGGATTTTGTGATACCTTAGGGGTCTTGGGGTTCCTACTTAGTATCGTTATACACACCTATGCATGGGCTACAATAGCACATTATTGTGTTTGTTGTAGACGACCAACAACGCTGACTGAGGATGAGGGTTACAAGAATGGGTGTATCTCGGAGGTGGACCGTAGATTAGGCGTACAATAGAGACAACCATTCATGAGCTATAACTACCCATTAGGTAGGATCCATGGTGGGTGTTCACAGGAGTTGTTCCAGTTTACTTGTACATTTTAGTTTCATGGGCATATATTCTGGCCACTTTTTCTTACTGTAATCACACTTTTACTATATAGTTTACTCATGTTAATATCTTGATATGTGCTTGGTTTCATGTGATTACAATATATAAAGGAAATTACATTTGGATCCTATGGAATACGCCTTTTTGTGCTAGTCACCAGCCCCTGGCCTATAGAAGATGGGCTTGGGGTAGTCACGAAACGGGCTCTGGGGGACGGGTCATGACAAATTGGTATCAGAGGAGTCAGTTCTACTGTATAACATAATACTCTAATATTTTTTAACGGTGATAGTGTTATGTGTAGTGAGTGTGGTTATTGTTTTAGGGAATCCAGTGTTGGAGCGGTGGCTGACGTATCCATACACCAGGACCCTGACTTCTGATTTCTGACTTGGTGCCCAAAAACACTGATTGCATTTGTGTTATGAAGAGTTTTCATTGTGATCTCTTTGAGTCAGCTCACCAGGTATAACATATTGACTGTGGTGCACGTGTTTCTTCTCAGGATGCGTCCAAATAGACTACCAGCTAGGGTTTCGGGTATAGTACGCAATGATTGCCCAGCGAGTGATGAGGAATCAGTGCAGGGCCCTTTTCTAGTAGAGGCACCAATAGAGGCACCGACGGTAACATTACTTGTTGGTCCACAGATGCCACTAGCCCTAGATGTAGAGGGTTCACACCACTTGAGCGTGTTCTATGAGTTCCTGTTCCTATGGCCACCCAGTTTCAGGGGAGTGACGGGCCCACAGGCAGCATAGGATTGGCTGGAGTTCACTGTGAGAGTCTCTGACTGGTAGGGACACCAGCTAATCTCAGGGTGATCCTTGACGTCAGTCTTCTACAAGCTATAATAGACGGACGGTGGGGAATGATGCTCTAGGTTCTTGTCAAGGTGACACTTCTCTGGGAAGACTTCGAGAGCCTATTTCTGGCATAGTTTGACCCATCGACCATTTGCATAGTGTGCATTCAGGAGCTTCTTCATCTACAGTAGGGCAACGTGACTGTGGTTCAGTACTCAGCGATTTTCACAGACCTCTCATGCTACTACATAGATATGGTTCAATACACATTCTTCAGGGCCCAGACCATTGAGCAGTGACTCATGATGGATATAAGGGATTCAATGATTTCTCTCAACATCCCGACACAGGAGGGGGTGTTAGAGTGATCCATCTTAGTGGACCGTTTTCTTGTTAACCAGTCACCAACACTGAGACCCACCACTTGTCATAAAGTAGCAGTGTCATCTGCAGCTGGCAGTTGACAAATATTGCAGAGGACCAAGAGGACCAGACCTACAGGTGGATGACCGAATGACATAGGATAAGTTGTGAGATGTACCAGAGGCAGAGCCTGTCAAGTGAGGAATGGGTAGTGTTACATATGAGGTGGGCATGGTCACATGGCTCGTGACTATCTGACCCTCTGTACGGATGATCAGAAGACTGTTGTGGGACTGCATCGGTAGAGAGAGAGGTTCGACCAAGGTGGTCCGCAGGGAGCAGGGGGCGAGATAGAAGAGATGGCTGTGAAGCAGGTGGTGGGAGACGATTCAGGATGTTACCACCAACACCACCAAGTGGTCCGGCCCGACCACATGGAGCAGGTGGACAGTGGCGAGCTCAGCTTCTGGCAGCGGAGGCCTACAACCATGGTGCTCCGGAGATGATACATGGTACATTATCTGTCTATTCCAACATAGCTACAGTATGTATAGACATAGGTAACAATCATTATTTTATTTCCACTCCCTTCGTTCAGATCCCATAGATTCTGATGGAGCCATTGGCTTGATCCTTATGGAAAAAGACTCCTACGGGAACAGATTTGAATATTACACACTGGTGACGACCGTTTGAGCTTACTCTTGGAGGATAGATCATTGACTTGGATCTCATAGTAGCGGCATCGAGGCCATATGACATCATCTTGGGTATGGACTGGTTATCTATAGTCCATGATTAGGTTGACTGTATTAGGAATATAGTGCGGGGTTTCTACATGGATAGGACTAGGTTTACCTTCACCGGAGAGAAGGGATCCTTAACAGCAAAGGATGGACATACCCGTAGGAGAATGTAACTGATAACTCCTAAATTGGCTATCCATACCATCAGAGCGGTTGATGTAGAATGTATGAGGTATCCTATAGTCATGGACCAGTATTCAGATCTTCCATGATGATGTTTTGGGTGTACCTCCTCATATATAGGTGGAATTTTACATTAACATGTACCTTAGGACAACACCGATATCTAGACCAGCGTATCTGATGGCTCCCGTGGTGCTTCATGAGCAATGGGTACAACTAGAGGACTTAGAGGGGAAGGGGATCATCTGGCCCAGTTTTTATCCTTGGGAAGCCCCAATTTTGTTCCCCAAGAAGGCGGATGGGGACATGAGGCTTTGTGTTGACTATAGAAGCCTGAACATAGTGACCATGAATAACAAGTACCAACATCTGAGGAATGATGGACTTTTTGATCAGCTGAAGGGAGTATGGTGGTTCTCGTTGATAGACCTCAAATCAGACAACCATTAACTCCAAGTACGAGACGAGGATGTGTAGAAGTTGGCTTTCAGATGTTGGTACAACCACTATTAGTTCTTGGCTATGCCATTCTTCATGACCAATTCTCCAGGAGTGTTCATGGGACTTATGAATAGGATCTTCAAGTCATACCCTGATCACTTTGTAGTAGTCATCATCGATGACATTCAGATCTACTCGTCTACCGAGGAGGATCATGAATATCATTTTCTGATAGTTCTTGACAAACTCTAAGAGCACCATCTTTTTAGTAAGCTCTCGAAGTGCCCGTTTTGGATCCGAGATATTAAATTTCTGGGACATGTCATATCAGAGGCTGGAGTTGTAGTGGATCCCGCGAAGATTGAGGTAGTACTTGATTGGGACCCACCCAAGAGTGTGATGGAGGTACATTGTTTCCTTGTTTTGGATGGATACTACTGGAGGTTTGTGCTAGATTTCTCTAGATATGTACCACAATAATTCTAATTGATGAAGAAGGGGAAACCATTCATTAGGTAAGAGAGATGCCTGTAGTGTTTTCTGGAGTTGTGGCAGAGGCTGACTAGTGCCCCAATCTTGAGGCTCTAGAAGAGGGAGTTGCATATGTAGTCTACTACAATGCATTAGGGACTGGGATCAGATGTGTCCTGATGCAAGAGAGTGTAGTTATCACATATGGTTATCATCGGTTGAGAAGACATGAGCAGAACTATGCTATCCATGACCAGGGGTTAGCAAAATTGGTCCTTGCCTTGAAGATGTTGCGAAATTACTTGATGGGTAAACATTTTACAGTCCACTTTGACCACAATAGTATCAGGTATATCTTCTCTTAGAAGGGATTGAACCTGAGACATAGAAATTGGAATGAGTTCCTCCAGGAATATGACATTGAGATATTCTATACTCCATCGAAGGGGAATTTTGTTGCAGATACACTCAGCAGGAGTTCTGGTATACTGCTGCTAGGTGAGGGGATAGAGTATCTGGCCACTTTGCAGATATGCTTTGTGGATTGGGATGGAGCAGCATTTCTTCAGTCTCTTATTCCCACTACCCCACTTCTTTAGCGAGTTAGGGTGGTGAAGTGCGAGGACACAGTCTTTGAGGCTTCAATTTGCTCAGATATCCACAGGACTGGCACCTGATGGATTTTATGATGGTGGGGAGCACTTCATCCTTTTCATAGGATGTACCATGGCACCAGTGTTTCTTTGGGAGGATGTGTTGATGGATTTCCACACATCCAATATAGTGATATATCCAAGAGTGGTGAAGATGTACCAGGATCTCCGATGATAGAACTGGCATAAGGGAATGAAGAAAGCAGTAGTAGCGTATGTCTCTCGGTTCCTCCCTTGTCAGAAAGTGAAGGCAGAGCATCATTTACCAGCATGCTTACTTTATCCTGTAAAATTCCCTGAGTGGAAGTGGGATGGGATATTCTAGGACATCGTGATGAGACATAAATGATCATACAAGGGTCCTGATACTATTTGGGTGATCATCGAATGACTCACCAAGTCAGTCCACTTCTTACTGATTAGAGAGCAATGTTTAGTAAAGAGATTGGGATGCCTCTATGTGCAAGAGATGTTGCTGTTACAGGGAGTAGACTCGATTATTGTCTCTGATCGTGATACACGTTTCCCTGTGTGGAAATGGAAGGGGTTGCAGGAAGCTTTGGGGATGATGCTTCGTTGGAGCACCACCTTCCATCCTCAGATGGATGGCCATACTGAGTGGACCATTCAGACCCCCATGGTAATGATATGTTCTTACGTACTAGACTTCAATCATAGCTAAGAGGATAAATTTCCCTTGGTGTAATTTTCATGCAAAAACAGATATTACTCCACCATTGGGATGATACCTTTTGATGCATTTTGGTGACCTTGCAGATCACCTATATGCTAGAATGGCCCTGAGAAGTCATCACTAATCGGACTAGAGATGGTACGGGCTACCACAGAGAAATTGCAAATCATACAGGAGTGAATGGATACTGCACAGAGAATAATGAAGTCTTATGCTGACATGATACGGAGACCTCTGGAGTACGAGGATAGCCAACACGTCTCTCTACAGGTCTCAGGTCGATTAGGTTTGCAGAGATTTGGTCAGGGCAACAAGTTATCTCCGAGGTTCATTAGACCCTTCTAGGTCCTTAGAAGAGTTGGTGAGGTGGATTAGTGGTTATCTCTTCCACCTCAATTTCACCAGGCGCATGACATCTTCCACATATCCCAGATGAAGAGATACATGCATGACCAATCACACATCATCAGCCACCACGAGTTGGACATCGATGATGGGGAGACATTTGCGGAGGTTTTAGTGGAGATTTAGGATCGACAGAAGACATTCCTTCATGGGTGGTCAATTCCTTTAGTTCGCATTCGATGGCAGTACCGGAAACTCCAGGAGAGCACATGGGAGCGGGAGGCTCAGATACATGCTTAGTAACCGAACTTTTTTTCATAGTTTTTGTGATGTGGATTTCAAGGACACAAAGCCCTGACGTGGGCAGAATGTAAAGACCCCGAAATTCTATGAAATTATTTTAGTATATGGTAATTTTATGAGTACGTGTAAATTGATGGTGCGTGATTCCAAATCCTGGAGTTCCTGGAATGAATTTTGAGCTTTTTTCGGGCACATTCAGTAAACATGCAAGTGGTTTATTGTAGATTTTGAACAGATTTTCTGAATTCAAATTCAAGGGCACCGTTGAACTCACAACACTGATATTTTATTAAGAATACCTTCACAATGACGACAGTTGGTCGAGGGTAACAGCTATATTCTCAACTTCTTGTGGAAGAATAGAAAAATAAAAATGTTTAACAATTTTTATTTTTATTATAACCTCCTTTGATTTATGTAAGTGGGGACCATGAGAGTTTAAATTCTCCAAATTATGAATTCAATTTGGGGACCACTCGACCATAAACTCCTCATTTAATGAGGAACATTAAATGGGAGGTTACACAAGAAGTGTAACCACCCATTTAATGTTCATTTTTATTATTTGATTTTAATGCCATATGTTATGATCTTATAATATCTCCTATTCTTGGAGTTCAATTTTGGGTTGGCAAAGAACTTCCTTGGTGGGAGAAAGATTTCCAATGAAGACCAAATTCCATTTAAGAGTGATTATCCAATGAACTGATGAACGTGCTTGGGATCGGAGGCATGTGGCGGCTATGACGAATGACAACATCTTCCACTTCTTCCTCGTTCCAACATGAGAAAGAGAATGAGGTGGGGGGTTTTTTGTTGTTTTTTCATGGTTTGATTTGATTAAATCCTCTTGATCTGACTACTACCGAACTATTGCGAAGGGTGTGGGACAAATGAACATGGCTCGATCCCTCTATTGTTAACCATGGATGTTATATCCTACGTTGTGGAGAATGGTGGTTGGTGGTGGAAGGTCAGCTGCACGATGAGGTGGGGGTGCGCGTCTGTGCCACCCGACGAGCAGGGGCTACCGCATTTGCTGCGGTGATGAAGAGGAATATGGCTGATGTTCAGCCGACCACGGAGAGGCAGATCACTACACACCACTGTTGGAGAAAGGGGTAGTGTCCCTCTTGGTCGTGGGGGATGGATGAGGCAGCACCAACATGCAGCCGGCTACGGAGCAACAGCACACGACTGCATGGGTGGCATGTGCCCCCCCCCACCTCGCATGCGGCCAGACCAGGCTACGAAACAGGGCCGCCAAACATGGGCCAGGAAGTCCCTAGTGTGGGCCAGGCTAGACCCAACGGGTTTGACCGACCCGGACCGGGTCAGGTCCGCACAGGTCGGATCGGGCCGGGTTGGTCCGACAGGTACGAACCAGACCCAGATTAATTTTAAACCATTTTCCACTCTCCTGGCCATAAAAATGGCACTGGGCGTCCATTTGATGAACCTTCTATGGCGCTGGAATCCATAGAGAGAGTTGGTCCTTTTGGTATACACCACATGATATTTTTATAATGTTGTGGTGCAGTCGGGTTGGATTGAGCACGAATCCAATAGGGCCCTCAGAAATAATAGTCTAATAACTTATAGATCGGGCGTCTGATTGACACACTGTCTATTGAATTGAGACACCTATTAAATGACAGTCCTTTGGGAACTTCTTTGTGGATCTTCGTGATAGTTGGATTATCGAACAGTGGATTGAGGAGCGTACCCTTCCGAATACCAGCTAGCTTAGCCGTGAACCCTAGAGTTGGATGTAAATTTAGAATGGAATCCTTCATCGGTCTGTAATTGAGGATCCCACATGGATCCGCTCTCAGAATCCATGTTGGACTTCTGTAGGATCCCATGTTGGTCTTCTGTACAAGGATCATCTGTGGGTCTGACGATGTACTGGGATCCTATGTGGGTCAGACGATGTACTAGGATCCTATGTGGGTCAAATGATGTATTGGGATCATGTGTGAGACTGATGATGTACTCGGATTGTGTGTGGGTATGACGATGTACCTAGATCCTGTGTGGGTCTGATGACGTACTGGGATCTGGTGTGGGTATGATGATGTTCCTGGATCTTGTGTGGGTCTGTGATTTAGGATCCTTCGTGGGAATGCCTCTTAGTAGAGTAATACAATTTAGTATTTACATATAATAATCTCTATTGATTTACCTAAGTTATACCTGGTATGATCTGAGTCCTTAACTTTGTGGTGATACCTTTGTGGTATTCTTCTGTGTGGTGTACCTTTGTGGTACTTACCATCGTGCTGATACCATTGTGGTATTATTCTGTGTGGCGTACCTGTGTGGTACATTCCTTCACGGTGATACCTTAGTGGAATTATTCTGTGTGTAATACCTATGTGGTACTTACCTTCAAGGTATTCCTTTCATTGTGGAACAACTGAGCTTTGGGCTTTTGAGTTGGACTCCATGTTTTCCTCATGATTGAGAAGGGTGTACTTGATAACTTAGGTATATGTATGGGCATATACTTAAGTAGGGTTGTCAGTTGATTTCTGTATAAATGGTTTATCCATTGTGGATTTTGTGAGACCGTAGTGGTATTAGGGTCCCTATTGAGTATCTTTATACTCACCCATGCATGGGCTACACCCGCACCATGTTTTGTTTGGAGAAGATGATGGATTGCGCTGACCAAGGACGAGGGTACCCGTGCATGAGGTAGCTTAGAGGTGGACCATTGATGAGGTGTACTGTATAGACGACCATTAGAGATCAATACCTACCCTTCAGTTAGGATCCTTGGTGGGTGTACACATGAACTGTTCCAGTTTACTTGTACTTTTCAGTTTCATGGGGTCGTATTCTGGCCTTTTTTTCTTACTATACTCACACTTTTACTATACAGTTTTCTCATGTTCGTATATTGTTGTGTGCTTGGGTGCGTGTGTTTACAGGATATATAGGCAATGCCCTCCTAGTCCCAGGGAATATGCCTTTTGGTGCTAGTCGCCAGCCCCTGGCCTATGGAAGGAGGGCTTGAGGTAGTCACAGCTCGGGTCTCGGGAGACAGGTCGTGAAAAAACCATAATTTTTAGTAATTACAATTTATTCATAAAAAATTATTTTTCACCACAAATGATTTCATTTCATTGAAATGAATATATTCAAATATTTTACTATTAAAAAATGTATTTGAAAAATAAAAAAAAATTTATAAATAGGTATTTAAAAAAATTTATTAAGTTGAAGTTTTGAAAATTATCTAAAAAGTATAAATGTTTAATAAATAGTGAAAATATTAATTTTTATTAAAAAATAAATTTTCTGATAAATATTTTACATTTCCAAATTCAATTTTGGATTAGTTTTTTATTTTAAATATTTATATTTTATTGTTAATAATATAAATTTTCACTTATATACATGAATTTATAATAAATAATTTTTCATAAAATGTATATTTTTAGAAACATTATTATTTGATGTGTTTTTCTGGTTTTATAATAAATTCTATTATAATAATTCTATTTTTTCATCATGAATAATGTAATATATATGTGTAATCATTATTAAAATGTTTAGTAATTGGACCCATATTATTCTTGGACAATAAGAAAAGTAATTTCAGAAATTTTGGTTACCATCGTAATGTGAAATTCGGTTAATTAAGAGTAAAATATTTTAAGGACTATAAAATTCAATAATAAAATAAATAAATTTATTAAAAGTGTATTTTTTTACCAATATCATATTATATTCTAATTTATGACTATTTGAGGCTACATGGATCAGATTATGACAATTATAGTTTTTTACTAAAATAAATTTATAACATGCCACACATTGTTTTAATAAGAATAATATTTGAAATGTATTTATAATCCATAGGATATATTTGATTATAAATTGTATTTTTAAATATAAAGTATTTATCTTAATCATGGTAATTTATATTTATTTTTTATTATATTATTATTTATATTAAATTTGTACACAATAATGATGTACTAATTATTCAATTAACAAAGCAATAATACTAAATGATAATTACAATATTATGAATTTTTTTTTGAGATATTTAAGTTGATCCAAATACTTTAAAGATTATTAAGGCATTATAAGTATAATTTAAAATAATTGCATCAAATTTTACTATTTGTCTTGATTGATTAAAAGACAACGTAAAAAAATTTCAAAAATTTGAAAATAATGATATGTTATGTGATTTACATTTTATTAAATATTATAAAAATATTAAATATGAGAAAATGGGATAATACAAGGTAAACAACATCACCCCTATGAATTTATAGTCAATTTAGATACAATTTTATCTAGAATAGCCTTATTAAATTTTAATATTCTGGGAAATTCCCCGGACATCTCTCCCCCCTTATCAATACCACGACTCACCTCCCCTATTCCTCAGAACATAAAATCTTTGAATGTTGTCAAACTTATTGCAAAGATTCTCTTCCCAACTCTCCCCACATCTATGTGTTTATGGTCTCATGAAAAGACCAATTCCATGTTCTTCAAGGGGTACTTCAAAGATGTGATATTCAAGAGGTAGCATTTTGGAATTACCTATTCAAATTTCATTACATATTCTACATTATCCTCCATTATTTCATACATAAATGAATATGAAATCCATTATCATGTATATATTGGAATGTCATATTATAATGGAATTTAATTTATCCATCAAGTTTTTCTTTTCCACTTATTCAATGAAAGGAAACCATTTTCCAAATAATGGCAGTTAACTAGGTATAGGGATAACTATAATTCATTTTCCATTACATCGATCATGGTAGGAATAACAATATTATTATGGTTAAGAAATATTTTATTATGTATTTTATATCATATTTTATTTTAAAAAATAATAAATAAGCATAATATTAAAGTAAATGAAACAAATTTATGATGGTCGGAAAAACTAAAAACTAAAGTAAACAATTATCATTATTAGTTTATCAAATGTATAATTCACGTGTCAGAATAAATAATATCTGGGACCATTTAAACTTTAGGAACTATATTAATACCATTTAATTTCACATTTATAGTAGTATTCAAATTCAAAAAAATCATATTTATTCACAATTGAACTGACCATGGAACCATGAAACAAACACTCTCGGAATGAAGAAATTGATCTTCATAAATCATCTAAATTGACATAAATAAAAATTATTAAATAATAATAAATAAAAACTATTTGGAAGTGGTTTTCAATTAATCAATCAATAAATTTATATTTATTATATAAGGCATTATTATAATGTTCAAAATGCATTCATATGTAATATAAGGGATCTCTCTAAACCTCATAATTTTATTTCAGTTACCCTATTCTCTAACTGAATAAATTAATCTTTTAATAATTTTAACGTACAAATATTATATTCGTTGTATATGTACAACACGAATTTATGTGTCTCAATTTATCTTTCTTTGGTGTCTAATTTCATTCTTTATAATGTTGCCTTCTTAGATACACACCATAAGTAAACTCAATTAAATAAACTTCTCTATTTTATACACATCTTAATGTACACTCCATAAACTATTTCAATCCCCAATTTTTTTTAAAAAATCACTCAATTTATCAGGGAAAATGAATTTTTTTTCATTTCTTATTTTATGTATCTAATTATGATTTAATCCTCTTCAAGGAATATTTATTATTTTATTTAAAAACTCCATTAAGTGGAACATTTATAATGTTATATAATCATTATTTTTAATTATTTAACTTCTATTGAATATCATTCTTTGTGATATATTTTTAGATATGTTTAAAAAATGTCAAAGAATAATTAAAATCCATTCTTTCAGTGGTACCATTATGATATGAAAATCATTTGTTACTTATGTAATGATTATGAAAACAATTTCCTTGTATGGGTAAACCTTATATTTTTTCATTTGTTTGTCTTGTTATGTGGAACACATTTGAATATAGATTTTATGATTGGTAGTCCATGTTAAAACTCTAATGAATTTAATAATGATTTAGTTTCACGAGATGTTTTGTATGGGATTATGGAGTATAGCTAATCCATTTTAGGACTATGTCCACCATGTGATATAGTGTTGGTAGTTCTCCCTGACTCAAGTTTATATCATGTTATATGTTTCCACCACATTCTTATATTTCCATGATCATTTAATTTCATGTTTCATATTTAATTCATCCATATAATTACTCGTGATCAATGAATTTATGTTACCACGTTCTTCTTTATAACACTCATGGTATTTTTTAATCCCACGTATGTCCCCTTACTGGTATTTTTAGGTCATCCCTTATGTCTATATGTTCCCTAGGTTATTTTATCATGTTATAGGTTCTCAAAGGTATTCAGGAGTTCATTATAGAGATCAATAAAAATGCATTCTATTATAGTTTCATATTTTATATTCATTTACCTAGTCTTCCAAAGACACTAGTATTTTTTATCCTTTTATTGTATTTTGATGATAATTATTCTTCATATAATGTAATAATATATGAAAAATTCTTGGGTGTGTATTGACACTCTTTTATAATTTATGTTTTTATATGAAGATGAACATTGTGAGTTGGATCATGGATATCCCTATGTATTCATACTTGAACTATATGTAATTGATAAATAGTGATGTTGAACACCTGTGGGTGTGGTGTTACATAATACATTAACAAGAACCAATAATATATTCCCATAAATATCAATATACACAATAATTTTTTTATTAATCTATCCATAACCCAATATAAAAATCGTAAAAATTAAAAACATGTAAATATATAATACATATCTTATAAGAATCACAATGTATAGATAATCTACTATTATATCCAACTATAGGACATAAAGAACTATGACCCTAATCTACGTGTATTCTATCTTGAATTAAGTAACTATGAGTTTGATTTTGGTATTAACAATCAAAAAATATGAAAACCTATTTAAAAATATTATAATTGATTCTCTACATGTGTGGATTTTATTCTTATAGAATTTTGTGTGAAACTGATTTTCCATTACAGTAACCCTGGGAAAGGAATATAAAATTCAAAAGAAATAATGAATAACATAAATTAGTCATTATAATACCAAAAATTTCATTGTTCCCTTGTTTTCCATGTTATACTAAAAGTTAAATCACTAGTTTGATTTTAGAATATAATTATTGTAACATGACTTCCTCAAACCTAGAGTACTATGTGGGAAATAAACGTATGATTAAATGAAAAACATTATCTTTGTTTACATTAGAAATATAATTTAGTTATATAATTTCTATTGTGTTAAATTTATATGGAAATACTTTACCATTATAAAGAATATGTAAACATGAAAAAAAATCTATTTCAACTCTCTGTAGTCATCTTTGTCGATAAATGATAGACAAGTAAAGTAAAAAATTTATAAACTATGTCTTAATAATAAATCATGAATAATTTACAAATAAAAACAATAGAATAATGTATTATCCTCCACAAACCCCATCATATGAAGACCCCTCATAATTAATATTATTAATAATATTAAAAATATTTTATGTCTGTTTCATTTCACTGAAATATTATCATCATCAAAATGAATGAGGGAATATAATGACTATGATAAAATAATTATATATTTTAAATAAAATAATATCATCAACAATGAATTTAATTAATTTATTTGAAAAATTACACATCATCATCCTAACTATTCTATATTTTAATTTTAATTATTTCCTTTAAATCATGTCGCCGGTGTGTTAACTCAAGAATAGAAGCCTCCCATGTGGTAAAACGGTATAATTGAAGAACTAAACATGGATGAAGGATTTTAAATATGCATCAAATAGTTGGATGAGGAAATGTTTTGAATAAAATGGATTTAGAGTCTTAATTAGTGGCCTCATGAACCTCATTCTTCCATTTTGATTTACAAAATATTGGGTCATCCCTAGGGTACATCCCAGATGGAACAACGAACCCTCGATATATGTATTTATAACCAATATATTATTTAATAAAATTATTTTATCAAACCTTATTACCACAATAATTTGGATTTGAAAATTCCATATCATCTCAATTTTCCAATTACAGATTTTAGATATACTCATGAATTCAGTGGTGTAATGTTTTCTATTATGAAAAAGGGTAACATTCAAATTCACATAGCATTTCATTACGTTATAAGAAGAAATATTCAAATGATTTATCAACCAAAACCATCACATACCTTCATCTTTTTCTATTTCAATTGTTTTTTCCTCATATAGTGAACCAAAAATATTATTTATTACTTTTCAATCAAATATTAAGACCCCTAAAAAAGAGAATATTTGAAACTATTATGATCATATATAAATTATATCCACCATTAATAAACTCATACCACCATTTTCATGGATTATTGGGTTCATCATGATCATAACTCAAATTTTTTATATGGGGGACTATGCAAGTCAATAAATAGAGATATTTAATATAAAATGATGACATTTATTTTAAGCATGTATATATAGGATGTCCCTATAATAATATATTACTCCATCAAAATTATTGTTTCTCTAAGGAGGACTATTTGAATTTTTTTAATAATATGGACGAATTTTCGTGAATAATAGTATATAGATGTTTTCATAGCATTTAACATTAATGAAAAATAATGAACATAGAAAAATATTAATGGGGTTGGATTCAATGAACTACATCTCATAAAATATGCATATTGTGTACCTTGATAATAGATTTAAACTGTTTTAGTCACCATAAGATAAAATAACCAAACTATATTACCATGATAAAAATTTAAATTATAGATTATTTTTAATTTCTTTCAATTATTTTGAATTTATTAAATGCCATTAATATTACAACTATTTAGACAATAAACAAAAATAAATCCTTGATAAAAATCCCTTTCTAATTTTTAGGGGAAATATTTCCTTCTCAATTCAATAATTCGTTTAAAATATTTATAAAGTTTAACGTTTTATAGACATAGATGTCCATAATTGTCGTTATTTCAAAAAATTATCATGATTATTAATTAAATAATCAAGTAATTCAAATTAAAACATATGAGAATCAATGAAAATAATTGAAATTTGATGAAAACATATTTGTATAGGATCATTAACTTTTCATAAATAACTCATGATAATATATACCATTAATCATTATAATTTCTCATCCTTGAAATGAATATAATGATACCCCCAATCAAGTCATCGTAACTACACTCTTCCATCGGTTAAAATTATTCTTCACAAAAATATGTCATCTAAAATTTCAATTTGATTGAGTTTGAAATTTAAATATAACTTAATGGAAATAAATAATAATTTTTCAATTTATTATATAGATCAGTATATAAATATGAAATTTATCAAAAATTAAGCTATGTATGATAGAACTCTACAAAATCAAACACCCTTAGCTAGTTATAATTTTTTTTAATTTCATAAATAAAAATTATAATACGTTGGAGAATAATAGATTAGGTACAGTTAAAAAATACTATAAGACTCTCCCACATTGGATCTCTCACACTGATGACTGTTCATGATTAATAATCACTTATTTAGACTTCAATATGACATCATATAATTGGATTACCATTTAGAATTAATCATCTAAAATGATAAATCAAGGAAAACATAATGACATATCCCCATGAAATGATTCTAATTGTTTCTGCGACCACACCTACATAAATCAATTTATAAAAAATCCTAAAATCATAAATAATTATCTTATAATGATCATTGTTCATCAACCCACAAATCCAAAATCATTTACACCATCCTACATACATATAATATTTATTATATAAGAATTCACCACACATTTTTATATTATATAAGCCAACAAATCAGATACACTTTCAAAGAGGTAGTAATTTAACTCAATCATATCTAGATGTTCTAAGACATTGAGAATATATTTTGTATCTATATACTGAACATATATCTCAATAAAAAAATGAAATTTATACATTCTGAAAATATAATATCATCTATAAACAGGAATGTTATACCAACAATGGATCCTTGTGAAAAAAATGATTCACAAATAGTTGAATATTTCATCTAATCCGGATTAATCCCATTAATCCGAGTTTATTTTAAAATTTATAATTTTATTTCCTAAAACCCCAAAGCTAAAGAACCTTATTAGTATAATAAGATTTCTAATAGATAAATCAAAAATACTACACAATATCATTATTCACCCAAAACCTAATAATTTGTAAAAAATGAAACTAACACATCCAAATCAATTTTAATACATATTCATAAATTTATTCCTTAAAAATCATGCCAAATTATTGGTAAATGTGATATTATTATAATGTTTTTAGTGGGAAACTCCATTGATGAATATTTTTATAGCTATAAATACATTATGATTCAATTTTTTAGGATTATATCAAACTCCCAATTATTATTATTAACCCAATGAAATTTGAAACCTTCATTTATAATTTTTAAAATTATAATATTCAATATTTTTTATAATCCACTAGCTTCAGCATGTAGGCTCTAAAAAAATTCATCAAGAAAAAACACATAATTATTTTCTCATTAAGAGAATATATATAAATCATCAATGAAATTTTAATTTTTCTTTTAAATGAAAACAAATGTAAGGAAGGAAATTATGGACCCCTAAAATGTTTTTTGAAAAGAACATCATAATATACAATTCACTTACAGTTTAGTGGTAGGGAACAATGATGGTGATACACTATGTACAGATCTATCGTGTGACCATTCATTTCAAATAATTATGAATTCATATTTCCATCATTATGGATTTGTTTAATCCATACATCATATCCCAAAATCCATTAACATTATCCCATTCTGTATATAATTTTAAAATAAGTAGTAGAAATACCATAAAATATGCACTCTGGCATCATTGAACCAGTTTCATTATAAGAAACGGGGATTCCAATATTTTATTAGAGTTAAATGATTGTAAATATGTGTTTTTATCTTACATTATAAATATCTTTGAACAATGAAATCTATGGATCATAGTAATATCTAACCCCAATTATAATGAAATCCCCACTCTTTATATAAAACCACAAACATATATACCATCAATGTTAATATTGAATCTGATTACAATCATTATCAATGAAATCCAGTTACCTAGACCACTCTTTCCCACATTTGTATTATGATATATAATATATAATGTAATATTTTAGTGAAAACCCAGTTCGATAATGATTTATCAAGGTAATAATATTGTTGAAGTTTCAAAAATAAAGTTATTTTATATGGTAATTCCTGAAGTAAAATAGATTGTGAATTTCCTCGTGCATGGTTATAAAAATGATCAAATAGTTATCTAAGAGGAAGGAATTTCGGATGCGATCTCCATAAATGAACATATTAAACTGAGACAAATCCCTAATAGATCATAGGTGGGTTTAATTCTCCACCAAAAAATTGCATATGTGGTGTCATATATTAAGTAATGGGATAACAGTTAGTTGAAATGAATAATTAATTGGAAGGAAATAATTATTTTTACACCATACTGTGATTAAAATTTTGGATGAAAGACTATAATGCCATAATATCATTTCTTATTGATTATAATCCTATTGAGAATGGTCTATAGGGATGATGACATATCTATTGAAATTGTTGGACATAATATTGGTAAAAATATAAATATCTTCCTATTAATAATAGAGATATAGTTAAACACATCATGATAAATAATTTCAAGAATAAAATAATTTATCCAGAGGAATTCAACACCATATCTAATGGTTATTATTTTGTGGGAAACTGATAAAAATATAAGAACACACATTCAATTGAATTTCCATTGGTAAATTCCCCAAATCTAAATAATCTATTTTGGAATGGTCTAATATGATGAAAAGATAAACCAGAAGCTCTCCCAAATATAATACATGAATCAAATGTTTTTATAAATGTCATTAGTATCCTTCTCATATTTATATTTTATATACAAGGCTTATACGGAATGACCTATAATAGCCTCCCAATTATGATTCTCTAGGATTTTTTTCATGGATCCCCTAATTTTAATTCCATCAGAACATTGCCTTTCATATGTCTTCCTTTGTGATCACAATAATAAATGTTATCTCATCCTTGTCCTTTTAAACCCCATTAATTTTTTTAGTACAATTTAAATGTTATCTAAACATTAATTCGGTACTGAAATGGTAAAATGTATGTGAATTATAATTAATGAAGGACATTTTTTAATGATATAATTTACCATAAAAGTATTGTATATGATTTTTCTATTTGTCTATACAACCAAACAAGTTGATCACATGAGCATTAAAGTTATCGATGTGTATTCTCCCTGTATAGAGGGGTTTGCCTATGAGTTTTATAAATAAATTTACATGAGAGGCCAATTTGGCTAATAATTGTTTTCAATACAAAAAATTGAAGTTATTAATCAAATAAATGAATGTTTTGATTGTATTTTATTTTTGGATACTATATCATTCATAATCCTATAGAAGAGATGATTATTCTCGATGGATATACTACTACATTTTGATACCAATAACAAAATATATGTATAATGTGATTGTGTCATTACAGTAGTAACATACAGTCCATTGAAATATTTTGATAAACTACATTGGATATTGTTTTTCTAATACATTATCTTTTCATAATATGGAATTTCAAAAAGATTTGGTGTGAGGAGATTCGTCAGTCTCATGGAAAGGGAATATATAATTAAACTAAAATTCATACCCACATGTTAACTATTATTTCATATGTTTCATTATATTTTAAAATAAATATTACAAATAAAATATCAACTTTTTCTATATCCACATAACCAATGAATATTTTCCATATAAACTGTTGAGTCAAAAGTTCTCTTTTGACTTCTATATTTTGTTTTGTAAATCACAAATCTTTTTTTAATCATATCGTACTGGCCCTATCAATTGTATCGTATTGACCCTGTCAATCGTATTGTACTAACTCTGTCAATCGTATCGTACTGACTCTGTCAAACGTATCGTACTGACCCTGTAAATCGTATCCTACTGACCCTGTCAATCTTATCATACTAACTCTGTCAATTGTATCGTACTGACTCTATCAATCGTATCGTACTGACTCTATCAATTGTAATCATACTGACTCTGCTATTCATATTTTCATTACTTGTTTTGGTACTTAGTAAAAAATTCTTCTCATATTAATCGTACTATTGTTTATCATCTTCATATATCTTGTTTTAACCAATACGATGTCGTTGAGTTAGTTACAAACTAATCAAAACGATATCATGATTTCTGTTTCAATATGACCGTTATGATTCCAGGTGTCCAAGTCCCTCTGAGTTTTTCGGATAAATATGACTGTTGGAGGCAAAATGACTGTTGGAACCTGAGGCCTAAAAATAGGAGGTCATTTCAAGCTGAAAGGAGAATAACGAAGGACTTTTGGAACAACTGTGAAACTATACTTCTATCAAGTTCTAGAGAGAGACACTTTGACCTCTCTCATCTGCTTTTTGCGTCCGATCATTGTATCAAGGTATTTCAAGTAATTGAAAGAAAGAGGTGTCGATTACCTACAAAATCGAGGGCTTCCAGGGATAGGCAGATGGACGGTCTGATCATTGTATCGAGGGCTTCCAGGGATAGGCAGACAGACGTTCCGATCATCATATCGAGGGCTACCGAGAACAGGCAGACAGACGTTCCGATCATCGTATCGAGGGCTTTCCACGGTTTTCGTGAGACATACCTTTTATCCGAGGTGAAAGGATAACCCTTATCTTTGGGTCAAAAGAATTGTAATACTTTTACTTTCCCGCTGCTGCTTGTATTAGAAAGGAATTTGTATTGTTTCCTTTCTTCATTACATATTCAACTGTAATTTTTTCAATTACAATCATTCTATTATATATTGTATCGATTGATTCTATACGCTTTAAGGTAGAATCATTCATCGTTATATTACTCCGGTTGTTTTGTTCATCTCAAATACAATTGTTTTAATTTTTATTAGTATTACATTACATAATACCATTTATATTCAATACAATTGTGGGTGTTTGTATGTGTATTAGTTTAAGACATTTTAAACTAATCTCTTATGTGTTTTAAATACAAAGTTTTTAAACCTAAAAGTCACCCTCCTCTTGTATTGTTCCATATAATAAACTTATACATATACTTATTTGATCCAACAATTGGTTTCAGAGCAAGTTTTCCACTGATTTTAATTACTAGACTTATTTCTTTCATATTACTATTTTCAACTACTTACTACACTAATGTATGGAGTGGAAAAGTTTATTGTTTTTAGATGGCAAGAATGAAAATTGGGTCAATAGGCAATCTGAATCCTTCTTGACCACCTATATTTGATGGAAATGACTATGTGTATTGGAGAGATCGTATAAAGACATTCGTTATCAATACTAGTGTAGACAATTTTATTATGCTTACTGGAGGTTACAAGATTCCTGACAATGAAGTCAGTACTTTCACTAACCAAGAGAATCAAGAATATCAACTGAATAACAAGGTACACAATACTTTATTATATCCTATGACCAGGAATATATACAGTTAGATATCTTCATGTGAAGCTGCCAACTGTATTTGGAAGAAATTAGAAGTCACACATTTTGGTACATCCAAGTTTATAGAAACAATAAGAGCAATGCTTCGAGCCGAGTATCATAGATTTTTTTTCCTTATGGAGAGCTAGTATGTAATGTGAAAAAAAGATTTATGACAATCGTCAACAGCTTAAAATCTATGGGAGAAAAGGCCTTGATTATGAAGCTCTAGTTGATAAGATTATAGATATAATGCCAAATGAATGGGAGTCAAAAAGGACAGCTATTGATGAGAATAGAAAAGTTTCCCAGATTACTCTTGATGAATTTTTTGGAACTCTTTTACAGCACGAGACAAGAATGAAGAGAGATGCAGATTTCAACAAGAAGAATAATGGGAATTGGATGTGTAGCCTTTACATCTAAAGCTAAAACACCTGAAAGGATTACAATATCCAAAGCCAAGAAAGTTGTTTTATCAGAATCAAGTGATAGTGATCACATAGATAATGAGTTAGCCAATCTTGCTCGAAGGATGAACAAGATTGTAGAAAAGAATGATTTCCAATATAGATTCAAAAAGGAAGATTGAAAGGATACGAATGATTCAGAGGTATCTTGAAATGAATGTAATAAAATAGGGCATATAAAGCCTAATTGTCCTTTACTGGAGAGAAAAGACAGAAAAGTGAAAATTTCTAAATGAAATAAGAAAAGGTATTACAAGACAAAGACAAAGAAAGTCGTAAAGGAAAATGATACCTGGAGTGCAAGTGGTAGTGATTTTTCAGACGATTCTTCAGAATATGAGTCTTCAGGACAGAGAGATATTGGACTTATAGCCAGACTACCAATTGAAGATCATTGTCTCATGGCTAAGGTACACAATTTTGAAGCTATTACAAATGTCTATTTAAATGAAAATTATACTGATAATGGATTTTATGAATCGTCAAATGATGAATCTTCATCATCTGAAGATGATACATTACCTTCTTTTGAAGAGGTGTCTAGATTTTCTAAATTACTTGAAAATGAAAATTCTAAACTCGAGAAGAATCTTGAGAAAGAAAATTATAGAATTACAATTTTGACTAAAGAAGTGTCAGATCATTCTAAGGATCTTGATGTGAAAACTTCTGATTTTGAAAGCATTTTAAAAACCCTTGAGAATGTCAAATCTGAAAAGGATAAACTTTATATGGACCTGGAAACTTGTTTTCAAAGAAAAATGTTTTAGAGCCTAACTCTAGTTCAAAATCAAATGTTTTGGAAAATAAGTATTTGGTTTTAAAATTAATGTCAGAAATTTTTTCCTTGAAATTTTTTTTGTCAAACATAACTCATGGAAAGGAAAATTTTGACAAGATGTATTCTCAAATTAGACCTTTGAGAAATCGTTCTGTTCTTGGTTATACTTATTCCAAACCTGTTTTTAGTAATAACTATTTTGTTCCTCAAAAAACCGCTTTTTGTTCTAAGTGTCAATGTGGTGGACACTGGAGAAGAGATTGTTCTCTTAACAGAACTCAATCTTTAGGATTTCATAAAGCTCATTATTCAAACCAAATGAGGATTCCAAAAATTCTTTTATCTAACCCTTCCGGATCCAAACAAGTTTGGATTCCAAGAAACTAATTGTTTCTTTTTCTGGAAAATGAGAAGTGTACCAAAAAGAATATTAGGTACATGGATAGTGGTTGTTCTCGACACATGACTAGAAACAAAGATCTCTTTGAAAAGGTTATCAAAACAAAAGGTGGAAAAGTTACATTCTGAGATAATGGTCAAGGAACGATTGTTGGTATAGGTAATATTGTTTTTCTTGGAAAAGTTCTTTTTTCAAATCTTTTGTTTGTTAAGGGTCTTAGGAACAATCTCATTTGAAAAAGTCATTTATGTTATGACGGTTACCTTGTGAATTTTAGAAATGATAAGTGTATAGTCAACAATTCCAAGGATGCGTTCATTCTATCTACTCGTAGGTAAGAGAATGTTTACAATATTATCTTAGAAGACCTTAGGAGCCAAAACTTACCGTGCTTAAGTGAAATAGAAGACCAATCATGGCTATGAAATAGAATACTAGGACACTGTAATCTAAGAAACCTTAGTAAACATTAAATGAAAAGACTTGTGAAGGGACTACCGGACCTTAGATATGATTCATCAAAAGTCTGTGATCCTTGTCAATTTGGCAAGAAACATAAATCTATCTTTAAATAAATTAATGAATTTTCAACTTCTAATGCATTACAGCTAGTACATATGGATCTTTTTGGTCCTACAAAAACTGGAAGCATTGGAGGAAAATACTACGTATTTGTTTTAGTTTATGACTTTACTAGATTTACATGGGTCTACATTCTCACAAAGAAATCTGAATCCTTTTCCTATTTCAAAACTTTTAGAGCCCAAGTTAAAAATGAGAAAAACCTACCATTGATAACTATTCATAGTTATCATGGTGGTGAATTTCAAAATTCAGATTTTGAAACTTTTTGTAGTAAGAAAGGTATTACTCGCAATTTCTCAGCTCCAATATCTCGTCAGCAAAATGGTGTTATTGAAAGAATAAATTGTATCCTTCAGGAAATGACTCGAACCGTGTTGAGTGAATACTCAATTGCTAAGCACTTCTGGGCTGAATCTGTTAGTACTTCCTATTATACTATAAATCTTGTTTTAACTAGACCATTTCTTAATAAAAAAACCTTATGAGTTATGTACTGGCCGAAAACCTATTGTTTCATACTTCAAAGTTTTTCAATGAAAAGTATTCATTCAGAATACAAAAGATAATCTTCACAAACATGCACCAAAATCTGATGAAGGAATATTTCTAGGTTACTCCACAACTCATAAGGCTTAAAGGGTTTTCAATAAAAATACTTGTACTATTGAGGAAAGAGTACATGTAAAATTTGATGAATCTATTCCTTTTGGTTTCAAATTATCCCAACCTTTTTCCTCAGATGTGTTTTCAGAAACTTATTATCAACCTTTGATAGAAGATCCTTCTGATAAGGAAAATATTCAAGAAGATACTTCTGAAACATTTACCACGGAATATTTTCTACCATATCTTGATGAACAGGTTTTACAAAACCCTAATCAATTGTTTCTTAGGAATCATCCCAGTGATTACATCATTGGTGATGTAAATCAACCTATAAGGACCAGAAATTCTTTAAGAAATGAAGTAGAACATATTGCTTTTCTTTCCCAATTTGAACCTAGAAGTCCAAGTGAGGCCTTAGATGATGATGATTGGATCAAAGCAATGCAAGATGAACTAAATGAATTTGAGAGGAATCAAGTCTGTACTTTAGTTGATAGACCTAAAGAAACAACTGTAATTGGTGTAAAATTGGTTTTCGGAAACAATTGGGATGAAAATGGAATCATTTTAAGAAATAAACCAAGACTTGTTGCTAAGGGATATAATCAACAAGAGGGAATAGACTTTGAAAAAACATATGCTCCTGTATCTAGACTTGAATCTATTCGTATTCTATTAGCCATTGCAGCATACTTTAATTTCAAACAATTTCAAATGGATGTAAAATGTGCTTTTCTAAATGGTTTTGTTCAAGAAGATGTTTTTGTCGAACAACCTCTTGGTTTTTAAGACTTCAAATATCATGATCATGTTTTTATACTTACCAAGGCTATATATGGTCTTAAACAAGCCCCTAGATCATGGTATGATAGACTTACCAGATTTATTTTACAAAACAATTATACAAAATGTACAACATATCCAACCCTTTTGATAAAAATGGTAAATAAAATTGTTTTGATTGTTCAAATCTATGTTGATGACATCATATTCGGATCAACTCAGAAATATTTATCTGATTATTTTGCAAATTTAATGAAATCTGAGCTTGAAATGAGTGTGATGGGTGAGTTAACTTTCTTTTTAGGTTTTCAAATTTCTCAAAAACCAGAAAGAACTTGTATATCTCAATACAAGTATATAAAAGATTTACTCAAAAAGTATGGTTATGACAAGACTAAAAGTATTAACACACCAATCAGTACCAATAAAATATATCTTGAGATAATAATACTTATTTGGAATCTAAAAAATTAATCATCAGAATTATAATTATTGAATACTAAATAATACTTTAAACAAGAAATAAAATGTTACTTTAAAAATTATGGTGATGAATTTCTTTGACCGAACAATTTAATCCAAATTTTATTTCATAGATATAGTTGAAAATCCTCATGAACACAATATAAACATTGATCAAGTTCACATGAAGGGGTGATAAATATAAACTGTATAGTGATCCAAAGAATGAATCTATCCCATATATAAACATGTAATTATATTCATGGTCAATAAAGAATTTTTAAATTAATCCAATAATATAATCCTATCAAAATCAATGTCAATATTCATAGTTTATTTCATCATTATGATAAACATGTCCCACTATAATAATTCAAACAATGTGTTAATAATAAACAAATAACATAATCATTAAATTATTTTCAATATATGAACACAAGATATTATGTCCCCTAATACTCCATCATGAACCCTAGAAATTAGACAAATTCCTCTCATTTAGCCCACAGTTACCCAAACATGGGTAATAATAATGAAAGGCTATCCAGATAATGATCCTAGTGTGGATTTGAGATAATTTTTCACCTTTGTGGATTATATTCATGTAACATTATATGTCCCCACTATTCTCCCCCAACAACATCCACTAGATGTAAAATGATTACACTACAATAGTTATCTTAATTAATATTAAATTATGATATATAACACCACATATCAAACCTTTACCATGTTTGGTCGATAACCATAAAATTGATGATATAGCTATCATATCAGAATTACCTAGTTATGATAATTTTATGATGAAAGCAATTTATATGGATATATATTTTACTATGCATAAATTCCAAAATCATCAATAATATTATATCATGAAAAATATATCAAGTACAAAATTTCTAGATTATCATAACAATATAATTACAACTATCCTTTAGAAAAAAAGACTTATAAATTAACGAATATGTTCATAAACTCTTCACAATCATATATAGGATTTTTAGAATCAATAATGACGTAAATATTTATTGAATCTTATCCCTTGAGTTTATAATATCTAATTCCTACATTAAAATTTTACATCATAACTGAATCTTCATTAATAATGTTCATATAATTTCCCACCAGTCATAGTAGGTTAACAAAAAATATAATTCATTTCAAGTGACTCTAATGTATATCATAAAAAATCAAGTTATAACCATAAAAAAATATACACCATTAATATGAGAAGTTATTTTTTACACATATGTGAAATCCACATCATCACTACATTATGTCTATAGAATAACTTCTAAAAACCAATATCATCATCATAATCATTTGACAATGATATATGAAGTATTCCAACACACACACACACACATATATATATATATATATATATATTAATTCATCAATATAATCCCACATGCTATATTTGGATGTAAACATGTTAAATTATGCCAATACACATTTCATAATATTCAAAATATGTTTCTATTTCATCCAGTTGATTAGAAAGTGAAAAATGAAATTTTCATTAATTGATTTTGAGTCCCTAAACACCCCTATGAACAATTCAAACCTCAAATAACATTGGGGTTCTATGTGCAATCACCACACAACATATTGTTCCCCCAAATTCATTAGTCTATCATTAACATCAATTCAATAAAGATTGATATGGATATATTTTATGACTATTAGGAAACATATTTAATTTTATTTAGTTTTTTAAAATTTAAAAATAAAATTATTAATTATTAATTTACTCATTTGTTGTTTTTTTGTTAAATTGATAAATTTGTTATCTATAAATATTAAAATGTTCTTTATTCCGTAATTTTAGTCATCTGGTTAATTTTTAGATGATAGATTAATTTTAGGGTTATTTGTGTTGGGAAACTATTATGTAATTCTTTTAATTAATGATTTTATGAATAATTAATTTATCATACATTTCAATTATATATTTCTTTTCAATAATTAAGATTACAATTAAATTTTGATTATTATTTCAAAATATTAATTATATTTTTTGTGATTATATTCATTCAATTAATTAAAATTTTATTTACATTTTTTATTGAATTTAATTAGTTAATTTATGTTAATTATTTAATATTTTCTATAACGAATTTATTAATTAGTGACATTGAATTATAATTAAATACTTCAAATATATATTTTGGTACCTTGTTTTTTTTAATTAATTTCTCTTGTTTTTAATATAATCAATTTTATTTTAGTTTTTAAATTTTTTCAAATCATTCAGTAAGAATCTAAAAAAGTGTTTTGTTATGTTATTAATTATTTAAAAAATAATGTTTTAATTAGATATTTTTTCTATGGATTAATTATTCAATAATTTAGTTTTGTTTTTCGTTATATCTCTAGAAACATGGCCATACAACCATGAAGATTCAGGTATTCTAATCCTCAATAGACTACATAGATGATTTCTATAGCTACACAAATAGCCATTTACTAGAATTCATCCTTGTATAAGAATTATCATACTACTATCACATAGAATATTTCACTACTAAATTCAAATACCTAACTATATGAGGGATCATTTACTCTATTATATAAGAAACCATATACTTGATTTAGTTCACATATTCCATATTCATGTACGCAAATGATTATCAAGAAACTTCTGATAAAATATTGAATTCACATTGCTCAATGGTAATGGGGAAACCCAATTTTTCCATCGAATATTGAGTTCAAATCATGTTTAAGTCATGGATGGGAAATATAGATAATCAACATAACCACCAATGATTAAAAATATAACCCCATCATTATTACAAATAACGAATGCTATTTGTGATGGTGATAATTCTAAAGCTGCCATCATTGATCAGGGTCATGCCCCCAAATTCAGCCACATCTCCCCATAAAATAAATTTATCTCGCATCATCATTTTCAATCTAATAAAATATATCATTCGAAATATATCCTCAAATAGTAGATGAATCTTGGCTTGATGGATCATTTTTACATCATAGATGGAGACAATAGAACATGATTTGGACTATGTTGGATATGAGTTGAGGTGTCAGGATGTCTGTCCTTGACCTAATGAAACATGATTTGAGATGATGTGGTACACCAATGAACTAAACATGGATCGGGATTATTATTTATAGAGGCTTTATAAGGAATCATGGATCAGTTTTAGATGAAAATTGACAGATTTTTTATCATGACCGACGTTATGGATGATAAAGAACATTCTCTAGCTGAACATGAGGACGTTTACAATTTATTGTTTGAAAATCCCAATTATATTGAAATGGTTCTTGATTCATTGATTAATGGAAAACTTAATTCCGTGTATGTAATGTTTCATAGAATGTTATGTTATGTTAAGGGATGTCGCAGCTTGATTCTGGGAATCCTCTTGTGGATAAGGATGAACTAGTTTGACCTGATGATGAATAAGATATTATTTTGGGATCCATAACGGTGAATTTATAAGAAAAAGATGAGTACATGTATGATGAATGAAATAAATTTTGTGCAAGCACCATAATGACTGAAGGATATAATTTCATGTGGATGAATACCCATAGACTAAGACTAAGGCATCATCAATTTGAGGAATATGGTTTCATACTATTTTTAACTAATGATTTATATTAAATTAATTTTTGTGTGCTTTAGACCGAGTTTTTCTAAAAGTTTTAAATATTCATGTATTATATGATGCTTTGAGGTTCTAGAATTTTAGTGTGGTTGAATCAATAAGGGTTTTGAATGATTTTTCTATTACTCTGTGTTTTGAAAATCACAAACACTCTATCTTAAGTAAAGTTTATTTTTCCCTAAAAATATATTATTAAGGAAAATTTTCCTTCCCTAAAGAAAATTATCCTTATCCTTGTCTTTATTGATCAATTTATAGTTTCTCTAAATCTAACCCTTTTTATTTCTATGTGAAAAACTCTATTTCACATCTAAATCCTGAAAATCCCATAAATACATGGTTGTAGGGTATTCTATTTTCATACTCTGAATTTTATGAAATTAAGAATCAGAATTCTCTAAAATTCAGACTCCGAACTCTCTAAAATTCAGACTTCTAATTCTATGAAATTTAGACGTCGAATTCTATGAAATTGAGACTCTGAATTCACTGAAATTCGGAGTTGGAATTCTCTGAAATACAGACACTGGATTTCAAACAAATTCAGACTCCAAATTCCTCATAATTCAGAATTCGAATCCCTCGTAATTCAGTATCCAAATTCCTGAAATATCACTCTCTTAATTACGGAAAATTATGACTCTAAATTCCATAAAATATTGACATCGAATTATTCAGAATTCAGATTCCAAATTCATTGGAATTCAGACTTTGAAATCAATAGAATTTAGATTATTAATTCCTTGGAAAACAGAATCCGAATATCCACAGTTTATAGTCTCCAAGTGTTCATTTTCATATAATCTGAACTTCATTTTTCCTTAGACATAAATAAATTTGTTTTGGTTAAGCATCCTTATTTTTCTCAAACATTTTATAGTTATGAAACAATCTCTTACAATCTCTTTCTAACAAACCATTGTTTGAGTGACACATGTACAGGTTCCCTCTGAGATTCAAGGAAAAATATTATTGTTGGAGGTGGGAGTTGACCATTTGAGAAGTTCATATAAATAAGTGCTCATTAGAGCAAGCACATAAATATGTTGATCACTCTAGATATTACATGCTGCTGAAGTGATTTCTAGAAAGAGAGACTATATTTCTTTTTCCATTCTAAACATATTTTTTAGCTTTCTTCGTGCGACTCTGATTATTGTTGTGTACAATCGAGGGCTTATGGGGATAAGAAGATAGAGGTTCCTACTACCTAAATGTTCAAGGACTTCTATGTATCGGAAGATAGAGTTCCCTACTGCCTTGAAGTTCGTTGGATTTTGGGAATAGCAAGACAAATTTCAATATTCCTATCGAGTGCCTACCCTATATGTGGTAAAGAAAGAATTTCATGAATGTATAAATCAAGGGACATTTATCAATTGTTGTTAGATACCCCACTCTTTTGGATAAATTATTTAATAATACTTA
Source organism: Viscum album (assembly GCA_963277665.1). Taxonomy (NCBI): domain Eukaryota; kingdom Viridiplantae; phylum Streptophyta; class Magnoliopsida; order Santalales; family Viscaceae; genus Viscum; species Viscum album. The sequence goes on from OY728159.1 coordinate 1,934,845,215, forward strand.
CATATTTTTGTTTCATGATTATTTCCACTGCAATATGATAAATAAATGAAAATATAACTATATTTTACTTCCTCTTACTTTTATGTACTCTGATAATTAAGAACATATACACTTTAAGGTAGAGTCGTTTTCTTGTTAAATTATCCTCGGTTTCATTTTTGGAACCATATATCCATAACATAGAAAGACTGTAGAACTAGAATAGTTTTTGTGAACTAACCTTCTTTAACCTTGTTAAACATTTTTTTCCTTAAGGTTAACAATGAATGTTTTTATATATACAATACACCCCTCTTGTATTTGAGCATCTACATCATTATTCTGATCCTACAATTTGTATCAGAGAAGGTCTCTGAAATACTTATATTCACATATTAGTTTTAATGATAAAGTAATCATTATTATAAATATTTCCCAAGATTAGGACTTTGTATCCTTTCTTACAAACTTTTTCAATTGACAAGTTTTTGTGGAAATATTTTTTCTTTAATATATAATGAATGAATGTTGGATTCATTGAAAATATAAATTATAATTGACCACATATTTTTCATGGGAATTATAATAAATATTGATGAGATCATATGAAGATTTTTGATACTAACACTAGACTAGACAACATTGTTAAGCTTACTAGAGATTACAAGACTACTGATAAAGAAGTCAGAATATTTACTAACAATGAAAAGTGAGAATAACAACTAAACTACAAAGTATGTTATACTTTTTTGGGTTCTATAACCAATAACATATATTTTCATATTTCTGCTTTTGAAGCTGGAAATTGTATTAGAAAGAAATTTGACGATACATATTTTGGTACATCCAAAGTTATAGAAACTATAAGATATGTGCTTAGAGAAGAATATCATGGATTTATATTTCTTAATGTAGAAATAATGTTCAAGGTGAAACCAAGGATTATAACTATTGTTAATTGTTTACAATATATTGCTGATAAATTTCTAGATGATGTGGAACTTGTAGAAAAGTTTATAGATATCATTCTTAATCTGTGGGAATCTTAGAGAAAAGCTATTGATGAGAATAAGAAAGTATCTCAAATTACACTAAATAAGATTTTTGTAATTATTCTTTAATATGAGACAATAATGAAAAGAGATTATTATATAATTAATAAGATAAATGGTAATGAAAGTGTAGCCTTTACTACTACTAATGAAATTACTCATAAAAGGGTTACAAGACCCATGTCTAAGAAAGTAATTTTTTTTATCTGAATCTAGTGAAAGAGAACATTATTATAACGAACAAGAATTTCTTTCTCAATGTATGAACAAGATATTAGGGAAGAAATAATTTTATTATATATTTAAGATGAATGAAATAAAAGACATGAAATAATCATATGTCACATGTTATGGATGAAAAAGACCAAGGAATATAATGCCAAATTTTCCTATGCTTATTAAACGAGATAGAAAGGTAATGAATTTTGAAAGGAATAGAAATAAGTAATACAAAGCTAAAGATAATAATGTTTTGAAAACCAATTAAACCTAGAGTTCCAATGCTGGTGACTCTTCTGATAAATCCTCAGAGTTTGAATCTACTGAAAAAAATAATCTTGCTACACTAGACTAACTTCCCATTGAAAATAATTGTCTAATGGATAAGGTACACAATGATTAATCTATTACTAATGTATCCTTGATTTAAAATTATAGTGATACTAAATATTATGAATCTCCAGATGAATAATCTTTTTCTGCTGAATATAACACTATACATACTGAGGAAGAAGATTCTAGGTTTGTTAAACGTATTGAGAATGAAAATTCTAAACTCAATAAAAAGCTTCTTAAGGAAAATTCTACAATTTCTATTCCTACTAATGATGTATCCGATATTTATAATGATCTTTATAAGAAAATTTATGATTTCGAAAATATTTACAAAACCCATGAAGAAGTTAATTCTGAAAAGGAAAAATATTCAAAGGACCTTGAAAATGTAATTTATATGAAAAATACTTTAGAGACAAACAATAGTTCTAAAACTATTTTTTGAGGAAAAATCATTGTTATTAAACTGAAGTAAGAAATATTTTCCTAGAATATGTGTTTGTCAAACATTAAATCTGTTAAGGTATCCTTAAATAAGATGTTTTCCCAAATTTGAACTATAAGGAATAGATCTAGATTTGGTCAACTCATTCTAAACCAGATTTTAGTGACAACTATTTTCACATCATAGTGCTCTAATATACAATAAATTTATGTGTGTTTGACATTAATGAAAAATTCTTTATTGAAAACTGAGTCCTTAGGTTTTCATAAATCATATTTTTCTATAAAAACATGGACGCCTAAAATGTTTCTATATGAAGTTTTCCAAACCATGAATGCTTGGATTACGAAAGTTAACACTCTTATTTTCGAAAAGGTAAAGAATGTACCAACAACAATGCATGGTACATAGATAATGGTTGGTCCTGACATAAGACTGGTAACAAAAACATATTTGAAATGATTATCAAGATGAAAAGAGGAAAAGTAACATTCAGAGATAATTCATAGAGAGAAATTATTACTATATTTATCAATGTTCATCGTGGAAAAACATTTATTTCAAACGTTTTATTTGTTAAGGGTATTAATCACAACATCATTCGTATAATTCAATTATGTGATGAAGGTTACCTTGTGAATTATAGAAATGAAAAATTCTTAGTACACAATTACAAGGAATGGTTTATTCTTTCTAACCATAGGCAAGAGAATATATACACACTAAACATAGAAGATATTAGAATCCATGATCTTCCGTGTCTTAGTGTAATGTCAGAACAATCTTGGTTTTGGAATAAATTGTTAGGAAACTGTAACCGTAGGAACCTATGACTACTCTATAAGAAAATACTTTTTAAGGATCTACCAGATTATATATATGATTCTTGAAAATATTGTGATCCTTTCCAATATGGAAAGCAACATAAATCATGTTTAAAATTAATCGGTGAAGTCTCAACTAAGATTCATTATAGTTGGTGCATATGGAACTTTTTTGTCCAACCCAAACTGAAATCATTGGTGGAAACTTTTATGTATTTGTCTTGATTTATGATTATACTATATTAACATGGGTCTATTTTCATGAAAAAAATATGAATTTTTTTTATATTTCAAAATTTTTAGAGCCCAAGTTAAAAAAATGAAATATCATACTACAATTTATCAGAAATCAAGATCAACATGTTGATATTTTCAAAAAATATTTACCCTCTAAAATATATGAATATATTAAATACAAGGTAAGAATGATAACTGTAAATTAATATTCTATATTAACTATTTTTTGAATCATATCTCCTTACAATAAAAAATATTTTTCATAGGGGGAGTACATTTTCTTGTTAATCTAATTTTTCTGACCTACATTTTTTTGTAATATAAGTTTTTTTGTAATAAATTTTTCATAGTCAAGTTTTTCATGACCAAAATTTTCTGGAATCTAATGTTCTACAAAAAGAATTTTCCCCATTATGAATTATTTTCCTAGAAATCCAGAAGGTATGTTTACTTTCATAAATTTTCTTAATCATCTTTCTCCGTGTTGGTATTTTATCATTTTCAAGAGAAGTTTTCAGATTCATTTATTTTTTTCCTTAAATACAAACTTTTATCGTAAAAACCAAAAATGATCGAAAGCTATCAAATTCCTTCTACGGATCTAATATCAACTATAAAATCTGATCAGAATTATTTCAACCATCAGATTGAATCGCTTCATAAATTGCAAATATAAGGACATCTTGATGTTTATCCCACATCAATCTTCAAGATGGGGTGTGTTGAATCCCTGCTGCTCTACTAAATTATGTTCCAAGTAATCAAGGATTACGAAATTCTAAATGTTTGTAAAAGGCTCTCCTCAGAAATAAATGACTTCTGTAAAAGAAAATATAACAACACTACTTTTTACTTCACACTTAAACTAGATTTATTACATAAAATATTTAATTGAAACTACATAGAAGATTGAGAGGCATATTGTATTTGGGTCTTAAAAACATTACATAATATCTTAGAACATAAAATAAACACCATCTTTATTGAAAAGTTCTTTTACGTGACCACTACATTACCTCGTACTTATCATTGCATTGGATAACCTGAGGACATGCATAAGAAAAGGGTGAGCTATGAAGTCCAGTAAGGGAATAAACAGGGATTAACATATTGAATAAAATACATGTTAGAAAATAGGTATATTAATGGAGCACAAGAGAATCATGAACATAAAGGCATGGTAAAGCATGATAATCATAACTTGGAAATGTGGCAACAACATTTATCATTGAATTAGCATGAGCCAAGGCTCATTGCACATGGAGCATGAGTAAACCCTCATTGCACATGAAGCACAAGTAAAACCTAATTTTTCATTAATTAGAATGATTCAACACTCATTTCACAAGATGTATCATGATATAATACTTTACCCAATGCATTGGAGTTATATCAGGGCACACCCTTCTTAAACATTTCATTTCATGCATAGGTATGCCACATTGGTCATATAACATGGAATCAATCAAAATAATAATTTTTTCAATGACTATGTATTGTGGAATAAATAAAATAATGTAACATTCAATATGTAGATGTTCATAAAGGTGAATACCCTTGATAGAGACATGGGTATGGTATGCACTGCACAATGATCTTGGCTTGGAAAAACGCGGTGCAATTTCGGAAGCATAACAGCGTGACATAAGGATTCATGAAAGTGATTGATGAGAGAGAAAAGGGTGTCTCATCATATGTAAATAAAAAGTATAGCATGGAGGGTTATATAGATACATTCCCCAATAATTTTAATGGAATTTAGATTCATGACACAAAAGAATTGCTTGAATGTAAATGAGGGGAGGGAAATTCCTTTCGAAATGTCAGCATAGTAACAGGTGTACATGGGAGGAATTAATGAGAGATAAAGGGGAGTCCCATAATCCAAAAATAAAGTGGGAAGTATGGTGGAGGAGTGAAATCATACCCCAACATTTGTAATTGAAATCAAAAGGGCATAAAAACTGAATGAAAATTTGATAAAATGAGAAAAGAAGAAAACCCTTATTTGGAAGTGTGCTTTCAAAGACTTGAGAGGGGATTGAGAGATGATTATTGGGATCTTGGGCTACCTTTGGTGGATACTAGATGAAGTTGGGTAGATGTTGGACGAACTCCAAAGGCTTTTAGTTAAGATAAATTGGGAGATTGGGTTGGTTTATATAGGAACAGAGAGGGAAATGATTATTATTTAGGTTTGGGACACCTCACATTAAACTAATCCAAACCACACACCATTCCATGGGTTTTGACCATGGTTTTTGCAAAAGGGTAGTGTAAAACAATATTTTATAAGGAAAATGGCTGATATTATTAAAATAATAGGGTTGTTTATGTAGAGGTGAGTCACACTCTCAAGGAAAACAATTTTAAAAGTCCAAATGTTTTAAAAGTCTTGGAGGGTCAACAAAATATTTGTAAAATAAATCAAACAAATGTAAATTCACATTATTTTTATTTTAAAACATATATTGGCTGAAAATAATGTATACAATATTTTGTTACATCAGTATTGGGTCATTATGATGTCATATACCACATTATATATTTAAACGGTATTTAATTTTTACCCCAAAATTCTACTATCTCCAAAAATTATGAAAAATTCAATGTTGAAAAATATATACATCCTGACTCCAAAAATTATACTCAAATTATATAAAATTATTTCTAAATATGTGATTTTTTATTTTAAAAATAAAAGTGAAATTTATAGAAAATTCAAGGGTTTGGAAAAAAACAACTTTCAAACATTAATAAAAATTACAATTGCATTCATAAAATTATACGATCATTTATATTTAGTAAAATTTAATTAAATATTATTAATAATATTTTAATAAAATATTATTTAATTAAAAAGTCCATTAATTCATCAAATTAGTTTTCTTAGTTGAATATTAGCTAAAATTATTATTTGTGCTTTAAAAACTATTTACAAATTAACAATACCAAAATTAATGAGAATTATTTATACAAAAATAATGTACATAGTCATAGTGTTGGGGTATTGTTACATAACTAATTATAACACCTGCATAAGACCAAAGCTTATGGTGGGGAATGGTGACAGACTCTTGTGGTGGCTCAGATAACATCACTCGTGTGGTAAACTCTATTAACTTTCACTTATCCCGTAGTCAGTTCCTCTTAAGATTTATGTGTTCATGCTCAGCTTGGGCTCCATAAAGTGATAATACCAATGATGGCACCTCATTTTTTAGCTCCATCAGATAGGCTTAAAATAGGGAAAGTCTACGGGATGAGGACATCACTTCCGTTGTCAGATTAAATTGGATTTGTTAAAGACCTATATTTATACTAAACATGTGATCGATGTTCAATGGAAATATTAGCAACGACCACAATTCATAATAATATTTTAAAATATAGGAGCATAAAACCAATGATGTTCAAATTTTATATAACCATAATAAGTCATTTAATTAGATTAGGAGGAATTTTAATTAATGAATGTTTGGGTCATTAAAGGAAATCACTAAGTGGAAGATATACAGAGAATGGTTGGTCGATCAGAAATTCTATGATAAGAATGACTCTATCATTTTAATGAATATAAAGCTGAATGGATGGGAGAGATTATGTATTTCAAAACCAAAGGCTCATGATCTAGTGTATCTAAACATTCTAAATGAGTTCTATGAGACATCATGTTTTTTCAACTAAGGAGGGAGAGATAAGTTCTATTTTAATAGCTATGGGAAAACCAATTCCCTTTCCAATAGTAAGGCAACAACAGTGATTGGAATTCCTTATGATGGAATGGTAGAGTTCTGTACACAAAAGAAAATGAATTTAAAATGATATTTAGATAGGACAATGTTCTTTCATGTCTTTCTATTTTCGGATGAAAAGACTCAAAAAACTGTTCATCTTTCAATGAATATCTTGAATCTTGAATTGTGGGTTCAAGGCTTTATAATTCCGAGGAAAGGAGATATAGATACTATCAAAAAGTGTGATATATATATTTTGGATTTTTTGGTGAACCTTGGGAAGGTAATCTTGGTTAATTATATCTTATTAACAATTGAGAATATTATGAATGGGGATTTTAAATCTCAAGTCATCATGTATCCAGCTATTCTCTCGAATATTATTGTCATTTGTCTTCTGTCTTTCAAATTATCTTGTAGTTGTTAGCTTATAAATTAAAAGGTGATGTTGTTGAGTGATGACACTTTAAGAAGTATGAAAATTGGTTTTTCTACTGAAATATGAAAATTATATGGAATGTATGAAGCTGAAGTTGAATCTTTATCCAAGAAACCGGAAGCACCTGAAACATCCAAAAATGGAGGAAAGAAGAGGAAGGCCATGGAACAAGAAGAGAAAGGAAAAATTACATTGGAAAAGGATACTCAATCATCACCACCAAATATAAGGAAGCAAAAGTCATATCCTAATGAAGTGGTTGATAAGTGGAGTGAAAAAATAATAATAAATAAGGGGAGCCTATATCTGGATTGGACACTGCTAAGGAAAAAGTGATAAAGATAAAGGCTGATGAAGATCTTGAGAGGAAACAAAAAGAAATGAAGAATAGGAAGAAGCTATAGGAGGCCGAAATTGTTCAATCCCTTCTGAAGGATGCTAAGAAAGTATCTGAACAAATCCCAGTACACAATATTTTTTTCTAGAATCACTTAATGTGACTCCGAGAAAGAAAGTGTTCATTCCATAAGCACATCAAGAAGATAAAATAGATTAAGAGAAAGAATTATAATAATAAGGAGATGTATAAGGAAGTTATGATACATACGACATGATAATTAAAGTGAAGGATTATCATGAGAAGGAGAGTCCTTCTGAAATGATTTCAATCTAAACATCTGAATCCGAATCGTCAAAACTTGCTAAACGAGGGAAATATGAGAACTATTATGAAGAAATAAACAAAACATCTGAAGAAGAATGCAGAAATCATGATTTCATTCATCTGAAACATCAAGTGTCTCATTCTGATAAAGAAGAAATCGATGAAGATAAAATTGTTCAGTTATTAGATAGCAAAAACGAATCACCCAGAAGTATAAGACATCATTCCGAGAGCTGATAAGGGAAAACATGTGGTTGTAGATACACCTAGTAAATCTATGGTGAAAAATAAACATGTGAGTGCTTTGTTTAAGAGTTAAACTAATGAGATAGAAAATGAATCATAACAATCCAAACCCTCAGATTCAGAATTGTATTCCCTTGAACATGTTTTTGTTGACCACTCATTGAAAAATCTGGTTGATACTTTTCTTTATTCACATGTATAGGCTCGTGATTCCAGATGCTTCATCATTAGATAAATTAAAAATCAGATTCCATTTCTATGATTATTGATAAATGTGTCGGAATCACGGAAGATTTCAAAACTATCCACATTGGCTATGAGTCTCATACAACTTTTTGAAATATGATTACAAGATGGTCAAGGAAGATAGTCAATGAAATGAGAATATTTGATGAATTTCATTATAATATCAAGGATTCATTTGACACCCATGATGATAAGATCAAGGACATTACTAATTGTTTTGGGGAAAAGCTAAATCTCGAACAGACTACTCAGAAGAAAGAAGCTAAGAATATGAATTGGAATCATAATTCAATGGTCATGAATTGAAAGAGGGAAAGGGATCTTAGAATTGAATTTGAAGAAAAACCAGTTAAGCAAGAAAAGTTCTTGAAGGTCCAGGTAGACATTCATAAGGCTCAAGAAGAAAAGATAAAAGCCTTACATAAGAAAAGTGAAGATCAGGATCAGTTCCAAAAGTATACAGAAGAAGATCACAAGGATCTCAAGGAGGTGAAAACTATTGTAAAGAAGTTAATGTCAATGGAGAAAGTAGGATAATTTTTTCAAATTGTGGTCTTTTGTTGTATATCTTTTTGGTACAAATTTAGTCAATCATAATGTAATTTTCATTTTTTTTTATATTTTTGGTTGTTTAGTACTAATATTGCAGGTAAAAAAAAATTTCTATTCCCTTTACTCCTTTTTGAAAATCACAAAGGGGGGAAATGAATGATAGAAAGAATAAAATGTAACTAAGAGTGTTCCCTAAGTAAGAGGGAGTTCATCATATGAATGTTCATATAAATAAATATTTTAGAATACATGAAAATCAAAAATCTCATCAATGAAATCAAGAATATGATCTTAATGGATTTAAATGCCTAAACAGGAGTTAGTTTTATTAATTATGATCCATAAGTATAGGGATATATGTTTTTATTTTCATGTCCATGAAAATTATATGTCCTTAGATTCTATTTCATATGGATGTTTTTGCTTTCCAAAAATGGGGATATTGTTGAGCCAATAAGGTTTCCTAATGATTTCTCTATTCCTATATGTATTAAAAATCACAAACACTCTATCTTTAATAGAATTTCTTTTTCCCTAAAAATTGTCTTACTATTGAAATTTTCCTACACCAATGAAATTTATCCTTATTCTTGTTTTCATTTTTAGTGTGATATTTTCTCTAAATCTATCAATTTTTATCTCTATGTGAAAAATTATATTTCACAACTAAATCATTAGAATACCATAAATCCTTGTTTATTATGTATTCAATTTTCCGACTCTGAATTCTCTGATATTCAGACTCCGAATTGTCTAAAATTCATGATCCACGTTCTCTGAAATTCAGACTCTGAATTCTTTGAAATCCAGGCTCTGAATTCTCTTAAATTTAGACTTTAGTTATTTTGAAATCCAGAAACTTAATTTTCTAAAATTAATACTTCAAATTCTATTAATTTTGGACTCTTAATTTCGTAGAATTCAGACTTACAATCCTACGGAATTCAGGCTCCGAATTCCTCATAATTCCAACATTGAATTCCTTAGAATTCCCATTCCAAATTCATTAGAATCTAGTTTCTGAATTCTTCATAATTCAGATTGAAAATTCATTGGATTTAAGACTCTGAAATCTATAGAATTCAGATTCCAAATTACAAGGAAAACAAAATCCAAATGACAATAGTTTATAGTCACAATGTTTTTATTTACATAGACTCTGAACCTTAATTTTCCTTAGATGACATAAAATTATTTTTTTAATGAAAACTTATTTTACTCATAGTCGTTATTGTTGTGAAATGATGTCTTATAGTCTGTTTGTAACTAACCATTATTTTAGTGACACATGTATAGGTCCCTTTGAGATTCAAGGAAAAATATGACCACTGGAGGTGGGAGCCCACTATTGGAGAAGTTCCTATAAATAAGATCTCATTTGAACGAGCGAATAAATATGTTGATCACTCTATAGATTACATGTTGTTGAAGTGATTTCTAGAGAGAGAATGACTCTCTTTCTTTGTGAATACTAGACATCCTGTTAATCTTGCATCGTGTGACTCCTATTGTTTCTATGTACAATAGAGGGCTATAAGGGATAGGATGACAGAGCATCCAATATTCATAAATTTTGAGGTCTTCCGTGGATGTGCAAATTGAGGTTCCGACTAATTTGATGTTCGAGGGCATTCGGGAATAGAAATAAAAATTAAAATATTCTTATTGGGGTCATACACTAGTTGTGGGTATGATAGACATTTGTGAAAGTATTAATAAAGGGACCTTTATCCATTGATGTTAGATACCCTACTCTTTGGGATAAAAGATTTCATACTTGTTACTTTTTTTGTTTCATATTTATTTCCTGTGCATTTTGATTAATAAGGAATGCATAACTATCTTATACATCCTCATAATTTTGTATACTATGATAAGTAAGATTATATATGCTTTATGGTTGAATATTTTTTTCTTGTAATCTTTTCTTATGTTTCATTTTTAGAACCATATTTCAGAAACCAAGGATGTTTCTAGAACTAAAAGTGGTTTGTGAATTAACCTTGTCTAAACATGTTAAACATAGTTTTCCTTATGGTTAAAAATGAATTTTTTTAAACAAACAATTCACCCACATCTTGTATTTGATCATCTACATCATTATTTAGATCATACAAATGAATCATTTGTTCATGATCTCATATATCATATGGTTGTTCAAATGAACCAATAATGTTTCAATTAGGAATGTATGATAGAATGCATTGTACTTGTCTTCATTTCACTCTATTAAGAGGGTCTCATTTCTAGGAATGGATGAATGAGTGTTTGAGAACATTTGATATTACAATTGTTATGGATGGTGTGGTACAAACCATTTCATAAGAGAAGATAACAATATTAAAATGGTATATTATAAAGTTAAAATGAAAATTTTGTTGAATTCATTTAAAGATGTATTTTAATATTATTAAAGAAGAAATGTTATTCCAAAATCATAAAAAAAATATTTATATAATTTATGATGTATTATATTTTTAGAGAAAATTAATAGTCCATATATAGATCTACTACATATTCTAATGTGGATGAAGATAGAAGGCCCTTTACACATAGTGGTTATATATGGATGAGTATTTTAGATTCCAAATACAGTAGATTATCATTGATATTTATCTATATGTTTTCATCTCTATAATTTCTCAATTTTATTTCTCTCTATATTTGGAAAATTCTAAAATGTTATTTCTAATTATTTTTTAACTCTTTGGTCACATCACAAATTTTTTTTCTACCATTTAAAAATTGTCACGTTTTTTATGGGAATGTGAATATCATGGAGTTTTTCATATTAGATTGAAGTGATTTTGAGTTACAATCAATCGTATTATTTAAAATTTATCAATCACCAATCATGGATTGGGAATAAAAATCGGGTTGACTGTGTTTTTTCAAATTGATATTGTTGGTACATTGATAAACTCTAAGGTAAAAGAGATCTACTATCGATGTCCTAGTTTGAAACATCAATTTAATAAACTGATGGGAATTCATATCTTTAGATTTAAATATGAGTAATGAATTAGTTTTAATAGCGTATGATTTTTAAATGAAGAATGCATATCGATCCATAAGAATTCCTAGTTCGGTCAATGCCTACTCATTTCTATTCAATTCCCTACTACTTGTTTTCTTTTGATCTCACCTCCAATGGTCTAGTTTCTTTTTGGTAACAAATCCTATGTCAATATATTAATAATAAAATTTTAAAATAATAAATCCAATGAAAAATATTTTATAATGTTGTCTCATTGGGATACCACCATGGGTTCTTTTATAACAGATGATTTTATGGGAAAAAATATTATGTATGATTAAGGTGATATAAAAAATCGTAATTTATTCAGTTCCATTTTACGGGATTCCTCCAAGTGATAAAAAATAAAATAAATAAATCTTTCTTATTACAAATAATAATAATTTCAATAATTTATAATATAAAATTTCATACATCCAGTGTACTAGAAAAATTAAAAAATAGTGAAAATGTTATATAATTTGAAATGTTGATAAAATTTTAACAATCAATAAACAAAACACCAAAAAATCCATAAAATAATTAAAATTCAATATCCTGATAACATGGTTGACTAAATAAAAATAAAGGAGCTTATTTCTATTGATATTAACATTCATCATAACCATATGGGAATTCTTGAAATCACTCAAGTTTTTGATCATAGATCAATTGTGATTCACTATTTACCTAAATTACGTGGTCTTATGGGAGACAAAGATTTTGAGAACATTTAGGAATAAATAATGGAATATTTAAACATGAAACCCAAAGAAGTATATGAGTATTATATTATGTTTAGAGAAATATGTTTTTCTTAGAATGGGTTTTTTCAGGAGTGATTTTACTACTCACATTCTATTACCATTGGTAATTGGAACCAACATAATAGAATCCTTTTAAAAATTATTTTCCTAGATTATAGGTCCACCTATCATAAAAAACATATTTAGGGCTTTATGAATCTCCATTGGTAATGTTTTTCATCAGTACCAATATAGTTACAGAATATTTATCTAGAATCCATATCCTTAAATTTTTTAAACAACTCTTGATTCATTATTTTTTTGAAGATTCATTTCTGATGGATATGATAATGATTCATGTTATTAATAGAGGTGTGATATTGTTTTAGACCATACTATATTCCATTATAAATTCATCAATCACAGCCTAAAAATCATAGATGATCGATACTAGTGGCATAAGTCATATTATTATTGTTATATAGGTTTCAACTTCTAATTTTGGAAATAGCTAAAACAAGAGTTATTTGGGTGATATTACAAGCATGCTAGGAAAAATTTAACTAACATTTTCACTTCAAAATATAAATAAAAACATTTTAATATCATTCAAATATATTTTAGAAATTTTTATTACAATGATCCATGTCCACAATTATGGTAGTCATGTGAATAATATATTCGAACCATTCTTGGAAATCCTTTCCAGGAAAACAATATATAAAAATTTTATGACAATATTTTAAAAAATAAAATGTTTAAATAAAACCATAATTTTAACCAAGTTGGGTAAAACTAATATAATATATATTTTATTCCTATTGATCAAATAACAATGAATTTATATCAGGGAAATTTTGATCATTTTCTTAGGTACAATAAAAATAACTACAGAAACCCAGTTGGATGAAAATTTTGAAATATTCTGAATAAATAAAATTATATACAATGAGGTTAAAAAATAATCGATACAAATAATTAATGAATGGTTAAAAATTAAAAAATAAAATTCTAAAAAACATATTTTTCTACAAAATGTGTTTACTCAAATAGTTTAAATAGAAACTGGAATTTTTTTTTGTTTTGAAAAATAGTAGGTGTGGTAAATTTCTATTCTAATATGAAGTTACATTGATTGGATAAGAGAATGTATGTGCATTAATTTTTAGGATTATAACTAAAATTACTATCCATCTATATAAAAATAATGAACAAGAACCATAATAATATAGTACTAGTACTCAAAAAATTGAAAATCAAATGAAGAGGTTATAAAATAAGTTCCAAAAACCTTTTTCAACCTGCTGAACCAATAAAATAAAATAAAATCTGAAAAGACTTAGAATATGAAAAAAAAATTAATATATTAATTTTGTTATACGGTACCTATCATGATTTTAGCAACAAAGTGGAATTTAAAAAGGGATGGAAAAGTAAAATATGAATTCAAAATGTAGATAGAGTCAAATTATTATCCTTTGGATAACCCTCCATTAATATCTATTTTAATATCCAATTGATAGATTATATGATATAGTTTTATCATTATACTATAGTTTATGTGGAGATGTTCACCCTACATAGGGGGTTCATGGTGGGTGAGAATTTTAATATGGTAAGAATTGTCTCTTTTATTATCCAAAATCCCATCTATGTTAAATGAAATGTTCTATGTATTTTTTAATGTCTATGAGTCATTGGTACTCAACATTTTATTGATGATATATTATATTTACGATCCTCCATAATTATATTTTCTAATTATATATTAATATATAGGTATTTTGGATCCCTTATAAAGTCTGGTACTGTCATCCCTTGAGCTAATATGATGTTAGCTAATTCAGTGGGAGTAATTAAATATTTTCTAATAAGGGTCAAATATCCTGTTCTCCTTATTTATTTTTAATTTTAATACAAGGTGCATTGTAGGTTATTTCAATCACCATTAAGATGAGATTGAAAATTCTTGAAAGCAATAATTTAAATAATCCATGTGTATAAAGTGACTCATTCTTTATATTTTGGAAGAAATTTGGTAAATTATTTTATCCTAAAATTAATAAATCACCCTTTGGAATACCATTATGAAAACAAAGATAATATGATCGATTGTTTTTACAATTATTTGTTTTCACATTTTATTTAATATAACCAACCTATTGATTATTAAGAAAATTATAGCTTGTCTAATTGTGAGTCAATAAAAATTTAAAACAAAAAAATTATATAAAAATAATTCTAAAACCGAATCTATTTTTGAAATAATTTCTTAATATTTTTAAATATTGGAACATGAATAGAATGAAATTTTTTATTAAATTGATAGAGAAATGTTTACTAATTTTTTTTAAAATTTCTTGTAAAATGTAATTATACAAAAATTTATAAATTTATGGGTGAAACTGATCCTTAATTAATTTATTTTAAATCTAAATTCGATAAAAATGTCTTTTTAGAGTGATGTTATACTCATTAACTTGAATATAAATTTACCTTTTGGAAGAAACATTTACTATATATGAATGAAATTTAACTTCTAGATAGGGATTTCATTTATTTTTTTATACGTCGTGTTGACTTAAAGGCTCAAAATAATTTTGATGAAATGAAGCAACCAATTTTGTCCAAATGGGACAACCCACACACAATTGACCATAATAAATTACTTGAAAATATAAAAAAGAAATATAGGTAATAAAAAAATTCACGATTATAATTTCATGTTTCATATACAATAAAGAAGAAAAATGACATTTAGAGGTCCTTCATGAGAATAATAAGGGAAAAATGGTGTTTTGGTCATTATCCCAATAAAATTCCATTGATGTGTCTGCATTGAAATCTCATAGGGGAAAATTCGTTAAATTTTAGACAATTTATAGGATATTGAATCCTACCCTTATAGAAGTAGTTAAAATGGAAATGACTACATAATGGTATATTTATATTATTTACCCCATTTTATAAAGTAATTGGGGAAGTCCAATTTAGATTGTAGCAAATAAAAGAGGGTTCAATATTTCTATAAATGAATTTCATAAGATAGTTCTTTCAAAACATCCTAAACAATGTAGTCTATCCATTTATTTTTGGAGTATGAAAATAGTGATGATGTAAAACCACATTCCCTTACATTTATTGATAAAATACAATAGTGGTTATCTAGAAAATACCATTATTTATTCAGATATGGTTTTTAGGATACTTATAGATTCGCATAAATATAAGGTAATATGATAAAATAATGTCCAAATTCCCTTTATATACCCTTTTCATTTCATATAATAACATTTGGTCTATTTAATGATCCCCACATTCCAAATATATATGGTTAGTATTTTTATGTGTTTCATTAGAATGTATGGATGAATTTAAGGATGATTTTTTCACTAATGGACCACATTTTTAGAGTTTTTTTAAATGTATATGGAATTTTATTAGATATTGAACTAATATTATAATTATTCCATTCATTGATAAATTTATATAAATGAATGAGAGTGGAATTGTGTTGGGGAATTATGTGTCTAATAATGGAAATTTAGTTGGACAAGTATAATGATGAGATTAGATCATCATAAACATTTCCTAATACTATGAAGACATTTCATCTTTTTGTCATCATGTTAGGGTTTATTGATGTTTTATAAAATACATAAGTCAAGTTTCATTTCCATATACATTACTTGATATGTAATGAATTATTTTTTCTTTGATTGGTAGTGTTGTGATGTTATGTATCAATAAAAATAGATTACACTCTAACTTATAATAGTTTAACCACTTAACTAGGACATTCATTATGAGATGACGAATGACCCTTTTGACTTTTATTTATACTCTATTTCTGGAAAATTAGTGGAGACAAAATCACATTTTATTTTCTATTTTTCTAGGATGTCGTATGTTTCATAGTCCCATTTTTTCACAATGAGTAATTCTATTTTCCCTCATTAGGAATACGAAGATTTATTTGGGATCTAAATATGTGGTTTTCATTTATCAGTCTACTATTACATAACTAATGAAAAATCGTTAATCAAAATAAATGATTCTAAGATGTATTTTCTTTCTTCTGGAATTTAACTTATAATTTGGGGTCAGAAAAGAATTTATTAGAAAATAGATGATCATTTGAGTAGGATACTATCAGATTTATTTCATGAAAAATACTTTTTTAAACACATTATAGAGTTATACATAGAGGATAGAATATATTTCATTGCCCTTGAAATAAAGTCCATGGTTTTGAAACATTGTAAATTATTATCCACAAAAATTATTTCTCACTAGTATTCCATGAAACATGATTCTAAATATATAGGTGATTAAAATAAATATCATTGGTATCTTCCTTACTTATGAAATATAGTTTGGGATCATATTGTTAGGATAAGTATCTTCAATTTTAATATTTCACCAATGCTAAAAATCATCCAGAGTTTTATCTCTCGAGGTCACATTGGGACCTAGAGAACTAATAGGAATGTATGGGATTCAATTCCATTTGACTCAATTTTCATTAAAAATTTCTTATGTTTCTGAACATATAATTATTCTCAATTATAATGAAGTATTTCTCCCACACATTACATATGAAAAAAACATTTTTATTTTTTGTGTTTTTTTGTTTGTTGAATATATTTTGTGGGTCATTTTTATAATCATATTATATATTACAAGATCATTCATTATTTTTTATATGTGTCCATATTGATTGAATCTTTTCCCACTAAGAATGACGATTATATGGTGGTGTCCCAATTTTTCAAATGTATTCTATTTCTTAGATTTTGGAAGCCAATATATTTTATGACAAGAACAATGTTCTCATTTTTTTAAAGGATATATAAAATATTACTAATAATATATGGGGTTAACAATAATTTATTTAAACCCTATCACCATAAAAATAATAGTATGGATTAAGTGTTTAATTGAGAAAATAATTTTTTTCTAGAGTAAATTGATAACCTAAAAATGAATGACCGGATCTTACATCATGAGGATGATATATTTGTGTATAAGATAGCTCCTAGAACTAAAATAAGAATTACAAAAAATTGTATACTATGTTGATGATCATTTCATTTCCCCTTGAATAAGAAATTAAATTTTTTGGGATTTCAAATTATTTAATTTGAATATTTTTAAAGAAGGTAAAGAGATGATGCTCTGATTGGAATAGTTGCATGAAATAAGAAAAAATGTCATATAAAATGGAAGGTAATTTAATAGTAATAAAATTTTTGTGAATTAATTGATTATTTTAAACAAGGACTTATAGATTATAGAGGAATTACTGTGTAATAAATCAATGTTGAATATTTTCCTATGTAATTTTTTTTCCTATTGGAATTTTACTTTTATTGTAAACATTTTTTATATTATAGTTATGTGATGATTATATATCCAAGGAATGATGTTTCATTCACATTTGATGTTAATTGGATCAAAATCTATATAAAATCTTGTGATGAATCTCCACGTGAGGAGTTACTTTTTTTAGAGGGCGAGTAATTTGAATAATCCAGGTTGTTTCTTCCCTTACTTTTTTTTATCAGAATATGTGTGGGGAAGGTACTAAAATTTTGTAGTGTTTGGAAATAATTTTTTATTATTTTTGATCCGTTCTAGTGAATAAATAATGTTTTATGGAATTTTTTTGTTCTTATATTCCACAAATGGGGATTAAGAATGAAGAAAATCAACACTTTATTTTATTTTTGCAAATGAAGAAATAAAATCAATATAGAAAAAATTTTCATAAACCTAATGGAACATTGATACACATTTTTTTTTCTTAAAATATAGTTATTTTATACTATTTCTGAATTTTTGTAGTCCCAAATGTTTATTGGATTCTATAATTTGGATCATTCAATCAAACTAGTTAAACACTACCAATGTGATGTAGGGGGTCAACTTTTTTGGATTTAATGTAAAATATTCACTATTCCGTGGTATTTTTACAATATAATTCTACATATTTTCAGGAATTTAAAAAATTCACCTACTTCAGCCACTTTTAAATTAATTGGTTAAAATAAATGATGAAAAATAATAGTATAAAAATGAATAAAATAGTGGTAAATAAAAATTATTACTTTTGTTTTATTTGTATATTTTGATTGGATATTTTTGATAAATATTCCTAGATTTTGTAGATTTTTTTATGAAAAGTTCATATAAAATTCATGATTTTACACAATTTATTTTTGAGGTAAATGATCTATGTGGTGAACTATATTGAAATTGGGTGCATTTAATGATTAGTTAATTAATATTTTGGAACAAACATTGTGATTTATTATAACCCTTGGAACATGATTATTTTAAACTAAATTTTATAATCAATTTTGAATATAAAACTTGAATTCACATCCTCAATGATCTAGAATTTATCATTTGAGAAAATATTTTGTTTTAGTGTGGGGGAGATTTTCTCTCTTTATTCTAAATAGTAAACCAATGTGTTTCTTGTTATACATCTCTAAATTTGTTCAAACACGATATTTTGAATTCATGATTCGGGTAATACTTTTATATGGTTTCATGTTTTCCTAATGTTGGAAATATATATAGAGACTTTATGAAGGTTAATTCCCCAATACCCCTTAGATATAGTTGGATAAAACGTTTCACTTTTCCCTATTGAAAATTGGATGACATTTGTAAAAGAAATATTGGATGATATAAAATTACCATTTCCTATGAATTCTTGAATTTGGATTTAAATTACAAAAATGTGATTTTCAATGACTTATTTAATGAAAATACAAAAGGATGTTCAAAAAAATATTTTACTATTTATTATTTGGCACGAGTTATTTATTTTTCATTATGAATTATTTAATAAGATCATTAAAAGAGTGTGTACAAATTATTTTTATTGTTTATTGTGTGAGTCTATAATCTTGGAGTTAAAGTGATATTTGGAATTCCAATTGAATGTAAATATAATTGATCTTTATCTAATTTTAAATTATTAAATTAAATAATCATTTTATCAAAGCAACCCGTTTTCTAATAAAAACATTAAATTTCATGACAGAAATCTTCATTAATGATGAATGATAATAAAATAGGGTAAATCATTAAGAAAATTAGGTTTTTCTAGAAATCTAGTACTTCATGCAAGAGAATTATTTTAGTCTAATAATTGTGGTTTTTTGGAAAATAAATAGCTTAGTAGGGGGAAATTTGATGTGGCTGTATTTTGGAACAAAACTACCCCATATTTACATTTATATAATTATGTTTGAATTTCTGTATTAAAGTTTGAAAAGAGAAATTTATATTGGATGATGATTTTTGTTAAATTATTAAAACTCATAATTAAATTTATAAATATGTATTTATTAGTTAATTTTAGTTTTCTGGATATTTCTTGTTTGACTGATAAATTTTTGGTTATTTTTTGTTCGGTGATTACAAGGTAAATTATTAAAATAATGATTTCATAATAAATTAATTTCTTTTATATTTTAATTAAATTCCTTTTTGAATCATTGAATTTAATTTTCAATATATAAGATCGTTCTAACTTAACAATTTTATTTTTTTGATATATTTATGTCAATTCAAATTTTATCATTCTTCTTTCTTTCATAATTAATTGATTATTTTATAGTATTTAATTAATTTTCCATAATTTATTAATTAATTATAGTCACTAAATTATAAATAAACCAATTTTCAATTTTAATCATTTGATTATTTTTTTCATTATTAATTAGTCAAATAGTTTCGTTGATTTGTTTTTAATTTTATTTTTTTCAAAAAATACTTAGTTATATTTTTATTTAATCCATTATTGGTTTTTAATTTCATGACCAATAATATTATATTTTGAATCATTTTAGACATAATATTTATTCAATTATATTATTATATTTTATTTCACTAAATATACAAAAAAACAATATAACATCTTCAGGTATCTGAATAAACATCATCCCATGTAGTATATTTATACATCTCCCCACATATATAATTTTTAGTTTTTATCAACATTTATGAATTGATAAATGAAAAACTTGTAGATTATTTCCCTTATGATTTCAGGTACATGGTTAATTAAGTACCAATGAAACCAAATATCTGTGGAACTACATAAAAAATTCTAATCATGAATGAAATATAATGGTATTTGACAGATTCTCACTTAAGTGTTAGTAATATTTTGAATCCACCGAGATAACTGGTAATGCTCAAACCCATTATTAATAATGATTCTATATATATAATCGATTTGAAGTATCAAGAATTAAATGAAGTTATTTTCATGTAGAACCATTGATTTGAAATCCTTTTCCATCACCAATTTTGTTCGAGTGTGTAGTATGTGAAGAATATAAGATTGATTCCATCACCACCAAGAAGAAACACACCATTGTGTTTGACCTCTTGACTCCAAACAAGAGAATGAGACATTTTCTATAATTGAAAATGATACATAGTCCACCATCATTAATGAATTTGATGAAACAATTTTGGTCGAGACATGAATGAACATCTGGTAAAGGCACAACAAACCATTGTTATTTCACATATACCAAATATGGAATGTTTTTTAAAATAATATGACAAAGATATTTGGGGCTATGTTTTATGACCTTAAAAAAATAATACATATGAGACAAAATATTTACAGAGAAAATAGTACTTATGACATAGATTGGTGTTTATAGGACCATTGTAAGGAAGATTGGATCTGAGTTTGTAGGTGACTAGTGTCATTGTCATCAAGACAATGGTCACAATCGTAGGAGGAATAAAATAATCTGATCCTATTTAAATGATTAGTGATTCATAGAAAAATGAACTAGGGTCAATCTATTTCTACTCGACATCCGGGAGGGGATATTCTATTAAAGAATTCTTGGGCATGATGTTTTGAATCTTTTTTAGGATTATTGTGAACCAGTTTCACTAATTTCTTAAAGAGATTCTTTTATCTGGGTAGAATAATTGCGAAAGGATATACCAATGTTGAAATAGGGTATAAAGATTCATATTTATTATGCTAAAATTGCTGATAAAATAATAGTACCTCTTCATGAGAAAAAAACACCTAGGCTAATACATTGTAATCATTGATTTTGTTATACTTTTCTACACCCAATTTTATTAGATGATTTTGACAAAATTGAATTTTTTGATCATGTAGTAAACCATAATTTTTGAATCATATTAATGTCATGGGTTGAGATTAGATTTTAAGGATCTACAAAGATGTCAAATTACATATGAATTATTTTTCTTCTTAGAATTATGTTCCAGTGACCTAATGAAATGGATTACAGAATGTGTGGGATTTTGCTTCATTTCGATCGGTTGATAAGATTTCATGTCTAGGGATGCTTGAATTATAGTTCTAACAATTTGGAGCTTGTTGAACTTTTTGATAGTGGGTTATAGACTAAATTGTTGAAAAAGATAATAATTTTAGATGTGTATATTGGGAAAATAAAATGAAATGTAGGTTTAATTCATTTAATGGTGGAAATTATATAGAATAGATAATGAATATCATTCTTGATGTAGGAAAAAACACGTATAGACTTTTTGATGTGGTGTGACAAGATTGCAAAGAAAAATATATTCTATCAAGGTACTTCTAAAGCTAAAGTAGATGAATATAAATGACATTTTTACACCATAGTCATATCCAGATGAGTATTTTATTGGCCAAATCTTATAGACTATCATGGTGATGACCTCTTGAGTTTTCGTTTATATTATTCTGTAAATATATTTCACTATAGTATTTTGAGATTTAAATATGAAATTTATAATTGGATTTTGATTCTTATATCACTTTTTATATTCATTTTCATCCATTTGGAGAGTGATAAATTTCCGGTTGGAGAATGATGATATTTAAATGTAGCTCATTATTTTAGGGTAATTTGGGTAAATATGTTAATATTCATTATTATATATCATAATCATCGATAAATGATTATGACTATAGAGGGAGTCAATTTTGTATTTTCATGCAACCATTTTTATCTATATTGATTAACCCTAATGGAATAGTGTTCTACACCATAGATCATGGTTGTAGACATGAATTTAAGAAGATTAATGAAATTAATGTATTTACATTTTTATTAGTGTGACAAGAGCATTATAGTTGTGATATCGTTTTAAATCAATCATTATTTATTTATCAAGAATATTAACTAGGTAGACTATTTTATCTATCTTTATTTATGCTAGTCTTATTCTGTAATCATTTCTAATATATTGTATCATTTATATAACAAACCCCCTTTGAAATATAGAAATAAATTTTAATGTAAAAAAATTACATAATGATATAATATGGTGGTCTTATTGGGGGAAAACATTAGGCAACTCAATATCATAGTACTTATGGGGAATAAATATGAATTAGTTTTAAAGTTGAATAAAATCCTCATAATTAAATGATTATGTGATATGTTGGTTAATTGTTTCGAATTCAATTTTTTCAAATATATAACATCATGAATATATTATCATTTATATTGGATGATCTCATTTTCATCAACTAGAGCTACACTAAATTGAAATAGTATCGGCCCATGACCTTGTCTATATTATCTAATAATATAATTTTTGTACACATTATTATTATACAACATTAATTATATTTTTTTAATGAAAAACAAAATATAGTTCATAAGAACTAGTTTCATTTTCATTATCCTTCAAAATATTTCCACATAAGAAAAACTCTGACACATTAATCCAGGAAATAAATGATACACATCAAGAATAAAATGTGTAGACCGCAAAATCCTAGAGTGAAGCCTCAATTCACATGAATTTATATTTAAGATAAATTTTAATACCTAAAATAGATTATAATAGTTTATGTAAACATGAATTAATCATCATGATATATCACAAAAAAATTTATTAAAAAATCACGAATTAATATATTGAAAATTGTATCCCAATATGGAGAAAATAAATGTCAAAAATTCTCTCCAAAAAATATTTGGAATTATGTAGAAGACCTCTAAAATTTTATTAATAAATATTTCATCATATTTAAATCATTTGGTTTATTTTAGGTAGATTTTGGATATAAAAAAATAGAGAGGATTTTCTATATTTGAAATTAAATGCAAAATTATCAACATTGAAAAGTAGAATGATGTTATAATAAAATAAGTTAACAACCTAGTGAATTGTTTTCATAATAGTTTTTCCCAAATAACCACTTACTAAAATTATGGCAATCTCCTAGAATATAAAACAATGAAATATTCGTTTTGAGAACAAAACAACTATAATAATTTTTTTATTTTTTTATAAACCAATAAAGGCATAAAAATTTCAACTACATCAAATAAACAACATAAAATCAGTCTAACAGAAAATATACATCCTTAAT
The DNA here is from genome assembly GCA_963277665.1 of Viscum album. Lineage (NCBI taxonomy): Eukaryota > Viridiplantae > Streptophyta > Magnoliopsida > Santalales > Viscaceae > Viscum > Viscum album. The sequence continues at coordinate 1,934,869,348 of OY728159.1, forward strand.
TTTACTGAGATTTTAATTTCAAAATTTGAATTTCCACTAAACTAGTTTTATATTTTTCTCCCTATTGGATATAAAATACCCAGAAAAATATTTCATTATCAAAAAATGTATGATTCTCAAACAAAAGATCAACCGAACCAATTTAATATTTATGATCATTTAAATCATTAATGTAATTATTGTATATTTAATTATAAGGATGTGTTAAGTCGTTTCTAGAAAGAATATATGATACTATATCCTGCAAATATTTATTTTTATCCAAATAACCTAAAAAAATCAAAACCATATTTTAATTGGGATCATTAAATTTATCTCAAATGATATTTGTATAAGAATTATCCATCCTTTGCAAATTTAAAAATTATTTACCTTTACAATTGTACATTTATCATCATTTTTTTTGCCTTAATATGCATCAAATTATTTCATATTTTAATTACTTTAGATTTAATATTTTTCATTTCTGGTTGTGAATTCATGACTAAATTTGTATTGTTTATTTGGTGGTTTAACAATTTAGTGACTCGTGGATCAGATTGTCATTATGTGTGTGTGAATGTTGATAAAAGAAGTTGTTTCATGTATTTTAGGGCCTAGTGTCTGTCTTAGGTTTATTGATGATGGAATTGTAGTATCATGTTTAAAGGGAATTAGTAGAAGAAGGTGGCCCCACTAGGATCCCAGTGGGTGATACCAAAATTGAGCATGGATATGGATCATGAAAATTTCATGGCATGATTCATGCTAATAACATCATATTTTAAACCATGGGGATATTTATTTAGAGTAATGAAACATCATCGTATTGTCGTTCATATTGGAAAACATCAGGTTCGAGAAGTGAACTTATTTCATGCCAGTTTTTTATGTTTTCCATTTTAATATCATGTGGGATTTGATTTGGAACCCACTTTTGTTAATGATTTTTTAGAGGATGTAGAAGATACCTCATGGATTTTCCTTATGTTCCATTTGTTTACCCTTTGATCTGGATCATAAGGTTTATTTTTTCATGCATTATGATTTAAAGTCTTCCCTCTTCTCTTTCTGGTTCATACTAATAGCATTATTTTGATTTATTGTTTATCCATTTAGTTTCTTTTTGAGAAAAAATCACCAAACAATGTCAAAAGTATCCCAATCATTGGGCCATTAATTTTTTCTCTAATAGGGTGTCCCTAGTGGTGGAGTTTAATCTATCACTCATCATTATCCATATGGTATGCTGCATATTATTTTATATGGTATTTAGATTTTTGGGTGAAATTAATCATTAGAAAGGTTATTTAATGAAGATATTTCGTGTGTCCAAGGGTTGTGTGTGTATTAGTAGACCACCACACCATATTCCTCATTCATTTAGATTCTTTTCATTTCATGGTTAGTATGAAGTCAAAAATATCAATTTGGGAATTTGATTTTTTTTTAATTATATTTTTGTGGATTCATGATTAGATTATTGGGAATTGACTTAAATGTGTATTAAATTTTCACAGATATATTAACAAATAGTTTATTGAAGTATGAAACCTTAGAATTATTTGAGTCTCTTTGTGAAATATATATTTTATGTATGCATCACATCACTAATAATATCTATTTTCGTATTGTATGTTTCTATGGTATTATGATAAGGATAGGATGGGCTTCAATAAGCCTAATAATCAAGAGGAACCACATTTATTATGGGATGATTTAATGGTGGTTCCATTATCTGATCAATGTCAAAGGACCAATTTATTGTATATTTAGTATTGTGTATTGTATATTAAAGGAAAGATAAATTTTGTTTTAAAAACGATTTCTAAAAATGGAGTTGGATTATATGGTAAATTCATTGGTTTTTTTTAGAAATTGTGATTTTTAATAATATTAAATAACAATTCTTATGAAATTTCATATGGGATTTGACAAATGAACAATCATGAGTTATATATAATGTTATGGGTTTTTGAAATGATCCAAATGATGATTTTTTAATTTACCTATAATGTTGAGTTGAAATACATAAGTTCTCATGTTTTGGTATTTCTGACTGAATGAGGTAGAATCAGTATTTTACAAGGATGTTGTTATTCTTGTGCATATTATGGGGGCTTTCTTTCATATTAAGTATTTCATGATAATTCATGTGATATGTGTAAAACAATAATTATATTGTTTTCCAATATCATAGTGGTATTATGGTTAGGTAGATATAGTAAAATTTTGAGGGATTGATATGGGTATATTGATGTCTCAATATGTGGGACAACTCTCCTATTGATAAGATGTTGCGTTATGATTTGGAAAAACTTCTCTATTATTAATTTCATTTCATTGGATTATTTTTTCCTTGTGATATGTGATAAATTATTGAGTGGTAGTGGGTACAAATTCCTATACATTCCATGAGTGATATGGTGTTTGAAGGATCACTCTCGGAGGTATGATATTCTTGTGTAAATAATCTTGTTCCATTGACATAGTGATATGGTAGTTGATTTGGAGAGGTCCATTCCATGAGTTAGTGGGACTAGTAAAAATCAAACAGTGTGAGAATAAATATTTTTATGGATAAATGGGGGATCATTCATATGTGAGATAATTGTTCATGGTATTGAATCAGATAGTGGTTCTATAATGACATGGATGAGGTCTGAGTTGTGATTTGTTATGTGTTATGGATGGATCTCCCGAATTCATTTTAGGAGGTATTTCCCCGCATCTAATTTCCTATCCCTTGAGTAGAAATGGATGGTCAAATGATTATTATGATATTGGATGACCCATAGTTCCCTACCCTGTGTATTTATCTATGATAAGATGAAGAATTCGATAGTCAACATTATTATATTTTTTGAGAATGGGTCAAGACAGTTGATTGTGGTGACTCCTTTTCCTGGAATGGTCCTAGAAGGTACCATCATGTGTCATGGTGGACATGCTAGAGTAAAAATACATTATGAATATTGTTTTTTGTTTATTTTATGATATTCATTTGATTGGGTGGGATTGATTGATGTAACAATACCTTTTTAAATGAACTTCTTTTTTATTCCAGGAGCATAACAACACATAGTATTGTTGAGTAATTTTCTGTTCATATTAGGTTTTCGAACTCATACCCCATCTACATACATGAAATAATTTTTGATATACATTTGTAGACCTACAAATTCTTACTAACACATAGGTATGAATTTTAACAATAAGTGTGGTATATAATTGGTAGGGCATGGATGATGATGATTCTATTGGATGATTTTGTGAGATGTGCTAGATGATAGTGTTTATATTTTTAGTTAATGTCTGACATGTTCAATTTAGTAGGCCATTTTTTAGTATAAGTTGCCTATATTATTTCATTATATATATTAATTCACCAATATTATGGTTGATTTATTATATTGAAAATTTGACTTCATTCCTTCTATAATGTAGGGTCCCTATGGATCCCTATTTTTTAATTATAAGTTTTTGTGTTGTCCACTATACTGGCATTTCGTGTTGAATATTCGTAAAATTTAGAAATGAAAATCATTATTTGTTTTAGAGTACAAATAATTCCCGTGATGATTTTATTCGAGTCCCACTAGTCAGTGAGTTTTTATATATAGGGATGTCTACCAATGGTCATATGGGGACTCTTCTTAGGAATTTTTGTTTATCCAATATACCAAATCAGAAAAATCCATTAGAGAATTTCTTGGTATGGGATTGTTTTGTTAGATGTGGTGTTATTATTTTTGAATCATGGTTTATAATAAGTATATTCTTAGGCTGTATGAATTCTATTGAATCTCATGTTACTTGGGGATGTACATTTTGCATATTATGAACTCTTAGATATGTTTGCATTTTTCTTGGAATAAGATTCCCAATATGGGATTTATGATACTTTTTTGAGTAATTGCGATCGACTATGATATAGTGATATTTTATTCTTGATGTTATTTGCATTTGTGGGGAATCATATATGATCCAATGGGTGGTTTTTTTTGACATAATTCAATATTATAATATAATATTTAATGATGCAATTAAAAATATAATTGTTATTTTCCCTAATTTATTATAAGTATTTAATTTATGAATATATATATATATATGATTGGATTTTAGGATTTAGATTAATTTTTTTTAGAAGTAATAGGAAATTTTTTTTATCTATTTTGGGATCTTGAAAAAATTATAATTTTGAAATGAAAACACATTTGGTGGTGTGAGGTGTGTCTGAAATTGTTTTAAAATTTTGATTATTTGAAATTGATCATAGAGTTGGTGGTTTTGAGATTGATTATTTTATTAGGTATTATGAAAATTCTAGTTTTTTAAAATTGTGTTTCAATGGGAATTTTAAATAAAGAATCATTTTTCAATAAAAGGTCTAGAAAGGGCATTGATTTTTATATTTTTGAATTGGGGATAAAACATGTTTTAAATGTGTTGTTTTTAAAATCATGAGTTAAATTGATATTGTGCCAAATTGTTTTGAAGGGGATTTTGAAATTAGTAACATGTACCTCTATAAAACATGTTTTATAGAACATATTAGACATTTTAGGAGTAATGTAGATTATTGAATTTTTTTTTTATTATAGGTAATATTTTTTTGGAGAATTCCATATGAAATTGGTGAGTGTGAACATATTTTTGTCAAATTATATAGAAATGAAATATTTTATTGTACAAACTACATTGAAAAACTTATGTTGTGATTTTATGTTATGGTCACTTGTGGTTATATTTTTTATTTGATTCTGTCAAGAGAACTATTTATGGTAGGATATTGGGAACAAGGATTGATGTTTTGATTGACAAGTGAAATGTATCTTGGTGGGATCAAAAGATATACTCGTTCATGTATGTTTGATAATTTTTTGAGTTGTATGAAAATGATTATTTTTTCTATAGACGATACAGATTGTGAGGTTCCCCATTTTCTAGAATAGGTCATTGATATTTGTTTCTAATGGTGTAGAGCACCAGAAGACAAAAAAAGAATCCATTTTTATCATGTTTTTATTTGGAAATTTTTTATGTGGTTGAAGACTATCAATGACTTCAATGAACAATGTTGCGGGTTAGTTCCCATGTGAGAGTGATATGGCCACATCTATTCATTAAAAAAGTGTCGTGTAGGATTTTTCAAGTTAATACTAGGTGTTTTTGTTTAGTAAATAATGAACAATAATTGCATTATAGGGGGATGAACATTATCGGTTGTAGTCATACAAACCTCATGTTTCAAGGGTTATTGGTGTAGTGTGATCAGTCAATGTATTGCTGGGGTGGATTAATAATAATAACATACCAGTAGTGTTAATAGATATATCTCATTGAGAATAACTAGTTAATTTTTATTCTATTGGATGGATTTTTGTTGTTAATAATGGACTTGGAATACTGGTAACATGAACTAAAGGCTACTCATATCATTGACATTATAATTATCAGGTGTAGAGTGTTGTGGTTATTTGGGTAGGTTATGCCTACAGTCAGGGAATTACATTGGGGATTTGGATTTAAATTCTTTGTTGGTACATAGATAGTTACTAAATCTAAGGGATTTAATCCATCATGGGTGATTTTTTTGATGTGGTGATGAGATAGTAGGAATGGACGAGCCCTTTTGTGATATTTCATCTAGGGATGGAATGAATGTAGTATTGGATTATAATTTGATGTGGTGAGGTAGGGAAAAAATTAATTGCGTCATTATCGATTTTCTTTAGTTGGTTCAAGGATAGAATTGGTAATTATGAAAAAAAATTAATGTGTTATGGATATTTCATTAGGGTTGATATATAAAATCCTTTTTTAAACATGTAGATAAAGAGTGAAGGGTTTTTCTTGGGTTTACCACCACGCCTTTTCGGTGGTCATGGTAAGGAGACTACTATACATTCTCAAAGATAATATGATTCAGGGTGTGGAGTGGGTAAATACCGTCATCAATACAGCTTGGGAATTCATGAGTGAATTTGAATTTTTTAATTGGTGTGTCATTTATTATGATACTCAAGACTCAACATTAGATTAAATATATTTGGATGTTCATAAATGATGTTTTTTTATGTTTTTTTGTGATTGTGTCTACATAAGGTTTTTAGGAGGATGTAAGATAAGTAATAAATTTCCTAAGATAGTATGAAACAGTACGTGTAGGTCATCGTACAGATAACCCAATGTCTCAATCAGATACTGAGGTTAGATGTCGATTATAAATGCATCCAGATGTGGATCATGCCACAAACCCCATAGTATATTTCCTGAATAATTATAGAATTATTTTTCCCTTTTAATATAGTTTTCCAATCATGATCCCGAACATTATCTAATGAACCAGCTACAGATTAGTTTTAAATGTCCATTTGGTAATTTTTTGAGGATACTGTACTGCTAACCCTCGTAGGGTCATGATGTAAATAAATTCATGATATGGGGTAAGATAAAACTTTTCCATTCCATTTAAAAACATTTAGTTCCTCTTCGATCCAATCCATATGAATGATTTTCATCACATTATTTGAAGGTTGATCTCTTTTATTCTCCCACTGGATCATACCTATTTTATTTTTTGTTCATCCAACTATGTTTAATGGAATTTTATTTCTCCAAATAATAATGATATTATTTGGATCATTAGTAGTATCATGTGATTCATGTGGGGTCTTACTTTGGTTGATTTATCCAAATAACCATTCGTTGTATTCCATATGGTATTTCATCCTTTGAGAATGTTTAGTTATTTTTGGAGAATTTTGGTGATACATTACGATAAATAAAAAAATCTAACTTTGGGATTTTTTGCACCATGGGTTCGGGTTTTTTTAGTAGAACGTATAAAATTACTTAAGGTTTTGAAATATTTGCATCACTCGACATGGATGATTTTGACTACTAAATTTTGAATGTTTTAATTAATATTTTAAAAAATAATTTGTAGATTTTTAATGAGGATTAAGGTTTTCATGGACTAAATGGAAGTCAGTGAAGTATTTGTATTATTTAAAAGATCATTGGTTGAGGAAGGATGAATTATCATTAATATATTATCTTCCTTAAATTGTTTTTTTTTGTTCTGTTTCAATCATAAGTATTATCTAACTATTTGTTAGATGACTATGTGATTCCTTTATATGTTTGTAATGGAATAATTTCATTCTTCTAGTCATATTGAACTCCATAGCAATCGAAATGGTTCAAGGATGGTTCCAATGATGAAGTAGTGTTGGTGGACATATTTATGGAATATTTAGTTTCCTTCCTTGTATTTTAGAAATAAAATATTTTTCATTTTTAAAATTTCATTTAAAAAGTGGGAAGATTTATATGGAAATGTAATATGAAATTTATTATTGTAGAAAAAAGAAATTTTTATGGTTTTTAAAATAGGAATGTGTTTTTATAAAAATATTTATATGTGATTTTTCTATGGGATATCATTGGTTAAATTAAATGTGATTCATTTTTAAATTGATTATAATGGGTTATTTTTTACATGGATTTCAATGGAATTTTGTAATGGACTATGGGTGTTGTTATCATCGAAATGAATTCATGACGGAAATCCCCCCATTTCTCAATATTTTGTTCTTTTTGTGCTTTAATTTTATTACTTCTTGTGAATTATGTTCTCTATGATAATATGTGTTGTGTTTTTATTGCAGTGAGAACATTGCATTTGGGTATTAAATTGGTGGATGCATATGAGTGCATGAAATATAACTGTTGGATGGTTTAGATGACTATTCAGATGTGTTCACGAAGTAAGACTATATCATGAGGGGGGTTTTCCTAGTGATTTATTTATAGTTATGAGATGGGTTATTTGAAATATTTTATTAATTCCTTTATATTTTTATTATATTATTCATAAGGGTGGTAAATACCATTGTGGGAGAGGTCTTTGATGCATTTCATCTACATAGATGGCATGGAAATTGATATATATAAATTTGGGAGATAATATCATTGTCTCTATTATTCAAGGACTAACCCGGAGTGATAGTTTAGTGATTTTAGTATTGGCCATTATTTGTGGGAGAGTGCCCAAATTTCTGTGAATTGAGTGGGAATATATGTGTTAGTAGTTAGATGTTGGGACATTCATTTGTTTAATGATTATTTGATGGTGCATGATTGGATGGTGGGGTTACCATGAGTGATATGATTTTTGAGTTGTGATGTTTTGGGTTTAAGGATGGATTTCCCTACCTTGTGTTAGATTTTATAGTCAAGTAGATGATGTATGCTCATTCAATTTAAATAGTTTATTTAAGCATTTGGTATGAAATCAAATATAAATAGTAAACCTATCTGATATTATATGTTATTGATTGAGGTTGTAGTAAAAAACACAACCCATATTCATAATGTGTTGGTCATCTCATTGGTACATAGAGACTCAACCTACTAGAACTGGATGATAAGGGTATATATAGGTGTCTCAGTGTTCTGGTTTGAAAATGATGACATGATGGATAAGATTGTGTGTTCACAGTATGTTATATTTCTAATTAGATGTATTAAATAAGCCAAAACTACACTAGTTTTTATATATTTCATGAAAATATACTTTATCAAACAATTCATCATTATTATTTAATCATTGGTGATACCTTTTATGTCATTATACACTTCCACTACCTACGTAGATGGAATTGGTTTCGATTAATAAGGTTATACCATCCCTTTTTCTCTTATGAAATAAGTACCACATAGGGATAGGTACACGATAACGGATTAGTATATTTCAATTTCCATGGATATATTAGGATGAATATGTGAGTTCCTGCATTGGTTAGTGTATTGATTTTTTATTATGGTTTGATGAGTACAAGTAAGGATTCAGTTTATATATATAACATAGTTAATTTTGTTCTCTATTATATATAATCTATTGTAGTTTTTTTAATATAATGACTATTTTTATGGTTTTTTATTTTCCAGTATGGGGACCCAATAAGTGTAATGTCCCAATCAGTTGTCTAAACAAATACAATTATTGATAGCGTTCTTAACCCAAAACACTAAGGTTTAAATGAATAAATATATAAAATAAAATGTATTTTTTAAGGACGATGTTAAAATATAACCATTACATGTTTAGTTATGAAGAATAAAAAAATAATTATTAATAATATGAAATTATATTTAAATAAAGAAAATTATTATATTTATTCATAATAAATATGTACTAATTTTTAGTATATACTTTTTATGCATAACAAAAAATGTTTCTGCAAAAATAGTTTTTATTTAATTTTTCCTTTGGAAACAGTAATGAATATCTTTAATTTTTAATAAATTTAATATTAGTTAATATGTATAATTTTTGAAATCATCATGTCAACATTATCTTAGTTTGTATTTTTTTTATTTCCCTGAAAATGTAATTTTCATTGAATAGTGTACAATACCTCTCTTAATAACTCTATCATTTCATTTGAGTAACAGAATCCTAATGGTAATTTGAATTTGATAAATAACTAAAATAGTTACCCTTTATTTATAATTTATCTAATTAATTACAGAGTAATTATCATTATAGTTTTTTAAAATAGGTTCATTGTTTGGATTAAAAACACATTTTAAAAAAACAAAGATTTTTGAAAAAACGGATTTTATCATAAAAAATTAATTTCACCAATTATTATTATATATATTTTAGATATTTTGTTGATAAAATAATCAATATATTATTTTATGATTCATGTGATAATTTCTATTGGGCATGGAAAATGATAAAATTATGTTTTCTTCTAAAAAGTGGATTTTTCTATAAAAGGACTTTCGTCGTGTTCTACAATATTATTTATGATTATATTGAACCATTTTTATAAATTTAATATGTTAAAATTTATTTAATATTTGGAAATATCCTTATAAATATAATTTACTTTGGTAAACATAATTTCATTTTCATAATAAACAATAAAAACTGTAAACTCATGTTGCTACTATTAGGATTCAATTAGGATTATCAAGGTTTAAGCTAAGGGATATTTTTCAAAATGAAACAAAACTTATCTAAATATTATTGGACTTATATATTTCAACATTATTATATCCTACCATCAATTTCAGGGAAATATTGAGAAAACATAAAATGAATGTGGTCTTATATTATTGACATCATTGATGAAATTTTAAGTGTGTCCATACATTTACATATAAAAGGGAGACTCTTATCCTAAAATGATAGAAATAATGGAAACATATATCATAAAAAATCCTAACTTAAAAACCTTCATCTAATTATTACCTTTATCATGTATCTTCTCATCTACTTCAAAGATCTATTTTCAGGTTATAAAGTTTATGTCAAATAATACCTCTCAAGGAAGAGGTATAAAACATAACCGAGTTCATTAAAATTCATATATACATACACATGCTCTCAAAATATTTTAAAAATAAAAATATGGTTAATCCAGTATCATAAATATTATAATAATATTTTATGATGATGAAACTTCCATTTCCCACTACTTTTCTATAAAATTTCAATTGAAATTTTTTCTCATTCATACATGCGTATTGCCGCCTCCACGTAGCGATATGATTCATTTTGCATCACTAAATTTTTTATATAGATAATATGATTTATTTTATATTTATATATGATATTATTGAAATAATTATTTTCCAGTAATTATTATATCTTATTTATTATCATACTCTCGTTTTCGTTGTAGACATATAATGTCACCCCTGTGTATGTGTGGAATATATCCTCTATAAAATGATGTGATTTTTCTGTAGTATTCACATTAAATAGTAGGTAATAAAAAATAATTAATTAAATTTTCAAGTTATTATGTTTATAATAACGATACAAAAAATTAATTACTATTTCACTTTCTTTCACACAATCACAAAACGTGTTAACATCACTCATGCATATGTATGAAATAATGTTTACATTAAGTGGTATAATTATTTTTCAAGACTAATTATTATAATTGATAATAAAATTTTATATTATGAATATATATGATACTTTTGAATCAACTAATATTATTTATATGTTCTCAACATTACATATGTGAAAGGAACATAATAATTGAATCAGAACATATATAAAAATTGAAATATATATCTCCTAGAAATGAGGATTTCAATAATGAATCATATATAAAAATGTTAAAATAACATGAGTGAAAATTATATGATATTATATTTTGGTAAATGGTATTGTAATTTAATGATAAAAAAGTTAATTATTATACCTACAGTTTGAGATCATATAATTCAAGTTTATCATCAGGTAAGGGTTCTTCATCTGAATTTTGTTTCATTGAGACATGTTTGCTGTTATGAATCTTGTTACGAATATGTGTAATCAATATGGATCCATTGAAATTATATATCATGGATCATACATAAATCATGTTAACTAATTGTATTATTTAAATTATTTCCTCTGAGGTTTTTTGATTCACATGTGACCACTGTGTTAATTATTTATCCTCACAAATTGTCTTCATCTGGAAAGATGTTATATTATATAGGTATAATCCTTTATGAGGTGTGTCTACCACCCATGTTATATTTTTTTCATTAAAAAACTAATTCTCATCATAATTTTTGTTATTAAATTCTATAATTTGACATATTACATGTATTTTTCCAAAAATGCTTGTGTTTTTTATTAAAATATCATTTTTACTATTATTTATTATTCCTTCATTTTTCTATGATGAAAATATTTGATGTATCTATACTAAATCATATTTATGTATAGATACAATTTTTTTTTATATGGAATATATTTTTTCAATTCATTTTTCTATCATTATGTATTAAAATGTTCATCCTTACGTACAACCAAATTATATTTTCTCTTCTAATGGTAATCATTTCCATCCATGTAAATATTTTCATTACAATATTATAAGTAATATTTTCACATTTCTCCAACGCTTTATCAAAAAAAATTCCTAATGTTTTACTTTCTATAAAAATTATATAAATCTTTATTATTATCCTTTCTTAAATTATGAACTATTGAATTATTACTCACAATGTGAAAAGAATTTTTGATATATTATACCCAGCATGATTTTGAGTTTTTGAATGTTGGTGAGTTCTCCATTTTGTGAATTAGGGAACAAATTCAGATTTTGAGTGTTTTAATGTTCCTAAAAGTTGTTTTCATGTCATTTAGGGACTACTGTGCATCTTAGGATTAATAATGATGCTATAGTGTAATCCAATTTAATAGGAATCTACCGAAGGAGGCGGTTCCACTATGAACCATGTGGGTCAGGCCAAAATCAAGCATGGATATGAATCATGAACATTTAATTGGGTTATTCATGCCATAAACTCTATTTTTTAAACATGAAGATATTGTGATAGTTTAATGGACCCTCATCCTATATTTTTTCATGCCAGAATACTTCTAGGTCAAGTAGTCAACTACTTTCATGCTATTTTCAAGGTTCTTTTTTCTAATATCATGTGGGATTTAATTTTTAACCAACTTTTGATGCTTCATTAAAGATTTTTTGGAGTGTGTGGAAGATCCCCCATGTATCTTCTTTATCTCCCAAATGGTTACTCTATGATGTAGATCACTAGTTCTATTTTCTTCATGTATAACCATTTTAGGTCCTCTACCTTCTCCTTCGTTGTCATACTAGTTTAATTATTTTGATTTATTGTTCATCCATTTATTGTCTTTTAGGGAACCAATTACCAAATCATGTAATATCTCCCACTCATTAGGACTTCTCTTTGTTTATATTATTGGCAGTCAGTGATGGTTATGTTGAATCTATCACTCATCATTATCAATAAGGTATATCACTTTTTATTTTTTGTTATGGTATATGGATATTTTGAGTCAAATGAATCATTTTATAGGGGATGTAATGTAGATATTTTGTGTTTTAAAGGGTTTGGTGTGTATTTGGAGATCGCCACACCAAGGTCCTCATGTTTGTTGGCTCATTTCATTTATTGGTCAGTTTTATGTAAACAATTCATGTTTGGGATTTTATTTTTATTTTTTTAATTTATTAATCTGTTGTAAAATCATGATTAGATTAGTGCACATTGACTGATATGAGGTTTATATGTGCATGGATGTATTATATAATTTTTTATTGAGGTAGTACACATTATAATTATTTCAATCACTCTGTTAGATGGAAATTGTATGTTTTCATCACATCACTAATATAATATATCTTAACATTGTCTGTTTGTGCGGTTGAATGATAAAGATGGGATGATCTTCGGTTAGCCTAATAATCAACATGAACAACATATATTATGAAATAATATGATGGTTGTTCCATTGTCTAGTGAATTTTAATGGACCGCTTTATTCTGTATCTAGTGTTGTGTACTATATATTAAAAAGAAGGTAACTTTCATTTTAAAAATTATATTTAAAAATGTGGATGGATAATATGGTAAATTTGTTTGATTATTGAGGAGAAATTGGTATTTTTTTAAACAACAAATATTATTTATAATGAAATTTTTTATGGGATTTTACCAATGACCAATAATGAGTGAACTGGAAATAATTATGTTTTTTAATTGATTTGAAAATATGATTTTGGAATTTACATCAAATGTAGAGTCGAAAGGGATCAGTTCTATACTTTTGGAATTCTGTACCTAATTAGGCAAAATCGTTATTTTCAAAATAAGATGTTTTTGTTGTGAATATTATTGGGGAATTCTTTTTTATTAAGTATTTCAGGATGATTCTTGTTGTTTTTGTAAAATGAGAAGAATTTCTTTTCTATATCATAGTTGTTTGTTGGTATGAAAGACAGAGTAAAACACATCAGGGTTGATATGTGTATTTTTATGTCTTAATTATGTGGGACTCATCTCTTACTGATAATATGTTGAGTTATGATATGGAGTACATTATATATTAATAATTTGGTTTCATTGTTTATTTTGTGTTTGTGATATGAAATAATTTCTTGAGTTGTACTGGAACAATTGGATTATAAATTCTATGAGTGAGATGATGTTGTATATATCACTATGGGAGACATGATATTCTTGTATTGATAATGTTGGTCCTTTCACTAAGTGATATAGTAGTGGACTCATAGAGGTTCATTCCAGGAGCCAGTGGGATTGGTCAAACACACCCCTAGTGAGAAGATATAGTATTTCGGATGAATGGGGGTCATTCTTATATGAGAAAATTGGTCTATGGTAAAGGATAATATGGTGGTTCCATGATGAATGGGATGGGGTGTGAGTTTTGTTGTGTTGCTAATTATGGATGGATATCCCTACATCATTTTAGAAGGCATTGTCTAGTAGCTGAGGTCCCCACCCTCGAGTGGGATGGGATGGTCAAATGCTTGTAATTATATTCAATGAGTAATGAAAACCTATCCTATGAATTTAGGTATTATCATCCGGGGAATTGGATGGACAAGTTTATTAGTTTTTATGAGTATGGGTCATGAAAATTTTTGGTGGTGACTCTTCCTATTGTAATTAGTCATAGTATGTAACATTATGTGTCATGGTGTCCACAATATCGTAAAATGACATGATGTTTCTTGTTCTCTATGTATTGTACGTTTTTCATTAGGGTGTGCGGGGTTCATGTACTTAAACTAACCTATTTAAATTTATTTATTGAATGTTCACTTCATCACATTATCACTCAGGTATTTTTTGAGTCATTTTCAGTTTTTATTGGGTTTTTCGACTCAAACCCTACCTATATACAATCCATAACTTTCAATAAACATGTGTAAACCTAAATATTCTCTATAACACATAGTTATCAGATTAAACTATAAATGTTTTATAGATATTGTAGGTCATCGATGATGAAGATTGTGCAGCTTGATTTTGTGAGATGCGCTAGAGGCTAGTGTTTTTATTCATAATTATGGGTCAGCATGTACAATGTTGTAATATGGTTTTTAATATATAATTCCTATATTATTTCATTATCCACTGCTACTCATAAATTATTGTTGATTCATTATTTTGAAAATTTCACTACCTTCCTTCAAGAATATGGCTTCCCAACGTATCATTTTTTTTAATTATAGTTTTTTGGTATTTCAACTACACGGATAAATCATGTTTTATAATAATGAAATTTGTGTATAAAAATCATGATTCTTTATTGAGCTCATAGAATCCTCATAAATGTTCTATTCCTCTTCCACTAGTCGGTAGTTTTCTCTAAATAAGGATGTGCACATGTGGTCATGAGCGAACTCTTCTCATGTATTTTTTTGAAATCTAAGATACCAAATCACAAATATACATTAGAAAATATATTAGGATTGTATAGTTTTGTTAGATATGTTGTTACGTATTTTGAATCATGGTTTATAATATGTATATTCCTAGGCTGTCTGAAATCTGTTGAATGTCATGTTACTTGGGGAAGTCCAATTTTCAAACTATGATCACTAGGATATAATATTATTTTTATTAGAATAATATTCCCAATTTGGGATTAGTGAGACTTTGGATGAGTTCTACGGATCATCTATGATATAGTTATTTTTAGGAATATTGTTATTTGGATTTATAGGGAATGATATATGATCTTCTGGGAGGTGTTTTCTGATGTTTTTCCATATTTTATTTGACTATTTATTGATACAACATAAAATATATTTCCAAATTTCCCTAATTTATTATAATAATAGAGTATATGGATATATATATATATATATAATTAGATATCATAATTTAGTTTAATTTTAATTTTTGGAAGCAATAAGAACATTTTTATCTATTTTGGGATTTTGTAGAAAATATAAATTTGAAATGAAAACCCATTAGGTGGTGTGTTGTTTGAGAAAAAAGGTCTAGATATTTTGTTAAATTATAATGGATCATGTAGATGGTGATTTTTAAATTGATGATGTTTTCTATGTTTTATAAAAATTCATGTTTTTCAAAATTTAATAACATTTGGTATTTTAAATAAATAATCATTTTCAAGAATAATATAGGGAAGGAAATGGATTATGATATTTTTAAATTGGTGGGAACATGTGATTGATTTTTTTTTAAAAAAATATAAACTTAAATTTAATGTATACAAAATGATTTTAAATTGATTGTGAAATGAGTAACCAGTACCTCTCTAAAACATGTTTAAAAGGAATTATTTTTTTTGGCTATGTAGTAAAATAGATGTTTTAATTGTGTTATTTTATTCAATGATATATTTTTTGGATTCATCCACATGAAATTGGTGGGATTGAACATATTTTTTTTTAGATTATATGGAAGTGAAATTGGTGAATGTGTAATCAATATATTGAAAAATAAATTATTATAAAAAGGGATAGCAACATGAGGTTATATTTTATATTTGATTGTTTGAGGATATCTATATATTGTACGATCATGGTATCAATGTTTGATGTTTTTATCGGCATGAAAAATGTTTCTTGGTGGGATAAAAGTAGAGACACATTGATTTATTTTTTGGTAATTTCATGAGTTGGACCAAAATGTGTGTGTTTTTATTGGGAAAATCTATTTTTTGGGAACACCGTAATCTAAAATAGGCTATTGGTATTAGTGTTTAATGTTATGGAGCACTATAATACTCAAAGGAAATCAATTTTTTCCATTTTAAAAGTTGGCATTGATATGTGTGGTTTAACACTATATTGGGATTCGATGAACAATGTTGTGGGTTTCTTCTCAAGAGGGAGTGAGGTGGTAACATCTATTCATTACACAATGTATTAGGTGGGATTTTTCCGGTAAATATTACTTGTATGGTTTAGTTAAGAAAAAATAATGATCCCTTTATAGTGGAAAGAAGCATATCGGTTTTGATTGTACAAACCTAATGTTTAAAATTTCATGGGTGTTGTGTGATTAGTTAGTGGATAGATGAAGTGAATTTATAATAATAACATACAAGTGGACCTGGTAGATATGATCTACTAGAGAAAACATGGTAAATTTTATTTTGATGGTGTTTTTTTGTTAATATTGGGCTTCGAATAGCGGTAACATGAAACAATGGCTAGTGAGAACACTGGAATTGCAATGATCATGGGTAATGTGCTGTGGTTAATTGGGTAGGATATGTATACAACTAGAGAATTACATTGATATTTGTGATTTAAATTCAATGTTGGTACATAGGTAATTTTTAAATCCATGGGTATTAATACAACATGATCAATTTTGGTGAAGTGGTGATGAGATAATAGGAAAGATCCATCCCTTTTGAGATAATTCAAACATGAAAAATTGACTATACTATTGGACTATAATTTTATTTTGAGTAGTGGGGAAAAAATTAATAGAATCATTATCGATTTTGATGAGGTGGTTCAAGGACAGAGTTGGGATTTTTAAAAAATATAATGTGTCTAGGATATTTCATTAGGGTTTCACAATAAAACCATTCTTGAACATTTAAATGACAAGTAAAGGGTTAGTCATGAATTTACAACCATATTTTTTAGTGATCATTATTTGAGGACTACTATATATTAGCCACAATAAGATGAGTTATGGTGTGGAGTTGGTAAATACCTACATCCACACAACTTGTAAATTCATGAGTGAATTTGAGATTTTTTTTAATTAGTGTTTAATTTTAATATGATACCGAAGACAAAAAAATTATATTAATGTATTTGGATGTTCAAAAATTATTTTTGGATGTTTTTTTTCATAGTTTTTATCCTTGATGTTTATGAGGATGTAAGAGAACTCATCAGGTGCTCGGTATAGTATGAAATAATAAAAATAGGTTGTCGCACCGTGGACCCAATGTATTAATCTCTTACTGAGGTACGTTGAGGATTATAAACGCATCCGAATTTGGATAATTAAAAAACACCCTAGGATTTTTTATGATTATTTTAAAAATAGTCATTCCCCATTCCTATAGTTTTTCTATCATGAAGCCCTATATTTCATCATGAACCAGCTATAGATTAGTTTCTAATGCCCTTATAGTAATTTAATAAGATACCCTACTATTAAACCTCATAGGGTAATGCATTTGATAAATTCATGAGATGGTGGCAGATTACATTTTTATATTCCATTGAACCCCTTAAGTTCCTCTTTGATACAAATCAAATGAATGATTTTCATAATTATATATGAAGGTAGATCTCATTTATTCTCCCACGTGATCTTAATTTTATAATTTTATTTATTTATTTTTCTTCAACTAAATATGTTTAATGGGTTCTTATTTCACTGATGCAGAGTGAAATTGTCTAGATCAATGGTAATTTCTTGTGCATCTCATAGGGGAGGTCATTGGTTGATTTATCCAAATTACCATTCATTTTATTCCAGAGGTTATTTCATCCATTGAGTGTGTTTATTTATATTTGTTAATTTTAATGAAACATTGCATTAATTAAAAAATATAACCTGGATATTTTGTTTTCCCAAGGTTTAGGTTGTTGTTGGGAATAGACCGTACGAAATTACATAAGGTTTTGACATCATTTTGTTGCCCGAATAGAATGATTTCGACTAATCAAATTTTAATTTATAGTTTTATTTTCTTAGTAAATATGTTTTTGTTGTTTGTTGATGATATAGGTTCTCATGAATCAATGGATGTTGGTGATGTATTTATATATCTTATCATATTGATGGTTGAGGTATATGGAATCTTCCTTAATTGATTCTCTTGGTTAGTTCTTTTTGGTTTTGTTCAATCACTAGTATAATGTACAAATATATTGGGTGATTATGTGATTCCTCTTTATGGTTGGAATAGTATCATTGTAAATCCCCGACCCCAGTTACCCAGAGTCGGTGCACTATTACATAACATTGGCATGATCACAAAGGATCAAGTCTCAAAAGACCCATTTGTTTAGTAGTCTTGGAATCATTAGATATATTCACATGTCTTACAGTACATCATAAAGTAAATAAACTACAACAACATCTTGTATTTATATCCTCTCATACTATACCTATAGGTCATTCATAAATTACTTATTCACATCCTGAGAAAAATAAAACATTGAAAGGGATGAGCTCAGATGCCCAGTTAGGATAAAAATATAGCAGAAGCTTTCATAGATAAGCATAAACCCTTAAGTCAATGAATAACTAAAACAAAAGCCTTTTAAACATGAACATTAGTATAATATGGCAAAGATAAAATGAAATAATGCCATTTACTTATTCACATAGATATCCAACTAGTCGAATAATCACATACAATATCAATAACCACTTTCATAATGATGGAATGCATAATGCCGGACTATCATAACCACGTAGCCAATGCCTCGTGTTGAGACTACAAATAAGATTTTGTCAAGGCCTCGTTCTAAGACACTAGTTTGTCTCATGATACCTACCGATGCATCGAGGAGCTATTGAGGGATCCACCCATCACTTACTAAGTCCAATGCATTCCTCATATGAAAAGTTTGAAATATAACATAATAATTCGTATTAAAACTAGCATACAAATTGTCAATACATTGCCCACAAACCATGAATGGTATAAAAAAATAACATCCACTGTCAAACATAACTCATTCGATATAATATGGAAGATTTTATTATATCAGATTAACATCAATCGAGAATAAAAAATGATATTGACATTGATTAAAATAATCATCAAACTATTGAGAGAAATATCCCTCTATTTCTTGAAAACATTTAAAAGTCACACTATTTGTCAAGAAGCCAATTAAAATAGGTTTTTGAATCAAAGTTTCCCATACCACATTGAAACTATTAAAAGGGATTTTGATTTGAAAACTTTAATGTCCATATAATTAAATCCTTAAAACCATTTTTAAAACATGGACATTAATGAGAATGATTTAGAATAATAAATCATTAAAACATTTTAAAATGTTAATTTAGTTATATTTCCTAACCAAAAGAGAGACACTTGAATACAAATAATTGAGGTAATAAAAACATTATAATATCATGAGAATAAATGGATTAATTATATATTATGTCAAAGTACATTATATACACCATATAAAAGTGATTTGGTGTATAACAAGAAAAGTGTATCAATGGAATGTTAATTGAGATGAAATCTAACATAAAGGTCATATCGTTAGGTTAAGGATAAATCATCGACATAATTATATGTGAAAAATATAAATACACTCAATATGATTAGATATTATGTGTAAAACAATAAAAGTACATTCACATATATTCTTCTAAAAATAACACCAATGAATTGGATGTTTAACTCAACAAATAGAGATTGAATAAAAATTACTCTTATCAAGTTCATACCGATGACTTGAGAATTTATCAATGGAGTGATTATGTGTATCCAAAGTATATCCACAGAAATGGGAGTGGAAATTATGACATAATCAAATGAATAGATATTCCACACATAATCTTGGAGTAAAATAATCAATGAAGTATGCGTAAAGCCGAATGAATGAAAATTGATGTTTCAAATTCCCTTAGAAATTTCTTAACAAATAAAACATACACCCATGAAAGAATTATCATAAAATGATGATGTAAATATCCATAAATTAATTTATATTTCACAATAAATATAATCATGGGCAGTACACACACCACATGCAATAAATAAGTGGTGAACAATGGAAATCTCAAGGAATTAAAAGTTAGATAAGAAAACTCTTACCTTGTACTTTTTCCTTGGTCGAAGGTAGGTTAACATCCTGTATAATGGTGAAATAACTGTTATTGAATTATACAATAATCATTTGCATTAATATGATATCATATATGATCTTTTAACATTGATATGTTAATAATATCTTAGTATTATCGTCGTTTCGGGTGTTAACGGATTCTTTTTCCTTTATATTATTTGTTATGAAAGACATATTTGTTATGGATGGGATGTATATTATTAATATCCATAATTATATCATGTCTCTAAAAATTATTTTTATTCATGGAATTAAATTTATTCATGAATGGATATGATGGGGATTGAATCGCGTCGCATTTGTGGAGACGGTAATCCGTACGTATGCACGAGCGACAATATCATTATTTTGATGTTAAAATAATATATAATTGGGTAGAATATCATATATATAGAGTCATTATCATGTTATATTTATTATTTACATGAATTAATCATCATTATTAAACCCATGTAAATAATAATATATTGAATAACAATTACACCACAACGTGGAGACGGTAAACCGTACATACAGATGTATGGTGACATGTCATTCAAGGGATGGATAGAATAATGAATATGTTTGTTCCATATTTATAATAAAATCACAATATATATAAGATACTGGAGTTATTATTTTATAATGGAAATAACAAGGAAAAAGGAAGTTGAAGAAGAAAGGATCTTTAAAGAGGGTAGTGAAGACGTTACATCTTATTCGTGTTCTTCCTTTTGATTTGATCAAAAGGTCTCTATTGGTTGGCTTTCTGATCAAACTAAGGCCTCTAGGTTGAATTGAGGGAAGTTGGGAGGATATTTGGTCAGATTTTGTCCGGGATAAAATCCTTTATAGGTGTGAAGAATTTGTTAGATGTGGTGTCCTTTTATATGGGGGAGGAGGGGCTATTTAGGAAAAACGTAAAGTATTATTTTATAATAAATTCATATTCAGTATATAATGTCTCCAAAGTGTATTATTCAAATACTAAGGTGGGGATGGGTCGAAATAATTTCAACCAATAGATTTTAGACAGGTTTGAGTCATTATATAAACCATATCTTTTAGTTTTAACTCTTGGTTAATTAGTTTGACACATACCAAGTCACTTTGTATTTTTATATTATATAGTTAATAAACGTACTATATACCTCCAAGAGACCCCCAAGTGGTCCATTAATGATATAACTATCATGATAAATTTCCTTTTTCTGAACCTTAGATTTTTAGAATTTATTATCAATTAATAATATAATATTTGTTTTAAAAACACTTTTATGCCACTTTTGACACAATTTGGTATTTGATTTTTTGCGAAATCACAACAGCATGATTACTTCGAAAAAAGTTAATTAAATAAATCATAACCGGTCATATTAAACTATAAAATTATTGGAATTTATTAAAAGCCTCAAATTATATTTATTTGGGTATTTATAATATAAATTATTTTAATATTTCACTAATAAGGTAATTTATACATCATCATTGTGTCATAAATAAATTAAATTATATAAGTTCTAAAAATTAAAAATAAAATATCATTATGTAGTAAATCGTTTTAGATTTCTCATGAATATTTATATTTGAAAATATACTATATATAACCTAATGTAAAAATTGTTTTTCTAAAAGATATAGGCTTTTGTCAGTTTCGTAATTACTTTAAGTTAATTAATGTAAAGTGTCATTATCACATACATGTGGATCCATGGGGTCCCAAAATCGACCCAATGACCCCCATGGTTGGACTTGTATCACCCAATAGGGTTAAGACACGTTTTAGGATAATTTATTAGTATTATAATATTATTTGTTTACCCTTATTTATCGTATTTACCCTTTAACCATGGTAAATAAAATATTTACTGAAATAATTATTCAAAATGTCCCAAAATAAAAGTTACCGATTTACACAATTTGGACATCCTAATTCCAAATACGAAGCTAATTTTTTCAAATTTAAAACATAGAAGTGGTAGAAATTAATTTAAAATTAATTCCCGCTCTCAAAACAAAAGGCGTGTTTTTAAAAGATAATAACTATCAAAAGACTGACATTTGTTTATGTTCGGTTTAAAAGTGAAATTATGTCCAATGACCAAAATTGTATTAAATAGTAATAATATATTCTAAATATACTTTAAAACCACTCGAATTCATAATTTATCACAATTAATTATTTCGATTAAAAAGTTGTTTTTAATTAAAATTTAGTAATTTTCACTATTCATCAAAATATGAAAGTCATCCGAAAAGTACCACAATTTTAACCTAGGAAAATTTTGATATTCCGAATTCAATAATGAAGTCCATTTTCAATATAAAATGTGTAAAATTTCAAAAAGTGGATATTTCTATTCATAACGGCTAGTTTAATTAGTTTTGGTGTGTGTTAGAACTTGAAGTTGCGTACAACACACACTACTGTATTATTCAACGAGAAGTGTGTAGTGGAAGCTTGGGGTGTTACATTCTCCCCTCCTTCAATAAATTTCATCCTCGCAATTTTTAAAATTGGCATTGGGAATATAATGGAAAGTCCCACATCGGAAAAATATTCAATAAAACTATCACTTTAAAAGAAAGAAAGAGAAGTACACAGGTCACCCGAGATAACCTATACAAGGATTCCATGTAGAAAAACATGGATATGGATGATAAACTATGTGTCATGTTCTGATGGATAGGTATAGAAATCATTATTAGGAGAATGTTTACAACAAGAAAACTACAAACTTGTGATGGGACAAACGACCATTAGTTTCCCAGTAGGAAAAGTAAACTTACAACTTTTTTTATTTTCTTATGTTACATTACATAAAGATGAAGAATTAATTTCTGAGATTGACTATGAACATAAAGAGATATACTTAATTTTTTACGTAATGTTCTATTCTTTAATAAATTTCTACTACTAACACATTTTTAAACGATGAGTATTCCAGATGACTTGGTCACACTAGAAGAGCTACAATAAAGTTCTTATAGATTCACATGACCCACCATGAATAAAAAATATATTAACCTTGTCTTTAGAGATTAATCAAAACCAAAACAGTTAGTATAAGATCTGATGATCCCCCAAAAGGATATTTCATTAGAGAAAGAAATAGTAATCTTAATTTCTAAAATTAAACCAACAATACCCCAATGTTAAATAAATATCATTCAATAAAGAATTGTCTTTAAAATCCTTTAATAAAATCAAAAATAATATTGAAACTCAAAAAATTGAAAATTTTGGTTATACAGTCTTCCACATTAAATGGAATCTCCAAATGACTCCAATTACTCTTAAAGTCACATACTTAAAAGTAATTAACTTAATCACATATTCTTTATTATAGGTTAATCATTTCCATAAATAACCCAAATCACTATAAATCCACATTAAAAAATAGATATAAATCCACCATTACTTCTAAATTGAAATCCCATACTTTTCTATTTTTATTGGGCATATAGTGTTCCCAACAAATTGAACATGTTCCAAAATAACATTTATCACTTAATCACCAAATAATTTTCCAATAATAAGGGTATCCATTTGAAAAGACATAATATCCCAAATAAAATTATTATTGTTCAATAAAATAATTTAACTAAAAATAATAGTCACACTTTCCAGGGACTTCACGTAGTCTAGTGGTAGGTGATAAATCTCAATCGCACTTTGGTTGTGGGTTCGATTCCCACAGCATTATCTGACGCGACGAGTTTTCACACGGTCTGCGTGTTTTCCTTTTTCAAAAACTATATTTTATAACATTACCAAAATGAGATAAATTACTAAAAATAACCATAACATAATTTAACCACAAATGTTATCTCATACCTTGCATTTTCATCCCAAATTATAATAACTTGTAATTTCATCAAACCCAGTGATCATATAAAACCCAATAGATATTTATAACTATATCCACAAGAGAAAAGATAATTCTTCCTCAAATATCATTCTCACATGGCAAACTACTGGGTTAAAAATACAAGATAAAATTATTCCAAAGTAAACCCATAAACAAGGATCACTAATACTTTTTAATCATTTCTCCAACCATTTATTTCCACATAGCTTTTTCTTTGACCAAGAAAATATCTTATAGAATAGGGCATTCACTCGGGTAATGGCCAGGTCCCCTACATTTACAGCAAATGACTGTAAATGGATTCTTGGGACCATTTTTATCTTCTTCCATAGTACTCTTCATTTTTCTTTAGTAATTCGTCACTTTATGTCCTTCCTTCCCGCACGTAAAGCATTTATTTTTCCCATTGAGACACTTTCTTGGGTGTATCCTTCCACATTTCCATCATGATGGATGTTGAGGATTCCTTTCTCCATGGTCTCCACTGCTGGATGTCTTTTCATTCATCACCCTTCTCTAATTTTTTGAGTCTGGGAATTGGTTAATATATATATTGTTGATCATATTTTTTGAAAATTGATTTGGCATGAATATGATATCATTTACGCCTATTAAAATTCCATTTTTTGCGCATTTTGACCATATTTTCCACCTTGTACGTCACTCTAAAAGTCACTATGACTTTCTAGGAATCCAGCCATTGACTAAAACTAGAATGCATTGTGTGAGTAACAGAAGTCATAAAATCATTTAGAGAATATCATGTCACCATATTCTCAATTTGAAACACATTAGGATTAACCAAGGTCATTTACTCTCATCTTATATATTATAATTCGAATCAGTTTGTATAGAAAATGTAAATTATCCAAAAACATATCCCCCAGGAGTGTCATAACCAAGAGTGAAGCAAGGCCCGTTTTCGTGCACCAGTTCCCGTTCAATTCTAGCTCAAATAGGTGTTTTCAGGTTTTACCCCTAGATACATCTATGCCAGAGCCGCCTCTACCTTCTCGTATCCAAACAGGGATGTATTGCTCAGAAAACTCACAAAATCACTACAATACAAAAATTCTAGGATGTTCTTCTATACTAATCCTCAGATCCTATCTTAGGGCCATGTGCTCTAATAAGTGTTCATCTAAATCTACCTCCCAAGGTTTATACTAAACTTCCTATGATATAAACTGTAACGCCCCGACCCCAGTTACCCAGAGTCAGTGCATTATTACATAACATTGCCATGATCACAAAGGATCAGGTCTTGAAAGATCGATTAGTTTAGTAGTCTTGGAAACATTATATATATTCATAAGACTTACATTAAATCTTAAGGTAAAAAAACTTCAACAACATCTTGTCTTTAAATCCACTCATTCTATCCCTGAAGGTCATTCATAAATTACTTCTTCACATCTTGGGAAAAATGAAACATTGAAAGGGGTGAGCTCAGATGCTTAGTAAGGATACAAATATAGAAGAAGCTTTCATATATAAACATAAACACTTAAGGCAATGAATAACTAAAACTAAAGCCTTTTTAACTTGAACATCAGCATAATATGGCAAAGATAAAACAAAATAATGTCATTTACTTATTCATATTGATATTCTACTTGTCGAATAATCACATGGAATATCAATAACCACTTTCATAATGATGGAATGCAGAACGCCAGACAATCATAACCACGTAGCCAAGGCCTTGTGCAGAGACTACAAATAAGATTTTGTCAAGGCCTCGTTACAAGACACTAGTTTGTCTCATGAGACCTACCGATGAATAGAGGAGCTATAGTGGGATCCACCCGTCACTTACTAAGTCCAATCCATTCCTCATATGAAAAGTTTGAAATATAACATAAACATTCGTATTAAAACTAGCATACGAATTTTCAATACATTATCCACAAACCATGAATGGTATAAAAATAGCACATCCACAGTCAAAAATAACTCATTCAATACAATATAGAATATTTTATTGTATCAGATTAACCTTAAATGATAATAATGAAGGATATTGACATAGATTAAAATAATCATCAAAATATTGAGAGAAATATCCCCCTTTTTCTTGAAAACATTTAAAAGTCACACTATTTTTCAGGAAGCCATTTAAAAAATATTTTTGAATCAAAGTGTCCCATACCACTTTGAAACTATTAAAAGGGATTTTGATTTTAAAACATTAATTCCCATTTATATAAATTCTTCAAACCATTTTTAAAACAAAGACATTAATGAGAATGATTTAGAATAATAAATCTTTAAAACATTTTAAACTGAAATTTTAGTTAGATTTCCTAACCAAAAGAGTGACACTTGAATACAAATAATTGAGTTAATAAAAACATTGTAATATAATGAGAATAAAGGGATTCATGATATATTATGTCAAAGTACATTATATTCACCATATAAAAGTTATTTGGTGTATAACAACAAAAGAGTCTCAATGGAATGTAAATTGAGATGAGATCTCCCATAAAGGTCGTATCCTTAGGTTAAGGATAAATCAACAACATAATTATGTGTGAAAAATATAAATACACTCAATATGATTGGATATTAAGTGCAAATCAATAAAATTCCATTCACACATATTCTTGTAAAAACTACACCAGTGAATTGGATGTTTAACTCAACAAATAGAGATTGAATAAAAACTAATCTTATCAAGTTCATACAGATGACTTGAGAATTTATCAATGGAGTTATTATGGGTAACCAAAGTATATACACATAAATTGGAGTGTAAATAATGACATAATCAAATGAATATAAATTCCACACATAATCTTGGAATAAAATAATCAATGAAGTATGCGTAAAGCCGAATGAATGGAAATTAAAGTTTCAAATTCCCTTATCAATTTGGTAACTTACGAAACATACACCCATGAAAGAAGTATCATAATATGATGATGTAAATATCCATAAATTAATGTATATTACATAATGAATAAAATAATGGGCAGTAGAAACACCACATGAAATAAATAAGTGGTGAACAATGGAAATCTCACAGAATTAAAGGTGAGATAAGAAAACCCATACCTTGTACTTTTTACTTGGTCGACGGTAGGTTAACCTCCTTTATAATGGTGAAATAATTTTTATTGAATTATAAAAGAATCATTTACATTAATATGATATCTTATATGATCTTTTAACATTGACTTGTTAATAATATCTTAGTAGTATCGTCGTTTCGGGAGTTAACAGATTCGTTTTCTTTTATATTATTTGTTATGCGAGCCGTATTTGTTATGGATGGGATGTATCTTATTCATATCCAGAATGATATCATGTCTCTAAAAATTATTTTTATTCATCAAATGAAATTTAGTCTTGAATGGATATGATGGGGAATGAATCTCATCGCGTTCATGGAGACGGTAATCCGTACGTACGCACGAACGACAATATCATTATTTTGATGTTAAAATAATTTATAATTGGGTATTATATCATATATATATATAATAATTATCATGTTATATTTATTATTTACATGAATTAATCATCATTATTATACCCATCTAAATAATAATATATTTAATAACAATTACACCACAACGTGGAGACGATAAACCTTACATACGCATGTTTGGTGACATGTCATTCAAGGGATGGATAGAATAATGAATTTATTTGTTCCATATTTATTATAACATAATAGTGTATAGAATATTTTGGATTTATTATTTTATAATGGAAATAACAAGTAATGAAGAAGTCGAAGAAGAAAAGAACTTTAAATAGGGTGGTGAAGACGTTACCTCTTCTTCGGGTTCTTCCTTTTCATTTGATCAAAAGGGCTCATTAGGATGGCTTTCTGATCAAACTAAGTCTTCTAGGTTGAATTTAGAGAATTTGGGAGTATATTTGCTCAGATTTTGGATGATCCAAAAGGTTTTTAAGGTGTTAATAATTGTTTAGAAGTGGTTTATTTTTATAAGGGGGAGGAGGGGCTCTTTAGAAAAAACGTAAAGTATTATTTTATAATAAATTCATATTCGGTTTATAATGGCTCCAAAGTAGATTATTCAAAGATAAAGGTGGGGATGGTTCGAAATAATTTCAACCGATATATTTTAGACAGGTTTGAGTCATTATATTAACCTTATATTTTAGTTTTAACTCTTGGTTAATTAGTTTGACACTTACCATGTCACTTTGTATTTTTATATTATATAGTTAATAAACTTACTATATACCTCCAAGTGACCCCCAAGTGGTCTATTAATGATAAAAATGTCATGATACAAGTCCTTTGGCCAATCCTTAGATTTTTAATAATTTTATATCAATTAATAATATAATATATTTTTTAAAAACTCTTTTATGTGAATTTTGACACTATTTCGTATTTGATTTTTGTGAAAATCATAACAGCATGATTGCTTCGAAAAAAGTTAATTAAATCAATCCTAACATGTCATATTATCTAATAAAATTCGTGTAATTCATTAAAAGTCTCAAATTATATTTATTTGATTATTTATAATATTAATTATTTAAATATTTCACTAATAAGGTAATTACTGCATCATCAGTGTGTCATAAATAAATTAAATTATTTAATGTATAAAAATTACAAATAAAATACAATTATGTAGGAAGGATTTTTATATTTCTAATGAATATTTATAGTCTAAAATATATAATATATAACCCTATGTAAAAATAGTTTTTCGAAAAGATATAGGCTTTTGTCATTTTTGTATTTACTTTAACTTAATTAATGTAAAGTGTCATTATCAATTACATGTGGATCCATAGGGTCCCAAAATCGACCAAAATATGCCCATGGTCAGACATGTATCAACCAATAGGGTTAAGAGACGTTTTAGGGTAATTTATTATTATTATATTATTAGTTGTTTACCCTTATTTACCTAATTTACCTTTTAACCATGGTAAATAAAATATTTACCGAATTAATTATTCAAAATGTCATAAAATTAATGTTACCCATTTACACAATTTGGAAATCCTGATTGAAAATATGGAGTCCAATATTTCAAATTCAAAACATAGAAGTGGCAGAAATAAATTTAATGTTAATTCCCACTGTCAAAACAAAAAGCGTGTTTTTTTAGAGATAATAACTATCAAAAGACTGACACTTACTTATGTCTGGTTTAAATGTGAAATTATGTCCAATGACCAAAATTGTATTAAATGTTAAAAATATATTCTAAATATAATTTAAAACCACTCAAATTTATAATTTATCACTATTAATTATTTTGATTAGAAAAAATTAATAAAAATTTAGTATTTTTTACTATTCATCAAAATATGAAAGTTATCCAAAAAGTGTCAAAATTTCATCATAGGCTAATTTCGATATTATGAATCCAAAGATGAATTCCATTTTGAAATATAAAATTTATGAAATTTTAAAAAGTGGGTATTTCTATTCATAACTGGTAGTTTTATTAGTTGTGGTGTGTGTTAGAACCTGAAGTTGCGTACAACACACTCTACTGTATTATTCAGCGAGAAGTGTACTATGGAAGATTGGGTTGTTACATCATGTCATCCATCTAGTCATATTGAACTCTACTGGTTTTTAAATGGTTCAATATTGGTTCCATGGTCTAAGTAGTGTTTGTGGAAATCTTAATGATATATTTTGTGTCATGAATATTAATTGACAAATAAAAAAATATTTTTTTTAATATTTTTTAAAAATGAGGTTTATTAATACGGAA
This sequence comes from Viscum album, assembly GCA_963277665.1. Lineage (NCBI taxonomy): Eukaryota > Viridiplantae > Streptophyta > Magnoliopsida > Santalales > Viscaceae > Viscum > Viscum album. The sequence goes on from OY728159.1 coordinate 1,934,899,564, forward strand.
ATTTAGAATTAAATTTATTATTGTAGAAAAATTAAATTTTTATGGTTTTTCATATAATATATCGGTTTTCAAAAAATAATTTTTTTCGGATTTCTCGAAGTGATGCCATTAGTTATATTCCATGTTATTATTTTTTAAAATTATTAGACTGAGTTATTTTTAACATGTGTTCCAATGGAATGCTAGAATGGATTGGGGTTGTTATTTTAATCCACAAGGACTCATGAGAGAAATTCCCCCATTTATCAAGCTAGTGTTCTTCTAGTACATTCATTTTGTGATTTATTGTGGTTTATGTTCTCCATGATAATGTGTGTTGTGATTATTTAGTAGTGAAAAAATTTATATTTATTATTAAATTGGTGGATGAATCTGGGTGCATGGAATGTTATCGTTAAAGGGTTTTTATGGGTATTCAGATGTGTTTGAGAAGTAGGACTAGATCATGAGGGGGTATTTCCCAGTGATAGGTTGGTGGTTTTGAGATGTTTTATTTGAATTATTTTATTAATTCCTTCATATTTTTATTATATTTTCGATAAGGGTGATAAATACCATTATGGGAGATGATTTTGATGCATGGCCACTCTCGGGGTGATATGGAAATGGCTGTATCTAAATTATAGAGATAATATCATTGTCTCTATGTTTCAAGGACATACCCTAAGTGAAAGTGATGTGTTTTTAGTATGGTCCTTTATTTGTGTGAGAGGGACCAGTTTGAAATTGATTGTGTGAGAATACATGTGTTGGTAGATGGATGTTGGGTCATTCAATAGTGTGAAGATTCTATGCCGATGAATCATTTGATGGTGAGATAACCATGATGTTATGATGTATGAGTTGTGATTGTTTGGGGTTAATGATGAATTTCCCTGCCTTGTGTTAGATGGTAGATTCTTGTAGATGATGTATCCTCATTCAAGTGATAAATGATATTTATGAATTTTCCATGAGATCAGATATAACATGGAACCCTAATAAGATTAATCAGTTATATATTGAGGACTTGGTCTAAAATACAACCCATATTCATCAAGGATTGGTTGGGTCAATGGTACATGGAAACTCATCCTACCATCACTTTCTCGAGAATATATTTTCAGGTGTCTCAGTGTTCTAGATTTAGCATGATGACACGATAGAAAATCTTATGTGTGAAATGTATTTTATATTTCTTGATGTATGTATTACATGGACACAACTAAACTAGATTATATATATTTCATGAAAATCCACTATATCGCAACATTCATCCTCATTATTTAATCCTCGGTGTTCCCTTTTATGTCATTATACACTCCCAGTATCTCCCTAGAGGGAATTTTTTTCGATTAATAATGTTATACCTTCCCGTTATCTCTCAGGAAATAAGTCTCACAGAGATGGATGCAAGAGAAATGTCTAGTATATTAGTATTGTCGAAGAGTATAGTATGATGATTAATTGAGTTTCCCTATAGGTAAGTGTATTGATTTCGTGTTATGGATTGATGAATAATAGTATGGTTTACATTTATTTTTATATCCTAGTTTATTTTATTATCTATTATTTATTCTCCATTATAGTTGTTGTAATATAAAGACTAATTTGATGATTTTTTATTTTTGATTTTGGGAACCCAATAGATGTAACAACCCAAAAAAAATAAAAAAACATATACAATTATTGATATGATTCTTAACAAAAACCATTTAGGTTTAAATGAACTACAATTTAAAAAAAATTATTTTTTTAATGTTGATGATAAAATATAACCATTATATTTGTTGGTACTAAGCATAATAAAATAATTTTAAAATTTGTTTAAAATATATTTAAATATGTATGATGTCATCATTTATTCATAATAAAATAGTACAAAATGTTAATAAAGATGTTTTATGCATAAAAATTATTTTTTCTTCAAAATTGGATTTTATTGAATTTTATTTAAGGATAGTATAACTAATTTATATAATTTTTTCATAAATATAATTATTTTTAATCTCTTTAATTTTCAAAATCTTCATGTCAATATTATCATTGAGTTTATTTTTTTGATATCCAAAAAATGTAATTTTCAATGAATTTTTCACATTACAACATTTTATATCATTTTAATTTCAATTCATTTAAAAAAATCCTACAGATCATTTAAAATTGGTAATAAACTAAAATAAGTAACCTATAATTATAATAAATATATTTAATTATAATGTAATAGTCTTTATAACTAATTTTTTATAAGTTCATTCTTGGGATTAAAAAAACATTCCAATAAAAATGATTTCTGAAAAAAAAATACATTTTATCATAAAAAATTAATGTATCCAATTATTATTAATATGTATAGATTAAATATTCAATAAATTATTTTTTAATTAATTTTATGATTTCAATAGGGAAACTAACAGAGTAAAATTCAGTTTTCTTCTTGTAAATACCTGGAAATTTCAAGGAATTTTTTATAATACTTTGGAATTGTATGAGTCGGTGGCATCTGAAGGTATTTGATTCTGGGGCCCATTGTGATCAGAATCAATTTCCGATGTTTAGCTCGGGTATGTTCAGTGAACGAACGAGTGGGGTTTTTCTATCTATTGAATCGGTGCCCAGAATTGGAATCTGAGGGCACCGATGAACACGCAAAGCCGGTAATTGCTTAAGGGGACATTTACCGCAGTTGTGTTTTATGTGGGTTTGAAGTAATTTTTTTGTGGGTTTTATTTTAGAAGTAAATAAAAGTGTTGTACAATTTTATTTTTTTTATATCTAGGGAGGTTAATTCCTCCCATGGGTAGTTAAGGGTGGGACCCACAACCACCTAACTACCCATGGGTGGATGTTAGAGAGGTGGGGCTCACACGAGCCCCAACCATTCAATTTCCCTCTAACTCTTTAAAAACCAGCATTAATTTTGGAAAATCCTCCCAATTAATTATATGCCAACATGTTTAATTAATAGGGATCATTCCTATCCCTTTAATTAATTTTCAACAAATTAATGAAATGTGGTGATTTGAATTTTGGGAGTTTCATTTCATGTCTAATTAAATAATAGGAGGAGCATATTATTTAATTTTGGGGGAGTGAATTCGTTGTGCGAATGAAGATCGGGAGAGCTCTTGAGTTTTTGGAAGAACACTAGCCTCCGACGAAGAACGACGTCTCTTCTGACGAATAAACACTGGTTCCTCGTAGAACGAAGACACACCACCCATTCAATAATCTATGACAAGAGAGGAGACGATGCTTCCACCATGGTGCACTCCAACGTCGCCCACGATCCCTTTCCCCATGACGTCGTATACCATGACGCCGATCTCCACATCAACTGTTGAGGTAGGGGAATTGTATATTTTTCATTTTTATGTTTTATACTATCGAACATGTAATTTAATTGTTGAGTAATGTATGAACCACTAACGCGGTGTGTACGGACTAACAAACAAGTCTGGACACATCGCTAGTTTGTTCATGATGCACGGAATATTTGGAGACGAAGAAGAGGGATCGCAATGGCGATTAGAGGCCTTCGCATTGATGTACGGGTCCCAAGAAGACCATAGGTGTAGTCAGAATCAAGAATAGACCACCTGAATGACTCTGGTGGCCCACGGAAGACCTCGGTGGCACGGGTCTCCGTAGCAGCAGTGCCAGCAGCCAGGGACGACGGTCAGCACCGGCTGACCACCTATAGGCAGAAGAACCCTGGCACACCACTGGAAATAGCCCCCACGGCATCGGCAGCGGCGGTGAGAGACGGATCCCTCGGCCGCACGGGATCCAGGGAATACTGTGGTGCATGCCTGGGGCCGCGTTCGTGGGATAGGGGGGCCGTGCCCCCCGCCCGACTAGCTAGCCGAGCCAGCACCCCCCAGTCGGGCCGGGGAGGGTCACAAAGACTGGGCCGCACCATACCGGGCTTGACCCAGACCCGGGTCGGGTCGCCCCGGTTCGAGCCGACCCAAGGGGGGTTGGGCCGGGTCAGACAGGGCCCAGACCTCCACTTCGAACCGTTTTTTGGTGTTTTTCCCATAACACGAGCTTCAGAACATTGATTGATGCACCGTTAGTTTTGTAGGAATCCTTGGATCGAGGCGGTAATTTTGGTATATTAAACTCAAGGTTTCGATGAAGTTTGGATACAGCTGGGTTGGTTCGAACCCGAAACCAACCGGGCCCTAGGAGCGGGAAAATTTATAACTAAAGGACCGGACGTCCGATTGATGTGTCTTCAACTGAAATGAATTCCTCTTTATGGTATGGTTCTTTGGGATTACTTTAATTGAGGTTTGGACATAGCTGTAGTACGGTCGTGTTGGTTTTAGCTTAAAAACTAACCAGGCCCCTGGGACGGAAAAGCCAATAACTCTCAGACCAGGGGTCCGATTGACGCACCGTCCGTCTCGTTGGATTTCTTTTGATGAGACGGATCTCTGGGATAAATCAAATCTGGACTTCATGAAAGTTGATGTATCGACTCTCTTGTTCGAGGATCGGACCCTCCCGAAATCGAGCATGCTGTGTGCGGGAACCCTAGAGATGGCTGCGACTGCGACGATGACGACTGTACTTGGTTCCTCCATGGGTTCGACAACGAGGATGATTGTACATGGATCCTTCATGGGTTCGATAGCGAGGACGACTGTACTTGGATTCACTGTGGGTTCGGTATTGAGGACGACTGTACTTGGATCCTCTGTGGGTTCGGTAGTGAGGACGATTGTACTTGGATCCTCTGTGGGTTTGGCAGCGATGACGACTGTACTGGTATCCTCTGTGGGTCCAACAATGATGACTACTGTTCTTGTATCCAATGTGGGTCTGGCAGTAAGACCTCTGTACTTGTATCTTAAGTGGGTCCGACAGAGTAGTTGTACATGTATCCTATGTGGGTTAGATAACTTAGATGAATCAGTGACTACATCTAATCATCTCTATCATTATACGAAATATGTATACCTGTGTGAGCTGAGTCTTGACTTCAATCTTATCATTGATGTGATTTACTTTCTTCATGTGTGGACTGGGTAGTGTTCTTCTGTGTGGACTGGGTTGTGTTCTCCTATTTGGACTAGGTTTTTCTTGGGCTCGAGAGTTGGAGACGGACTGTAATTGATGACATAGGAATATGTATGGGCATATACCTAAGTAGATTCAGTTGATACTCTGTGATTTTACATTTCCATGTAGTTTATCCATCCTGGATTCTAAGACACCATCAAATGTCTCGGGGTCCCTACTAAGTATCGTATAGTCACCCCTACACGGTTTATGCCTGTACTACATTGTGTTGGATTCATATGATGATCATCACCGATCGAGGTGGAAGCTTGTGGAGTTGGACGGTACCCGGAGGTGGAAAACTTGGGAGGACGTACATAGAGCGGACGGCTGGACCCGAGGAGCTGAAGAGACTATCTGTACCCACCCATCAGGTGGGATTTCTGGAGGACGACTCGGTGTTGCTATTTTACTTTACTGCTATTGTAGTCTCTTTTTAGTTGTAATGTACTTTCAGTTGGGTTTGTATACTTGCCCATTTACATTTCAGCACATATTTTTCTACTCAGATTTACTTAGTGCTTACTTCACTTGCATCCTCTATTGTGTGTGTAACTTTATAAAGGCAATGCCTTCCCTATTTTTTGGGATTTACACCTTTGGCGCTAGTCTCCAGCCCCTGACCTATGGAAAGAGGGCTTGGGGTAGTCACGGCACAGGCCCCGAGGACGGGTCACAACAAATTGGTATCAGAGGAGTCGGTTCTACCGTAGAACTCAGAACTCTTATCTTTCTTTTCTGTGAAGCAATAATGATAAGCGTATTGAGCGTGTTTTTTTGTCCAGGGAGTCCATTGATGATGCGGCGGCTGACGTATCCATACACTAGGACCCTGACCTCTGATTTCCGACTCTGTGCACAAAAACACTAATTGCGTGTGTGTTTTCTTTAAAAAAAATTTGTGATTACTTTGTGTCAGCTCACCAGGTATAATTATTGACCATGGGGAACCAGTTTCTTTTCATAATGGCCCCACGAAGGCATCCAGCCAGGTTTCCTAGTTACGTGCGGGATGGAAGCCCACCGAGCGATGAGGCCTCGGTGCAGGGCCCCATTACAGCAGAGGCACCATCGGTACCACTACCCACTGGGCCACCGATAACACTATCCCCAGCATTAGAGAGTGCACACCGCCTCAGTGCGTTGTACGAGTTTTAGTGACAGAGGCTACCATGTTTTCATAGAGAGATGGCTCTTCAAGCATCCGAGGATTGGCTGGAGGCTATCGTCATAGTCATCAGATTGGTAGAGACACCAGTAGACTATATGGTGATCATTGCCTTGAGTCTTATGCACGCAGCAGTAGGTATATGGTGGATCGTAATGCTCTAGGTGCATGATGAGGCATATCTAATTTGAATGGACTTCAATAGCCTCTTCTGCTTGGAGTTTTTTACAGCCACCCTCCGTGTGGTGCATATCCAGGAGTTACAATAGCTGCATAAGGGCAGCATGACAGTAGCCTAGTACTCGACGAGGATTACCGACCTCTCGCACTATGCCACAAACATGGTACAAGACCCATTCTTCTGGGCCCAGACCTTTGAGCAGGGACTCATACATGACATCAGGGCATCAATGTTCTCCCTCAACATCTTGATGCAAGCGGGGGTGCTGGAGAGATCCCTTCTAGTGGAGGGTTTTCTCGCTGATCAGTCACCAGCGGCGAGACCCTCCACAGGATGACACATAGCGGAGCCTTCTATAGCCTGTAGTAGATAGATGATGTAGAGGTCCATGCGGTCTAGGACATCAGATGAGAGATATTAGGATTCAGGTTTGGTTGTCTGGGGAACATAAAACAGAGCCATCCATTCGAGTAGAAGGAAGTGCTATGTATGGGGCAGGCAGGGTCACATTGCTCGAGACTGCCCGACCCACCCTGCAGATGAGCAGCAGGCAGTAGAGGGACCTCCCAGGAAGAGGTTCGACCGTGGTGGTCCACCGGGAGCAGGTGAACGTGGCAGAGGGGCTAACCAATAAGTGGGTGGTGGATGACATTTCGAGGCCCTACTGCCAACACCACCAGGAGGACCACCCCGACCCCTGGGAACTACTGGACAAGGGAGAGCTTAGCTTCAGGAAGCTAAGGCCTATGATGATATAGCTCCGGGAGAAGAGAGACAGGAGCGGGACTAGCTCCAGGCATTGAGACTTTTGTTCATGATGCTTCTAGCATTATTAATGTTGTTGTTTGTGGATGATTTGTGTCTTTGTACTTTCATCTATAGTAATAAAAGACACTTGATCTTGTGGTGTTTTCTTCACTGTCCTTTTTACGTGGTTGATACTGAGAGGTTCTAGTTAAAACTGATGACTTGACCCTCACTTTGCATATTCCTAATGGAGGAGACCTAGTGACCAGACACTTCTGCCGATAGTTTGACTCGGCCCTTGGAGAAGAGAGTAATGGTGGATCTCTTGGTTGTAGCATCGAGGCCTTACGACATCGTCCATGGAATGAAATAGTACCGTTCATGTCAGGATTTACTGTATTAGGCAAAGAACGTGTTTCATCTAGGGGATGAGATCAGATTTCTCTTTTTGGAAAAGGAGATATCATAGTAGCTCTTGTAGGATGTCAACGAAAAGGGGTGTATTCGAGTTCTTAACAATGGCTAGTCACACCCATGGTTCATTGAGCATATGGTTTACAGTTTACTCTAATATCAAAAGTCTTAGGTGTTTCTTCTCATAGAAGGACCAGGACTTGAGATGGTGTCATTGACTTGAGTTCCATGGAGACTATGACATTGAGATAGTCTATACTCATAGGAAGGGGAATGTTGTAGCAGAGTTTGTTTCATGATGCCTCACTTGTCAGAAAGTGAAGGTGGAGCACCATGTACTAGTAGACATGGTACATCCCTTAGAGGTCCTATAATAGAAGTGGGATGGGATATCTATGGATTTTGTGATGGGTCTCCCACGTACTTCCAGAGGACATGACTCTATTTGGGTGATCGTAGATCGACTCACTAACTAGACCCATTTCTTACAGATCCGAGAGCAGGACACAGTAGAGACCTTGGGACGCTTCTACGTTCCAGAGATCATATGTCTTCATGGTGTGACATCATCTATCATCTACGATCGAGACACTCGCATTACTTCCTGGCTTTGGAAGGGGTTGTAGGAGGCTTTTGGGACGCAGCTACGCCTGAGCACTGCTTTTTCACCCACATAATGATGGCCAGACGGAGAGGACCATTCAGACACTGGAGGACATGCTCCATGCATGTGTCATTGACTTTGTTCACAGCTTGGAGGATCACCTAACCATTGTGGAATTTGCATACAACAACAGCTACCACTCCACCATCGGGATGACACCTTTTGAGGCACTATACGGGTGTCCATGAAGATCACCTCTGTGCTGGACTGAACCATGGGAGTCAGCACTCGTAGGACTAGAGATGGTTCAGGCAATGATGAAGAAGGTGCAAATAATCCAGGAGCGGATGAGGACTGCACAGAGCAGACATAAGTCATATGCTGATAAGAGATAGAGGTCCATGGAGTTCGAGGATGGCGACCATGTTTTCTTATGGTCTCACCTCGACGTGGATTACGAAGATGTGGCTAGGGTGACAAGTTATCTCTGCACTTAATTGGGCATTTTCAGGTCCTCAGCAGAGTAGGCGAGGTGGCTTACCTCCTGGAACATCCCCCTCAGTTGCACCGGGTGCATGAGGTCTTCCATGTATCTTAGCTGATGAGTTATGTGGAAGAACTGATACATGTCATAGACCATGGGGAGCTGGACCTCGATTACGGGGCTACATTCATGGAGGTCCCGATGGAGATCTAGGAACGACAGGAGCGGGTCCTTCATGGAAGGATGATTCCTCTTGTGCGCATTCATTGGCAGCACGAGAACCTCCAGGAGAGCACATGGAAGCGGGAGGCTGAGATGTGTGTTCAGTACAATTTTGTTTCCCTAGATTATGTTGTATCTTTATGGGGATGCAAATCCCTAAGGTGGGAGTAATGTAAAGACCAGGAAATTTCAAGGAATTATTTTTAATACTTTGGAATTTTACAAGTCTATGGATTCTGACGGCGTTTGATTCCAAGACCCGGTGTGCTTGGAATCAATTTCTGATGTTTAGCTCGGGTACATTAAGTGAAGAAATGAGTAGGTTTTTAATATATTTTGAACTGGTGCCTGGAATTAATATCTGAGGGCACCCATTAACTCGCAGTGCCGGTTATTACTTTAGGGAACATTTACCGCAGTTGTGTTTTATGTGGGTTTGAAGAAATTTTTTTGGGGGTTTATTTTAGAAGTAAATAAAATTGTTGTACAATTTAATTTTTTTTATATCTAGGGAGGTTAATTACTCCCATGGGTAGTTAAGGGTGGGACCCACAACCACCTAACTACCCAAGGGTGGATGTTAGAGAGGTGGGGCCCACACGATCCCCTACCATTCAATATCCCTCTAACTCTTTAAAACCCCCTCATTAATTTTGTCAAACCGTCCCTATTAATTATTTTCCAATGCATTTAATTAATGTGGATTTTTCCTCTCCCTTCCTTTAAATAATTTTCAACACATTTTTTAAATGTTTTGATTTGAATTTTTGGAGTTTCTTTGCAAGTGTAATTAAATAATAGGAGGATACTATTATTTAATTTTGGTGGAGAGCTTTCGTTGTGCGAACAAAGATTGGGAGAACTCTTGAGTTTTTGGAAGAACGCCGGCCTCTGACGAAGAACGACGTCTCTTTCGATGAAGAAACTCTGGTTCCTCAAAGAACGACGACGCACCACCCATTCTATTCTCCGCGACAAGAGAGGAGACGCCACTTCCTCCTCGGTGTACTCTGACGTCGCCTACGATCCTTTTCCCCACGACACCGTCTACCGCGATGGCGACGTCAGAAATCAATTGTTATGGTAGGGGAATTATTTATATTTCATTTTTATGTTTTATACTCTCGAACATGTCATTTAATAGTTGAGTAATGTTTGAACCACTAACGCGGTGCGTACGGACTAACAAAAATGTTTGGACACTACGATAGTTTGTTCTTGATGTGCGGAATATTTGGCGACGACGAAGCGGGACTGTAATGGCCATTAGAGGACTTTGTAGTGATGTATGTGTCCCTAGACAACCGTAGGGGTAGTCAGGATCAAGAACATACAAACAGAATGCCTCCGGGGGCCCACGGAAGACCCCGACGTCACGGGTCGTCGGCGCGGCGGCGCGTGCAGCTGGAGACGGTGGTCGGCACTGGCCGGCCGCCTGGAGGTGGTGGCGCACATCCAGGAGTATCCCTTCCGCGACATCGGCTGTGGTGGTTAGAGATAGATTCGTTGGCCACACGGGATCTGGGGAAGACTGGAGCGCCAGCCTGGTGTTGCATCTGCAGGATAGGGGGGTCGCGCCCCCCACTCGGCCAGCTGGCCGAGCCGGCACCCCCCGGTTGGGCCGGGGCAGGTCACGCGGACTAGGTCGTGCCTCGCCGGGCTAGGCCGCGCCCTGCAAGCCGGACCCGGACCCAGGTTGGGTCGTCCCGGTTCGGGCCGACCCAGGTGGGGTGGGGCCGTGTCGGACCGTGCACAGACCCCCACTTCAGACCGTTTTTTGTTCTTTTTCCCATAACTTCAGTTAAAGACCTCCGATAAATGCACCATCAGTTGCGTAGGAATCCTTGGATTGGGATGGTCATTTCGTTATATTACACTCTTGGTTTCAGTGATGTTTGGGTATGGCAAGGTTGGTGCGAACCCGAAACCAACCAGGCCCTTGGAGCAGAAACACTTATAACTTAAGGACCAGACATCTGATTGATGTGTCGTCAACTATGTTGAATTCATCCTGCTGGGACAGTTATATGGGATTACTCCACTTGAGTTTTGGATGCAGCTGGTGTGCAGTCGAGTTGGTTTTTTCTTAAAAACCAAAATGGCCCTGGGACGGAAAAGCCAATAACTCTCAGACCGAGCGTCTGATTGACGCACCGTCCATCGCATTAGGTTTCTTTTGAAGATACGGAACACTGGGATATGTCATCTCTGGACTTCTTGAAAGTTGATGTATCGACTCCCTTGCCTGGGTAGTGGACCCTCCCAGAATCAAGAATTTTGTGTGAGGGAACCCTAAATATTGCTGCGACTGTGACGATGACGACTGTACTTGGATCCTCCATGGGTTCGGCAGCAAGGAAGAATGTACTTGGATCCTCCATGGTATCGACAGCGAGGAAGACTGTACATGGATCCTACGTCAGTTTGACAATGAGGACGACTGTAATTGGATCCTTCGTGGGTTCAGCAACGAGGACGACTGTACTTGGATCCTCCGTGTGTTCGGTAGTGATGATGACTGTACTGGGATCCTATGTGGGTCCGACAGTGATGACTACTGTTCTTGTATACTATATGGGTCCGGCAGTACGACCTCTGTACTTGTATCCTAAGTGGGTTTACATAGTAGATGGCCTTGTATCCTATGTGGGTCTGATAGCTTAGATGAATCAGTGACTACATCTGATCATCTCTATCGCTATACGAAAGATGTATACCTATGTAAGCTGAGTCTTGATTTCAATCTAATCATCGATGTGATTGAATTTCTTCATGTGTGGACTGGGTTGTGTTCTCCTGTGTGGACTGGGTCATGTTCTCCTTTGTGGATAGGGTTGTGCTTGTGTTCGAGAGTTGGAGACAGACGGTAATTAATGACTTAGGTATATTTATGGGCATAAACCTAAGTAGAGTCAGTTGATACTCCATTAATATACCTTTCCTTGTAGTTTATCCATCGTGGATTCTGAGAGACCTTCTAGGGTCTTTGGTTCTCTACTGAGTATCGTATACTCCCCCCTGCACGAGCTATGCCCGCACTACATTGTGTTGGATGCAGACGACAGACAACACTGATCGAGGTGGAGGAATGTGGAACTGGACGGTACCCGGAGCTGGACCACTTGGTAGGACGTACACGAAGTGGATGGTCAGACCTGAGGAGCTGAAGAGACTATATGTACCCACCATTTTGGTGGGATTTCTGGAGGATGACTCGGTGTAGCTGTTTTACTTTACTAATGTTGTAAGTTCTTTTCAGTTGTACTGTACTTTCAGTTGGGTTTGTATACTGGCCCATTTACTTTTAAGCACCTACTTTTGTACTCAGATTTACATTGTTCTTACTTAACTTGTGTACTCTGTTGTGTTTGTTACTTTATAAAGGCAATGACTTCCCTCTTCTTTGGGATTTATGCCTTTGGTTCTAGTCGCCAGCCCTGGCCTATGGATGGTGGGCTTGGGGTAGTCACGGCACCGGCCCCGAGGACGGGTCGTGACTCTTCTTAAAAGTTCTTTTTGTTAAGAGGTCCTTCATTATGTTCTTAATTATTACTGAAGATTATATTCCACCACATATATAAATTTAAGAAGTTAATATTTATTCAATATTTGTAAATAGCCTTAATAATATAATTTAATTTGTGAAACATAATTTTATTTTCAAAAAAACAATAAAACTACTAAACCTATGATACCACTATTCGGGATAAATTTGGATTCTCCAAGGATAGCTAATGGATAAGTGTCAAAATGACACAAAACATTACTAATTATTTTTGTAATAATATATAACTACATTAAATTATCCTACCATAAATTTCATGGCCATATAGAGAAAAAATAATATGAATGTGATATTATATTATTGAAATCTTTTAAGAAATTTTATATCTGTCCATTCATTATCATATAAAAGAGACCCTCTTATCATACAAGTTTAACAAAAGTTTATCATTATATCATGAATATTGGAAACTAAAATACTTCATAGATTTATACCCTTTATTATGTATCTTCTCGTCTTATTATAATCCCAATTTTCATGTCATAATGTTAATGCCAAAGGAGTCCTCTCAGGGAAGAGGTTTAAAACAAAACTGAGTTCATTAAAAATTAATTTTTTATAGCCATCCTCTTAACATATATTAGAAATAAAATGAAATGACTGAGAATTGTAATAATTATACTAGAAATTTTATTTGTTATTTTACTTTATTTCACATAATCCATCAAAAATTTGATACATAACTCATGCAAAGGTATGAAATAATGTTTACATGAAGTGGTATAATTAATTTTTCAAGTCTAATTATAATTAATGATAAAGATAATAAAAATGTATATTATGATTATGTATGATTCTTTTTAAATTACTAATATTATATATATGTTATATGCATTACCTATGTGAATGTAACATTACTATTGAATTGAAATGTATATAAAAAACGAAATAGTAATAACTGAGAAATGAGGATTTAAATATTGAATGATATCTGAAAAAATGTTAAAATGAAGCGAGTGAAAATTAAATAAGATAATATTTATATAAATGGTATTTTTATTGAATTATAAAAAAATATATTGTTCTTATAACCTTGGTTTGAGAACTTATAATTCATGTTTAATATAAGGTAAGGCTTTTTAATCTCAATTTTGTTTCATTGAGACATGTTTGATGTTATAAATCTATTTATTCCTATGGGCCACAAATGTTGACCCACTGAAATGATATATCATGGATCATACATAACTCCTGCTAATTAATGGTATAATTTAAATTATTTCATCTTAGGTATTTTCATTCTCATGTGGCCAATGTGGTAATTTTTTATCATGAAAATTTGTCTTCATCTGGACATATGTTATATTATGCTGGTATGTTCCTTAATGAGGTGTATCTACATACCATGTTATATATTTTTTCATTAATATCGATATTTTCATCAAAATTATTATTTTATTTTTAATAATGGTCTTTCATTGGATATTTGAGTACAATTTTTCCAAAACATTTTTTTTGTTATAATATATGTTTTACTAGTATTCATTTTTCCTGAATTCCCTATGATAATAATATTTGATGTTTCTCACATAAATCATATATATTTATAGATAATATTTATATATATATAATATGTGTATTCCGTACATATTTCTATCTTTAATTACTAAAGTGATTATTTTTAATGAATGCGTAATTATATTTCCTATTTAATTGGAAATAATTTTCATAAATATTAATATTTTCATTTAAATTTTACAAAGAATATTTTAATTGTTCCCTAACATTTAATCAAACTAATTTTTAACAATATTTTTCAGCTTATAAAATTGGTTAAAAACATTATTATAAAAATTTTATAAATTATGAACTACAGAATATTTACTCAAAATGTGAAAAGATTTTTTGAAATAATATGAACTGCATGAAATACTTGTCTCATCATCAGAACTAAAATTTAGATGGATTTTTCCATTCCATGTTCAAGTAGTTATTTTCTATTGATAATTTTATATTATATTTTAGAAAAATATATATTTTTAATATATTATTAAAAAATTAAAATTGTTTCTTCCACATAAAATGTTTTAGTGATCTTTTAAAGGAATTTGTTTTTACATCAACATCATTTTCTATAACTTATTTTATATGTGGGGAGTTTGTCAAAGATATAAATCATTACACATTATATTTATGGTTCATGATTATGAAAATAAAATAATGATGAAACCCATTTTCCATTCAATCTGTTAATATTTGATATTATGAAAAATGTTTTCATTATATTGAGGCATACATATGAATGGATTACAATTATTAAATGGATGGGTCCATTATAGTATACCAATGAATTGGGTAAATATTAATTTATTATGTTCTAAAAAGGTAGGTGGGAGGTTATCCCAATAATAGTATAGGGTACATAGGAGGTTATACCAAAACAAACAAGGATTTTTGTGATGTTTTCCAAAACATGAATATTGTACATGAGTGGTTAGCCCGGACATCACATGTTATGAATTTCCAGTATTGTATCCTTGATATAATAATTCTACTATTATGATATTTACACACATTCTTCCACTCTATTATGTCATAAATGTATGTCACTATTAAAACCTGATGGCATATTTTCATTAATTCATTTATAATTCAATTCTTATGTACTTACAATACTCAATTCATGCCTCATCATTATGATCGATGAATCAATGTATCTTATTATAAAATACTATGATTGTGTTATCTTTACCTTATTCACATGATATTCTGAAACATGGTCATTTATTGATATCACCAATTTTTCCCTTACTAATAAAATTAGATCCACATTTTTTTGATTATCATACCTCATGAAATAGAGAATGGTTTTTTGAATGATATTTATTGGAATTATTCTAGTTGTAAATAATATAAAGTTACATTATGTGGATAATTCTATTACCATTTTTTCTGTATGTTGGATTCAAATGACTCTATATAATTGTGAAAAATAAATTGATTATAACTAAATTTAATGAATATTCATGTAAAATAATTTATTATTTAATTATATATAGTTCAATTCTACATATTTGTCATCAAATAATGTTTTAGTTATTTTTATAAACTATGATGAAATAAATAATTGAGAAACCTTATGTTAAAAATATATAAATGAGTCGAATTTATGTCATGGTTAAGAAACGAGTATGGTTATCCTAGAAAATTAAACATTTTCAAGATACTTGTAAGAGGATACATTTGTGGAATAGATTGACCTATTGATTAAATCACACAATGGGGGGATTGGGTATAAAATCAATCATCATCGGTGCATAATGAGTGGGCATAAGACAACACACAAGAGTACATACTTTTGTATGATATACTTGGGTTAATTTACATTTTTCTTCTAAATCATTATGAAGGGTTGGATAGAATATTTCTACATGAGAAATGTGTTAAAACTATGTTTTCATTCATGACACCCTACTTCCAATGATTCCCCTCCTAGGATAGAAATGATGAAAGGGAGATAATGACCCGCTGAGTGCCACCTCAAGTACGCCTTTGGTTGGAGACTAAGACCAAGGGAATAAAAACTCAATACCTGTGGCATTACCATTTTTTAAAATAAGATAGGGAGATATGATTGATTATCAAGAAATAACTACATTAAATATATAAACTGAATCTATAAACCATTCCACATGCATGATTTAAGATAAAATATTACAAGTAAAATATGTATCCTACAAAATACAAAATTTAAAGCTAAGGTTCGACACCACAACTATCCCAAGCATAAGCTACAAAGTTCTATCACGGTCTAAAAAATACTCCATGAAAATTTATAAAAATTTATACATGTAAAGATTTAATATAAGAATACTTAGTAGGAAAACAAATGTGTTTTTTACATGTATGGAGGATGCATACTAATGCCGATGTGAGAAAACAACAGAACCAAATAGTACCTAGTTGGAATAGTAACCATCCCTACCTCACAAAGTCACACTCACCAAATAATTTAATAAATGTAATGTAATATAATTAACATAGATGATTGGTTTACATGAACCACATTTTCATTTATTAGACACTCTTGCCTAATATAAAAGTACATCATGGTCTCACCTGTTCCAAAAGTACCACATCACATACCACATTCACACACCTAAGCCTCACAAACCACACCTCATCCCACCAGCAAACACTTGAGCCAAAAACCACATCACATCTCACCCACAGAATCCTGGGCCACAAACTCTATCATACCCCACATACAGTCACCTCAGTAATAAATCACATCAAATCCTACATGCATAATCCTCGGACACAATCCACATTATATCTCGAAGACATTTGGGAAACAAAAAATCTCACGGTCTGGAAGACACCTAAGAAATAACAACATTCCCATAGACACTTGGGCCTTAAAAACTAGAACCATCCAATTAAATATTGGTTTATCACAATGTGGAAGATGGATCAAGGAAAAGCGGGTGGCCATCTATCCATCCTCCTGTCAAGATGGTTAGAAAAGAAGTACTCCCCCAAGATGATGGGATGCTTGGAAAATTCTTCTCAACATGGATGGGGTGCGTATAGAAATCAAAAAATATATAAAATTATATAAATATATGATTCATAACACTCAATCCCATCATATGGGTTCTCAAAAAAACCACCAACTCACAATGAAACCAACGTTGATAGAACCACTAGGTAAACAACACCACACCTCAATCCACACTACCATTTCATATTCAAACCCATAGTTAATTAAACATTCACATCCTTTTTGCCAAACCAACTCAAGGCATCCCATGTTTCATTAATATGTTATTTATTTAATCCATCATTACCAAGGAAACAACCAATCACATCTCACAACAAGAATCTCAAAAATAGTCAACAAAATTATCAAATTGTGATGAACCCTATAAGAGAATGTATCTTCACATTAAATACCCATTGTTTGAGGACCTCCACATTTAATACCCATTCATACTAAAGAATATATTGATCTCTATATATGTTTGGATTAAGTCTTCATTTAATCATGGGAAAATCACTGAAACCAATAACATCAGTCCTTATTCAAAATCATCCCATGTAGATTACATACAAAGAGAATCAACCCCAAAATCACAACAAAAACCGATATAACATTACCACACAACTAGTTTCATAGCCCTACTGCACAACACTTCTCATCAAATCCCCAATCAGTAAATCTTTCACCCTCAGATTACATTACACTACCCAGTCATCCCAAATCACACAAAGGTTCTTATATCCCTACTAAGAAATAATTATATAAAGTAGTAAGGAATGATTATAGAAGGTAGTAAGGTATCTATAAGGGAGGAGTTAATTTTTTAAGAGTGTGATTAATTTGAAAAATCTATTTTTTTCATCCTAAACTTTTTTATGGATTATGTGTGGGTGAAGGTTTAAACATATTGTAATGTTTTGAATTTCTTTTGGTTTCATTGTGATCCATTTTAGTGAAAAAATTAGATTTGACGTAATTATGTTGTTCGTATTATTCAATAATGTGTAATGAGAGTGGAGAAAATAAACATATTCTTTTCGTTTTTTTAGATAATTTTTTACAATCTGCATATATAAAAAATCATTCATCTTAATGAATCATTTATTCCCATGTTATTTTCCTAAAATTAGTTTTTAATTTACTATAGAAATATTTTTATGGACATCAATTTTAAATTGATTCTATATTTAAGAGATTTAAATCTAACCAGAGGAACTTTTCCAATGTGAAGAAGGGGGGTGACCTTTTGTGGATTTAACATAAAATATTCTCTATTTCATGGGAGTCTTTCAGTATACTTCTACACATTTTTCATGTTTCAAAAAATCCACATACATCAGCCGCTTCAAAATTAATTATTTAAAACAAATGATGACATGTAAGAGTATAACAATTATTAAAATTGTGGTAAGACGTACTAGGTACTTCTATTTAAATTTATTTTGATTGGGTATTAGAGTTAAATATTTCAGGATTTCATAGAATGTTTTTTTAAATAGTTCCTGGAAATTTCACGAGTTTTCCAATTTTATTTCTAATATTAATGATTTAAGTTGTCAACTATATATAAAATTTTTGCACACTATGATTAGTTATTTAATTTTTGGGGAGAGAAGTTTTGGAATATATTATAACCATTGGTCCATGATTCTTTTCATCTAAATTTCCCATTCTATTTTGAACATAAAAATTGAATTCACATCTTCCTAAAAATATAATGTATTATTTGAGAAAATATTTAGTTTTACTATGGCTGAGATTGACATACCTTATTATAAAAAGTATAACAATGAGTTTCATATTGGGCGTCGCTAAATTTTATCAAATTCACTATTTTCATTCATGTTCCAATTCATAATTCACTATGGCTGAATTTATTCCTCATATTTGAATTCTATATAGAGAGATTATTGAGTTTAATTCCCCAATTATCGTTAGATATAGTTGGAGAAAACATTTTTTCCCTCTTAAAAATCGGTTGAATTTGGTAAAATAATGTCTAGATGTTATAAAATTAATTTTTTTTAAAAATTCATTTATTTGGATTTAAAATAAAAATATGTGAATTCAGATGAAATATTAATAGAAAATACTTTTTATTTTCAATTAAATATTTTATTTTTAATTCATTTGGATGAGTTCAATATTTTTCATTGTAAATTATTTAGTTAGTTCATTCATAGAGAGTGTATAAATTATTTCGATTGTCTATTGTGTGAGTCTATTCTCATGTATATAAATCGATCATTAACCTTCCAATTGAATGTAAATTTAATTGAGTTTATTCTAATTTCAAATTATTAAATTCAATCATCATTGTAGAAAAGGTGATAATTTTCAAAAAAAAAATATTTCACGAGGGAACATTTCATTACTGATCATTAACAATAAAAGGTTGGGAAATAATTTTGAAAACAATTTATATAGCCATTGAGTACATAATGCTTGAGAATAAGTTTATTTGATTAATTTTTATTATCTTTTTTAGGAAAATATAATTCATAGTGTGTGAAATTTTGATGTGAAAATATTTTGATACAAAACATCTATATATTTACTTTTATTTTATTTTGTTTGATTTTATAAAATATTGATTTTATAAAATATCGATTTAAATGATTAATTTATTTTTTTTGTTGTTTTTTTAATTAGTAAAAAATATAATTCTATTTTTAAATATATTTTTATTAGTTAATGTTAGGTTTTCAGATAATATTTTTATAACTATGTTATTATTGGTTATTTTTTGTTTTGTAATTTCTAGGCAAATTACTAAAATTGTGTTTTTATTTTCAATTAATGTATTTTTTGTTAAAATTAGATATATTATTTAATCATTGAGATTATTATTTAATATAAAATATTCTTTTAAAGTATCATTTTTTTATTTTTTTTATTTGTTTAAACTGTCATATTAAATTATATCATTTAACCTCTCAATTAAAAAATTAATTTGTTGTTATTATTTTGTTTAATTTCATTAAATATTGTATTAATTATTTTCATTGAATTTTAATTTGCTTAAATTGAATATTTTTTCTTTTGATTATTCACTTCATTATTAAATAGTAAATAACATTAATTTCTTTTTTCTAATTTTATTTTTTCCAAATAATAAAGAGGTATATTTTTATTAAATAATATTTGGGTTTTTAATTATATGAAAAATAATATTTGATTTTACATGATTTTATACAGCATATTTATTCAGTAATTTTAATATATTTTTTGTTCCATCAATGTGACTCACCCAAACTGCATTGCACCTCCATGTATCTAAATCCACAGCATCCCATGTAGATGATTTCTACTACTCCCCACAAATATAATTATGGGAATTTAACAATATAGATCAATTGTTAAAATAAAATCATTTATCTGATTTCCCTTCTGATTTAATGTACCCAATTAATTATTGTACAATGAAACCAATTATTTGAGGAATTACATACAAAATTCAAGTCACGAATGAAATATTAAGTAATTTGACCAATTATCAGACAACTGTTGATAAAATTTTGAATCCACTGAGCTCATCGATAATGATAAATCCTATTCATACCATAGAAGCTATAGTTATAATCGAGTATAATCTATATGCAAGAATTGAAGATAATTTCATGCAATAAAAATTATTTGAAACTGAACAATTGTTTCAATTCGAAGAGGAAACCAAGGCCTCTAACTTCATTAATGAAGATGAAGAACCAGTTTTTTACAAGTCATGAAAGAACTACTGATGATGTAAGGCACAATGGACCATTGTTGTTTCATAAATGTCGAATCTGGAATTTATGTTCAACCATGTCGAAGAAAATATTATGTCCCATGATGTATGTCCTCGAGAAAAAAAGAACAATATATGAGCTTATGATTTTAAATATAAAATTGGAATTAGTACCTAGATTGGTGTAAACATAAAAACTATTAGGAATATTGGATCTATGTTTGAAGGTGATTGGTGACATTATGATGAAGACACAGGTCATAGTCAAAGGTAGAATCATAGAACCCAATCCTTTTGAAATGTTTAGTGATTCCTAAAACAAAGGTTGGGTTTCAATATTTGTGTAGTCAATGTTTTAAATGAGATATTATATTAAGGATTGATCGATTTTGATGTTGGGAATCATTTTACGGTTGATCGTGACCAATTTTTACTTATTGGTGAATGAGATGATTTTTTTTCTTCAGTAGATTCATTGTTGAAGGTTAATCCAATGATGAAGCAGGGTATAGGGAATAATATTTATTCATGGAAAGGTTTATGATATGATAAGTGTATCTATTCTTGAGAAAGAACACACACACCCAGAGAACATGTATTCATGAATTTAGATATGATGATCATAGCCCAATTTTCTCTATAGATTTTGTCCAAAACTATATTTTTTTATCATGCAATAAAACTTGTTTTCTATGTCTAAAAATACACTAATAACCTTTAACAATGTGAAAATCATCATTTAAAAGTGCTAAAATAGATGTGTTAATCACATGAATGATATAGGGGGGTACCTTAATCTGTGATAAAAATACTCATAAATGGGGTCCTTTATCCTTTTTAAATACAATGTTGATAAAGGCAACCCTTTATTAATGCCAAAAATATCAATGATTGAGGTCAAACAACCTACACTTATCTATTTATATAATATCACACCAAAAATAAAAAAAATATGCAATTTCATATTCATTATAAAACCACTAATTTCCAATAGTGCTATAATTTCAGACAATGCTATATACATTTAATTGATATCATGAATACAAAAATGACATCCCATGGTATATACCATAAAACATTTCTATATTTACATTTCAAATAATTTTTTTTACCTAATTTCATTTAAAATTATCCAAAAAATATTATAAAAATTTAATATTTCTTCTTTTGACATCCATGATCCCCTCTAAAAAAGTTCACCCCATGGTATCACCTATGGAGAAAATTATCTCAACCCTAACAAAATATTCCTCCAATGATATAAAATAAATATTATGGTTGTAATACTATATAGATAAAAATTAATCATTAATATGAATGAATAAAATAATAAAATGTCAATATTTATTAAAAATGTCCACATCTAATAAAAATGAATCATTAGGAGTTATATAGGGCACACCATGCTTATATTGATGTGGGATTGATTCCTATACGAGAAAAATGAGTCATGAATGATTTTCGTAAAATATCGATACAATATGAATGAATCTTTTCTGTTTAGAGTATGTCACTTGTTATTTTACTAAATTTATTATTAATTTTAAATAACAACACATTTTGAGTTATACCGGTCACACCATGTGTTTGATTGAGGTCTGGTTGAATCCTACCTATCAAAAATTACTGACGTATCTTTCTCATAATGTATCAAAAAAATCTGAATGTTATTTTTCAGTTTTCAGTATGGCATGTGTTTTTTTACTAAAATGTCATTTCAATCTAAAAAATAAAATATGATTGATACATATCACATCAATTTTCAGTTAGACATGAGACAACATCATACACATTTCAAATTAAATTTCAATCATTTGTTCTAAATTTTCTAAACAATCAGAGCATGTATGAATGGTTTTCAATGATTGGCATGTTTTAAACTATAAATATAAATTTTATAAATATAACAGACAATTTTAGATATAATGTTCACCTTGTGCTTCTAATTGATGTCTATTAGACTTGTACACATCACAAATGTGTCATGGATCCCTGATGTAATATATCAAATCAATCCGAATGGATTTTCATGGTTTTCAATATGCCATTTGTTGTTTTTAATTAAATTAAATTAAATTTTAAATAAAAAGAGAAACATTGAGTTATACTTTCCACATTGTTAATCTTATTGAGGTGAAGCAGATTCCTACACAACACAAATGACTAATAGATCATTGTCTAAATATTTCAATATAATCTGAATATGTTTGCTAAATTTTTAGATTATTACATTTTTTTATACTTATATTAATTTAAATTTGAAATAAAAGGATACATAATGAGTTATAATGGAAACACATTGCATCGTATATATGTTTTAATGATTCTAATATATAAAAATGGACTTATATATCATTTTCTGAAAGTATCAAAACTATCCGAATGCGTTTTTTAATTTTCTTTTATGTCACTTTTTTATTTTTCATAAATTATTGTTAATTTGAAATAAAAGAAGACATTTTATGTTATACTGGGCACCTCGTGAATCTTATTGATTTGAGAATGATTCATACCTATCAAAAATTCTTGATGGGTCATTTTCCTAATGTATCAATACAATCTGAATGTATTTGTTCCTTTTTTAGAATGATAATTCCATTTTTTAGTAAAATGTAATATCAATCTAGAAAAACAGATTATGAGTAATACCAGCCTCATCAAGTGTCATTTTGACATGAGATTACTTCATACAGATCACAAATGATTTATGAGTCATTTTTCCAAATTTATCATGACAATCTGAGTATGTTTTATTAGTTTTTAGTGAGTGAATCATTTTGAACTAAAAAGTCAGTTCTAAAATGAAATCAAACACTTTTAGTCATATCAGTCACAAAGTGCATCAAATGTAAGTGAGGTCGAATACTATATGTCTACAATGACTCGTGGATCATTTTACTAAAATAACAAAACACTCTGAATGTGTTTTCTTAGTTTTCACTATATCACTTGTTGTTTTTAATATAATCGATTTCATTTTTAAATAAATAGAGGCACATTGAGTTATAGTGACCACGCCGTGAATCATATTGTGGTTCAGATGATTCTTACATATCACACAAGACTAATAGATCGTTGTATGAAAATATTAAACCCATATTAATGTGCTTTCCTAGTTTTTGGTAAGACACTTGTAATTTTTACTTAAATTAATATCATTTTCAAATAAAAATAGAAACATTGACTTCTACCGGAAATACCAAGAGACATATTTAATGGTAGGTTATTAAATCATTTCAAAATAACAAATATATAATTTTATAAAAGTAATAATACAGTATGATTTTTTTGTTCAATTAATAGTATGTCACATGTTTTTTTTGCTTAAATTAATGTCAATTTCCAATAAAAATTGACACTGTATGTTATACATGCCAGATATTGGGTCATAGTGAGGTGTGAATAATTCATATCTATCACAAATTATGGATAGATCATTTTCATAAATTATAAAAACAATCAGAATTTTTTTTTTGGTTTTTTTATGGATGTTTTGTTTTTTAATAACATGTCATTTCAAACTAAAAACACACATTATGAGTTATAAAAGCCACATGTCCATCAGTTTGACAATATATTTCTTCACACACATCAGAAATGATATATTAGTCAAGGTACTAATTTATCAAGATAATCACCTTGTGTTTTCTTGGTTTTATGTGAGTGAAATTTTTTGAACTAAAATATAAATTGTAAACTGATAAACGACACATTTATTCATACCAGTCACACAATTTGTATGATTAAGGTTTTTTTACTCCTATTCATCATAAATGACTCGTGGATCTTTTTATTAAATAATAATAATAATTCAAATATGTTTCCATATATTTCAGAATGTCACATTTTGTTTTTACTTAAATTTAATTTTAAATAAAAAGCGACACATAGAGATAGATCGATTACACCATCCATCTTAATAAGGTGTGCCTAATTTCTACAAGTTAAAATTGAATACTGTATTATTTTCCTAAAATTTAAAAAAAATATTATTGTGTTTTATTGGTTTTCAGTATGTCGTTTGTTTTGTTTAGTTAAATTTATGTCAATTTGAAAAAAAGACACTTTGAGTTTCATTGGATACACCATGCATCGTATTGAAGTATGAATGATTCTTTCACATCAAAAAATGACTAATAGTTCATTTTACTAATGTTTCAAAAAATATGATTTCATTTGCTGCTTTTCATTTTGTCACACTTTTTTTACATAAATTAATGTCAATTTGAAATAAAAAGAGACACTTTATGTATACCATTCACATTGTGTGTCGTATTGAGGATAAACTAACTCCTAGCTATCAAAAATTTCCAAGGGATTATTGTACTAAGGTATCAAAACAATCCAGATGTTTTTCTCTATTTTTAGTATGGTTGTTCTTTTTTTTACTCAAATGTCATTACAATCTCAAAACATGATTTATGAGTTATACCAATTGCATCATGTGTCTATTTTACATGAGAATACTTCAGAGAAGTCTAAAATGAGTTATTTATCATTTAAAAAAAATCATGGAAATAAGAGTGTGTTCTCATGGTTATCAATGAGTGGAACATTTTGAACTAATATGTAAATTTTAAAGTGATAATGGAAACTTTTAGTCATATCGATCATATTGTGTGTCAGATTGAGGTATGGATGACTTCTACAAATAAAAAACTACTCATGGATCTCTTTAGTAGCCAAAAAAACAATATTATTGAATATTTTCATTTTTGATTATGTAATTTTTTTAGTAAAAATAATGTAATTTGTAAATATAAACTGACACTTTGAGTCGTATCAGCCACGCCGTGTGTTTTTTGAGGTGTGTCTAATATCTACAGAAAAATAATTACAAATAAATCATCTTACTAAAATATCAAATCAATTAGAACGTTTTATATTGGTTTTGGTATGTCACATATTGTTTTTACATAAAATAATATCAATTAGAAATAAAAATAGACACTTTGAGTTATACCTAGAATACAGTGTGTCATATTGAGGTGCAGTTTATTCTTACACATCACAAATGACTAATAGACCATTTTCAATATGTATCGAAATAATCATGTAGTGTTTGTTTGATTTTCCGTATTCCACTTATATTTTTCATAAAATAGTCTTAATTAGAAATCGAAAGAGATACATTGAGTTATACCAGCCACACCATGTGTCATATTGAGTCATGGATGAATTTTAACCATAAAAATGTTTAATAGATCATCGTCATAAAATATCAACACAATCCAACTGTGTTTTCTAGATTTTCAGTATGCTACTTTTTTTAACAAAAACATCATTTCAAACTAGAAACACAAATTATGAGTAATACTAGTCACATCGTGCATCAATTTGACATAATATTGCTTAATACACATCACAAATGGATTATGAATCATTATTCTAATTTATCAAGACAATCATTGCGTTTTTTCTTGGTTTTTAGTGACTATAATGTTTTGAAATAAAATTTCAATTTTAAACAGATCGCAAATATTGTTAGTCATACCAGTCAAATCATGGTTATTTTGAGGTGATTTTAACTCCTAAATTTCAATAAGTTCATGTGTATTTTATTCTTAATGTATTAATAAAATACGTATGTGTTTTATTGGTATTTAGTAATACACTTGTTATTTTTCTCATGTTTCAGTAGGTCAGTTTCTCTAATAAAAACTATATTAACCCCAAAATTTCATAAATAGATAAACAATATTAGTATAATTTTATTCCATACATAACATAATGATCCATGCTAGAATATATTAGGTATAGTTCATTTTAAAAAATGTAAACAGAAAGAACAAGTTCATAAGAGTCTCCCATTAAGTCATTAATTACTAGAAACCTTCTTAGATATATCATTACTAAAACCATTATTAAAAACCGAAGGATACGAAACATAGGAAATGGTAACCATGGAGGCTCAGTAAGTGAAAAATAGGGAGATATCAATGATTATATAAGGAAATTATCTTATATATAGTAGATAAAATGATGATAAAATTAATTACTTACATAAAAAAGACACACTTCGAGTGATATTGACCACATCATGTGTTACCATGCCTTCTATTTTCTTTATTTGTTGAAGTTAAAACACATCATTGTTGAAATTTATTACTTTCCTTGATGTTCCTCCACTTCCTTTGAAGGAATGTGATAAATGTCGACAATGCATGGTCGATAAGGATTTGAGGGAGAGTATGTCTTTGGAAGACATTCTTAATATGAGTATTCAAACATTTTATATAAGCATAAAAATTATAATATTATGATGATGAACATATTATATTAAAAACTCATACCTTATAATTGAATTCTGATTTGCAGCCTCAATGTCCAATCTCTCGTGAGCATGATCATTTTCGGAAAAAGCACCCTAACTTGAACAAATGATTCCAACTGTATAAGAAAATAAATTATTATGTGAGAAATACAAAAAAGAACTAAATTAAACAAAAATATGAAACAATACACTACTCCAATTGAAGTCACATTTTCTTTTATTTTGTAAATTCTTATATCATGCATGAGGTCCATTTTTTTGTGAGCACATCTAAATCATTTTGTAAATATAAGTCTTTTCGATAGTAATAGTAACAATATAAAAATATAAATACACAATGGATTAATAAAAATTTTAAATAAAAAAGTTATTATCTATGAAAATACTTGTTTTGGGATGTTAATTATTCAGGGAATATTATTTCTCTCATAAACTTAATAACATAACAATTGTAATATTTTCCATTTTTTTATTTCAAACACTATAGAAACGTTGAAAATGATAAGTAATTTCATTTATATTTTTTTGTATAGTTAAGTCTTATTATATATACCCTAATACATATCCATTATTAGAACTTTTAATTTTTCTCATCCTTGGCCCCAATCCTCATTTCTTATTTTTCATGATAATCACACTCTGTTCTATTATAAAAAAATCCTAATTAATTAATAATATAATTATACAACATTATGATTAGTTTCGAAAAATTGGTTGTAATGTATTACATATTTACAAACACCATCATGTGTGGATGTTTTTTTGGTATACAAGCATTGAATCTTGGATAAAAATCATTGGAGTATCAAAAAATTTCTACAATGAGCATAAAATGAATCCAAAAAACCCCAAAAATTATAATTAATGAAATAAATGAAAAAATATTATATATTATTAAATTGAATTTATTTACCATTACATTAATGGTATTAAATCGATTCTTTCATCCAAAAATTTTCATTCACATTTTTCTATAATACCTTACACAATATCATCCTTTTTGGGTTGTATTTTTGTTTATTATGTAGAGGAGACAAGAGGACTAACGACTCAAAATTGTTTTCATGGTAAAACCCCTTAAATTGTTTTTAATATATACACCTTTCAAAAATATGAATGTATTTATTCATAATTAAGAAGATATATCTTCATTTGGAAAATAAATTCTTGAAAACATACCACATGTATACATGTACAACTGAGAGGTGTAGCCGACCATTGTCGAGGATTTCACATACACTCTGAACACCAATATTGTATGGATATTTATAATTATACATATTTTCTTCAAAATAAACTAAATGATTACAACAATCCTTTCACTTTCTATCCACATGAATATTCAATTATTGTAAATGTAGATATAGAACACGTGGTGTAACGGTGCTTTCAGTTTCTCTCTTCGATTAGTTGGTCGATACTTTAGATTTTTTTGAGTTTTATTTAGTTTCATACCCTTAATTTTGTCTATATTTAATAATATTCATTGGTTAATATCATTTATCATTAATTTATAAAGGTTTATCATGAAAATAAAAAAATAAATGAATTCCTCTTTGCCATCATATTTTTAACAAGATGTGATGGGCCATTCGATGAATGTACCACATGACTTTCGATCGAATAAATATCTTCTACATAAATTAGAAGAGGTAGCACTATGACTATCTCAGGGAATATGTTTATTGACAGTCTCACATAACATGTTGGAGATGGTGTGTTATGTTCCATGTCATTTTAGATATTGAACATTTTATGCCTCACTACAAGGTGATGGGTGGTTATTGCTAGATATAACTCATAGTCATTATCACCCAATAGAATATCAGTACAAGAATGGTATCCAAGTCTGTCTGATTTAAAATTAACTAATACATTTTTTAGAATATTGAATATCTCAGCTAAAAAATCACTTTATGGGGAATGGATCACTTCATAGATGGTGGGGGTGGGGAAGGATCTGTACATGATGGTTATTCTTGAGTTGCTTCTTCTCTTAGCTTCACACATTAATGTTTACATCATATCTATTTGAAATTTTTATTCTTACTCATGGGTATCTAGTCATTCTCTAACAAATTTCATTTCTTCACATTGATCATCCTCTAGTTGTTTTGTCAAAAATAGGTTCGGGGAGTCATCTGAAAACCCGCACTGCTGAAAAAGATATACCGTTTTTTCCAATTAAAGGCTGATGATAATATGTGTTCATAATGTACAGGTGTTTCAAATTCATATTTGTCTATCAAATAGAAAATATAAAAAATTAAGTTATCATTATAATGTAATATTGTTTTAACAAAAAACAATTATTACATATGTAATACATACATATTTTTCCTACACGTTTTTGGTGTTTTCATATATTTGTATCCCAAATTTATTTACATGTGCTTCCTCCATAGCTCATAGAGTGGGATAGATGTGGATTTTTATTTTCAATCATCACTTTTCATATAAATAGAGGAAGACAATTAAGTGTTATTTCATGTCACAAAAATTAGTATAGTAAATTTAAAATATATACCCATTTTGGTCAAGGGAAATGTACCCCATCCTTAATTTATGGCAGGGGTATGCAGGTTCATTTTCTCGTTCCTTATTTCGTGCACACATTTGTGGTTTTATAAATAAAAAAATTCAGAGTAATGAATACACATATCTTAAAACAATGTATTACTAGCCACACTGTACCTGAGAAGAGACTTCTGTATGACTACCAGTAAAAGAATCACATTCTTCATGGGTTATCTTGTGAGCATAGATATGTGGTGGGTGGAGGTTTATTTTCTCTTCAACATCATTATGATATTATCTTGATATAATTGTGTGAAATCCTCTATGAATCCTTAGAGAATGTATTAATACATATTTCTTCTAGGATTCATCTACTATAAATTCAATAGGTAATAGATGGTGAAGAGTAATTCTATATTTAATTATTTTTATATTAAAATAAATAAATTATATCATAATGTTAGAATAATATCTTCCCACATCAGTGTCTTAAACATAGGCACAACATGGTTCCATGAATCTATATCAATCAGCATGTGTTGTCGATTAAAGATTATTATATAACTACTAAGAATGGACTTGATGGTGTTAACATGATGGCCCGATGTATTCCATCCAACCTCATATTTGATGCCTTTGGTTTTTACCTTATGGAATTTGCTAAAACTGTAATACTACAACACTAATTTACTTCTTAATCAGTGTTCCATCATCACCTACAATTTCCCTAGAGTAGATATAGACAATATTTTCCTCTAGAGTGGTAGAATTGGCATGTGCATATGGTCGTTGTACCACTGCACTGGGAGTGGAAGCAGGTTCAGAAACCTGTTGTTCCACAAGAATGGGAGCACCATCATGTGCAGATGGTCATTCCTCTGCACCTTGAGTAGTTGCAGGTGAGAAGACCTATTTTTCCATATGATTGGGATCACCATCATATATTTAAGTCATTATCTGCAAAATCAGTTTATCATTTAATTTATAGTACATAAATGCAGCATAAAATAGATAATAACATGAGGAAACATGATGTATATTGAAAAAAGGTTACCTGATTATTGAACACACCTTTTCTTTTTAAAGGTAGAAGGGATTTGACCCCTCAATTAACTATCCAAATCCTATAATTGTGGTCTCCAATAACAAAAAAAAATCACTTCAAAATTGGGACGAATGTGAAATGGTTATGGAATCCTAATGAAAGGGTCTTCCTCAATTGAAATTTTTACATGACTCTTTAGTTTTTTTGGTCGATAAAATACTGATTAACTACTTTCATTTTTCCGGATCCGGATGATAAAATAATTTTATGGTCTATGATAACATTATAAACGCTTTTTCATTTAATCCTTCTATACTAAATTCATCTTTCATGAATCCCAACTCATACATTTTAACAACACTTCTATTGTCAACCAATATGCATTAATAAATTTTCTAGTGGAATGTTGTATAATCTAACTGCTGTATTTTTTTGATGATTCCAAAGAATTATATCTTTGCGTAAAATGGATTTATTTCCATAGTATCATAACCATGCATCGACTCATTCATGAGTGTAACTCCATAATTTTTTATGGTACTTTCTACATCGTTTTAATTTTTCTAGATTGTATAACCATTAATTACATAGCCATTATAAGATAATACATAAACACTTATTACTATGGATATCCATCAAGGTCATTCAGAATTGAATCTGAATTTTGATCTAAATCCATTAAAATATAGTCTTGAAACCATCCTGTAAACTGTTGATTATGTATATTTTATATCCATATTTCATCGCTTGGTGTATTGTAAATCTTAAGAATTCTGTAGTGGGTTTCAACATATGTGGGAACCTCCAAAATCTTATGAAAAATGTAAATATGTGACAGCTCTTGAAATGATATATTCATTGTGACAACTACTCTTCCAGAGATTCCCTCAACCCTAAGATGCCCATTGTGATGATAATTTGTTTGAATTTTTTTCCACACTACATAGGAATTCTGTATATAATTCACCAACTTCCACAAAAATAAAACACTCCATAAAACAACACTCTGGTCGACTCCTATTTTTGGAATACCCTTTCAAAATCTTCTTATAAATTTAAATGGGGGTGTATCCATCTAATGTGTATATGACCACATAGGAAAATCTCTATCACCAAGTGAACCATCAAATGAACCATCATATCAAACAATGTTTGTGAGAAGAACACTTCTAGGTCACTTAATATGAATGAAATTTGACTTTCCATTGTCAGCAATTTCATTGGTTTTATACCATTACTGCACAAACCTTTTCTGAAGAAACATATATTAGTTAATGTTTGAAGAACAATATTTGGAAAAATTCAACATAATGAAATATAAATTAAATCATTCATCAAAACATGGAAGTCATGTGATTTCATAACATTTTACATTAAATTGATTATTGAAATGATGTTCTTGATGTTAGATGAACAACATTTTGGAAGATTCAAATCATTAAAAAATTTAAAAAATGATATCTCTCCTACATGGGAAGAGTGGAAGTAGCTAGAGGGATATAGTTTTTCACCCTTCATTGTTACAAACTCGTTGTGTATTCCATTCTCAACTATGTCTAACCTTTCATTTTTTTCATCAGTCTTTTACTAGGTGGATATAACAATGTTTTAATTACTCTATTATATAAATTATTTCAACCATGCCTAACATTAGGAAAATAGTTGACATAATGACAATTACGATATTATAATTAAAAAAATTGATCTATTTTTTCAACCGGTTTTGTTATGGTTTTTTAAATTGGATTGAAAAAGTAGTGCCCACATCTTTGAAATTCTAAAATAGTTAATAACATGTTATAGGAGGTGGTGTGGTATGTTCTTTTGAACTTCCATCAAATGATATATTCCAAGATCAGTTCTTATTTCATTGGTGTAGAAATCTGGGATGTCCGAGAAACAAGATTTTTTACGAATGTATCAAACTAAATTATTGTGAACCTTCATCATATATGAGACACGCTTGAGCTCCATTACTATCATTTCGTAGATAATTTCCATAAATAGGGAAGTAACTTATCATCCCATTCAACATGGATGTCAATGTGAAATCTTAATGTCTATAAGAATCATACAATGTAACACTTGAATCCCACAATAAATTCAAATAAATAATCAATGGATCCAAATAAACATAAATATCATTACATTTATGTTTTGGTCCTAATATAATCATAGATAACATGGAATTTTATTCATTTCATGTGTAACTCTGATATCATGTTATAATTTACCAATATAAATAGCCATGAACTTTGAGTGCTTATTTGAAAATTGAATGGGTTCACTCCATCTATAGATAACTCAATATGAATGTTTCTAAGCTCATTTCCAAATTCATGATACTAATGATCAATTCTCTTCCACTAAGGAGAGTCTACTGGGTGATTTTGATTCCTATATTTTATTTTCCTGGATATGAGCCACATCAACGTCTCTATAGTCTACTCATTTCCATATTATAGCATAATCCTTGGAATGAATTGAAAGTACCATACATCTTTCATTGGACTAGATTCATATATATTATATTGTGAATAACCACACATTGGGAATTATATAAGTATATTTTTTCCTTGTGAAACAGCATACAATCATTCAGGTTGGCATGTATTCATTCAGATATAATACCCATCGAGCATATTATTCTTTGGGTGTCAAATGTTTGGTTCATGAGCTCATTATCTTTTAGTATCATGTCATTCAAGAAAGAATGTAATTCCGTAAAATTGGCGTAACACCGCCCTTTTCTTACTTTCATTTTATACATATTCTGTATGGATTAAAATGTTTTATATATAGTTTTACCATTATACAATGGAATCATTTCACAACCCTTTATATTCTCAAACAATTTTGGGAAATCATGATATTCATCATCCACTATCCTTGTCATTTTCTCAATATGATCCTCATCATCACTCACATCTATAATGAAATCCTCGATATAGTATTCTTCATTTTCCAGACATGAGGTCATGTATGATGATCCCAAAAATACAATGTTATCCCATATACTATCTATATTTAATTTTCCCTAGGTTTATTTAAGAATTGACAAAATTGATTTATTCCATGAGAGATCAAGTGTTATTACAAGTCAATTTGACTAATTTTTCTTGAAAACAATAGTTTAAACACAGACAATTGATTTTAAGAAGGTTCATATTCGTGATGTTTTTTCAATCATGATGATCTCTTTCGGTCATCAATCACTATATTTTATCAGATGATTGCAATACATCCATTATTTATTCATATCAATCTTGTTTGATTTAGTAATTATAATATTTGACACAAAGAATAGAAAAATTGATATAATGTTTAACAAAGTCTAAAAAAATTTATAGACATTAGGTCCCCATCAGTATTTATCTACAATAACAACATTCTGGAACCGAGGTCCTTCATTTTGGATCTTCTAAATAAGGAAATCTTCAAATATTCCAATATTTCCTTCCTTGGTCTAACTATGTGAAAGGCATCAATACAATTAAATAAAATTACAAAAATCCCTCCATAAAACACCATCATATAGTAAAAATTATTTGCATTACATTTAATGAACCTTAATTCCACCATGAAAGCATTGAAATTCAAGTTACACTATCTTGGTGCTTTTATAGGCCCAAAAAAACTCCATCTGTGACTGGAAACTAACATTCTATTCCATTTAGCATATGACTATCTAGTTGATCTGTGTAGATCTCTTCCACCAAATTTTCATGATGGAATATAATCATGAAATCCATTTGTTCAAGAAATAAACCATAAATAGAAACCAAAATAAAAAATATATATATTATTATATGATTTAAAACATGAGAGGAAATATAACTGGAAAATAAACATTCTAATTATAGAAATACATTTACCCTTGCAATGGTGTTATTATCGAAATACATGTATTACCATATTAATGGAATGGTTTTACAAATTCTAGAAAATATAAACATAAAATATTTTGAAAAACTGTATTTCATATTCCCATTGGAAACTATTTATAAATTCACAATTGAAATACTATTATGAAACCAAACCATTTAAAAAAATACCTCTTTAGAATGACAAACCTTTTTAAAAATATACCAATCAGTTATAAACTCTATTTCAAAAAAACCCAAATTTTTTTTAATACATTCAAGGAAAATATATGGACCTATAATTCTTAATCATTTAAAATGATTGATAAGTCAATTTATTTTTGAAATTTTCTTTTAAATCATCTCACACCACATGTTAAAATTAAACTAGTATTACATAGGATTTCAAAACATTCACATCCCTTTATGAAATCCAATCAGGAGAGTTGAAAAAATCATGGCATGAAACCAAATTCCATTCCATGTATTTTAATGTTTTTACTAATATTTATTACAAAAAAAGGGAATGATGAACACATATAATTTTTTATGGAACATTTCAAAATAATAGAATTTTTTTAAAAGTGACACTTATGGATTATCATGTCTCTCATGAATAAATAGTGTGAACACTATCTTTTACTCCTATAATACAACATAGAAGTTAGTAAGTGATAGATAAGGACATAAGTGTCAATGGTAAGTGTCTATTATGTTTCCTTAACTATCATGACACATAAAAAACCACATGACAATCAAGGACATGAACTATTCAAATCTTAACTCTTGATACAACATAATATAGTCAATAGTCAATACCCATCTCATTAATGTTTAAGATTAGTGATTTTGTCATAATCCCATTAATATCATATAATGATCTCTCATGATCTTATAATTAAAGGAACCATACGACATTCTTCATTAATTCCTTCTTAGAACTCCCAATATAGATGAATCCCGGTTGAACCTCTAGTAATAACTAAAACTTACAAAAAAAGATTTGGATCTCAAAAAAATATATAGCCTCTCTAAATAAAATTCAACATAAAAAATATCAGTTTCTAAAAATACTCTATACACTAATATAATTTTCCACATGATGTGTTCAATTTCAATCCAAAACATACACTTTTAGATCTTGACATATAGTGGATGTTCCCTATGTATCTCAAAATCACATACAGATATTGAGTATGTTCCTCCCTCGATCTTAGGGAACGCTTTAGCACCTTTAAGATGATATAACAGTCCATCAACATGTATAAGTGCATATAAGATAATTTTTATCACTTAGAATAACCTCTAATAGTTCACACATATTTTCAATGGTCCATTTGAATTTTTATGGAAAAACTATGGCCTCCTAAGGGGACATAATCATTCATACGAAACCCTTCAACTTGAAGTATTTAAATTTATCCTTCTTCTCTTATAACTCAAAACGATTCATATTATATAGTGGAATATATATATGCTCAATAGCTCATAATAATGCAATCATAAACTCAACAATTTCCTTGGGGGGTAGCATAGATAATTCTTTGGGAAATACAACTAGGATATCTATTGAGATGTTTTATATATATAAGTAAGTATGGGTCTCCATAACATGGGATTTATTAATACTAATGATATGGACTCTTCTATAAATGAACATCGAGAAATATAACTCGTTACTTCTTATAAGTTCATCCCTGAGAGTAAATTAACAATTTTAAAAACATAATGGAAAAATACATACAAAAAACATCATGTATTACTTTTTAAAATATAATACATTACTAATTACCAATCATTATGCTTTATAATCTCTATACTACTAGGGATACATTATCTCTTACTACTAGGGATATATAATTTTATTTCCTCATATAAATCTCTATAGTCATTCTTATTCTAGTAGGGATACCGAAATTGGTGTAAGCACATCTAAAATAGATTATACCTTGATTTGGCACCAATTATTATGATAAAATTGATCATCAATTCAAATTATAGGAGGAAAACCAATAACTATTAACATAATCTTAATATTGTCCCATAATGAGGGGTATAATCAAAGAGAGAATTATATATCACACCTCTATTGAGAAAAAAAACCAAATGCTCACATAAATTGTTAAAATTCACGTAGTAGTAATCTGATTTCTTCATTGGAAAAATACTATGATTATATCATGAAATAATTTCAAAATCATCAATCCATTATACAACATACCCAAAGCTTATTGGTTAAAATATCCACCATAATTTCAAGAAGACTATCATGATAATTTAGATAGCCATAAACTATAGGTTATGGACCTCTATATAACACATAACAAACTCGAGTGACTATAAATAAAAAACAAATAATGAAATCATTCATCATGTACCTAAAATATCCAAACATAATACAATGATTTTCCACTATTACCTTAGTCTAAAAAAATAGGGAACATGAATTCAAAATCAATATTAACTACCCTAGAAGAGTCGTTACAATAGCCTAATTCATTTATAAAATAACAGAGTAATGATCCCAAACTAAACAAACCAAATCAAATTAATCTATAATATAATAATTCCAAAATGGTTATATCATGTTCATATATATAAATTTTACAATGAAACTGATGAAAAATAGTTAATCTTGTCATAAATACAAGACATGTAATTTATGATTTTAATTCCACAAAACATCCACTAATCATGGAAAGAATTAATAGGTGTATAAGCTACCACAACACCAATGTGAAATCCTATAGGATGCAGAAAAGGAAATATATATAATTAAAAAAAAATGAACACTGACCCTAAAGATGATGTGAAGCATGAAAGATTGATATGAGAATCAGTGGATGAGGATTCGATAGTGGAGGAGGAAGAGGAGGCAGCGACAATGGAGGAGGAGGATGCATATGAGGATGAGTCAACAACTGTGAAGGAGGAGGAGGGGGAGGAGAAAGAGGCGGCGGAAGGTGTCGGCTTCTATGAGAGCTTGAGGTGTGCGGGAGGAGGAGGTGAGTGTTCGGATTTATTTTTAAAGGTAGTTAAACCATTTATCAGTGCTAGCTAAAAAGTGTGGATAAAGGAATGTTTATAAGTACCAAAATAAAAAGTGCTGATAAAACATGTTTTATCTGCATTAAAAAATCACTGAAAAACTGTCACGATATTAAATTATTTAAATTTATATATATTTTTATAATAATTTATGTCTATAAAATATTTATTTATTTATTTATAATAATATCTACAATATATTATTTATTTATTTAAATGTATATATATAATAATGAAATAATTAGTTATAATTATAAATTTATCGTAAATATAGTAATTAAATTTATATTTATATTTATATATATAAATTTATATATTTTTTAATTATAGTAAAAAATACTATTAAATTTATATATATATTTAAATATATATGAAATATAAATAAAATATTAATTATATATATTATAATTACAAATATATATATATATATATAAATTCTTGTAAAATTAAATTAAAAATATAATTTATATAAATATTTTATAATTTCATAATTATTTATATAACTATATATTTATATTTAAATAATTATTAAATAATTATAAATTTATTTATTTTATTTTTATTTATAATAATAAATATTTAAATAGAAATGAATATATACATTAATTTCATTACATTTGATACTAAAATAAATATATTAATTATTGATTTTTTGTATTTCAGAATTATTAAAATAAATAAATATGTATTTAAATAATTACATATTAAAAAAAATATCTATAAGTATTATATTTATTTTACTTTCATATTTATTTAAATATATTTATATTTATTTATATTTATGAAATTAAATTTTTATATATTTATCTATAATTATAGTTATAAATATAATAAACACATTTATTTTAATTTCATAATTAGTTATATAAAAATATATATTTATTTAAATTGACATGAAATTATAAAAAATATTTACACTTAATATTTTTTTAATTTAGTAATTATATAAATTTATATATATTTATTTATATTAATAACTATATAGAATAAATATATTTACTTTAATTTAATTAATATATATATATATATGTTTTTAATTATGACTATAAAAAATATATATATATTTATAATTATAATTATAAATATAATAAATTTATTTATTATGATTTTATAACTATTCACATATATATATATTATTTATAATTATAAAGATAAACATTTTTATATATGTATAAAATTTTTTATATATTTATAAATATATTTGTATAATTATATATATTTATAAAATTATTATTATTATAAGTATAATAATCATGATTTTAAGTATTTATGAGAACATAATAGCTTCATGGGAACATTAATGAATCCTATACACCATGTAAAGTATAGATCGTAAACAATGAGTAATCATATAAATGGACTACATGAATAATAATAAGGGTGCAATTTATAAATAAACATTCAAAATGAATATATAACATATAAATGTAAGTTATATTAACACATCAATTGACCAATTTAATTGGAACACAGATTTATTTAAATATAAATATATAATTATAATTTAAATATACATATTTTAAAATTATTTATATATAACTATAAATATATATTTATAAATAATATATATAATTCTAAATATATAAATATAAATATATACATTAATAAATATATAAGTATAATAAAAAAAATATTTAATATTAAATGAAATTTTTTATATAAATATATAAATATTATAATTATAAAAAATATATATATTAGTTGTAAAAATTCTATATTTATCTATTTTATAAAAATTAAAATTATTTTTAAATTCAAATATAATGATTTTATATAAATTAATAATATTTTTTATTGAAAACATTTATCAGTGCTAAAAATATAACTGATAAATCTACCATTTATCTGTGATTTTCACTTTCACTGATAAAGGTCTCCCTTTTATCAGTGATTTCTTCTTATTGTTGGTAAAACTAGTGACAGTTCTTACCTGGATTTTTGTTAGTGGTCTTCCTCATGTTGAAGGACGATAAAATAATATAAGGATCTACAATGTTGTGACATTATGTTCACATTTCTGTTCCTCCTGGAAATATGATCTACTGACCCAATGAAATGGATTCTGGAATGTATGGGTGTTTCCTTCATATCCATCAATTAATACTATTTCATGTCTAGGCTTTCATCTTCTAGAGTTCCAATAATGATGAGCTTTTTGCAATTTTTGATATTGGAGCATATACCACATTTTAGCATAAGACAGAAACAATAGAAGTTTATTGGAGGAAATTTAAATTAAATGTGGGATGAATTCAATTAAAGGTAGATATTTATTATAATATATAATGAATATTATTCTAGATTCAGGTGAAAACTTGTAGTGTCTTTTTGATGTGGAGTGACATGATAGGGAAAAAAGATCTTCTATCAAGGTACTTTTTCAACTAATGTGGATGAATCTTAAAGAACTTCATTACACCAGAGTTATATCTAGATGATTATTTTATTTTCCAAATCTAGTTGATTTTCATAGTTATTTCTCTCTCAGTTTTCAATTTTATTATTTCATAATTATATTTCTCTCAAGTATTTTAATCTTTTAAAATACACTTTCAAATATTATTTTGATTCTTATACCACATTGTTAATTCAATTTCATCCATTTAGGAAATCATACATTTATGATTGGAGTGAGATGATATTTTAAAGTAACTAATTAGTTTAATTAGATTTTGATTCTTATGTGCTTATTTATTATTTAAGATTCAAAATCGTTGATCGATGATAATGAGTATGGAGGGAGTAAACTATGTCTTCTGATGCTACAATTTTTTCTACACTGATCAACTCTAATAGAAAGGTGATCTACTCCATATATCATGGTTGTAAACATCAATTAATTAATTAATGAAATTCATGTTTTCATATTAATATTTCCTTGATTGTAGATTTTTAGTATAATTGTAAACCAATAACTAATGTCTTATCCAAAATAATAGCTTGGTAGGCCACTGCGTCAACATTCTATTCAATTCAATACTTCTATTCTTATTATATTATAACTTCCAATAGTTTATTTCATTTATATAACTACCGCCTTTAAAATATATATAGATAAACTCCAATATTATACAAATTGCAGAAAGAACCATAGGGATGTATCATTGGGAGAAAACATTGGTCAATGTTATACCACAACATTTCTGTGATTCAAATATGATGTAGGTTTAAAGTAAAAAAAATTCCTTATAATTATATGATTAGTTGATATGTTGGTTTATTTTCTCAAGTTCAATGTTAACAAATCTACATGATTATTAATATATTATAATTTGTATTGTATGAACTAATTTTCATCGTAGATCACATCACTAAATTGAAATAATAGTGGACCTTGACCCTACCTATATTATATAATAATATAATATGTTGACCCAATATTATTTGACACTGTGATTTATATTTTTTCATGAAAAAAACTCATGTTCCAAGGAACTAGTATCTTTATCTTTATCCTTCACTATATTTTATCATTAGAAATATTTTGACACAACAATCCAGAAAAAAAAATGTTACAATGAAATAATAAAATACACAGGACTCAAAAATCATAGAGTGAAGCCTCAACTAACATGAATTTATATTTGAATTAATTTTTAATCCCAAACATATATCATCCACGTTTATATTGACATGTAATAATCTAGAATATATGTCTCAAAATATATACAGAAAACATTAGGATTTGATTCATAGAAATATTTTTCCCAATATGGTGAAAAAATTTCAACAATTCTTTCTAGAATATAATTGAAATTATGATGTATAACTATAATAATTTTGCCTTAATGAATTCATTTTTTCACACCGTTTGGTTTATATAGGGAATATTTTGTTTATAAAATAATGGGGATGATTATATCTATTGGAAAAAGATTGAAACAATTTCAACATATAAAAGTACAATGAGGATATAATAGCATATGTGTGCACCTTGATGACTTTTCCTATGCTCATTTATCCCAAAAGACCACTTACTCCAATGATGAATTTCTCCTATATTAGAAAATAAATAAATTTCGGTTTTATGAAAAAAATTATTATACTAAATTATTTGTAATTCGTTATTTACCATTTAGTGCATAAAAATTCCATATACATCGTATAAGCACAAAAAAAATCACCCTAATATTAACTATACATCCTTAATTTTACTTTGATGATTATTTAAACATTTCAATGTCCACTAATAATAGTTTAATATTTTTATGCATTTTGGTTCTAGAATCCCAATAAATTTTTTTATTATTTATGAAATTATGATTCCCAATAAAATAATCAATAGAACCATTTTAATAAATAATATCATTAGTAAATCTAATGTAATTAAGGTACCATTAATTATACCTATAGGTTAAGTCATTTGTGAAAATAATCAATGATGTTATATCCTCCAAATAATTGTTTTTTTCCGTATAATGTAAAAAAATATAAACCACAGTTTAATTGTGATCATTAAATTATTCTCTATATATATTTATA
The DNA here is from genome assembly GCA_963277665.1 of Viscum album. Lineage (NCBI taxonomy): Eukaryota > Viridiplantae > Streptophyta > Magnoliopsida > Santalales > Viscaceae > Viscum > Viscum album. The sequence continues at coordinate 1,934,941,437 of OY728159.1, forward strand.
TCAAAAGAATTTTCCCTTAGATACATTAAAATTAATTTACCAGTATAATTGTTCCTCTATCATGATGTATATATTCCTAAAAAGGAATGAAATAAAATCATATTGTAATTAATTTTGATATTAAAATTTCATTATAGTATTTCAATTCATTATTGAATTTATATTTTCAATTTGGTGAGTTTTCCATTTTGTGTCTCATGGAAGAGAATTGTATTCTGTGTGTGAGTATATGGGTAAATAATGTTTTTTCATTTTTTATGGAATAATGTGTGTCTTAGGTTTCCTGATGATGCTATTATAGTGGCTGTATTATGAAGAATATGTAAAAGAAATATTTCTTACTATATACCCAGTGGGTCGTGACATAATTTATCAAGGATAAGAAACATGAATAATTCATGGGTTTATTTATGCCCAGAACGTCATAATTTTCAGCAAGATTATATTGATATGGGGAAGTGGTCCCACGTCCTATAGTTTTTCATGCTGTGAAACGTCTAGGTCGAGTAGTGAACTTGTTTGATGATAGTTTTTGAAGTTTTGGTTTCATATAGCATTTTGGATTCGAGTTGGAATCCACCTAGGCTACTTCATTTTATATTTTTTAGAGGATGTGGAAGATCTCTAATGGGTCATTCTTATATCCGGTTTAGTAGCACTTTTATCTCGATAATATGGTAAATTTTCTTTGTGTGTTGTCATTATATTTCTTCTCCCTTCCCCTACTTTTTCACAATTGTAACATTATTTTTATTTATTGTTCATCCATTATTGGGGTTTTTGAGAAAATGTCACCTTATAATGTTAAAAGTATCCCACTTCTTGGGAATATTCTTTTTTTCTCATGGAGTGTGTCCCTGGTGGACGAGTTGAGGCTATCACCAATTGTTATCTATAATATATGTCACATATGTATTATTGTAATGGTATTTGGATATATTGGTTGAAATTTATCATTAGATGGGTGATGTATTGTCGATATTTTGTGTGTCCAAGGGTTGTGTGTGTATCAGGAGATCACCACACATTGTTCCTCATGATTTTGGGTTTCTTGCATTTCTTGGTGAGTATCATGTCAATAATTCCAATTTGAGATTTTGATTTTATTTTTTAAAATAATCATTTTTTTGGATTCATGACTATATTGGTTCTCATTGATTAAAATTAGGTATTTATGTGCATGGATATATTATCAAATTGTCTATTGAAGTTGGACCCCTAGAATTATGTGATTCCCTTAGATAATTGTAAATTTTATGTTTCTATCCCATCTTTAATATTATCTATCTCAATATTGTATGATTTTTTGGTTACATGGTAAGGACGGTTTGGGATTCTTTCAACCTAATAATCAATAGGAACCACATTTCTTGTGAAATATTTTTTATGGGTTTTCCATGGTCTAATGAATTTAAATGTAACTCTTTGTGGTATATATGTTGCTCTATGTTATATATAAAAAGGAAAATAAATTTCAAATTAAAAATGATTTTAAAAACATGGATGGATTATATGGAAATTTCATTGGATTCATTTTTTATAAATATTTATTTTATATTGTTTTAAAAATGATAAAAAATATCTCTAACGTAGTTTTTTATAGGAATTGTCCAATGTCCAATCATTACTGAAATTGAATGTGATGGGTTTTTTTGAAATGAGTCATAAAATTGATTTTTGAATTTATCTTTGATGTAGATATGGAAGGGAGATATTGTGTAGTTTTCTATTCTTGAAAAAATGATGTAAACAACTATTTTTAAAAGAAGATATTCTTATAATGCATATTATTTTGTGGATTCATTTTTATTATGTATTTTATGATGATTCATGCTGTTTATGTATAACTATAATAACTTTTCATTTCCATATCATTGTTGTTAGTTGATTTGGAAAATAGAGTAAAACACCCAAGTGGTTGAGATGGGTATTGTGTTGTTTTCAATATGTTGGAATAGGTTACAAGTTATATGATGTTAATTTATGATATAGAAAACATTCCTTATTATTAATTACATTTATTTTGTTATTTGGTTATTTAGATTAGTGATAAATTCCTAAGTGGTAGCAGATCCCAAGGACTATCCTTTCTATGAGTGAGATGATTTTTGTAGGATCACTATGGTTATGATGAAATTATTGTTTAGATAATGTTGGGCTTTTCATTGAGTGATATGGTAGAGGAATCATATAAGGATAATCCATGTATTAGTGGGATTGGTTGAAGACCTCCATTTGTGAAAATATAGTTTTATTGATGAATGGGGTGTCATTCATATGTGAGATAGTTGCTATAGAGTACAAGATAATTTGGTAAAGCTATGATGATTCTGATGGGGTCTGTGTTTTGATGTGTGGTGTGTTTTTTTAGATCTTCATACTACATTTTGGAATGAAGATTCTAGATATAGATGTCACCACCCTTGAGTCGAAAGGGATTGTAAAATCATTATTATTATATGGGATGATTCGAGGAACCCTAACATAATTATTTAGGTATGAGATATGGAATTTTATAGACAACATTACTAGATTTTATGGGTATGCATCTAGGTAACCATTTTTGCTCACTCTTGCATCTAGAATTGGTCATTGTAGGTAACATAATGTTTCATGGTGGCCTAGTTTTCATAAATTAACAAGATGTGTATAATTTTATGTGTGTTTTATTTTAATACTTTGAGTGGGGGGTTTCATGGACAAATCTATACATATTAAAAATTACTTCATGTATATTCACCTAATCACAACATTACTCATCACTGTTAAGGCATTTTTAGTCTCTATTGGTTTTTTGTACATAACCCACACCTATATACACAGTAGAATATTTGATATACATGTGTAGACCTACATATTCATGGTAGCCCATAGGTATCACATTGTGCTAGAAATGGGGTATTGATTTGGTATGGAATAGATGATGAGGATTCTATGAAATGATTTTGGGAGATGGGCTATAGGCAAGTGTTATTGTTTTTATTTATGGTCCGAGCTGTACAGTCTGGTTATCCATTTTTTTATATTTGATTCCTATATTATTTCTTTATCTATTTTGTCTCCACTAATTTGGTTGATCCATTATTTTGAAAATTTCACTACATTCCTTATTGAATTTAGGGGACCTATGGATACCTATTTTTTAAATATAGATTTTATGGATTTCCACTATATGAACATATCATGTGGAATATTCATGAAATTTGGCAATGGAACTCATGATTCGGTCTTGTGGTTATAGAATCTCCATTAATATTTTAGTATATTTCAACAACTTGGTATGTTTTGATATATAGGGATGTACACATGAGGTCTTATGGGACTCTTCTCAGGTGTTTTTTTAGTAATCCATGATACCAAATAAAAAAATACATTAGAGAAACATTTGGGATGGTAATGAATTCATATATTTGGGGTTAGGTTTTTCAACTCGTCGAATATAATGATTTTATTACAAGGCTATTTGAATTCAGCTTAAACTCGTATTACTTGGGGATGTCCAGTTTTCAAACTATGAACTCCAGGAAACGTAAGTATTTTTCATGGATTGTGATTCCCAATGTTGGGTTGATGAGACATTTGATGGGTTCTATGTACCTGCTATGATCTTGAGAATTTTTTTGGGCATAATTTTATTTTTTTATTTCGGGAATTATATATGATCTTATGGGAGGTGGTTTCTAACATAATTAAAAATGATAATCCAATATTTGTTGAGAAAATTAAAAATATAATTAGTACTTTAGCTAATCTATTATAAATGTTTATTATATGAATAAATATATCTGAGTGGATTTAATTATTTAGTATAGTTTTTATCTTTGGAAGAAATAGTAAAATAGTTTTTTTGATTTTGGGATTTTGGAAAAAAATATATTTTTGAAATGAAAACTCATTCGGTGGTTCGAGGTGTGTGTGAAATCCTTTTGACATATTATTTTAATGAAATCGATCATGGAGAAGGTGATTTTTAAATTGATTATTGTAGAGACCCGAAGCCTGACATACATGGACATTACATTACATTTTCGGAATACTTAGTACATAACAAAAAACACACACACAAGGATCGTAATAGTTTAGTGTCTTTGGAAACTCGGAACGTAATCTTCTAATTGTGGTGAAAGATCATCAATATCTCCCATAAAGATCTTCCCTTTATTACCTAAAACCATTCTTTATATCCTGGGGAAAAGAAAACATAAAAGGGTGAGATCAAATGCTCAGTAAGGGTATACCAAAGAAAAATTAATCACATCATATTCATATGAACATAACTTTTGGATATCTTAACCTGCAAAAGAGTGCATAATTTCATAACATGGGATAAATCATAGTAGTGAAATGAAATCCCAATAATCATAACTTAAAACATGAAACGTTGTGGCATTCACACATAATCATAGAGAATCATTTCTTGTTAGTCAAAACTCATTTCCAAGACTATCTTAGTGGACAAAGTCCCTTTCTGAACCGAGCCACCCTCGTTTCAGTCCTATTTCACTGAACCGGTATAACCTACCGTTCCAGCCATGTCTATCTCATTAGATATAAAATCTTTACCCAATGCATTGGAGGGAGATATAGGTCCCACCCATCTCATAATGATACCATTATTATGTGTGCCACAAAATCATAAATCATACATCATTGCATAACCCATGTAATACAAATGGGAATCTTAAACATCATGACAACATAAAACAATTCATATAAGATAAAGGAATTCATAAAAATAATTCCATCACAATATAATCAAATCAATGTAATAATACGGATAAAAATAGAACCCTTTATTATCTTAGATGGAAAATAATTTTGATAAAACACTTGAACTCCATTCTTGACAAAAATATCCTTTCTACTTCAAAAAACACTTTTCTTTTCATAACATGTCATACAATTATAAACTAAAAGAAATTGATTAAAAATAAACTTGAAAACTTATAAAGGAAGATTCTTGGAAATAATGTTTTAAAAATCCATTCTTGCTGTATATGTTTAAAAATACATTCTTCGTACTTTTGTCGAAAAATTCAAAAAGCACCTCGTACGAAAAACGACAAAAGATTCCTTTCATATCTTTTACTAAAAACTCACTGAAGGGTAAAATTGGATTTCAAAAATTTTAGGTGGATGGAAATAATATTACATATTGAGGAAACATGGATGTGGATAATAAAATACACCCTAGTAAATACTTACGAATAAACAATCTCGGATAAAAATGAGATTGTGATATTTCCCTTACCTTAGGTCCGATTTGCTTCGTAAGTGTCCAAACCTCCTGTATAATGATTTAAATAATGTCATTGACTTATTAAGGAATCATATTCATTGTTATGATATCATATATGGTTCACTTATGATATTATATTACCCGTTCTTTTGTAAATTCCATGTTAAAGAGCGTTTTGGGTAAAATTGTTTCATTTGTCGTCCGTGTTTTGACTTGTAATTATTCATATGATTAATTAGATCATGATTACTTAATTCCAGAATATAAAACATGATTTATATATATATATTCATAATATACATATATATAATAAATTAGTAAATGGAAAGAAATACACCGTTCATGGAGACGGTAGTCCGTACGTACTCATGAACGCTGTTTTCGTTTCCTTATTGAATTGAATGGAATTAAGTAGATAACATAAATATAAATATAAATAAATACAGTATCATTATTATGTCATATATTTCATTAGTACTTATTATATATACTTTATAATCATTCATGAATGGTTAATCATTGAGAATGAATCTCATCGCGTCATGGAGACGGTAGTCCGTACGTACGCACGAGCAATGATATCGTTCCCATGGTCGTGGAATTGTGTTGAAGTGTTTTTATACTATTTAAGTATCAATATAACTTTATAATAATCATATATAGTTACTCATTACACCATTATACCCATCCAGTTAAGGTGGTGGTGGAAAATAGATTACACCACGGTGTGGAGACGGTATTCCGTACGTACGCACGCGCGGTGATTTCCTTTTTCCGTAGGATGGATAGAAGGTTAATTAGAGTTGTTTCATATTTATAATAACATATCTGTATATAAGAAATACTGATGTTATTACTTTATCATGATAAAACTAAATAAGAAGAAGTTGAAGAAGAAAGAAGTTGAAAAGATCGGTAATGGATATTACTTCTTCTTTGGAACGCCTCTTTGAATCCTACACTTAGGGAACTAAGATTGGTCTTTGAAGAAGACCAGGACCTCTAGGATTATTCTAGGGAAGTGGAGAAGGGATTTTGGCAGGGGTTGGCCGAGCTTGAGTGCTAAAATTGGTGTGAGGAGGAGGGGAAGGAGGTGCCCTTTTATAAGGGAGGAGAGGGGCACCTTAGGAATATCTCAAAATATTATTTTATATTAAAGTCATAATCGGTTTATAATGGTTCCAAAGGGTCTTATTTCGAAGCTAAAGTGGAGATGGGTAGAAATACTATCAACCAATAGGATTTAGACAAGTTTAGTTTATTATTTTAACATTATCAATTAGATTTAACTCTAAGTTAAATAATTTAACTTTTACCGTGTCTTTTTGTTTTCTTACACTATATGGTTAATACGCTTACTATAACATGCCAAACGAACCTCAAATTATTTATTATTAATATATATATCCTTATCTAAGTCATTTGGCCGAACCTGAGATTTTTAAGAATAAAATAACAATTAATAATATAATATTTGATTTAAAAACTATTTTGTGTCAATTTTGACACTATTTGATATATGATTTTTGTGAAAGTCATAAAAGAATTATATGTTCAAACCAAGTTGATTAAATCAACACTAATATATCATAGTAACCTAGAAAATTAGTGGTATTCATAAAAAGTCTCAAATTACATTTAGTTTGCTGTTTATAACATCAATTATGTCAATATTTTATTAATAAGATAATTACTGCATCATCATTGTGTCATAAATAAATTAAATTATTTAATGTCTAAAAATTATAAATAAAATACCATTATGTATGAAATCTTTTTATATTTCTAATGAATATTTATAGTCGAATTTATCTTATGTATAACCCCATATTAAAAATGATTTACTTATTAAACGTTGATTTTAACTATTTTAACCCTTCTTTAAATAAATTAATAATAAATGTCCTAATCTAATCCAAGTGGGCCTAAATGATAATATTTTACACTTAAGGTTATTTTTGGTCGAGATACACTTGTCCAATAGGATTAGGACATGTGTTAGGGTAATATTAATATCATTTTTACCCTTAATTACCCTATTTACTTTTAACCGTGGTAAATAAAAGTAAAAAGTTACTATTCACCAAAAAATATTATCATCTCATTGAACCACATTTTACTTACTGACATCAACCGTGTCTCTCCGATTTTTTAAATTCCATTCACAGAAGCGGTAAAATTAAGATTTATGAAAAAATTAATTTCTTTTAACTACCACTTAGTAGTTTCACTATTCATAAAAAATTGAAGTTTTTCTGAAAAAATGCCAAATTTTCACCCTAAGCTATAATTGATATTCCGAATTCAAAAATGATTTCTATTTTACAAAATTTCCAACATATAAGTTGCATTAAATAATTTTATAATTAATTTCCGTTGTCACAACAAATAGCGTGTTTTTAAGAGATAATAACTATCAAAAGATTAACACTTGTTTATGTCTGGTGTAAATGTGAAATTACATCCAATGACCAACATTGTATTGAATTGTAAAAATATATTCTAAATATACTTTAAAACCACTCAAATTAATAATTTATCACTATTAATTATTTCAATTAAAAAAGTTGTTTTTAATTAAAATTTAGTAATTTTCACTATTCATCAGAAAATAAAAGTTATCCGAAAAGTACCAAAATTTCACCCTAAGCTAATTTCGATATTATGAATCCAAAAATGAATTCCATTTTGAAAAATAAAATTACAAATTTTCAAAAAGTGGTTATTACTATTCATAACAGCTAGTTTTAATAATATTTTAATAGCATATTGTTGTTTAGTGAAACTCGTTATTGCGTATTACACATGCTATCGAGAAAGGTCGTGATTGCGTGTAATGCAAGGCAAATCAAGGATGCGTGTTTTGCAAGATCCTTTTGGTGTAGCGTACAACACAAGACATTAGTGAAATTAAAAAGAATATTTTTCATAAAATCTTGGGTTTTTACATTCTACCCCCCTTAAAATGAATTTCGCCCTCGAAATTCGTCGGGGTTATAAATGGTTTACTATTCGAAAGTTTCTTTAATAGAAACCCACATCGTAAAAAGGAATACCAAAACCAATCTTTAAAAATGAAAGTATGAAACGTAACGGTTACCCAAATAAACTAATCACTGGGTTTCCACATAGGTGAAAATATGGATATGGAAGAAAAATCTAACCATCATGTTCTGATGGAGAGTGCTAGAGAACATGGCTATGGAAAAGCCAGAAATCACAAAGCCATAAATTTGTGACGATCTGGGGTACCATCTGATTCATCGGATATAAGGGCACTAGGACAACATTTTTGGTTTTCAAGATCGTTTCCCTAAATTTGAAGAGTTTGAATTAGAATAAATACTTACTTTATTTTGGCACAATCTCACTATTGTTCGTGCCTTGAACAATTTCTACTTCATCTATTAAATATGTGAAGTTTAATTTGTTATTTGTGAAGTGTTAGCAGATCATGTGATAGAATGATGGGTCATTCCATCTGTCTCAAACAAAAGGTTAGCCAACTTTATATACATAAGTCGATCTATAGTGAGATTAATCATATATGGTTCCTAAAATGGACTTATACTTCATATATCATACTCTTTAATATAATAAAACTAGTTTCTACTAAACAGGGACTTCCTGTAGCCCAATGGTAGGCGATAAAGGCCAGTCGCACTTCGGTTGTGGGTTCGATTCCCACAGCCTTGTCCGACGCGATGGGCTGTCGCCCATCCTGCAGGTTGTCCTTTTTTTCTAAAGCTATATTATTATAACATCCCATCAATAATATCGAAAAACACTTCTATCCTTAAACAATACTAACTTATGTCCAACATAATCCATTCCAATCTTTAGGATTATCCATAATACTGCAGTCCACTCTCATAACACGGTGAAAATGATTACCAGAGATTTAATATCATCGTTGATCCCCATATATCATAATATATGTTTTGTTGGTCACATTCCTAACATTCAAAGGCCTTAATCATGTATTCTCTTGAATACCCATTGAACCTTAGTGAAAACATGAATGCAGTTAAAAGTTAACACTTTCCACATACCAAAATCCTCATAATTCTATATACTCAAACCATGATATCACTTAGTCCTTATATCAATCATGAGCTCATGAATACTGTTAAACATTTCGTTTTCTCGTTTTTCCTTCATTATGCGCATATCAACTTATTTCCAAAAATATCTCAATCACTTTGAATACCACATTAGTCTAATACATAAATATTTCAATAGTTTTTTATACAACATTATTTTGGAATCCCATTACATAAACACATAATCATTCCACCACATCGTTGTCATATTCAACATCGCCAATAGTAATCGCATGTGACTTCCCTTTGTCCTTGCCTTAAGCGGTTGCTCATGTCGATCATCACTAACCCTTGGATTAGGGCATTAATTGGCATAATGTCCCATCTCCTTGCACTTGAAACATTGAAGTGTTGGTGGTGCGTTCTCTACAGTGTTTGCTTTGTTCACATCATTAGAAACACTTTTTCCATTACTTCGACACTCAGCTACTCGATGACCTTCTTTTCCACACTTAAAAAATTTTCTAGTCCCTTTAAGACAATCTCCACCATGCTTCTTTCCACACTTTGAGCATAAGGAAAAATTCATTTTCTTTTCACCATTATTCTAAGATTTCTCCTTGAACTCCATCTTTCGTTTCTTGTCAAAACCATGAGATGGATATGTAACACCAACTTCCATTTCTACCTTCATAGCACAACGCACAATTTATTCATAGCTACTGAAGTCTCGTATAGCTAATTCCCTTCGAAGACTTGGTTTTAAGCCACTGAAAAATCGATCAACTTTACTTTCAGGTTGGATGATAATGCCAGATGCATACCTTGCAAGTCTTGTAAAATTCACTTCGTATATACCAACAGATTCATCATCCTTCTGTTTCAGCTCAAGAAACTCCTTTTCCATCTTCGTTCAAAGAATACGAGGGAAGTACTTACTGAAAAACAAGTTCTTGAACTCGTCCCATTTCATGAAATCAATTTCATCTCTTTTCCTCGTATTCTTGATAAGATTCCACCACTGATCAGCTTCACCTTCCAAACGATATACTGCTAAGATGACTTTATCATGTTTAGAACATTAAAGAACTGAAAATATCTTTTCAGTGGTACTGATCCATTGTTCAGCAACAAGTGGATCAGAAGACCCACTAAAAGAAGGTGGACGTTGCCTCATGAAGGACTCAATATAATATTGTTCCCTTCTCTGCTCATTTGGAAGTCCAGAATGATTCATAGCTTGTGTAAGTATAGCAATAAGATTTTTCACTCCATCTCCCATAACATTTGTTTGTTCTAGAGGACAATCATTGCATTGTCCATTGCATTGATCAACACGGTTCCTTCAGGTTCCAACCATCATCTAAAACCCAAAAAGAATAGTGTGAGAGGAAAAAATCATGCTAGGGAAAACAACATTATAAAGGGGGAGTATCCTCAATATCTAACTTCTTAGGTTAAATTCTATGATCATTACCATAGTTCTAGGACTGTATCTTATACGTATACTCATCCTTAGGAACATCCCTAGATATACCTTAGAAATATCTCTAGGGATCTCACTAACGTTTTCGCATCCTAGTTTCCAAAGGTTGACTAAACCTTTCCTCTGATACCAAATGTAGATACCCGAATCCTGACGTACATGGACATTACATTACATTTGCGAAATACTGAGTACCTAACAAAAAACACACACACAAGGATCGTAATAGTTTAGTGTCTTTGGAAACTCGGAACGTAATCTTCTAATCGTGGTGAAAGATCTTCAATATCTCCCATAAAGATCTTCCCTTTTTTTACCTAAAACCTTTCTTTATATACTGGGGATAAGAAAACATAAAAGGGTGAGCTCAAATGCTCAGTAAGGGTATACAAAAGAAAAATCAATCACATCATATTCATAAGAACATAACTTTTGGAAATCTTAACCTGCAAAAGGGATCATAATTTCATAACATGGGATAAATCATAGTAGTGAAATGAAATCCCAATAATCATAACTTAAAACAAGAAACTTTGTGGCATTCACACATAATCATAGAGAATCATTTCTTGTTAGTCAAGACTCATTTCCAAGACTATCTTAGTGGACAATGACCCTTTCTGAACCGAGTCACCCTCGTTTCAGTCCTGTTTCACTAAACTGGTATAACCTACCGTTCCATCCATGTCTATCTCATGAGATATAAAATCTTTACCCAATGCATTGGAGGGAGATATAGGTCCCACCTATCTCATAATGATACCATTATTATGTGTGCCAAAAAAATCATAAATCATACATTATTGCATAACCCATGTAATACAAATGGGAATCATAAACATCATGACATCATAAAACAATTAATATAAGATAAAGGAATTCATAAAAATAATTCCATCACAATATAATCAAATCAATGTAATAATAGGGATAAAAACAGAAACCTTTATTATCTTAGATGGAATATAATTTTGATAAAACACTTGAACTCCATTCTTGAGAAAAATATCCTTTCTACATCAAAAAACACTTATCTTTTCATAACATGTCATACAATTATAAACTAAAAGAAATTGATTAAAAATAAACTTGAAAACTTATAAAGGAAGATTCTGGGAAATAATGTTTTAAAAATCCATTCTTACCGTATAAGTTAAAAAAAAATTTCGTACTTTTGTCGAAAAAGTCAAAAAGCACCTCGTACGAAAAACGACAAAAGATTCCGTTCCTATCTTTTACTAAAAACTCACTAAAGGGTAAAATTGGATTTCAACAATTTTAGGTGGATGGAAATAATATTACATATTGAGGAAACATGGATGTGGATTATAAAATACACCCCAGTAAATACTTACGAATAAACAATTTCGGATAAAAATGAGATTGTGATATTTCTCTTACCTTAGGTCCGATTTGCTTCGTAAGTGTCCAAACATCCTGTATAATGATTTAAATAATGTAATTGACTTATTAAGGAATCATATTCATTGTTATTATATCGTATATGGTTCACTTATGACATTATATTACCCGTTCTTTTGTTAATTTCCTGTTAAAGAGCGTTTTGGGTAAAATTGTTTCATTTGTCGTTCGTGTTTTGACTTGTAATTATTCATATGAGTACTTAGATCATGATTAATTAATTCCAGAAAATAAAAAATGATTTATATATATATATTCACAATATACATATATATAATAAATCAGAAAATGGAAAGAAATACACCGTTCATGGAGACGGTAGTCCGTACGTACGCATGAACGCTGTTTTCGTTTCCTTATTGAATTGAATGGAATTAAGTAGATGACATACATATAAATATAAATAAATCCAGTATCATTATTATGTCATATATTTCATTAGTACTTATTATATATACTTTATAATCATTCATGAATGGTTAATCATTGAGAATGAATCTCATCGCGCCGTGGAGACGGTAGTCCGTACGTACGCACGAGCGATGATATCCTTCCCATGGTCGTGGAATTGTGTTGAAGTGTTTGTATACTATTTCAGTATCAATATCACTTTATAATAATCATGTATAGTTACTCATTACACCATTATACCCATCCAGTTAAGGTGGTGGCGGAAAATAGATTACACCACGGCGTGGAGACGGTATTCCGTACGTACGCACGCACGGTGATTTCCTTTTTCCGTAGGATGGATAGAAGGTTAATTAGAGTTGTTTCATATTTATAATAACATATTAGTATATAAGAAATACTTATGTTATTACTTTATCATTAAACAACTAAATAAGAAGAAGTTGAAGAAGAAAGAAGTTGAAAAGATCGGTAATGGATATTACCTCTTCTTTGGAACGCCTCTCTGAATCCTCCACTTAGGGAACTATGATAGGCCTTTGAATAAGACCAGGACATCTAGGATTATTCTAGGGAAGTGGATAAGGGATTTTGGCAGGGTTTGGCCGAGCTTGAGTGCTCAAATTGGTGTGAGGAGGAGGGGAAGGAGGTGCCCTTTTATAAGGGAGGAGAGGGGCACCTTAGGAATATCTCAAAATATTATTTTATATTAAAGTCAAAATCGGTTTATAATGGTTCCAAAGGGTATTATTTCGAAGCTAAAGTGGGGATGGGTCGAAATCCTATCAACCAATAGGATTTATACAAGTTTAGGTTATTATTTTAACCTTATCAATTAGATTTAAATCTAAGTTAAATAATTTAACTTTTACCGTGTCTTTTTGTTTTCATACACTATATGGTTAATACACTTACTATAACATGCCAAACGAACCCCAAATTGTTTATTATTAATATATATATCCTTATCTAAGTCATTTGTCCGAACCTTAGATTTTTAGGAATAAAATAAAAATTTATAATATAATATTTGATTTAAAAACTATTTTGTGTCAATTTTGACACTATTTGATATATGATTTTTGTGAAAGTGATAACAGAATTATATTTTCGAACCAAGTTGATTAAATCAACACTAATATATCATAGTAACCTTGAAAATTAGTGGGATTCATAAAAAGTCTCAAATTACATTTATTTTGGTGTTTATAACATCAATTATGTCAATATTTCATTAATAAGATAATTACTGCATCATCATTGTGTCATAACGAAATTAAATTATATAAGGTCTAAAAATTATAAATAAAATACCATTATGTAGGAAATAGTTTTATATTTCTAATTAATATTTATATTTGAATTTATCTTATGTATAACCCCATATTAAAAATGATTTACTTATTAATCTTTGATTTTATCTATTTTAACCCTTCTTTAAATAAATTAATAATAAATGTCCTAATCTAATCCAAGTGGGCCTAAATGATAATATTTTACACTTAAGGTTGTTTTTGGTCGAGATAAACTTGTCCAATAGGATTAGGACATGTGTTAGGGTAATATTAATATCATTTTTACCCTTAATTACCCTATTTACTTTTAACCATGTTAAATAAAAGTAAAAAGTTACTATTCACCAAAAATTAGTTTCATCTCATTGAACCACATTTTACTTACTTACATCAACCGTGTCTCTCGGATTTTTAAAATTCCATTCACAAAAGCGTTTAAATTAAGATTTATGAAAAAAATAATTTTTTTTAACTACCACTTAGTAGTTTCACTATTCATCAAAAATTGAAGTTTTTCAGAAAAATGCCAAAATTTCACCCTAAGCTATAATTGATATTCCGAATTCAAAAATGATTTCTATTTTACAAAATTCCCAACATATAAGTTGCATTAATTAATTTTATAATTAATTTTTCCTGTCACAACAAATAGCGTGTTTTTAAGAGATAATAACTATCAAAACATTAACACTTGTTTATGTCTGGTGTAAATGTAAAATTACATCCAATGACCAACATTGTATTGAATTGTAAAAATATATTCTAAATATACTTTAAAACCACTCAGATTAATAATTTATCACTATTAATTATTTCAATTAAAAAAGTTGTTTTTAATTAAAATTTAGTAATTTTCACTATTCATCAGAAAATAAAAGTTATCCGAAAAGTACCAAAATTTCACCCTAAGATAATTTCGATATTATGAATCCAAAAATGAATTCCATTTTGAAAATTAAAATTAAAAAATTTCAAAAAGTGGTTATTACTATTCATAACAGCTAGTTCTAATAATATTTTAATAGCATATTGTTGTTTAGTGAAACTCGTTATTGCGTACTACACACGCTATCGAGAAAGGTCGTGATTGCGTGTAATGCAAGGCAAATAAAGGATGCGTGTTGTGCAAGCTCCTTTTAGTGTAGCGTACAACACAATACATTAGTGAAATTAAATAGAATATTTTTCATAAAATCTTGGGCTGTTACAATTATGATTTACAGGATTCATTTAAATTCATTTTTTAAAGATATAATTCAGATGGGATTTTAAAAAAGGAATCAATTTATAAGAAAACTACCGAAATGGCCATGGATTTTTATAATTTTGAATTTGGGAGAATAATTTTTTGAATACTTAATTTTTAAAAACATGAGTGAAATTGATTGTCTAAAAAATTATTTGAAATGGAATCTGAAATGAATGAGTAGTACCTATATAAAAAAATCATTCTATAAGTTAGTTGATTTGGTCAAGTGTAAATTAGTTGTTTGAATTGGGTTATTTAAATGTATGTTGAATTTTTTTGACACCTACACATTGAATGGGTGAGTGTGAATATATGTGGGTCTGGTTTTATGGAAACAAAATTGTCTATTGAATATAATATATTTGGAAAAATAAAATGTGATCAAAACGGATGGCCAATTGTGGTTAACATTTTTATTTGATTTTTTTAAAAGATCCATTTGTGGTAGGATCAGGGGATCAATGTTTTATTTTTCGATCATGAAGACAAATGTTTCTTGGTGGGATCAAAGGCTAGACATGTTGATGTATAATTGTTAATTTCATGATTTCGACCAAAAGTGTCTTTTTTCTATAAGCAATTAAAATTTTGGGGTGTACTATTATCCAAAATCATCTATTGGTATCTGTGTATAATGGCGGGGAGGACTAGAATACTCAAAAGGAAACTACATTTAGAAAATTTCAATGTGGAATTGATATATGTGGTTTAACACTGTCTTGGGATTCGATGAACTATGTTGTGGGTATGTTAATGAGTAGGATTTAGGAGGAGACATATAGGCATTACATAGTGTATAGTGTGTGATTTTTCTAGTTAAGTTAAGGTGATTGGTTTAGTGAATAAATGATAATGTTCCCATTATAGTGGGAATAATCTTATTGTAGGAGGTAGTATAGCCCTCATGTTTCAAGGTTCATTAGTGCAATGTGATCAGTTAGTGGATAGTTGATGCGGAGTCACAATAATACATTATAAGTGGACCAAATTTATATGATCCCATTGTGGATACATGGTTAAATATTTTTACTCTAGATGGAATTTAGGTATTAGTGATGGGCTTCGAATATTGGTAACATGAACCAATGACTAGTTAGTTCATTAACATTAATGTGACCACGGTTAGAGTGTTTTGGTTAATTTGGCAGGTCGTGTATACATCTAGGGAATAAAATTGAGTGTTGAAATTGAAATTCAATGTGGGTACTTAGTTAATTTTGAAATCCATGGGATTTAATACATCATATTTATGTTGGTAAAGTAGTGATAAGATAATTGAAAAAAATGAGCCATTTTGAGAGAAGTTATCTATGTATGGAAGGAATATTGTTTGGGATTATCATTTGATGTGGTGAGCTTTAGAAAAAATTAGATTCCTCATTATAGATTTTGTTGAGGTGGTTCATGGATTGAATGAATTTTTTTTTCAAAAAATTCAATGTGTAGTATTTTTCATTAGTGTTTCATAATATAATCATGTTTGGAACTCGTAGATGAGTAGTGAAGGGTTAGTAATGAATATACAACAATTCTTTTCCAGTGATGATGGTGATAAGACTACAATATATTCTTAATAATTAGATGAGTCGTGGTGTAGAGTATATAAAGAACCATATTAATATTCCTTGTGAATTTGTGAGTGCATTTGAATATTTTAGTTGGGGTTTGATTTATTATGAGTCCAAAAACTCTAAATTAGATTAAAAGTTTTTTGATGTCCATAAATGATTTTTTAAATGTTTTTAAGGAATATTGTCTGCCTTGGTGTTTATAAGGATGTAAGAGAAGTTATCTGGTGGATGGGATAGTTAGAGAGTATAATAGTAGGTAGTCAAACCACACACCCAATGTCTTATTCTGATACTGAGGTAAGATTAGGATTATAAACCCTTATATAGGTTTATCATGCCACAAAATCCATCGGATTTGTCATTATGGATTTTAGAAATAGTTTTATCCCACTTCCAATAGGTTTCCCATCATGAACCCATCCATTGCATCATGAACCAGTTACATATTATTTTTTAAGGTCCTTCTAGTAATTTCATATGGGACCCTAATATAATCCCCCATAGGCTTCTGCTTTCTAGACATGCATTATTGAGGAAGATAACTCCTTTATATTCTATTTATCCCCATTAGTGAATCTTTTTATCCAAAGAAAATGAATTATTTTCATTAATCCAATTGAATATAGAAATCCTTAATTCTCCCACTTGATCTTACCCTTTTTCTTTATATAGATTTTCTTTCAGCCAATTATGTTTAATAGGAGTTTATTACTCCCAATCATTTTTAAATTACCTATATCCTTGGTAGTTTCAGGTGTATCCCATAGGGGAAGATTTTGTTTTGATTTATCCACATCACTAATCATTGAATTTTTATGGTATTTCATTTATAGAGTATAGTTAGTTATTTTAGTAAATTTAGGTGAAATATTCCCTTAAATAAAAAATCTATCTTGGGGGGTTGTGTTCCCGAGGTCTTTCTTTTTTTCTTAGAGTAGACTACAAACAATTACATATGGTTTTGGAGCCATTTCGATTCCTTATGAGGATGATTTTTACAAATCAAATTTATATTTTTTGTTCTATTTTTTAATAATGAAATAATAGTTTGTTATGGATGAGATAAATTCTCATGGACTCCTAATTATTTGCTCCATACTATGTATATTGTATTAGATCATTTTTTTATGTTATTAGATTAATCATTAATAGATTCTAATGGTTAACAAGTAGTTTTCTTTTCATTTTCAATCACTAGTATTATATAGCATTGTATTGCTTGATTATGTTATTTTTCCATATTGTTATAATGTTATAAGGTCATCCTTATATATATCATGAACTCCATAAATTTCTAAATGGTTTAATTTTTTCACTTTGTAAAATTTCTATTGGTGGCCATCATTATGGTATATTTGGTGGGATGCATTATATTTCCGAAATAGAATATATTTCATTTTTAAAATAAGTTTTCAAAATTGGGATGATTTATACGGTAATGTAAAGGGAAATTTATTTTTGGGGAAATTTTATTTTGTTATGGTTTATCTAGTAGAAAATTGGTTTTATAAAAAATTTTATTATTTAATATTACAAGGGTTAACATTCAATAAATTACTTTTTAATTTTTTTTAAAATCATTTGAATGAATAGTTTATTAAAATGTTTCCAGTGGAATAATGGAATAGATTTTAGTTTTTGTTTTCATCCAAAGGGACTCATTAGTGAAATTCCCCTTTTTCTCAAGATATTGTTACTTTAGTGACATCATTATCTATATTCTTGGGGATTATGTGCTCCATGATACTGATTGTTTTGATTTTATCCTGGTGAGAACTTTTCTGTTTGGTATTAAGTCGGTGGGTGCATCAGGGTACATTGAATATAAACCTTGCACGGTTGACATGTGTATTCATATGAGTTCGAGAAGTATGACTATATTGTAAGGGGGAATTTTATAGTGATAGGTTGGTGGTGTGAGATGTTTTTTGCATTATTTTATCAATTCCATTATATTTTAGTTATAGTATCGATAGGGGTGATAAATACCATCGTGGGAGAGGATTTTGATGCATGGCCTCTACTTGAGTTATATGGAAATGGAATGATCCAAATTAACGAGATAATATAACTATATAAAGTATTATAGGCCATACACTGAGTTATTGTGTACTATTCTCAATATGTGCCTTTATTTGAGTGAGAGTTCCCAATTTACCATAAAATTGCATTACAATGCATGTTTTTGTATATAGATGTTGGTTCATTCATTGGTGAGATTTTTTTACTTGGTGAAAAATTGGATGGTGTGAAAACCATGAGAGTTATGAGGTATTAGATGTTATGTTTTGTGGGATAAGGATAGAATTACCTACAATGAGTTATTAGGTAGTTTTTATTAGGTGATGTAGCCCTATTCATCTGAGAAATTATATTTTGGTGCTTGGTATGAGATCAGATATAACATGAAACCCTACCCAATATAATCGGTTATAGCTTAAAGACTTTTTTATAAACCCAACCCATATTCATGAAGTATTGGTTGGGTTATTTTTACATGGTGAATCATAATACTAGTTCTATTTTAGGAAGGTAAACTCTTCTGTCTCTGTGTTCTAGTTTGAACATGTTGACCTGATAGATAATCTTGTGTGTGTATTGTATGTTATATATATGGGTGGATGTATTTTATGGACACAACTACACTAGTTTATATATATTTAAAGAAAATAAACTTTAACAAAACATTCTTTATTTATATTTAATCATTTGGGTTCCCTTTTTGGTCATTATATTCTTTCACTACCTACGTAGATGTAATTTGTTTCGATTAATAACTTTATACCTTCCATTTTTCTCTTAGGAAATAGGTACCACAAATACTGATATATATAGAAGAAAGGTCTAGCATGTTAATATGTCCAAGGATATAGTATGATGATTATGTTTGTTTCCCCAGAGGGCAGTGTATAGATTTCTTATTAAGGATTAATTAGTACTAGTAAGCATTCCATTTATATATATATAACCTATTTTATTTCATTATCTATTATTTACGATCTATTAAAGTTATTATAAAATAAAACTAATTTGATGCCATTTTTATTTGGACTATGTGGACCCATTAGGTGCAACAACCCAAATATATTGTTTAGATGAATTCAATTATTGATAGCTTTCTAAACCTAAAACAATGAGGTTTAAATGAACGATGATATAAAACTAAAATGAAATGTTTTAATGTGGATGTTAAAATATAGACAATAAATTTTGTTCATATGATGTGTAATAAAATAATTATAAAATATATATATAATAAATTTATATCATGAATATTATTTAATTTATTCATAATAAATATTTCTAATTTTTAATAATGACATTTTATGCATCAAAAATATATTTTCTTAAAAATAGGTTTTATTTATTTTTATTAATGGATAATATAGTGAATTTATATTATTTTTCAGAAATTAAATATTATGTAATAATTATAAATTTTAAAATAATCATGTCAATATTATGTTACAATGTATTATTTTGATTTCCCGAAAAATTGTAATTTTCATTGAATTTCCTATAATAACTATTCTTATAAATCTTTAATTACCTTACAAAAAGTATCCTGATAATCATTTTATTTTGATAATAAATTAAGATTAATAACATTTATTTACTATTCATAAAATTAATTATAAATTTATTATCATAGTTATTGTTTTAATAAGTTCATATTTTGGATTTTAATCACATTTTCCAATAGACTAGATATGTGAAACAATTGTGTTTTATCAAAAAAAATGTAAATAATTTTTATATTGTTTTATGAGGTATAATTATTAAATATTCAAGAAATTATTTTATAATTATTTCATTGATTTCTATAGGGAATGGAATGTATTAAAAATAATTTTTCTTCGTAGATGTGCATTTTTTTATAGATGGTGTTTCTTTTGATTTTAAATTTTACGTAGAATTATAACACACAACTTATATGAATTTAATATGATAAAACTGATTCAATATTTTGAAATATTCTAATTAGTATAATTGGCATTGGGCAATAAAATATATTTTTCATAACAAAAAGTTAACATTAGTTACCACTATTTGGGTTAAATTTGGAGTATCAAGGGTTAAGTTAATGTATAAGTGTCAAAATGGAAAAAAAATTGTCTAATTTTTATTTTAATAATATATTCTATCAATATTTTATCCTAACATTAATTTCAATTCTATATGGTGAAAAATTCAAATGAATGTGACCTTATATTAATGAAATATTTTAATAAATTTTATTTCTGTTCATCCCTTCAAATATAAAAGGGACCCTATTTTCCTACAATAATAACATAATTTGATGCTTCCATAATTATTAATCCAAACTCAAAAACCATATTATATTACATCTCTTTATCCTATATCTTCTCATATATTTATAAGAAAAATAATCAGGTCATAAAGATTAAGTCAAAGAATATCTCTCAAAGAAGAGGTATAAACATTAATTAAGTTCATTGAATTTTATTTCTTCATACACATTATCTCATCATATTTTAAATGATAAATATTTTGAATCCAGTATCTTCTATATTATATAAATATTTTATTATGATGAAACTTCCATTTCCTACATCCTTTCCATAAATTCTGAACATAAATTAACCCTCATGCATGCAAGTACACTACAACATCTACACACCATTATGATTAATTTTCCATAAAAATATTATTCATTTATGAACTATGACTATTTTTATATTGATATAATATATTTTCGATATAATTATTTTTAAGTAATTATAATATATTTTTAACCTTCTTACCATAACATCTACTTTAAAAGGAAAATGTCATTCGTGCGTATGTGTGGACTGCGACATCCTCAAAAAGATGTGATTAATTTTTCAGCTTCACATTACATGGTAGGTCATAAAAATTAATTAAATAATTAATAAGTATATCAATGTTTTAATAATGATATGAAAATTTAGAGTTACTATTTAAATTTCTTTCCCACAAACCATGAAAAAATGGTATCATCACTCGTGTCTAAATGAAGTGGTATAATTCATTTTTCATTACTAATTATTATTAATGATAATAATGCTATATATTATGATCATATATGAAAATTTTGAAATTACTATGATTATATATGATGTAAACTTTGACAATTTTAACGGAATATAACCATGGAATCAAAATGTATAAAAAAATTAAACAGTTTCCACTGATAAATGAGGATTTTAATAAATAATTATATTTAAAAATTGTGGAAAGGATATGAGTAAAAAATATGTGCTATTATATTTTTTAAACTGTAAAATTATTTAATTATAAAAGATCTAAAATTATTATACCCTTGGTTAGAGAACATACAATTCTAGTGTAACCTAAGGTAAGGGTTCTTAATTTTAATTTTGGTTCACCGAGATCTATTTTATGTTATCTTCCTATTAACACTAATGGTATGTATATATTGATCCACTAAAATTTCATATCATGGTTCATCCATAACTCCTTTTAATTAATGGTATAATTTTAATTATTTAATCTAAGGTATTTTGACTCATATGTGACCATTGTTGTCTTTGTTTATCATCTCAAATTGTTTTCATTTGACATATGCTATATTATGCACATATATTACCTTATGAGTTGTATCTACCTCCCATTTTATATAGTTTCTAGTAATATTGTTATTATCAATTTAATTATATTTTCCATTTTAATTTATTTCATTCATGGGACATATGGAAACAATTTTACGAAAACATTTTGTGTTTTATGTTAAAATATCATTTTCACCGGTATTAATTAAGATTAAATTTAATATGATGAAATTATTTGATATATCTCCCTTAAATTATATTTATTTATAGATACTATGGTTATTTCTATAGAATACATTTTTCCATTAATTTTTCAATATTTAATTACTACAGTGCTTATTTGTTGGAAAAAAACTATTTTCCTCTAAAGGTGGTAATAAATTTCATCAATGCCCATTATTTTATTAGAAAATTATAAATAATATTTTCAAATTTCTGTCATTTTATTATAATATTAATTATTTAAAAACATTTTATATTATATAAAAGTTATTAATATGAATATTATTATCATTTTTTAAATGTGTAACTATTGATGATTTAATCAAAATGTGAGAAAAATATTTCATATAATATACATCATATAAACTACTTTTCTTGATATCTACACAACTATTCAAATTGATTTTTTACTTAATTGTAACATGGTTATTTTAAATTTATAATTTTCATTAACATATTAGAAAATTTTAATTTTTTAATGTGTTATTTCAATATGGTTTTTGTTATTCTGTATGAAATTTTTTAGTGATATTTTAAAGGTATTTTCATGTATATTAAAATCATTTTCTATCACATATAATTTTTAGGGAGAAATGATCTAATTTAAATAGTATTACACTTTCTATTAATGATTTATGATTATGATAATGAAATATTTATGAAATTAAATTTCATTTGAATATATTAATCATGATTATAATGAAAAATGTATTCATTACATTTAATCATAAAAATGATTGGATTATGATTATTTTATTAGTGGGTGAATTATATTCCTCCAATTCATTAGGTAGAGAATATATTTGTATGATCTTAATGGGAATATGAGAAGTTATCCATATAAAAATATTGGTTACATGATTAGTTATACCAAAACGAACAAGGATACCCATGCAGTTTTTCAAAACATGAATCTAGTACATCAGTAGTCAGCCCGAACCAAAGACGTAATGAATTTACTAGTTGGTATAATTGGAATAATTATTATATAATTATTATTATTTTAATCATTATTCCATCGTATTATTTCATGACTGTATGTAAATGTTATTCCCAAAATGATTCTTTTAATTTATTCATTAATGATTCACTTCTTATGTATGTCCAATCCTCTTTCCATGCCTCGTTATTATGATTTATGAATCAATGGATTTTGTTAATAAATATTAAACACATGTTCTATTTCAATTAGGCACATGAAATTCTTAAAATTGATCCTTGAGTTATATCCTAATTATTACAATTACAATGCATTTGAGATCTATATTTATTTTTAACAACCCTTAGGATATGAAAAATGGTGTTCAGTATGATATACCATGGAATGGTTCTAGTTATAAATAAAATTAAGGTAGATGATGTGGATCATTTTTGTATTAGTTTTTATGTATCTAATATTAAATGAAACTATACTGTTATGAATATATAATTTATTATTATGATACACAATTAATAATAATATAATGTAATTTTTTATTTAATTATATAAATATTCATTTTTTATAGTTTGAATTAGAGAATGATTTAGTTATTTATTTAATCAAGGTTGAAAAAAATAACTGAAGAATAATATGATAATCATTTCTAAATTAGAATAATTTCTATTATGTTAAGGAAATGATTGTAGTTATCCTATAAAATTTATCTCTTTCAGGATACCAGTATGAGGATTAATTTGTGTAATAGATTTACGAATTTAATGAAACACTCATTGAGGGGATTGGTGGTAACATCGATCATCACCGGTACATAATGAGTGGGAATAAGACATCACACTAGGGTAGATAATCCTGGTGGATATGCTTGGGTCAATTCAAATTTTTCATGTTAATAATTATGAGGGATTGAATAGAATATTTCTACATATGTCACAAGTAAAACATAAGGTTTCATATATTAAATAGTAGATGTCAATATTTATATATCAAATGAATAATTTCTCATGATTATATTATTACTCAATATCAATATTATTTCTCATATTAGACTTATATGTTTTTATTAATGTATTGAATAAATAATAATAATGTTACGACTAAATATTAGGGATGATGTCATGATTGTACTCAAGAGAAACCAAATGAAATGGGAGGTGGAATAAAAATTATTTTGATTATGTCTGTCTATAAATTTGAATATGTGATTAACAAAATCATCTTATGTGACTTTACTGATGAACCAAACAAGAAAAAAAATTTATTCTCATGAAGACTGTAGAATAAAGAGGATTAAACTTCATAAATTCTTATATTTGTTGAATCAGCACCTATGTAAATTTCTAAAATAAATTGGAAGATGTTTTATATGTTATAAATAAGGTATTTAAGCAACTAGTTTATAAGGTATGGTGATGAATATAATTAATTTAAATACTATTAATATTATGGTACAACTAATAGTTTAATGTATTATGTAAGGGTATGTTGGTATTATTTAAGAAAATTTCCATATCAAATAACTAACTAAAATACAATATAAAGTATTTATATAATCTAATCATATAATTAAAATTGTTTTAGTTAATAAATTTATGTATTCGATAAATAGAATATAGAAGTATTTTGTCAAGTATCTTATCATTATGGTAATCATGAAACATCCTTGGATGGTTTGGATTTTCGTTTTCATTATTGATTGTTAATAATATATTTCATGTTTCTGATACGATATATAAATGATTTTGTAGTGAGGTGGCATTTTTGGAAAACACATGAATGAGGGTGTAATGATTCGGATTTTACATGTAAATGTCTATAATTATATGGAACTATTTTTGAGGCTGTGAAATTTGATGGTATTTTATTCAGAAGCTTGGTGGGCCCAGAATACAATTTTAAACGTTCTTAAGGTACATTCAGTAAACATGTGATAGGAAAATCCTAACTTTTGAACATGTGATTATAATTGAAATATGGGAGCATAGTAAAATTTGCAGCATAGGGATTCACCTAAAGGAGCCATAGTATCAACTATAGTCAGTTGAGAGAGGAAGTTGGTTTTTTCGGTTTCTGTGGTTGATTAATAAAATAAATCTAATTTATTTTAAATATCTTTCACCTCTCCTTTAGGTTTTGTTGGTGGGGACCACAAGGGATGGGCAGACATTTAATGCATGACTTTAAATGCCCAGTTACACAAAAAAGTGTGACCACCCTAAATGAAATTAAAGAGATTCATTAATTGTACCAATTAATGAACCTCTCTTAATTATGTGTTTTAAAGATAACACCCCTTTTCACTCTTATTGTTTTTTGAATTCATTATAAAAGGAGTGGTGTTTTTGGAAGGTGGATTTTGGAGGATCCTCTTAACGAATAATAGATCCATCATGCATGAACTGGAGATCATCATTTGAGTGGCATCGTTGGAGGCCTGCTTCAGGATCGATGAACACCAACCCATTTTCAAATGCAGGTCGCTCTCCAATGACACGCGAGGTAGGGTATTGTCTTGTTTAAATATAAAGACTGTTTGAATCGTTTATCTTCTCCATTGTTAATAAGCTATCACAGAGGGCGTGGGCCAAACAAACAAGGCTTGGTCCCACTACAACTTGTTTTATCATTTATTTCTATGTGGGTCAATTTTCGAGTTCGGTGGAACTCAAATTTGATGGTCAAGCATAGAAAGAGATGACCCAGGAAGCCGTAGCTATTATCAGAAGAAAAAACAGACAACCAGAGCCCACCTGGTGGCCTGCGGAAGACCGCTGGCATGGCGGAACCAATGACCTGCCAGGGTAGGTGAAGGTTGTGGCTGGAACTGACAGGCCGTGGTGGTGGGTCATTTTGTAGGAGGACATGGAACTAGGTTGCAATGGTTAGTAGGTGACTGACACTGGCTAACCGTGGAGATTGTGGAGGTGCTCCATTCTGTGCCACAAGAGTAGGAGGTCGTGGCTTTTCAGCCACGACGGTTGAGCAGAGTGGCCAGAACGGGCCGGGTGTGGAGGCAAAGCGGTGCGCCACCGCAAGCCACTGAAGGTCGCCACGACACGAAGCTGCAGAAGAGGTAGGGACCTACTCCCTGCCAGTCTCACGGATGCCCAAGCGGCGCTGCTGCTCCGAATGTTGAACGACTTAATCATTTGGGAAAAATGGGGGACGGGGGATGTTTCCTCCCATGACAGCTAGGACGGGCCACTTTCCCTCCTACAGGCTAGGTTTCACCCTCATGCGGGTTGGGTGGAACCCTCCTGGTGGACGGGTCGTTCCCCCTACGGTCTGGGCTGTGCCCCCTTGCGGGTCGGGTCATGCCCCTCTAGTGGTATGCCCCCCCCCCCTCCCCCAGCAAGCTGGGCCATACCTCATGATGGGCCGGACTAGACTACGGCCTGACCCAACCGGGGGCCAGCCCAAGACGGTTCGGCACGGGCCGGGTTGTGGCAACCTGAACCGAGTCGGGTGGGCCATGAGCAGGTCAGGCCGACCGGGTTAGAGAGGTCCCTGATCCCTCTTGAAAAATTTTCTCTTAAAATACCATAACAAGAAATCTAGACGTCTATTTGATGAACCACTTATGGTGCCTAGATACTTGGAGAATGAATGTCCTTTTGGAATACTGCTCTCAAATATTGGATAAAGATTGAGTACAACCATGATGGACTGAACCTGAATCCGACTGGGCCCTTGGTAGTAAAACACTTATAACCCATAGACAGGGCATCTGATTGACGTGTCTTCTGTCATGATGGAATCCTTAATATATATAAGTCCTTTGGGTTACTTCTTTTTTGAGTTTAGTGGTGGTCTAGGTACAACCGATATCTCAAGGAGAAGATTCTATGGAACGCGAGTGCACTGGGTGCAGGGATTCTTGTGGGCGGATGTGTTTGATGTAGCAACCCTATGTGGATTAGAATCATATAGACGTTGTGTGGATCATAATTGTAGCTACATGATGAGGACCAGTTTTAGAGAAACTCATTCAGGATCATCACCTAGGGACCCTTAGTGGATCAGCATCTATCGAACTTGTATGGATTAGCAACTAATGACCCTATGTTGATCTGCAGTCTAGCGACTCAGTGTGCATCAACATTCCAATGACCCTATGTGGATCAAAATTCTAACCACCCAAGGTGTAACAACAGTAGCATGAACCGATGAGGACCATTCTTATGTTGGCCCATCGAGGAAAGTAAGTTACGTCCAAGAGTGGATTAATAATAGATCAACTTTTTGTGGATCAGTTGTGTAACTTCTAAATGGAATAAGTTGATATAGCATAATACTAATCATCAATATTCTTGATCTTTGAGTTGTATAGCTGGTGTGAGATGACTATTGCTTCATGTTTTGTGATTAGGATCTTTCATTGTGGTTTTTCAGTTTGGAACTCTGACAGACCTTTGGGGGACTCGAGGACAATAATGAGTATTAATATACTCACCCCTACATGGTCTTTTCCTCCACCTTGTTTTGTATTTTTCATATGAATAATTTCTATGAGAGAGGGTTAATAGCCATGAATTAATTGTGCTCGAAGGTGGACCTTTAGTTTTGACATGCCGTAGTGACGACTGACCATGATATGTACCTACCCTTCAGGTAAGAACTTTGACAGTTGATTTTGGGAGATTTTCTTCTGTTGTTGTTTTAAATTTCAATTTGTCTTATATTCCGTCCCTCTTCCCTTACAGTACTCACCCCTTTTTATTTTAGTACACATCTTTTACTAACACAATTTTTCTATGTTGGTTCTCCTCATTGTATTCATGCACTGTGTGTTTGTATGTTTTATGGAAATGCCTTCCCATATATCAGAGTTATGACTTTCGGTGCTCGTCACCGACCCTTGGCCTATGGAAGGAAGGCTTTGGGTAGTCACAACATGGGACCAGAGGGACGAGTCGTGGTAATGTGGTATTAGATGAGTTAGTTCTACCTAAGAACTAAGAATCGTATCTTTTTATTAGAAATAGTGTTAAGTGTTATGAGTGTGGTTTTCAGTTTGGGGATTCTAGTGTTGGTGCAGTGGCCGACAAATCCATACACCAAAACCCTGATTTATGAATTCTAACTCTATATAAAAAACACTAATTACATGTGTTTTTGAAAAGTTATTCATGTTTATATATTTTGAGTCATCTCACCAGGTGTAACTTATTTATTGTCTTGCATATTTTTTTGTTCAGGATGACTCAACATAGACAACCATCTAGGGTTCCAGTAATATTTTTCTATGACGACCCACTGGGCGAGGAGGCTTCAGTACCAAGCCCTGTTAAGGTGATAGTACCATCAGGTGGTGTACCAGTAGAGCCACTTCCTATTGGGAAGTTGATTCCCCCAGGCCCAACAAAAGATAGTGCACACTGACTGAGCGCATTGCATGAGTTTCAGTGGAAAATGCCTCTAAGGTTTTGAAGCGAGACAGATCTGCCAGCGACTGAGGACTGGTTGTAGGATGCGGCCCGAGTTTTTCATCTAGTTGGGACACTAGCCGACCAGATGGTGATCTTATATACAAGTTTTTTCTAAGGATTAGCAGGTAGATGGTGAATCCTAACGCTCCAGATACACGACGAGGAGACCCTCAATGAGGAAGTTTTCACAAGCCTCTTCAGGACAGAGTTTGTTCCCGCAACTCTACGCTCTATGCCAATACAGGAGCAATTACACATATAATAGGGCAGCTTTATTGGGGCCCAGTACTCTATGAGGTTCATTGACCTCTCTCACTACTCTACCGACATAGTGCATGACACTTTTTTAGTGCCCAAATCTTCGATAAGGAACTCCAACAAGAGATCAGAGCTTCGATTGTGTCTCTCAGCATCCCGATTCTTTTTGAAGTGCTATAGAGAGAACTCTTGGTGGAGAGTTTCCTTGATGAGAAGACACCGATAGTGAGACCCACCACTAGGTGAGATGTAGTAGAGTCATATTCGGTTGGTAGTAGGAAGATTACACAAGGGTCCAAAAAGACCAGACCTTATGGTCGACAACCCCATGATGTAGGGTCGGATTTCAGAGGCTCACGAAGTAGAGCATGCTAGAAGAGTAGTAGACAATGCTTTATGGGTGTCGAGTATGGTGACATGGCTTGCAACTGCCCGACCAACAGCACATACAAAGATAATACAATCAAGGGATTGTCATGGCATAGGCAAATATTTGAGCGGAGAGGTCCACAGGTAACAAGAGGACATGTCAGAGAAGCTGTCCCTACATCATTCAGTGGGATGAAATTCAAAGATCTACCACCACCACCTCTAGATGGTCTGCCCTAACCATAGGGAGTAGGTGGATAGGTACGAGCTTAGTTCTAGCCAGCTATGGGCTACAACCACGGTGCTCTAGAGATGAATTGAGGTACAATCTGTGTCTACTCCACCTTAGCTGCAGTACTTATTGAAACAGGTTCCAGTCACCCTTTCATTTCCATGACCCTCTTTTGGAGTTCAGATATTCTGGTGGATTCATTGGCTTTATCCTTGCAGCTATAGACTCATATGGGAGGGAATTTGACGATTACACACTAGTGTCGGAAGAGTGATATTACTCTTTGAGGTGTTATCTTTGGCTGGGATCATTTAGTATCGGTGTTGAGGCCTTACGACATCATCTTGTGCATGGATTGTTTATCCATAGTCCATTGTTAGATTGACTACATTAGGTGTAATGTGTGGGGTGTCCATGATGATGGGACTGGTTTTTCCTTCACCAGCGAGAAGGGAATCGTTGCATAATATCCTGGACATACCCAGAGGAGGGTTCATCCAATCACACATTATTTTTCTATCTTTACCCTTGGATAATTTTGTATTGAGATTTTGAGCCATCCTATAGTGGTGGATCAACATGTCGATGTCTTCCATAATTATGTTCTGAGACTACCACCTTGCAGATAGGTGGACTTCTACATCGACCTATTCCCTAGGATGACACTAATATCTTCACCAGCATATTAGATGGCTCTCGTGGAGATTTGTGAGTTACGGGCATAGCTAGAGTACTTGTAGAGGAAGGGGTTCATAAGGCCCAATGTTTCTCCATCGACTGCCCTGATTTTTTTCACCAAAAATGACGATGGGAGTTTGAGGATCTATATAGATTACTTGTTCTGGAACTAGGTGACTGTGAAGAACCATTACCCACCTCTAAGTATTTATGATCTCTGCAATCAGCTAAATTGAGATCATTTATTTTTGAAGATATACCTCAGATCAGGCTATCATCAGCTTAGGGAACCAGATGAGAATGTGCAGAACAGGACCTTCAGTTTTCTGTATGTCCAATATGAGTTCTGGGTTATTCCATTTGACATAAACAACACCCCTACTGTGTTCATAAGACTCATGAACATTATCTTCCAGCCATACCTCGTTCAATTCATTTTTGTAGTCATTGACGACATCTTGGTGTACACAACTACAGAGGATGAACAAGCCTATCATATGCAGATATTTTTGGATATACAAGAGAGAACCAGCATTATTATAAGCTCTAAAAGTTCTAGTTCTGGATACGGGAGGTCTAGTTTCTAGGACACTTTATCTCGGGTGATGGAGTTGTAGTGAATCTAGAGAAATTAGAGTCTTTTCTTGCATGGGATCCACCCAGGAGTCTTTCTGAGGTGATGAGTTTCTTGGGGATGGATGGGTACTACCGGAGAATCGTACCTTAGTTTTCCAGAGTTGAAACACCTATTTCGGTGTTGATGAAGAAGGGAAAGCCCTTCATGTGGAAAGAGAGATACCAGTAGAGTTTTCTGTGTATAAGGAAGTGACTAACAAGTGCCCCCATCTTGAGGCTACCAGAAGAGGATGTTTTGTTTGTAGTCTACTACAACAAATCTGGGACCGGACATGGATGTGTCCTGATGCTGGTACAAGCAGTGATCATTTATTTTTCATGATAGCTGAGGCAGTATGATTAGAACTACACTACCCATGACCTGGAGATAGCAGTAGTGGTCTTCTCCTTGAAGATGTGGAGACACTATTGGATGGGTGAACATTTTATAGTATAATATGATCACAAGAGTCTCAAGTATATGTTCTCACAGAAGTACCTAAACATATGAAAAAATCAATGGATTGTATTCCTACAGGACTATTAATTTGAGATAGTCTATACTCTAGGGAAATGAAGTGTGGTAGCAGATTCACTCAGTATGAGGGATGGTCTAAAGATGTTGAGTGAGCTGAAAAATAATCTAGTTGCGTTGCAGATATCATTCATGTATACAGATGGAGTATCTTACCTCTAGTATATGAAAATCACTCCACCACTCCTTCTGTGAGTCAGGGAGGAGTAGATTAGGAACATTTACAATGAGTAATCGGCATGCTTATATATCCTCAGGATTTTCACCTGATATATTTTCTAAATGTACGGAGAACGTCATCCTCTTTAGAGGATGCCACATGGTACTTGTGGTGCTATGGGAGGAGTTGTTGAGGGAGTTCTATACATCCCCTCGGGCAGTACATCCTTGTTTGGAGAAGATGTACCAGGACCTTTGGGGTCCTCACTGGTGGCCATGAATGAATAATGAAGTGGAATTGGTTGTTCCATGATGACTCACTTGTCAGCAAGTGAAGGTTGAGAATCAGGTTTAACAAGGCCTACCGCAGCAACTAGTGGTTCCAGAGTGGAAGTGGGTTGGAATTCCCATTGATTTAATGACAGGGGTTCCACATACATCCAAGGGCCATGATTCTATCTGGGTGATAGTTGACAGACTCACCATGTCATCCCACTACCTACCCATCTGAGAGAAGGGATCAATAGAGGGCTTGGTATTCCTCTATATATATATATGAGATTTTATGACTTCATGGGGTTCCATCGGCAATAGTCTATGATCATGACACACATTTTACATCCCGGTTGGGGAAGGGATTTCAAGTGGCGTTCATGACTCAGCTATGTTTGAGCACCACATTTCATCCTCAAATGGATGGTCAGATGAAGCATACCATTCAGACATAGGAGATCTGAAAATTGATTATGGGGATATGTTTACGGACGTTCTAGTAGAGATTGAGGATCGATAGTAGTAGGTCCTTCTCGGATGATAGATCACTATGGTGCACGTTCTCTAGTAGAACGACAACCTCCCAGGGATCACATTAGAGCGGGAGGCTCAGATTCATGCTTAGTACCCCCAATTGTTGTCTCATTATATGTAGTGTCTTTCAGGGACAAAAATCCCTAAGGTGGGGAGAATGTAAAGACCCAAATTTTCCATTTATGATTTTTTTAATTATATGGAACTATTATGAGGCTACGAAATCTATTGATATTTGATTCCGATTCCCGGTGTTCTACGAATAGAATTTTAATCATTCTTAAGGTACGTTTAGTAAATTTTCAAGTGTGAAATCCAAAATTTTGTACCAGTTCATGGAATTGAAATCTGAGGCTACAATTAAACTCACAGTGATAGGATTCACTTTAGGGAGCCTTAACCTCGACCGCAGTGGGTTGAGAGAGGAAGATGGTTTTTATGGTTTTTTTGGAGGATTAATAAAATAAATATATATTAATTTTAATATCATCCACCTCTACTTTTGGTTTCGATGGTAGGGACCACAAGGGGTGGTCGGGCATTTAATGTAGGACCTTAAATTCCTGGTTACACAAAAATTTGTAACCACATTACATGGAATTACAGAGGATCGTTAATTTCCCCAATTAATTAACCTCTCATAATTATGTTTTGTAAAGATAACTCCCCTCTTCTCTCTATTTTGTTGTTCAATACATGGGAAAATGTTTGGTGTTTTTTGCGAGGAAGATTTCAGAGGAGGATCTTGATGAAGAACAGATCCATTAAGCAAGAACTGAGGACCGTCATTTTACTGGCATCGTTGGAGGCTTTCATCGAGATCAATGAACACCGATCTATATTCAAATGAGTGACGCTCAGCAATGACTCAAAAGGAATGGGTTTTTCTTGTTAAAATTTCAAGATTCGTTGAATCAAATATATTTTACCTTGTAATGATGCTAACATGGAGGGTGTGAGCCAAATGAACAAGGATCGGTCGCTCAGCCACTTGTGTTATCATTGATTTCTACGCGGGTGAATTTTCAGTTTTGAGGTAACCGAATGTTGAGGGTCAAGCAGTGCAGGAGACGACCTAGTTCGTCAAAGGTACGATTAGATAGAAAAATAGACCATCGGTGCAAAACCAGTGGCCCAAGGAATACCGACAGTGGGGCACTGGTGTGGCGGCAATGACGACTGACGCCAACAGGTGAAGGAGGTGGCTGGAACTGGCTGACCGCAGTGGTGGCGGTGCATAGTCACACGCTGAAGGAGAAGCCACATCAGTCAGCAGGCGGCCGGTACCAGCCAGTCACTGAGAAGGTGGTGGTGCACCGTCATGAACCATATG
This sequence comes from Viscum album, assembly GCA_963277665.1. NCBI lineage: Eukaryota > Viridiplantae > Streptophyta > Magnoliopsida > Santalales > Viscaceae > Viscum > Viscum album. The sequence goes on from OY728159.1 coordinate 1,934,975,283, forward strand.
CGGAGGAGACTGCAGATTTTCAGCTGCAGTGGTTGTGAAGAGCGGCTGGCACCGGCTGGCTGCAGAGGCGGAGCGGCACGCTGTCACGCGCCATTGAAGGATGTCGTGATTCGAAGTCACAACAAAGGGAGGGACACATAGCCGACTAGGCAGCACAACATGGATTCGCCGTTCCAAATCTCGAATGTCTTAGTTGTTCGGGAAAAAGGGAGGGTGACGTTTCCCACCATACCCGCTAAGGTGGGCCCCGCGTCCTCATGTGGGCTGGGAAGCACCCTCCAATGGGTTGGGTGCCGCCCTCATGTGGGTTTGGTCACACCGCCCTGTGGGCCGGGCTACGCCCTCTGAGGGCCAGGCCACGCCCCCCTGTGGGGCGTGCCGCGCCCCCTGCGCGACGGGCCAGACCACGGCCTAGCAGGCCAAGCTCGCCGCGGCCCGACCCAAGATTATTCGGGCTGAGTTGGGTCGGGCACCGGATGGGTTTGGTCAAACCGAACCGATTCGGGTCGCTCTGACCGGGTCGGATAGGACCGGGACACATCCAGGCCTAGTTTCGATTAAAATGACATAACTGAAATCCATATGTCTGTTTGATGAATTATCTGTAGGGCTGCGATAATTAGAGAGTGAGTGTCTTTTTTGTATACTCCAAATGAATTTTGAAGAAATATGGAGTCTTTCCAGATTCGATTGAACTCTAATCTAATCAGTTGTTTGGTACTAAAAGACTAATAACTCACAGAGTGGGCATCAGATTGATGTGCCTTCTATCACGTTGGAATACTTACAACATGGTGATCATTTGGGTTACTCATTTGTGTATATTAGTGGGCTTATATGTATGACAGATATATTGAGAAGGAAATTCTATGGATCTCGAGCGCCTTGGGTGCATGAAATCCTAAGATGGTTTTTCTTTTTAGTAGGGACCTTGCATGGATCAGCATCATAGTGAACTTGTGTGGATCTTCATTGTATATACCTGGAAAGGAACATTTTTAGAGTGGGCCATCGAGGATCATCACCTGGTGACCCTGAGTGGATCAGCATCTAGTGACCTTTTATGGATAAGCAACTAGTGACCCAGGGTGGTTCAGTATTCCAGCAACCCTGTGTGGATCTGTATTCAAGTACCCTTAAATGGATCAGAATTCTAGCAACCCTGGGTGGATCAGCAGTACTGTGACCTAACGAGGACCACCCTTACAGTGGCCTGTTGAGGAATAGAGAATTATGTCCATGAGTGGATTGATAACTGAACATCTTCATTGTAGATCAGTTGTGGATCATCAAAATGGAAAAAGATGATATAGCTTAAGACTAATCATCAATATTCATTCTCTCTGAGTAGTATACCTGATGTGAGATGAATATTTCTTCGTGCATTGTGACTGAGGTCTTTCTTTGTGGTTATCCCTTTGTTAAACTCTGGGATACCATCAGGGGTCTTGAGAATATATATGAAAATGGGATTATATTATTTAATATGTGACATTATGATCTACATTATTTTCATTTTGTATTTAACTCATATTAATTTGAAATATATCGTGATGTTTCAAAAAAAATTGATCCTAATACTTGTTAAAATGACTTGGAGGTATTTTAGAATCTAAATATTACGATATTGAATTATGTATATAATTGGGTATTATTAATGAATAAGTTGAGATTAATATTTAAAATGAAGGTTTTTTCCTTCTAGGTATCATAGTACGTAATAATATTTTTTAGTTTTATAAAATAATTTGATATATGAGAAAACAATGTAATATTTGTTTAGATATAGGATCTATAAAATGATTATGTTAGTTATTTAGGTTCGAAAACATCATATTGTTCACTCAACATCAATATTTACTTTTTTGAAAATACATGGTTGAAGGATTGATAACCCATAATATAATCCTGATATTGAGGTAGTGTTTTTGGGATAAGAGATGGTTGAAATTGGTAAATTATTTTTGATATTGTTGACTACCATGGAACTGATTAATTCTTTTTTATTCCATAATTTTTGGAGTATTAAAATTTTTTGGATATAAAAAATATATTTAGTATTCTATAAGGAATAAAGGAGCATAAATGTAATCAATAAGTTTATAAGGTAATTCATGGTTTTACCATGTTCTAAGGGAATAAATGTTGAAGGTAATAACATGTTATTATGTGGAAAAAAGAGATCTTCATTATGTTATGATGACCTTCCTTATAATTTTTTGGACTCCGAGATTGGACACAAGTATTTTGGATAGGTCTAAAGGTTGGAATGGTTTAAGTTGTAAATATGATAATATGGTTTAAAATTAAATCATTTCATTATATTTTTATGGATTTGTTTATAAAAAGGTCCACCCGATTGTCAGGCGACAACCAATAACGTTTGGAAAGGCTGCTATACTAGAACCCACAAATATAGGGTGGCAACGGTGCATCACATACCACTTTCATACATGATGTGCTAGTTGGTATAATGTTGTTTTTGAAATAATCTTATAGGTGAATTATAAATTCATTTTTTCAAACCCTATACGATTAGGAAAAATAAAATATTTTGGAGTTTTATTATCATTTTGACCGAATGATTAGTTTATGGTAGAAATTATTTATATAATGCAACCCTACCTGTCTCGTATTTTTTTATTATTCTATGATAAAATTAATTCTTAACCATCTGGTTAGGTATCTTAAAAAAAATTGTGTTATCCTAATACCTTATGCTTTGATGAACTGATATTATTTTTGGTCACCATAGATTTATGGATTTGAGGAACTCAATTTTATATTTATTTCTCATTTTTTTATGACTGATGACCTCAATCACTCCCTATAAATATTTATATTTTTCCCCCAATTATTTTTCTCAAATTGACATCAATGTTCACTGATTCGAAATCCTAATTTGGTGTTTACTTTTTCATTTCCCTTTCCTCTTATTAGAACTATATTTTATTAATGCTATATTAGATGTGGATTTTCGACAAATTTTTTTTTATTTTTATCCTTTTATTTTTTAATAACAATTTCAAATTTAGAGGATTAAATTTATTCATGTAGGATAGAATGAAATACCATTGGATTTTGTTATAGGTTACCGATTTAAAAAAATCCATTACCATGTGTTACACGCAACAACGTGTTCAATCGCATCATGACTTACCAAACATGCCACTCAAAAAAAAATATGAATAATATCAACTATATTTTGAATTGTATATACTCCATATAATTTTAGAATCCATATTATTTTTTTCATAGACATAATATAAGAACAATTTCAATTTTTTAGATAAAATAAGTATTTTGCTAAAAAATAATTTTTTCCACCTTTTAATGGAGAAATTTTTTTAAATACAATATTTGACAATTTTATATATTAAATTTTACAAAATAAACTTCTTCTACAGGAGTGGATCCTAATAATTTAGTTTGGATAATTTTTTTGTGTTTTTTTGATAACATTAATATTTTGAGGAATAGTAAATGATAATAAATTTTAATTAAAAACAATTTTTTTAATCAAAATAATTTATAATATACAATTATACATTTTAATGGATCGATGTAAAATTTGATTATATTATTATCATTTAATTCAATATTTTTCGTTCGAAATAATTTCACATTATAATTGAACATAAACACATGTCAATATTTTAATAGTTTTTACTTCTAAAACGCCGCTTTATGGTTTTGAAAATGAGAATAAATTTTAAATTAATTAATGAGACTCATATGTTTTGAATTTGATAAAATGGAAATAATTGTTGAATTTGTAATATCCATATTAGATTTGGGTGAATTTTTGATATTTTTCTGAAAAAATTCAATTTTTGATTAATAATTAAAACCCTCTATAGTAAATAAAATCTTAATTTTTCAATTAAATAATTATTTTTAAGTTAAAATTTATCTTCGTGTCAATATAGATATATAAAACATCTATTAGTCTAATGTATTTCATAAGAGACATTTTATAATAAGATTATACATACAATGTTTTATTGTGCATTTTAACATCTTTTACCAACCTTCTATGAAAATTTTATAATTTGCATAAAACATAATGTTACCACTTATGTGAATTGATTTTAAAATATCTAAGAGACATGGTGGACAATAGAAACTAAAATGTTGTTTAATAGGATGAAAATAATTTATTGTGAACTATATCTTTTGAATTTAATATACCACTATTAAAAGTAAATTTTGTAATTAAAAGTAATAATGATATAATAATTACACTAGTGCGTGTCCTAATTCTGTTGGATAAGAGTTTTTTGACAATAATCAACCATAAGAATAAAATATCGCCTTATTTTATCCATTTTTATTAAATAAGGACATTTATTATTATTTTATCTAAAGATGAGGTAAAAGTGTTAAATGAAAATTTTAATAAAGAAACCATTTTTAATATAGGGTAATACAGAAGATGAATTCAACTATAAATATTAATTATAAATCTAAAATTATTTCCTACATAATGGTATTTTGGTTATAATTTTTAGACTTTAAATGTTTAAATTTATTTATGAGACAATGATAATGATGTTACTGCCTTATTAATGAGTGATTAAAAGAATTGATATTATAAATATCCAAATAAATGTATAATGAGACTTGTGATGCATTAAAATACTTTTATAGGTTAATATGACATGTTATTATTGATATAATTTATTTTTTTGAATTAATAATATTTTATTGAATTTTAAAAAAAAACTAATTACTAAATAGTGTCAAAATTGGCATAAATTAGTTTCTAAAACAAATAATATTTTATTAATTAATATTATAGTCATAAAAATATAAGGTGTGACCAATGGACTAATATAATGGTATATATGTCATTAATGAACAACTTTAGGCTCTCTTGACAATTTATTGTATGTTTATTAACCTTGTAACATAATAATAAAAGAAGACATGTTAAAAGTTAAACTATTTAACTAAGAGTTAATTCTAAAAGATAATGTTAATATGGTGACCTAAAATTGCCTAAAAAATATTGGTTTAGAGGATTTATACCCATCCACTACTTATCATAGAAATAAATCCATTATAGCTACTAGAACCCGATAATGACTTTATAAAAATTTAATATTTCATGCTTTTCCAAAAGTTCCCCTCACCTCTCTTATGAAAGGTTACGTTACCTGCATTTAACATCAAACCATAAAATCCAATTGTATCAGACAAATACTACTCAAATATCCCCCCAAATACCATCAATTCAACCTGGAGGACTTACATTGATCATAAATCCAACCTAAGGAGCCCTTTTGTTCAAATCAAAATGAAGCACTTGAAAAAGAGATAACTATTTCATACGATCTTTCAATTTTGTTTTCTTCTTCAAATTCCAAATTAATTATTGTTTCCATACCAAACTAATAACTATAGTACCTTATAAATACTTTTATGATATTATAAATATGTTATATCCCTATTAATTATTCTATCCATCCTATGAATGACAAAGCCACCATACGTGTGTACGTACAGCTTAACATATCCTAATTGTGGTGTAGTTTTTATTCAAAACATAATTATTTTGATGGGTATAATAATAGTTATAAATGATTTTATTAATAAATATAACATGTTAATTACTTTTAATATATATTATATCATCAAATTACATATTATTTCACCACTAATAGATAGATATTTTCGATCGTGTGTACGTACGACATACCATCTCCACGACGCGATGAGATTTTGTTCCCCATCATAACCATTCAAGAATAATATTCATTTGATGATTAAAAATAATATTTATGAACATAATATCCTTTTGGATATGAGTCAAATACATCCTATCCATAACACACATGACTTACGTAACAAAACCTATAAAGGAAACATAATCGGTTAACACCCAAAACAATGATACTACTAAAATATTATTAACAAAGAAATTTTAGAGGATCATATTGGAGATAATATTTATATATGTGGTTATATTATAATTTAAGAACAATTATTAAACTATAGTACATGAGGTTAATGTACCCTAGACTAAATAAGATTAAATGGGAAGGTTTAATTTTACAATTGCTTTATTATCTGAGGTATTTTTTATGAAAGTATCTACTAGGACTTATTTATCATCAACATCCATGTTTCTTAAAAATGTCTTTCAAATCATTTTTACAATTTACTATAATATTGTTTAAATCCATTTATACCCTTTTTTTAATTTTTATAATTTTTTTTAATGGGATCACTCTGGTGTTTTCCAAAAAAGGTACTTTATGAAATTTTCGACAAATTAAGGTAATTTTTTTTAAATTATACAGTAGGTGTGGATATTTTCCACCATTATAACACCTTCACAGCTTCCCTTACAATATTATAAGAATATTTTCAAAATAAATTTTGTATTTCATAATAGGTGACTTTTAAATGATTTCCAAATAGAAAGAGATATTTAACTCAAATAGTTTTGATTTCATTTATCTCAACATCCTTTGATGGATTTTACATTTTTTTGAAGTTGATTTATTATCATAAAATATTCCATATTGTATTGATGTTTATTGAATGTTAGAAATTTTTTTGTTATTTTTATACCATTCTGGGTTTATGGTTAATTTACAAGCATTTAGTATGATTTTTTAAAAGGATGGGGTCGAGGCCTCAATTTATTATTTAAATAAAAGACCAATTTTTGACTTGGTAGGGGGAGTAACATTCCATAGCCCGATGTCCCAATGCGAAGTTGCCTGGATACAAAGGCTATGAACCCCATTTTTGGCCCAAAGGGCCCTTTGGTGAATAATGTTGCTACATTACCTAGGTTGCTATAGTAGGTTCTGTAGTACCGAAGTTGATACAGTTCCTTATATAGTTCCTCCACCGTAATAGTGTCATCATGGCTACAGTTCCACCATAGCTACCATACTGCTACAGTGACCTGCTACATTACCATGAATTAGTACCTACCTAGAATTTATCCTTGGTCTTTTGGATGCCATGAAAGAGCATGTACGAAATGGGTACTGGCTCATTGGAACATTTCATATGCTAGTTTTATTTTGAATTATTATTTTTTGATTCAAAATTTTTATACATGGAATGCATTAGACATAGTAAGCTACGGGTAGATCCCATTATCGCTCCTCGATGCATCGGTAGGTCTCATCGGAAAAAATTGCGTCTTGGCACAAGTCCTTGACAAAATCATATTTGTTGGATTGGTAAGAGGACTTGCCTATATGGATATGATGTATGGAATTATGAATTCCATCATTATGAAATTATTTATTGATATCACATGTGATTATTTGAATAGTAGAATATCTATGTAAATACGTAAATGTAATTATTTTATTTATCATTTCCATATTATGATTATGATAATGTTTAGAAGTAATATGTTATATTTTTATACATTACCCTAAATGATTATATTTATTTATAATATTTTCCACTATATTGTTATCCTTATTGTGAATCTAAGCTCACCCCATTCTTATGTTTTATTTTTCCTAGGATGCAAAAAAAGTATATTGTGATTAACTTGTAGGAATAGGATAAGACATATGAGTGTTTTCAATGGGGACACAGAGTTTTTGTCTTTAAATATAATAATGTAATAAAAAACTTATGTATGTATATGGTACTTCAAGTATACTAAACAAATAGGTCTTTCAGGACATGATATCTTGTGATCATGCCAATGTTATGTAATAATGCACCGAAAATGGGTATCTTGTGTCAGGGTATTAGAAGAATTTACTTTTGGCTCATATTTTAATTAATAACTAGTATTTCATCATTCCACTCCATTATTCGGCTCAATTGTCTTGTACGTTGGGTGAGGCTTTTGATCGATGGTGTGATCGAGGTAAGATAATGATGATTTTTTATTAGAGGTTGAAAATAATGGATTTATCGTTTCAATTATTATCCATATTTGACGCACAATAAATGCGGATAAGTGAGGCTATTTTCATGTGGCTTCATGTCATAGTATCTAACGGTCAGTGTTTTCAAAGACCAAAATAACCCATATCTAAGTGATTCTGCTAGGATGAATGATTAGATGAAGTGGAGGATTACATAGAAGAGATCTTGATGGATATGGAAATTATTGAGAATAACATCATGTATTTTAGGATTACACACCATGTGGTCCCCTTGGCTCTTCCATTAGGGTTCCAATCATATTTAAGTATTACACATTATTTGACTTGGTTATATGTCATGTGACCCCTCCCTGACGACTCTATGTGTACTTCAGAATGACCTGGAAATGGGAAAATTTACATATCTAGAGGCACGCCATGTACTTGGTCACAGACACAACATCATGTACATTTGTTTGTATATTGGAATGTTTGTACATGAACATAGCCAGGTGACCTGTATTGTTTGTCGTGTGTCTCAATATGTTTTGTATATTTTCTACACATCATGAATTTTGATTCTTACATTTTGTGTGAATTTTTACCACGTTGAGAGACATGGGGATATCTTGACACGCCATTTACAACCTTCAATAGTGGAATTTTCACATTCTTTCCAAATGGTAGTATTCTATAAGTGGAGTGTGTCCCATAGTTCATTTCCCTCATAGGTATAATGTGGAATTACAACCAAAACACATGATTTTGATCCCCTATAAAGGTAATGTCTCATGTATAGTTTTGGTCTCCCTATATGAAGCTGGAGTGTTAATACTCTATCATCTTTATTCCCTATTTGGGGTCTATGGAATCATTGTGACCTCATCAACCCGATCATCAATCCTCTATCTACATGGTAGTCACAATAGGGTTTGTTTTATCACTAGCATAAGATCCTCTACATAGTTGGTTGATTTTGTTGTGTTCATAGTGTCTACCATCAGTTCTAAGCATGGCCCCTATATTAGAGTATATTGATCATCATAGACTAGTTAGATTCTTATTCAGGTACCAATGATTTTGACCCCTTTGTCGAGTGTATATGATGATATCATGGATTTTTGAGTGGATGGTCCCATAATGAGGGTTGTTCTGAGAAGAATTCTATTGCTGGAAGTTGGTTCTGACTGTCTGATGATGCAGTATCTTTCCTAAGTACCTATTCTTTTTTTATTAAACATTGATTTAATTATATTTAATTGAATTTAATGTTCTTTTAAATTCATGATTAGGGTTTTGTGGTCTCCTATTATGCATTGTTATACTCACTCTTTCATGGGATTTTCTAGTACATGTCATGTCATATGTATTTCGTGACCCTTTTGACAGTTTCATAGGAGGACATTGTGTGGGTTTAGTGTAGATGGAGCTTTTTGTACCAAGGTTTTTACCATGAGAAAGTATTTTAACACAGTTCTCACCATTAGAGTAGGTTTCACTAATTAATGATTTTCTTGGTCTTTTACTGGGCCCCTTCTAATTCCATCAATAATTTTCTTTAATACTCTATTGTGTTTTAATTGATGTGTTCATGAATTTATATTTTTTCTTTACATTTAATCTTTCTTTCATCTTGGAGATGTGGGCATGTGTATCGGTACATTAGGCTAATTACACCGATTTTTGGGAAATGCTCTCTCAATGTCGGTCTCTAGCCCCTAGCCTATTGAAAGTAGGTTTTGGGTAGCCTCAGGTCAAACCTCGATAGGCCAGGTTAAGTTATTAAATCCACATGAATCATATCCCCATCCCAGAGAACATGATATTATCTAAAATATATTAAATGGTGAATTTATAATCACTTCCCTTTTAATGGTATCCTTATAGACCCCTATAAAGTAAAACCATTTTTATTTTTGAAATTTTTTAAAGGGTTATTGAGGGATTAAAATGATTCTTATATTAGTAAAAATATAACCATAACATGTTAAAATGTTATTCCATTTTTTATTTTTGATCCATAAACATTAAAACATAAAATTATATAAATATTTATACATTTTACTGTGATGTTTATTTATATTAATTTAAAAATTTATTTACATCCAATACTTCACCTCCATACAATTATAAAAGAGAACCACCTCACCATTACTATTCACAACGTTTTAGTCTTCTATATCAATCAAAACCACGAAAATAATTCTTATAATCAATCATATCTATGATTTAGAGATCTTGGTTTTCATGAAATACCATTTCAATGGTCCTTAATATTGAATATAAGGAAGGACAACTGAAGAAGAGTTAATCATCTAACTCAACCTTTTTCAATTTATTTCTTCATATACCTCCTTTTAATCTATAATATAAAACTTTAATCAAATAATCCTTGTATTTAAATATAATTAATTATTCTTATTATGATGTATCAAAAAATATCCACCATCCCATTTCTTGTAAAATGATGTCCTCACTCGGGCGTACGTGTGAACTACCAACTATATTAAGAAATTAGATTGTTTAATAAAAAATTCATTACAAGTTTGGTAATATGGATAAATTTTGAGATAGAATATATGATATTTGTGAAATAAAAATTATTTATAATGGATGGTTTTTATTTACTTTTTTTCCATTCCATCTATTAAAAAATGGAAGGATTTTTAATAAATTTGTATATACATCTGTCTCCATGAACAATGTAAATCATTTTTATATATAAATATATATTTTAAGGGTAATTATATATATGTATATATATATAATATGATATTTATATCATGATTAACATTATTTATTTTATGTAATTGTGACCAATGTTCAAGCACCAAAACTACCAAACCAAAACACTCATGAAAAAATGAAAAAGTAAAATTTCTCAAATGACTATATTAATAATGAATTATATATTATTTCTTTATTAAATGGTATATTATGATTATATATTTAACTAAAACAATTTATATGATTTTTCTATACAATTATAATAAATATGATCTTATTATGCAATTTTTCTTGTGATTTTGTTGTAATTCAAACATAGAAATATGGATTCACATCTCACTTTTATTTTTTGATACATATTTCATATTCACTAATTTTTCCATTGTGTCATATATATAAAAATATAATTATTTTATGTCAATATTTTTCCAGGAAAATAATAATGATTAAAAAATTCAACTATGGTTATTATTTTTATGTGGTTTTGATATGGAGATTAGAAAATCTATAATGGTATTTGTAATAATTTCATTATTTAATAGAATTATTTATTAGAAAGATATTGTGGAATATCATTAATGGTCTACCTCTAAAGAGACTATGTAATTTTATTATAATACATTTATTTATATAGATAATATGTTTTCCATTTATTTTCCACTCTTTTTGTACTCATGATAGTGAAATTATAATTTTTTTTGAAATATACGATCATTCCTCTTTTCTATCATAAATTATTTTTCATCTATATCCATTTTTTCAAAAATAAAATTTAAGAATAATTTTAATATTAGCATATGATTTTTTAAATTTCATTTTCAACAAAATTTTTACTTGTAAAAAAATAGATTATGTGGAATCTTCTGTAAATCTTTTAAATGATGTACATTTGACATTACCTAATAGGTGAATGGAATCATTTAAAAAAAATAAATGACATGAATGAAAATATACCACAATCATAACCAATCAAAGAGTTTAATCATCAATTAAAAGATTACAATATTCTTTTTCTAGTAGTATTATTTAAATTTTATATTTTAAATATTTTAATTTAATTTAAATATGGTATTTTTATCCGTAAATTTCCCACTAGTCATTTAATGAAAATTTTCATCTATGATAACAACATTGTTTTTGTGTATTATTTAATGGGGAAATGATCCAGAGATACCTTCCATTTTATTTATTTGGATGTCCTATGATGAAGATTATTTGATGATGGTCCAATGAATCCTTTTTTCCGCAATTCATAATTTTTTTGTGATGAAACTTGTATGAAATTTTTTTCCATGTGTTATTCTATTATATAAGGTTTGTTTTTTTTAGTTTTTTCATTTCCACATGATATTATATGAAGATATGATGAATGTTTATGATATTTTTGTAAAATATACGTATGTATTTTATTATGTGATATGATACATTGAAATTAAATATTCCACTTATTCGGTGAGTAATCATTGATGACTCTTGTGATAATGATAACTGAAATGTGGTGTCAATTTTTATTTATTTGGTACTATAACCATAATGACAGTCTTGAGAGTGAACATTGACTAAGGATATAAAGGAATTTAAAGTGATCCCAATACACTATGAGAGTTTGGGAAGTGATCCATAAATAATTTATTTATTTTATACACTTATGTATATGATAATAATTTATGTTTTATCCTATTATTATTATCTCATGACTCTTCTTACATGATTCCATTAGGATGTATTTCATAGGAACTACCAATATTTACTCCCCGAATAATGATTACGATATATAATAATTTGGGTATGCAAATAAATTTTTTATCTCATTTTCTCATACCCTTATACTCAAGTTATGATTAATTTAACATTGATATATTCCTTTTTTTACCATTATTAGGAATACGAGCTCACATTTTCTTATATTTCATTTTCCTAGGTAATAAATAAATAATTTATGAACTATATTTCTAAAGAGTTTTTTTGGGAGAAGATACTTATGGGAGATGTTTATGGTAATTCACGAATAATATGATTATGTATCAAGTCTCCAAAGACAATAAACCATTATAGTTCTGGCATGGATCATCTCACGACCCCCTCCCCCCAATGTGAACCCCTCCGGGGCAGAAAATTTGAAAAGGGAGATAATGACCCCCGAGTCCCGCCTCCAGTAGGCCCCGGGTTGGCGACTAGCACCGAGGGTATAATAAACCCACAGATGGGATGCATTACCCTCAATGAAAACACAAAAAGAAGAAAAAAATAAGATAGACACCAACCAAATCCAACTAGTAACTGAAATATAATGAAAACCCATGTACATATATGAAATTCCATGAAAACGTACAACAACTGAAAGAGAAAACTATAAGTGCCCAACAGAAATTTACATGGCATTGTCCACAAGCCCGAATAGTTCATTCAACCACAAGCTAGCAGTAACCAGCCTGATCTCTAACCTACTCCAAGTAACCTGAAAAACAGTTTACATAAACGTAGTGTGAGTATAACATTATACTTAGTAGGATCCTCCACGAAGCACCTCGTGCAAAGCAAATAAAGCATGCAAAATCACAGTGAACAACAAGTGAAACTAACTTGTCACCTAAACAGGTATACTAAGTTCCCCACCTCACCATGGCTACTCTCACCATGTAATTCATAAAAAATTATATCATGTAGTAAAGAATATCAACGGAACCCCGCTACTACTTCCCCACTGGTTTTCCTCTTTATCCCAACGACATACGTCCTGTGCATCTCACTCCAAAGGCTTTCCCATATATACCTGGTCTAAGATCCCCAATCTACACCACCTGCATCACAAAGGTATGCTCGTAGACACCTGGGCTAAGCACCACAACAACCTCACAACCAAAAGTAACCATGTAGTTTATTAGAGCCACCAAATCTCTCATAACGTGTATCAAACGTCGGGTATTATAACTCAAGCCATTACAGCCCATACGCCGAGTAAGGATCCTCAAGACATCACAGCCTATACATGTTACACCTATAGTAGTCCATTGGATACTATATCCATAATATATGTGTGTGAATAACCACAAGCCATTACAGCCCTCTACACATGTATATGGGAAAAACTAACCATTGTTCCTACAATCACAAGTATCTACCAAGAGAAGAGAGTGGGGTTAATGGGGGTAGTCATCCATTCATCCTCCCACCGGAATGTTGGGAAACCCCCCCCCCCCCAATGGCTAAGAATCCCCAAGGTGTCAGTTTCCATTACTGACAGGGTGGAGAAGCATATAGATACACAAACTGTATAGAATATATTATATCTCACAACCACACTGTGGGCATAAACTTTTTTTAGTTTCAACTGCAGCTAAAGTCTCTCAGACTTCGGGATGATATTTCTAAGACTAGGTATACTATAAGAACACAACAAATTAAAGAACTTCATTAGGATACTTCATTCCCTTTTTCTTTAGTTCCACTTTACTTTAGTTAATTATTTGCTCATTAATAAACCATGAACACAAAAAAATTAAACTTCATTGGCATCACATTGAAAATCAACTATTCTGTTAATGATTTAACATCAGCTTTAAATTCCAACATCTCCATCCCCAGGGAATATCACTATTTAATCAATATTTCATTACAGAAATTAATTTCCCATATTTCCATGCATTCTAGAAAAGAAACCTCTGCTACTAAACACAAGGGTGCTCAACACAGTGAGTATATGTACTACCCCTAGAGTCTTTCCCGCCTATAGAAAGAGCGTAGACCCATTCTCCCCAGAGAGGCTAAGAACGAAAAGCACGTGGCATACCCCGCGTGTCTGTGCCCCTTTCGGAATTAGGGTAAGAAAAAACATCAGACTTGAGAAGTGGTGGAAAGTAAAGGAGATAAATATTCAATCAATGTCACCAAGCATCAAAAAAACACATCCATCCCATTCTATCATCACTTTTGTTATCCCCGACACCCACATGCATAAACCGATGCATCTTGCCACTCTAGGCGTCATCCGCTACCACAACCAAAAGGCCTCTCTCCCTCCACATATCACAACACCCCTCCAGGGTCACATCACAGCACAAGCATCAAGAAATCTAAAATCACATCAAATTGGATCTTGTCGCTTTAACAAGGCATCTAGCCTTCATACATAATGATCCCTCATGGATCTACAGCACAAGGCACTTGGCCTTAAGAAAAATGGGTAACTAAGAACCCTACCATGCATTATATTTTATCAACCAACTAGTTCTTTAATCCCTCCTGAATTAACATATTCAATTCATAGGTTCCAATTCCGGGAAACCAAATCAGTAATCTATCATAAAAGATTTAACATGCTTACTATGCCAATTTTATTAACATAAAATTAGAACAACTACAACAATGGAAGCAACCAGATTCATTTACATGCCTCTTTATCATTAGCCAATTAATTATCAACTAATTCCAGCTTTAGGTTCTTTATCAATTTACTTCAAGAACAAACAACTAATCAAAGAAAGCATACATATCACTCTATCTAGAAAAACATGAGGCAAACTGTTATCACGGTACAAAACAACAACATGTGGTAAAGCCAATTCATTTAATCCAGTTAAAGTATTTAAATAGGTCAATTTCATTGTGATTGAAAGGGTTAAATCATGATAACTCTACGATTTCACATTAACAATTAGAGAATCCACGAATCCCCTACCTCAAAGGTTTTCGAGGAAACCCACAACGGTCGAAGAATGCCCAAGGAGACTGGGCTGATTCACCAAGGATCCTACCTATATCTCCTCTCCTAACACAACCAAGACCAAACATCATCACAACTGGCATCCACAGACATATATATAACCGTAACGGGTGTAGATCTAAGATCCCGAGAGAAGAGGAGGAGTAGATCTATGTAGATCTAAGAAACCAAACAAAAAGGATCACTTACCTCGAGAAACCGACTTCGATTTGCAAAGATAAGACTCTAGATCACCTCCAAAATGTTTGGGAGTGGTTCTTCCACCTCCAAGAAGGGTAATACTGAGTTACGGCCTCTTAGGGGCATAAACGATGTGATTAAAAGCAAAACGAGTTAGATCCACAATTTTAGGATCTAACCTTAAGTTCCCACATTGTTAGTTCGCACGGTTTAATAAACCGCGTGCTTACCGTGCGTTAGCTTCTGCCTGGACAACCCCTCCTCGTATAGTTAGTCCGCACGGTTAGGAAAACCATGCACTAACCGTGCATTTGCCAATTCCCTCAAGACCAGCCATGCACAATTTGGCCACACAGTTTAGGAAAAACGTGCAACAACCAAGAGACAACTATTACCGTTTAACTTTACTTAAAAGTCCACCCAAACGCACCCCCAAGTCACCTTGACTTCCTAGAACACCTCTGGCACCACGTTTTCAAAAAGGAATGGATCAGAGAGGTCCAAGCCATTACATCGGATACCTCTTGAAACAATATCATCCTCGAGAATCCAAAACCCACCAAAAGAGAAAACGAAATAGGGTCTGAACAAACCACCCACCGAGACACTTCTCAAAAGAGAGAAAGCCACCAAAGAAACAAAGGGATTCATATCATAAACATGAATGTTTCATAACCACATAAGGAATCTTCACTACATTAAAGAGTTAAACATTAAACAACCCAGGGTACTGAGTATGTATATGTGCCTCACGTTCCCATGTACTCTCCTCCATGGAATCATGTCGCCACAAGACATGATATAAGGGGATGGAATGTCCATGAAACACCTTCTCCTAGCGGTCTGGGATCTCCATGGGTCTCTCCTCAAAGGTGGCATCATCATCAACATCGATCTCTCTCCAATCGATGATGTGGGATTCGTTAGGAAGATTACGATGTAGCTGTGATACATGGAAAACATAATGTAGCTGACTCATTTGAGGAGGTTGTGCTACTCGATACACCACCGATCCAACACAAGATAACACCTCGAAAGGACCAACAATTCGGGGAGAAATCTTACTCCCATGACCAAACCATTCCTGCCCACGATGGGGAGTCACTTTTAGAAACAAATGATCCCCAAAATTATACTCCAAGGGTCTCCTCCTTTAATAGGCATAGGATTTTTGATGATCTTACATAGCCTTCATCCTCTCAAGAATCACTTGAACCATCTTTGTTGTATTCTACACAAGTTTCAGTCGGAGAGTTGCTGACTCTCCTACCCCAGTCCAACACAACAGAGAATGGAATGGTCGGCCATACAGGGCTTCAAACGGCGCCATACCGATGGTGGAGTGGAAACTATTATTATAGGAAAACTACACAAAGAGTAAGATCCTCATTCATTAAACTCCAAAATCAAGAACACATGAGTGCAACATGTCATCAAGAGTCTGGATGGTTCGCTTTGTCTGACCATCCGTTTGAGGCTGAAAAGCAGTGCTAAGGCATAGCTGAGAACTGAAATCTTGTTGGAGACCTCTCTAAAACCTGGAGGTAAAATGATGATCTCGATCAGAAATGATCTTCCTTGGGACTCCATGAAGTCTCACCACCTCCTCTAGATACTGCCTTGACAAAACATCCACTGAGCATGACTCCTTGATTGCAATAATGTGGGACGATTTTGTTGAACGATCCACTACAACCCAAATAGCATCATGACCTCCTAATGCTCGAGGTAATCTAGTAAAAAAGTCCATTGAGATGTCCTCCCACTTCCACTGAGGAATATATAATGGCTAGAGAATACCACCAGGAACACGGTGTTCGGCCATCACCTTCTGGCAGACTAAATATAGAGACAAAAACTCTGGAACCGCATGCTTCATCCTAGGCCACCAAAACTGACTCCTCATGGATCGGTACATCTTTGTCACACCAGGATGTACCATTAAGGGTGAACTATGGAACTCACTGGGAACCGTCTCTCGCTTCTCCAAGGGAAAAAAGCCTTTAATGATAAAACAATCTATGTAGTTCATCCTCAGACCAACCATCAGGGGCCTCACCACAAATGACTCAGTCTCTCCAGACCTCCACCTCAAGATCCCCCAACTGGGACTCTTCCACCTTCTGTACCAGGGATGACTTTACTGTCATCTTAAAAAGTTAACCTCTACCTCTGACATCACCCATATCAAGATGCAATGCAAAGATTTATTCCATTACTCTCCATGAATCACTGGATTCATGCACAGCATCACTACGTGACTTTCTGCTCAGTCCATCATCTACAACATTCCCATTTCTAAGAGTACATGATATTTTGAAGTCGTATTCCTATAATAACTCCATCCACCAACGTTTTAGTAAGTTCAAGTCATGCTAGGAGAAAACATACCTCAAACTCTTATGATTAGTGAAAACCACAAAGCACTCTCCAATGAGGTAATGTCTCCACAACTTCAGATCAAACACCACAGCTGCCAACTCAAGATCATGGGTGGCATAGTTGCGTTCATGGGGACATAAATCCCGATACCCATAAGAAACAACTGACCTCTAATGCATGAGAACACGTCCAAACCCCAGACGTGAATCATCACAGAAAACATCAATCTGAACTCCTTTAGCTGGAAGGAAAAGGACTAGAGCACTTACTAACTTCTCTTTTAGATACTTGAAAACTTTCTGACACTTATCAGTCCATATTAATGGCTGATCCTTCTTGGTCAAAGATGTCAGAGAAGTTGAAAATCAGGAGAAATTGGCTACAAACCTCCTGTAGTAGCCAGCAAGACCAAGGAAAATTCGCACCTCTGAAACTGTCTTGGGGGCTGCCTAAGACACAACTGCTTCTATCTTCGATGGATCCACAGCTACTCCCTATTGAGAAACAACATTCCCCATGAAACAGAATTCTCGAGCCCAAAACTCACACTTCGAAAACTATCCGAACAGCTGATGTCGACGAAGAACTCCCAAAACGGCTCGTAGATGCTCTGTATGCTCCTCTTAAGATGTGGAATACACAAGGATGTCATCGATGAAAACTACCACAAACATGTCCAAGAATTTACAAAACACAATAGTAATTAAACACATGCACACAGCTAGATCATTCGTCACACCAAACTGCATTACAATGAACTCATAATGCCCATGATGAAAATGGAAAGCAGGCTTCGGAATATCCTCATCCTTCACACGCATCTGATGATATCCTGGACGCAAGTCGATCTTTGAGAACCAACTTGCACCCTTCAGTTGATCGAATAAATCATCAATCTGTGGAAGAGGAAAGTGGTTCTTTATGGTCACTTTTCTTAAGCGACAATAATCGACACACAGCTGCAAACTACTATCGGCCTTCTTCATGAATAGACCTGGTGCACCCCATGGGGACACACATGGCCGAACAATACCGTACTGCAACATACCATCCAGCTGTATACACAGCTCTCGTAACTCATAAGGGGATATCCTATATGGAGACATCGAGATAGGAGACACTCCTAGCTGTAGATCGATCCCAAACTTGATCTCTCGTTGAGGGGGTAATGCTACAACCTCTTCTGGAAAGACATCACGGTACTCCTCTACGACCCTAGGAAACACCAACTGACCAACCTCTGAAGAACTCAGCATCATCTTAGCAGGCATGCAGGATAAGGATGAAACACACCTATGAACAATCTGAGGATCTTACTCACCAACAAACACCACCTACTCTCCATCCGCACCGATGGAGATGACCTTTTTCATGAAGCAATCCATGATAGCCTGCACCGAATACAGCCAATCCATGCCAAGGATGACATCATATTGTTGTATCTGTAAACATAGGAAATCTCCCCAAGTGCAGTGTTTCCCCAACACTATCTCAGAGTCTATAAATACTTAAAACAAGCTAGCTCGACCTCCAACTGGCATAGTCAATGCCAAGGGCACTGGAAGCCTCTCTACCTCATGTCCCAAAGCATGGAAAAGGGTAGGTGATATGAAGGACTGTGTCACTCCTGAATCAAACAGGGCATAAACCAAGGATGAAAACAAGCAAAGGGTACCTCGATGGACATCTGGCTCGTCTATTGCTGGTAACGCTATAGCATGAAGCTGTCCACGACCTCCTCCATGGCCTCTCTGACCTTGATGATGACCACCACTGTGGCCGCATTCTTCTCTCTACGGGCTCAGAGCATCATGAGGTTGTCCTCTGCCTGCCCCGTCTCCCCTCGGGTGATCTAAAGCGGGTTAAACTGGCTGTTGATGCCTTGGTGGAAATTGCCTCAATAGAAGAACCTGGAGTGTAGCACCTGGTGCACGATGACCACTCTGAAACGTCGGGCACTCCCGCTGCTGATGGCCATGACCACCACAAGAAAACAAGTGCAATATCCCTTGGTGTAGGCCTGAGAGTTGCTTCCTTTAGAGAAACAAGACGTGAAGGGTTGGGACCTACCCCTGAAGAAACAGAAACTCTTCTTCCCTAAAAACAAGGAACCCCAGACCACATCCTTGCTTCGTGAGGGATCATGATTATACCCTTCTTGTGATGATATGGTCCTGGAAAAAATCCTCTCAACAACCTCTACCCTCTTCAGCACCTCGAGATATGTCTTCAACATAAATGTGGTGACCTGGCGCTGGATATTCAGATGCAAAGACTCCTCAAAATGCCCCGCCCTAGCCTCCTCATCTGGTATTAGGTCTGAAAAATATCGTAAAAGGTTCCTGAAATGGATCACAAACTCCCGAAAACTAGAGCTCCCCTGTCGGAGGGTAAAGAGCTCCTTGCGACTGTATGCCTTCGCAGTTGAAGAAAGGAACTCGACTCTGAACTTACCTCGGAACGCCTCCCATGAGATCGTTGACTCCTCAAAATCTCTGAGAAACAACAACCACCACTGCCTCGCTGCTCCACACAACATCGTCAAAGATAAGGACACCTAGTGCTCCTTCCGAGCACAAATCAAACTAAATCCTATCTTGACCTCCTCCAACCAGTCTTCCATGACTGTATCTGAAATAGTGCCCTTGTACTTCTGCAGACTATGGCACTGAAACTCTCGGAGTGTCTTCCTCCAAGTGTTGTCTCCATCAAACTCTACCCTGCAGAAATCAGCTGGAACAGCCTGCTGGACATTTTTTCGCATAGGCCTGACGAGGTCGTCGACCTAGAGCCATACTTGTAAAATAAAAAACACTTAGAGCTCCTAATCCCAGAATATGTAAGACTCAACATTAATTAATTAATTTTTTTCTTTTATTCATTTTAGGTTAACCTATCCCAAGATCTACACATTCACAGACAGGCACAAAAAAGAATGATGCATGATCCTTTCCTATGTCTCTACCCTGCAACTAGTGTCACCTTGTTTAGTAGCCATTGTAAACCTAAAGGTTCGTACATTAGATCATAGGGGGCCCTAAACACCTATCTCTTTTCCGGTTTCCAGTGTTTACCGCACCTGCTAAACATGAATGACACTGTTTACCTACCAACCCAGGCAACCTCACATGTGCCTAACTCTAAACTCTATTCTATCCCTCAACCAGAGCTCTGATACCACTCTGTCACAACCCCCTCCCCACAAAGTGTACCCATCACGGGTCGACAATGTTAAAAGGGAGATAATGACCCCCCATGTCCCACCACCAGTAGGCCCCGAGTTGGCAACTAGAACCGAAAGTATAATAAACATACAGATGGGAGGCATTACCCTCTTAGAGAACACATGTGGAAGAGATAGATAAGATAAACACCAAAAAACTACAACTCACAACTGAAATATAAAGGAAACCCATGTACATATATGAAATGCCATGAAAAAGTAAAAACTAAAAGGGAAGACAACAAGTACCCAAAAGAAAGTAAAACGGCAGCGACCACAAGCCCAAACATCTCCTCCAAACACAGGCTAATAGTAACTGGCTTGATCTACAACCTGCTCCAAGTGACTTGAAAAACAGTTTACATAAACTTAGGGTGAGTATAACATTATACTCAGTAGGATCCTCCCTGAAGCCTCTCGTGAAAAGTAAAGAAAGCATGATAAAGCACAGTGAACAACAAGTGAATCTAACTCATCACCTAAACATGTATGCAAAGTTCCAAACCTTATCATGGATACTCTCACCAAGTAACGGATACAAAAATCATAGCATGTTGTAAATAATATCAAGGATACCCCGCTACTACTTGCCCACTGGTTTTCAGCTTTTCCCCCAATGACATATATCATGTGCATCTTTCTCCAAAGGCTTGCCCGTATATACCTGAGCTAAGCTTCCCAATCTGCACCACATGCACCACAAAGGCTTTCCTACATACACTTGGGATATTCACCACACCATACTCACAACCAAAAGTAACCAGGTAGTTTTTGGGAGCCACCACCTATCGCATAACGTGTATCATACGTCGGGTGTTATACCTCAAGCCATTACAGCCCATATGCTGAGTAAGGATCCCCAAGCCATCACTGCTTATACACGTTACACCTATAGTAGTCTATAGGATACCATATCCAAAATATATGTGTGTGAATAACCACAAGCAATAACAGCCCTCTATACACATATATGGGAAAAACTCACCATTGTTCCTACCAGCACATGTATCTACCAAGAGAAGAGATTGGGGTCAATGTGGGTAGTCATCCATTCATCCTCCCACTGAAATGTTGGGGAAAACACTCCCCCCCAGGGCTCAGAATCACCAGGGTGAAAGTTTTCCTTACTGACAGGGTGCAGTAGCATATAGAAACACAAAAAGTACAGAATGTATTATATCTCACAACCACACTATGGTCATAACCTAGTCTTAGTCTCAACTATAGCTAACGTCTCACGGACTCCGGGCTGCTATTTCTAAGACTAGGTATCCTATAAGCAGACAACCAATTAATGAACTTCATTAGGTTACTTCATTCCATTTTTTTATCAGTTCCACATTACGTTACTTAATTAATTGCGCATTAATTAACCATTAACACAACCACATTAAACTTCATTGGCATCACATTAAAAATCAACTATTCCTTTAAAGATTCAACGTCACCTTTAAATTCCAGCATCTCCATCCCTGTGGATTATCACCATTTAATCAATGTTTCATTACAGAAAAACCATTCCTATATTCCCATACATTATAGAAAAGAAACCTCTGCTACTAAACACAAGGGGAATCAACATGGTGAGTAGATGTACAACCCGTCGAGACCTTGCCACCTATAGCAAGAGAGTAGACGCATTATCGTTAGAGAGGCTAAACACTGAAAGCATATGGCATACCCCATGTGTCCTTGCCCCTTTCGGAAGAAGGGTAAGAAATACCAGCTTCCTTGAGCAGTGGGGAAAATTAAAGGAGATAAATATTCAATCAAAGCCACCAAGCATCCAACAAACACATCCATCCCATTCCATCATCACTTGTGTCCTCCCCGACACCCACATGCATAAACCGATACATCTCGCCACTCTAGGTGTCATCCACTGCCACAACCACTAGGCCTCCCTTCCTCCACATATCAAAACACCCCTCTAGGGTCACATCACAACACAAGTAGTAGGAAATAAAACATCACATCAAATGAGATCATGGCCCTTTAAAAAGGCATCCAGCCTTCCAAAATAATGAGCACTCATGGCTCTAAAGTACAAGGAACTTGGCCTTACGAACAAGAGGGTAACTAAGAACCCTACCTGCATTATCTTTTATCAACCAACCAGATATTTATTCCCTATTTAATTAATAGATTCATTTCATAGGTTCCAATTATGGGAAACCTAATCAGTAAACTATCACAAAATATTTAACATTCTTACTCTATAAATTAGATTAACATCAAATTAGAACAACTACAAAAATAGAAACAACCGGATTCATTTACATGGCTCTTTATCTTTAGCAAATTAATTATCAACTAATTCTGGATTTGTGTTCTTTTTCAATTTCCATCAATAATGAACACCAAATCGAAGAAAGCATAGATATCACCCTATCTAGAAAAACATGAGGCAAACTATTATCATGGTACAAACTAACAACATGCGATCAATCCAATTACTTTAATCTGGTTCAAGTATTTAATTAGGTCAATTTCATTGTTATCCAATGGGATAAATCATGCTGACTCTATGATTTCTCATAAACAATTTGTGAAGCCACGAATCCCCTACGTCAATGTTTTTCGAGGAAACCCACAACAATCGAAGAACGCCTGAGGAGACTGGGCTGATTCACCAAGGATCATACCTATATCTACTCTCCTAACACAACCTAGACCAATGATCATCACAAACGATATCCACACACTTAGATATACCTGTAACAGGCGTAGATAAAAGATCTCTGGAGAAGAGGAGGAGTAGATCTATGTAGATATAAGAAACCAAAAAAATGGATCACTTACCTTGAGAAACCAGCTTCGATTCTCAAAGAGAAGCCTCCAGATTGACTCCAAAATGCTTGGGAGAGGTTCTTCTACCTCCAAGGACAGGTAATCCTGAGTTATGGGTGCTTAGGGGAATAAAAGAGGTGAATAATGGAAAAACGAGTTAGATCCACAATTTTAGGATATAACTTTAAGTGGTCGCATGGTCAGTTCGCACGGTTTAACAAACCGTGTGCAAACAGTGTGTTAAATTCTGCCTCGACAACCCATCCTTGCACTGTTAGTCCACACAGTTAGGAAAACCATGGAAAAACCATTCGTTATCCACTACCCTCAAGATCAGTCTTGCACGGTTTGGCCGTACATTTTAGGCAAACTGTGCGCCAATCGTGCGAAGGCTATTACCCTTTATCTTTCCATAAAAGTCCACCCAAACGCACCCCAAAGTCACCTTGACTTCCCGGAACACCTCTAGCACCACATTTTCACAAAGGAATGGACTGGAGAGGTCCGGGTCATTACAGATCATAATGTTATGTAATAACAATTCCTTTATAAAAATTTAATACAATTGCATGAAAATTATGAGTTTATATAGTTTCCATCAGTGAAGGGTTAATTAATCATTACAGGTTTTTATTTTATAAGTTTATATAAATCCCATATGATTCATATATGTATATGATATCATTATAAATATTTTATATGAAATTGAATATGGGGTTTTCACTATGACTATTTTTACTAACACAATGTTTTTTTTGTTTTAGTAAAAGGTTAGAAATATAATAATTCTTCTTTATAATGAATGTGATAGACATTGGAATTATTTTCAAAACTATTAACCATGTGAATATATATATGGAAGGTGATAACTTATGATTATTCCCTATCATATTCCCCATTAAATGATTAACAATCTGAACATGTGTGAGTTTCTAGAATTTGTTTATATGTCAAAAATGCTATTTCATGAAGACCAAGGAGGGGAGAATATCTAGTATCCTACATTTAATGTATGTGGGAATAATAACTCAATTTAAATGTATCAACTGAAAGTGAATATATTTTATAAGTGGAATATATGAAAATAGATCATATAATAGAAAATAAAAAATGAAGAGTTTGATGGAGGGAAATTAATTCAATCCTATGGTACCACATACAGTTCAATGTATTTTGGGTAGATAATATGTTAATTAAAGGTCTCAATTTCTTAATCCAATGGTTAAATCCTATTCAAATTAATGAATTATGATATTCCAACCATTAATGTGAAATGATTCACGATTATAAACATATGAGTTTATGAATTATGTTGTAGAAGTGGAATATCAAATATATATTATATATATAAGAAGAATGAAACATCTATGTATAATTCTACAGGTTTTTCTTTTTGGATTCAAAAATCTATTTTTAATGGTACCAATAAACTAGAATAATGATTTAGCAATAAGGTGAAAATTTATTGTTGGGATAACGAGATGATTTTCATTGATGAGGTCTATTAGATAAAATAGTGACCTTGAAAATGGTATGTGATTTGATAAAAATATAATTTTGGTTGTAATTGATGAATTTTATTATATTTTTTTGGATTTTTTAATATAATAAATACTATTTCGATTTAGTGTACTAATATGAACTATGTTAATTTTAAGAGGCATATTTCACTTCATGTTATGATTACTTAAGAGATATAGATTAAGAAATTATTTTATAAGTTTTAGGATTATAAAATGCTCAATGGTGTATACAAATATTATATAGATTAAATTGATGTCATTTTAAAATTATTTTCATATTTTACTAGGTTTTGGGAGGAATACAGAATTTATGATTTAATAATTATTTATGTTATTATATGATATGATCTTATGTTAATTATTATCTATATAATAGTTAAATATATATAATCTTCATTGTGGGAAAATCATTCATTTAAAATGTAATCATTTGGAGATATTTATAGTCAATCTATGGATTACATTTCTGGTTATTATATAAATTTTATTAATAATATTTTGGCTAATGTAATTGTATTATAAGATTGTATAGTGATATATCATGGTTACATAATTTATTTTGGGAGATTATTTATTATGATGACGTATATGAAAACATAATGTCAAAAAAGTGATATAAGATTAATGATAATTTGTGAAAATTCCAATTTAATTTTGTGGAATGTTAGAAAAAATGTATGAGATCTGAATTTAGGTACATGTACTTTATGATGATGAGGATGTAGTGGTTATTTTGGATGTACGGTTATTTATGAGATTATCTAATTGGAACCTTGGTTTTTATTTTCTATATTTTTTCATTTAATTCTATTATTTCATCATATAAAGGGTCAATAATTTTTGATATTTTATTTATTTTACAAACCATATGGTTTTGTAAAATATTGTAATAGATAATGAATAGATGAATTTAATATTTTCTGGATTATGAAGTTGATTTTAGATGTTGACACATGAAATGTTTTCTTAAAAACTCATCATTTCGAGATAAATATGAGAACTGATTAAGTTATGGAATTATACATATTAATTAAGTATATTTTCCTATGATCTTAGTCTATAGTGAAAATAAATTCCTCAACTCTAGGAAAATAATTATGAATAAAAAATGTAATCCCATTACAATCATTTATAATGAATAAATGGTCTTTTTAAACCAGCTTTTTTTAATTGTTTATGGTCTATAATATTATAATAATCATACAAAATATTGTTATCAGTTTTATTAGTCACTCTCCATAATTATTTGTATAATAAACTTTTCCTCCATGTCCATATTTTTACTTCCATCTATTTATCTCGGATTTGTAATCCTAGTTTTGTTTTATTTTATAAATCATTCATATTTCTCTTCCCTTTACAAAGATGGAATTTTATTAATGAAATTAATGATATGGGATTCCTATAATGGAATTTTTAAATTTAAAACCACTGGTTAAAAATAATAATTTAAATTATTTAGGTTATAATTTATTAATTGAGGAGAATATAAAAACCTCTGATTTCAAAAGAACACAATTTTTCGATAAACTATACAAAAAGAAAGCCAGCGCATTAATGAAAAACAAAATATAATTATTTAACAACCCTTATTATGTAGCCATTATATTTTTTTACCTGAAGAATATAAATATTTTATTATATAATGTTCATATTCAATAAATAATAAGTGATAAACTTTTATGATAAAATCCCTTAATTTTTAGTAATGTCGTATTAATCATCCAAATATGTCTTCCTAATAAAATGGTTCTAAATTATTTTTGGGAAAAAATTGTAAAAATAATTTATCGAATAAAAAAATTAATTTGAATGATTGCAAAATAATAATTATTTTTAGATGAAATTATTGGAATTTTTTTAAAAAAAAATTCAAGGAATTCGGAAAAATACATATTATTAAGGAAATATATCAATCCATTTAATCAATTTAATTGGTCAATTTGTATTATTTAGTTAATTTTGTTATTATTTAAATTATATAATTAATATTCAAATTTATTTTATTGGACTCAGTTTTATTGTTGAATTTGGTATAATAAAAATCTTATACTATAAAAGACATTTTCATTGAAAAACTGTGTTTCATTTCATTATGTGTTTTATATTATATTATTTCTTATCACATATAAAAATTAAAAATTTTAGAATTTATTATATATTTTTAATCTCAAGGTATAAATTTTTTAAGTAGGATTATTTTATTTTTGGTTTATATGAATAGTGACCATAGAAATTGTTTTCCATTATAAATGTATAATGGGATAGTTGGTGTTAAAGAAATGTGATAAAGCCTAAAATTCATAAAAAAATTATTTTTCGCACTATGAGTATATTAAATATATAAGAATAAAAATTATGAATATATGACCATATTTCATTTATGTTTTATTTTCGGTTTATAGTTTTTATATAAAAGATAATTTAAACATTGAAAATTTCTTGTTTAAAAAATATTTTAATAAAGAGATTAAAAAATTTATGCTAAGTTATAAAATATTATTTGAAATATTAATGAATTATTTTTACCATTATAGGCTTTTTGTATTTTTATTGGTGAAATAATCCCATTTAATGCCTACACAACACCAAAGTAGTGCTTGTGAAAAATGTAGAGAAACCCATTAAATGATTTGAAAAGATCGTCAACTAATTTTTTAGTGATTGAAACTATATCTTGACATATATAGACAAATGTAACTTATTTTGGATTTATTAAATTGTAACATTGTATTTACAATTGTAACATGTTATTTACAGAGTCAAATTAATTGAAAAGTTCAAAAAATTTCATTAATGGTATTTTATAATAAATAATAATTTATTAAATGATATTAAATTTATTAAAATACATTTATTTCCCATGATAATGAGATATTGTTTAATATATCATCCATCGTCCTTTAATTGTTCACTTTCCCTTTTATGGTGCCTTTATTGACACATAAAGTATTCAAAAATGATATTGTAGTAATTCTCAAAAGGGTAAATGGGGGATTAAAAATTGATATGGGTAAAAAAAATCACCGAGACTTGTCCATATATAACATTGGATGGTTTTTAAACTCATCCTCATTAAATATATTAATAATATCAATAAGGATATATTTCTTCATTAATATTTATTTATAATAATTTACTACATTGAATTAATTTAATGAGTTTCCATCCCTTCAATTGTATAATTCCATCAACAGTCATTCATTTTTAATAATGTTTGAGCCTTATTTTTAAACAAGGTAACAGAATAATTATATTCTAAACTTCAATATAAATGAATTATTGGACGTGGTATTCATATAAGGTCATTCACAGTATTTATAAAAATGAATCTGATGGAGGCATACTAAAAAAGAGGAAATCGTCAGACAAGAGCTGTTTCAATTTATTTCATTGTATACATCCTATAATTAAATTTTATCAATATTAAAATAAATAATTATGTATAATAAATACACATAATGTTTATTTTGATTATTTTAGAATTATTATCCACCTTCATCCCATCCATTGGAAAATTATAATAATGCTTATGCGTATATGTTGACTGCCACATCTACCTTCCGATGTGATTCATTTTTAATGTAAAATATTTATACATATTAATAATGATAAATTTATTCAATATATATAATTAATATGATATATTAAATCTTATTTGAATGTGATTCATTATTTACCTTTATTTCATTGCATCTTTTGAAGAGTGGAAATAATGTTTATATATATGTATTCAATACCTTCTCCATCAACCATGTCAATAATTGTTGAATATATACCATTTACGTATAAATATATATAAATTTAATATTAATATATTATATATATATCCCAATTATAATTCATAAATTTAAGAACTTGTGATCAATGTTCAAGGATTAGAACTTCCAAAACGAAACTCTCATGAAAGAAAAAAATTGTCAACACCCAGAAACTATAATTTAATTTGACAAATATTCATACCAGGATATTGAAATTTAAAAAAAAGGATCATATATGATATTATAATTGTGTTCATGATTTTGGTATATATTTATAAAAGATTATATTTATCATGTTTGGGTTTAGTGAACATTTGAATAATGTTGAGCACGAGGCAATGGTTTCTCCTATCACTTTTATTTCAATGAGTTCTGTAACATATTCAATAATTATTTCCCCTTTGTGGTGTATATAGTACCCTTAAAAATAAATAATAATACATACATGAAAATTAGTCGGAATTAAAATTAATCTATGTTTCTCTTTATAATGATTTTTTTATACATATTTCCCTAAAGTAGTAAATTTTTATGAGTTAATTTCATTGTTTACTGTGATTATTTGTTTCTAAGTTTATGATGACAATATTTTTTGATATACCACTCAAGAAAATAATAGATAATATTATTATTATTTTTTTATTTTTTTCATTTTATTTCCTCCTTTAGAGTAATCAGGTGACCGAAATAATATTTTTAATGAAATATTAATTTATTTCTTCCTTCTGTTGATAATAATTTTTTACCTATCTGTGTTTCTATAAATGAGGCTATGACAGTTATTAATATTTTAAAATTATTGAATGAATTTATTTTCACCCTAGAAATAGTAAATATAAATGGTTTAAATGAATTTTCTTGTCATTTTCTAAATGATTTACTTTTTAATTTCTCCCAAAAGATGTGAAAGGAAAAATTGTTTTAATATACATGGATGGAGAATAATTTACCAACACCATGATTTCCCTATTTCTAATCCATCATTAATATTTATCCAAGGATCATTTAAATGAAAATGAATTCACCAATATTTGAGAAAACATTCTATTTAAAATAATTTATTTCAAATTGGAAATTTTATTTTCTACATAAATGTTCAAGTGATCTTTTAAATAAACATTTAATCAATTATGACATGATTGATAGATCTAATGATTTATTAAAGACTTTATGAAATGATTCTATCCAATTCCTTCTATGTATGATGTATGATTATCAATATTTTACATCGATTATATATAAATAATTTCTTTATAATGGGTTATTTAATTTTTGAAAAACCATTATGAAACCCTTTTTTTCAATGGATTACACTATCAATAAATAATAAAATATTTATAACCCAAATCACATTCATTGAGTTATGGTATAAAAATAATATTAATATTTTCTGATCTTGTGGTAAACATAGGTATGAATTTCATTACATTATGGTTGGTCTCAAAATTATGTATCTTCCAAAACATTGGGAAAGGGTGGATATCCCATGATATAGTAATGACTATAATGTGGTAAAAACAAAATTAAATAGGTAACTCTTTTCTACTATGATAGTTTTTGAGTGAACATTTTCTAAATAATTATGGAATGAGTAGTAACCCCTATCAACTATGACAGTATTGCAAAACATCCTTGACTAAGGAAATGATTTTATAATCTACGTGTTCATGAAAATGATAGATATTATGCATATATTATTCCCTCATGGATCATGTCTAATGATTCATTTATGATTCATATATTATGTACTATAGTGATTTATGTACTGATTCAGGATTATGATCTATGATATATTGGATATTCTATCAAAATGTTAATATCATATTCTCATATTATTATACAAATTTTACGTATAACTAATAATTCATATCTACCATTTTTTCCAAACTAAGATTCTTAGATCAACTATTCTTATGTTTTATTTTCCCATGATTTTGTGTATGAATTTATGTAGGGTAATTATTAAAATTGTTCAATATGGGAAGATATTTATGGGATATGAATAATATAATTTTATAATAATATGATTTTTTTTATGAGGTATATAAAGATACTTAGACCTCATGGTTTTGGAGTCAATTGTAATGTTAGAAAATGAATATCTATCTACAATGTACACTGCCTATTTATAGAGTTTCGTTCTCTTTAAATTGTGTGTCTAAGTGAAGGATGAATCAATATATATAATGTCTAATGGAGAAAAGATCTCCCCCACCAGGATTATTTGGGTGGTGGGAATCTAGGTGCACGAGATCCCTAATATAACAACCCTGCTCTTTATTATATAATTAGATATGAATTACTACATTTACATCACGTGAGAAAACATCGAATATCAAGAGGTATAGTGTCTTTGAGGCATAGGATCATTACCTAACTACTTCAAACATGAAATACAACATCATTATTGAAAACATCTTTTACACGACCACAACACTTCCTCATACATAACTTTTCATGGGATAACCTAAGGACATGGATAAAAAAGGTGAGCTATAAAGCCTAGTGAGGGAATAAAAATGGAATAAATTGAGGAATAAAATACATTTTTTACAATAGGAATATCAATGGAGCACAATAGAAACATGAACCTAAATCCATGATAAAGCATGAAAATCCTAACATGGAGATGTTGAAACAACACTTAACATGGAATTAGTATGAGCTACGGCTCATTAGACATGGAGCATGAGTAAATCTTCATTACACAAGAAGCCTGAGTAAACCCTCGCTGCACATGAATTTGAATGATTCAACACCTATTTCACATGACTTATCATGTTACTATACATTACACAATTCATTGGAGCGCTATAAGGGTGTATACTTCTCTAACATTTTTTTCATGCATAAGTGTTCCACATGGATCATAAAACATGGATTCATTAAACATAATCATTTATTCCATGATAAAGGATTGTAGAATTCATACTTGAAAATTTATAATCAATATGTAAATTTGCATAAATTTGACTACACTTTATAGAGAAATGTTCATGGTATTCAATACACAATGACTTTGGCTTGGAAGAACATGGTGCAATTTTGGCAGCATAACAGTGTGACATAAAAATTCATAAATAATGGATGATGTGAGAGAAAGGGGTGTCTCATAAGATGTAGATGAAGTAGAAAGTAAGGGGTTCATATAGATACGTTTCCCAACAATTATAATGGAATTTAGATTTGTGATAAAAAATAATTGCTTGAAAGTAATTGGGGAGAGAGAAATTCCTTTCAAAATTTCAACATTATAACGGGTGTACATGGGAAGCATCTAATGAGAGAGAAAGGGGTCTCTAATCATTAAAACATAAAGTGTAAAGTATGGGGGAGGTTTCAAATCATACTCTGATATTTATAATTGAAAAATAAAAGGACATAACAATATCAAGAAACATGGATAAAAATAGAAAGGTAGATATCCCTTAAATTGACGTGTGATCCCAAGGACATGGGAGAGGCTAGAAAGGATTCTTGGGAGCTTTAGGCTCCATGGTATTATTCTTGAGAGAGAAGTTATGATGTTATTTGAACTCAAAATTCCTTAAGTGAAGAGAATGTGGGATCTTGGGTGAGTTTATATTGGAAAAGAGGGAATTCTTATTATTTAGGTTTGGGACACCACACATTAAACTAATCAAAAACAAAAACCATACAATGGGTTTCTACCCTGGTTTATTCCAAAGGGGATTGGAAAAAATATTTTATAAGTGAAATGGAAGAAATTCAAAAAATTAATGATGTTGCTGAAGTGGAGGAGAGTCACAAACTCAAGGAAAACAATATAAAAAGACAAAATATTTTATAACCCTTGAAGGGTCCACTAATGATATGTAAAATAAATAAAACAAACTGAAAATCACATTATTTTAATGGTAGAACATATATTTTATGAAAATAATGTTTATAGTATTTTATTACATCACTACTATTACATTATGATGTCATAAAAGAAAATATATATATTTATACGGTATTAAATTTTTACAAAAAAAAAGACTTTCTCATAATATTACAAAAATTTCATCGTTGAATAATTTCAATGACCGGATTCCAAAAATAATATTCATTTTATCTAAATAATTTTCAAAATATTTTAATTTTTTAAAAAATAATAACCGTTATTTATCAAAAATTCATTGTTTTTGACAAAAACAGCTTTCAAACCCTAATAAAAATTACAATTGCATTGATAAAATTAAAAGAAAATTTATATTAAAAGAAAATTAATTTAATAATAATAATAATATTTTATTAAAATATTATTTAATTCAAAAATACATTAATTAATTGAAATTGTTTTCTTAGATAAATAATAACTAAAAATATTATTTGTTATTTAAAAACAATTTACAAAGTAACATTAATAAAAAAATCTATATTCTCTAAACAAGAATAATGTAACTAATTGTATTAATTGGTTATTATACCATAACCCCTTAAAAACATGCATAAGACCTTAGGGTAAGTTGTGCGATAGTGACAGACTATTGGGGTTGCTCGAAGAACATTGCTCAAGTGGTAATCTCTATCAACATCCACTTCTCTCATAGGTGGTTCTACATGAGAATAACATATTCAAGCCCATATTGGGATTTGTCAAGATAGAATCCCAATGACACCACCTCCATTCCATGCTCTGAAAAATGGGCTTCAAATGGGGAAAGTCTACTTGATGTGGCCATCCCTTCCTTTGTCTTAGTAAATTGGATTTTTTAAAGCCCAATATTTATACAAATCATGTGATCACTGTTCAACAGATATATTAGAAACAATCACAATTCATTATGTTATTTTAATATCCAAAAAATAGAACAAAATTAGTGAGTACTTTTACATAACCATAAGAATAAATTTAAATAGACCAAGAGGTATTTTCATTAATGAATTTTAGGGTCGCTACAATCTTCATCTCCTTAAGAAATTTCACCCTTGATATTTCCATTTCCAACACTAAAAAAGACGTGGGTAACTCTGCTTCATCACTTCCTCTGAATCCCAGGTAACTTTTCAAACATTTGGATTCTCCACAACACCTTAACGAGGGGCATTGTCTTATTTTGTATAACTTGTTCTCGACGATCTAATATTACATATAGTTTCACCTCATAAGAAAGATCATCCTCGATATGTACTACCTCTTAAGAGAGGACATGTGAAGGTTCTAGTATGTACTTCCATAAGAGGGAAACATGAAAGACATCGTGTACATTGGCCATGGTTTGTGGAAGTGCTAGTCAATAGGTCACATCCCCAACACGATCAAGAATCTCAAAGGGGTCGATGTACCTAGGACTTAACTTCCCCTGTTTTTTCAAACCTCATGACCTTATTCCATCAAGATATGCATACAAATACTATTACTCCAACTTTAAACTCAATGTCTCATCGACGGTTTTCTATATAACTCTTTTGTCAACTCAAGGATGCCTTGATATACAGCTGAGTGGTTTTAACCTTATCCACCATTTTGTTGACCATTTCTGGTCCTAGGATCTTTTGCTCAACAACTTCAACCCATCATATGGGTGTTCTAAACCTCTTCCCATTTGGTGATTTATAAGGTTCCATTAGTAAGCTCGAGTGGAAACAATTATGATAGGATAATTCAACCATAGTAAGATGCTGATCCCATTCTCCTTTAAAGATCATTGAAAATGATCCTAACATATCATCCATTGTCTGAATAGTTCACTCATATTGGACATAAATTTGAGAATGATAGGTCGTACTGAAGTTCTATTTATTATCTCGAGCATGTTGAAGACTCTTCCAAGACATTGAGGTGAATCTTGGATCCTGATTGGATACAATAGATAGTGGTACTCCGTGCAGCCTTCCCACTTACCTGATATATATCTTCTCCATTTGATCCAATGAGAAATCCTCCCGAATTTTAATAAAGTGTGCAGAATTTGTAGGACGATCCATAAAAACCCAAATTGCATTGTTGCCTTTGGATGTCTTTAGAAGTCTGGTGATAAAGTCTATAGTGATGTTCTCTCATTTCCATGATGGTATGGGAAATGGTGGCGTTATCCCCTTTGACTTATGCCTCTCTGCCTTCACTAGATGACACACCAAGTACGTTGATGATTACTCAATGATCTCCTTCATCATATTATCCCACCAATAATGCTCTCATAGATCTCGATACATCATTGTGTTTCCTGGGTGTATAAGGAAATTGGAACTATGTGAACCTTCCAAATGATCCTTCATTAGCTCCGAACATGATGGAACACATAGTCTTTTCCAAAATCTCTCCCTTCCTACCTAATTAACATTGAACTCTGAGGATTTCCATTTTTTATAGCTTCCAATTTCTTCTGAATTCTCACATAATCCTTTTTGAGATTCCTTTAACCTTTCTAAAAGAGACGGTTGAGAAACCATTTGTGATAAGATTGATGATATTCCTTTCTTTAGGATTCCCTTGTCCATAATCATAAAATCTATAAAGATTGGGTCCTTTAAAATTCTCATAAATGTTAAAATTGGTAGGCCCTTTCTACATAGTGCATCCACCACCTTGTTCATTTTCCAAGGGTCATAATGTATTGAGAATACATAGTCATTCATCATCTCTAACCATCTTCGTTGGAGCATGTTAAACTCTTTCTGTGTGAATATAAACTTGTGGCTTTTGTGGTCCGTACATATTTCACACTTCTCCGAAAATAGAAAATGCTAAAAAAAAATTAAAGCGAAGATTACTATAGAAAACTCAAGATCTTGTGTTGGATAATTCTTCTCCTGAAATTTCAATTGCCTTGAATCATAGGCAACAACTTTTTCATTGTGTATAAATACACATCCCAAACCCTTCTTTAAATCATCATAGAATTCCACAAAAAGTTTTCCACTTGTGAGTAAAGTGAGCATGGGCGTAGTGATAAGACTCCTTTTTAATTTCTTGGTGCATTCTTCTCATTCATAACTCCCAGAAAACATTACTCATTTCAAGTTAGCTTGGTAAGAGGGCTGGAAAATCATGAGAAATTTCTCACAAATCATCAATAATTCAAGCTAACCCCAAAAAGATACGAATATCCATTACCGATGTTGGTGTTGACCATCCTTATTTTTTATCTCTCTTGGATGGATCCATAGATATCCTATTTCATGGGATGATATGGCCCAGGAATGAGACCTGCTTCTACTATAACTCACACGTGACGTACTTTGCATTGAAAATATACTTTCGTAAGTTCTCTAGTACAGTACTTAGATGCTCCTCATGATCATCCTTGGATTTGGAGTATATTATAATATCATATATAAATACTAACACAAATATTAATATTAAATATCTAAAGACTCTATTCATAAAGTCCATGAATATTTCTGTATCATTATTGAGTACGAAATGAATTACTATGAATTCATGGGGCCCATATCTTGTACGAAAAGTAGTATTGGGAATATCTTCCTTCTTCACCCTTACATGATAATATCCTGATCATAAATCTAACTTGGCAATTATTTTTCTCCATGTATTTGATGAAGAAATTAATCAATTCGTGGAAGAGGATACTTGATCTTTATCGTGATTGTGTTAAGCTCATGATAATCAATGTAAAGGCAGATTGACCCATCCATCTTCATGAGGAAGAGGACTGGTGCAACCAACAGTGAATTACATGGGTTTATAAACCCTTTATCAAGATTTTCTTGTAGTTATTTCTTTAGCTCCTTAATCTCCACAATATCCATTCTCTATGGATACTTTGATATTGTCAATGCCCAAGGTATATGATCAATTGAGAATTAAACATCTCTTTTAGGAGTATGACCATGCTATTACTCATGAAACACTTCAGCAAATATCATCACAATAGGCATGTCTTGAAAGATGGTTGAATATTTAAACTCAATCATCGGATAATGATAAGCATGCTCATTTGGAAGTAATATCCATGCTTGAGATGATGGGGCTAAATAAGATTCATCTTCTTCTTTGAACTTGTACAGAATCTGTGGTCGATTCTCAACATAAAGTGTGATTTCCCCATCACAGCAACTTATGTTTTCTCAATATATAGTAATCAAAGCCATGCCAAGAATTGCATCAAATTACACCAGAGGGAGTATGATAAGGGTATCCGAGAAGCTCAATCCACCTATTCTGACAAGGGAGGAGTTATATTCAAGGGATGCAATGAATGACCCATTTTCCCTACTCACTGACATCTTTTACTTCCATAATTTGTGGTGGTGTTAGTATTGTTGTACAAAACTTTTGGGGTATAAAAGAATTTATAGAACCTGAATCAAAAATTACTTTCTCAATTATTAAATGAAGAACTAGAATACCTATCACCACACCATTATTGGGGTTCACTTCGTTGGTAGTGATGGAAAAAATCTTGTCTTTGCTGCCATGGAGGTTTTTGGTTGCATCCGAAAACCGTATTCTTAGGAAATTGATTTTCAAGTTGCCCTAGTTCATTAAAGTTGAAGCAATGAACAACACATTAAGAGTCAAATGAAGAATTCCTCTACTAATTCACAGATATGGGTTTTTCATTTCTTCAGTTAATAGCTAGGTGTCCTTCTCTTCTACACCTAATGAATTTCTCTGTCCACTTCCAAAAAATTCAAGGGTGCTTCATTCAACACCTTTGTAAAGTAGGGTGTTGTATCTTCATAGAACTGTTGAATTTATCAATCAGACATCCATAATTGAAATCCATATTATGCTTCTTATCCCCATGATACCACTGATATTCCCCTATGTCCATTCCGACCTTGATGGAACATCAAACAATTTCCTCATATCTATCAATGTCATAGATCGTGAGGGCTTTCTGCCGGCTAGGTTTCAGCCCACCAATGAAGTGTTCAACCTTGCGTCTGGGGGTAATGACAATGCCAGAGATGTATCATGAAATCCTTGTGAATATTTCCGCATACACTTCGATGGATTAGTCATCATTTTTCTTTAGAGGAAAGAAGTCCCTTTCCATCTTAAGCTAGAGGGTACATGACAAATATTTATCAAAAATCATCTTCTCGAAATCCTTCCTTTCCAAAACCTTGATATCCTCTTCCAACTTCAAATTTCTAATCAATGTCCACCATTGATAAGATTACCCCACTATACAATATGAATATAGGATAACCATCACTAGTTAAGAACATTGAAGGATGTAGAAGACATTTTCAATGGATTTGATCTATTGTTCGGCGATTGAGGGATCAGATTATCCAATAAAACTATGATGCATTTGTCTCATGAATATAGTGATAATGACTTGTTCATTCTTGTGGGGGGGGGGAGTTGAACGTTCTTCTTGACCCATGTTTCTATTCATAGATTGAGTTAACTAAGAGAGAATCATGACATAGTTTTTGATTCCCACTCCCATCGGATTAGGCATCTCATTAGCACAGTCATCACATTGATCTTCACATCTGTTGTTAGTCTAATTACTCATATTAGCGGCCATTTGATTGAATAAATGGAAAGTTAGGAGTAACACATAATGGGTAATTCAATGAAAATATACATTACTTCAATGTAGCTTGTATTTTCTTAACTTATGAATCTATAGTCTTTAATATATGTTATCCATGATGTACTTACTAACATATATTATAGGGGATTTTTTTAATTCCCTTTATAATGGTTCATACTAATCTTGTGAATTTACCAATGCATATCCCCTGGGAGTGTCATAACCAAGAGTGCAGCAAGGCCCATTGTCGTGTACCAGGATACCCCGAGATAAGCCTGGAACTCACTATCGGTTTTTCACTCCTAGGAACATCTATGCCAGAGCCTCCCTTACATGATTGTATCCCGACAAGGATGTATTTTCTTAATAAATCCCAAACTCCATTCCCAAAAAAACATAGGGGTGTTTTTATTATACTTAGTATTATCTCTATGGCTTCACTGGGGTCTTATAATCATAATCCCCAAAATAACTAAACTTATCCTCTGATACCAACTATAACAACCCTACTCTTTATTATGCACTTAAACATGATTTATTATGTTAACATCACATGATACAACATAGACGATCGAGATTTATACTTTATTTGAGGATTAGGATCATTGCATAATAAAATAAAAGATGAAATTCAATATCTTTGTTGAAAACGTCATTTACATGACCACTACACTCCATCGTACTTAGCATTTCTTGGGATAACCTGAGGACATGCATAATAAAACATTGTGCTTTAAAGCCTAGTAAGGTAATAAAAATGAAATAACATGGGAAAAAATATACATGTTTTAAAATTGTAATATCAATGGATAACAAGAGAAACATGAACATAATGGCATGATAAATCTTGAAAATTATAACATGGAGATGTGATAACAACACTGAACATGGAATTAGCATGATCCAAGGCTCACTACACATGGAGCATGAGTAAATCGTCATTGCACATGAAGCACAAGTAAACTCTCGTTTCACTTTAATTATCATGAGTCAACACTCATTGCACATGAAGTATCATGATACTCTACTTTATCCAATGAATTGGAGCGCTATCAAGGCGCACCCTTCATCATCATTTCGTTTGAGGCATAATTGTGCCACATGGATAAAAAAACATGGATTAATTAAACATCATCATTTAATCCATGATAAATAAATGTTTAATTAAGACATGAAACTTTATAATCAATATGTAAATTTTCATATATGTAAATACTCTTGATAGAGAAATGGGTATGGTGTTCACTACATAATCACATTGGCTTGAAAAAACGTGGTGCAATTTTAGTATCATAACAGCGTGACATAAGAATTAAAAAAAGGTTAATGTGTGAAAAATCGGTGTCTCATAAAATTTACATGAAATGGAAAGTAATAGGGGTCATATAGATAAATTTCTGAACAATTATAATGGAATTTATATTCCTAATACAAAATAATTTCATGAATGTATATGTGGAGGGAGAAATTTCTTTCAGAATTTCGGCATAGTAATATGTGTATATTGGAGACAATTAATGTGATAGAAAGGGGTCTATAATCATTCAAAAATAAAAGGGGTAGTATTATAGAGGTTTGAAATCATACCCCATCATTTATAATTGAAAAATTAAAGGTCATAATAATATTAAGAAAGTTGGATAAAAATAGATTATTAGGAATCCCTTACATGGTAATCTGATGCCAAAGTCTTCGGAGAGGCTTCTTGAGAGGATACTTGAGAGATTTAAGAGAAATGGGAGGATTATAGATATAGTAGGGAAGAAGATAGACGAACTAAAAAGTATTTGGGTGAAGAGGAAGTGGGAGCAAGGGTGGGTTTATATGGGGAAATTGAGGGAAATCTTTACTATTTTGGTTTGGGACAGCACACATTAAACTAATCAAAACCACAAACAAGCCCACGGTTTTTGACCATGTTTTATACAAAGGGGTGTGTAAAAAAATATTTTCTAAGTCCAATGGCCTATATTCTTAAAATAATAGGGTTGCTTATGTGTAGGTGAGTCAGACTATCAAGGAAAACAATTTAAAAGGACAAATTGTTTTATAATCCTTGAAGGGTCCACTAATGCTTTGTAAAATAAATCAAACAAACCCAATATCACATTTTTTAATGGTAGAACATATATTCTCCTAACATAATGTTTATAGTATTCTATTGGATCACTATTGGGTCATTAAGATGTCATAAACACAATATATATTTAAACAGAGTTTAATTTTTCTGAAAATTTGACTTTCTCTGAAAATTATGAAAAATCCACTGTTGGATAATTTCATTGTCCTGATTCCAAAAAATAATATTCAATTTATGTAAATAAATTTCTAAATATGTGAATTTTTTCTTTCAATATAAATGCTGACATTTATCGAAAATTCATGGGTTTTGACAATAACTACTTTCAAACCATAATGAAAATTACAATTGCATTCATAAAATTATAAGATAATTTATATTTAATAAAAATTAATTTAATAATAAAAATATTATTTTATTAAAATATTAGTTAATTCAAAATTTAATTAATTCATGACAATATATTACTTAGTTGATTATTAACTAAAAATAATATTTCTTCTTGAAAAACTATATACAAAGTAACAATAATTTAATGAATGTATATTTTCTATAAAAAAATAACACAAATAATATTATTACCAGGGTCATGTTACATAACCCCTTAAAGCACCCTCATAAGTCCTCAGGATAAGGTGCACGATGGTGACAGACTTTTCGGGTGGCTCGAATAACATTGATCGAGTGGTAATCTCTATCAACTTCTACTTCTCAAAAATGTGGTTCCACTCGAGCTTAATGTATTCAAGATATGGCTTGGGCTAGTTCAAGAGGGAACCCCAATGATTCCACCTCCATTCCTATCATCAACAAATGGGTTTCGTATGGGGAAAGTCTACTAGATGTTTCCATCACTTCTTTTGCTCGAGTAAATAGGATTTTTTGAAACCATAAACTTATACTAATCATGTGATCACTGTTCAATGGAAATATT
Organism: Viscum album; assembly: GCA_963277665.1. Taxonomy (NCBI): domain Eukaryota; kingdom Viridiplantae; phylum Streptophyta; class Magnoliopsida; order Santalales; family Viscaceae; genus Viscum; species Viscum album. The sequence goes on from OY728159.1 coordinate 1,935,016,926, forward strand.
AGCAATGGACATGATTCTTTATGGTTTTTTAAAATCCGAAACATAGAAACAAATAAGTGCATACATTATACATTACCATTTGAAGATATTTAAATAGAGAAAGATAAATTTTCATTAATGAATATTTCGTTCGTTACATTTAATTAGGGGTGGGGGTATTCCAGAGGGATAATCCTTCTTATTAACTAATAAAGAATTAATGATTAACCTTAGAATAGATAATTCATAACTAATTATTAAATAAATATAACATAATGATTATATATCAATTTACTGACATTATTCAAATTATTACATAAGTATTATCTAATAAATAAATATTTGTTAAATTATAATAAACTATTAATTATGTAATTATGAACTCCAAATTAACAAGTGATAACAAAATTATTAAAAAAACTTATCTAATGATCAAGGAATGATGAAATAATGATTATCTAATGATTAAATAATACCTCAATAATTATTAATAATTATGTAACCAATAATTAACTATTATATATATTAATTAATTAACTTTTTAATACCTTTTATTTGAGGAATATTTAATGAATTACTAAATAATGATTAATTAATGATTAACTATTGATTAAATATAAATAAATTATTTTTAAATACCGATTGATTGATTCTTATATAATAATTAATTATGGATTAAATAATTATTAACACAGGGTTAAAAAAGGATCCAGTAATGATTAACTTATGATCAAATAATTGTTAACTAATAATGAACTAATGATTAAATAATTATTAAATAATGATCAACTAATCATTACTTAATGATTTCCTATTATGTAACATCTTATTAATTATTAATTAAAGGATGATTAGTGAATTTTTGACAATTTATTAGTGACTGATTAAAGAATGAATAACAAATGATAAATAATTACAAAAAATGATTAACTGATCATTAACGCGAGATTAAAAAATGATTCACTAATGATTATGTAATCATTAACTTACGATTTCTCCAAGGTAACTAATAAATCACTATAAATCAAAAAATTATTTTTTAATGACTCAGAAATTAGTAATGAATGATTATATAATGATTATATAATAAATAACTAATTATTATGTAATGATTCGAAAATATGGAATAAAAAATTATAGTGAAATCATTGAGAATATAAGAAAATGATCAAAATTTTAGATAAATCAAGTATTGTGTGGTTATCTAAAAAATAAAATCCATTTTTGGATAAAAAATTTTGATATACGATTTGGATTAGTAGTACTTTGGGGTAAAAATCCCAAATGGGTGGATTGTGTATTAACATTATCGTCACTTAGTGCATAATAAAGAGGGATAACTATATTCCTGGTTTGACACTCGCATGAGATATACATTATATTATTCCGACTATATTTAACAAATATATATTGATACAGTTGTGAATATTTATTTATATTATATGAATCATTAGTGAAATCATTAAGAATATATGAATATGTAATAAAATTATGATATATAAATATTATTTTGTTAAATGAGTAATGAAATATTTTTCTAGATAGTATAAGTTCATATAGGATATAACACATTTTTACATGAGAATAATAACAAGAAAAATAATGTATTGGGTATTAACTCAATCACCACCTCTTATAAGGAAAACTCTTAACTACCCACATGTTTTGACACTCCTGAAGTATCTGTTTAGTTGATTTACATTACATTTTTAAATAATAGATATTATAAATATATCCCTGTACTTGGAAGTGACAGTAAACTTTGGAATCATGATGAGAAACAATATTAACATCGATTATCAAATTTTCATGTCTCCAATTATATGTGTATGTTATTCAAAATGAACAAGTTGATTTACATAGTACACAAATATCATGAATGGTAAGAATAAATAAAGTAGTTACCCTAAGATAACATCATTAAAGACATTATATTTAATATAATTTGAGATATTATTAGGATATCAGGTCTATTATCAATAGATATTTTTAATTCCAAGATAGGCTATGGAATATAGATTATACATTATGAAATTATAAGGACTAAAAACAAGAAACAATATTATTTTACAAATGTTTGGATAATGTTTTCTGGTATTTGAATATAGAGGTTTCTAATATACATAAGTAGCCTATTATTTTAGAAAGATATATGTATAAAATAATTATTAGTGAAGTTTCATACTAAGAATATGTGAATCTTCCAAATCATGTAGATAAAAAAACCAAAATGATCAAACATGTCTTCCTAAAAAGTCATTTGTTGATGAGTATGTTTCAAATGAGATAATAGATTTAGAAAATATTGATATTAAATAGGAAACATGATATTTTGGGTAACATATTTCTAGACATAGATTGTTATAAATGATTCTAAAAACCCATTTTTTCAACCAACACTCATCATATCTGGATTGAATGCTACAGTTGATAATAATTAACTAAAATAAAATATTATCACACAAAAAATCGAGTCACTGGATTTATAGATGAATGATGTAGTAAAATAATAAAACACTATATGTTTGGAGATATCGTCTAAGAAAATCTAACCACATTAATATAGTGAAATGATTTAATATAGAGAGAAAAAATATTTATTTATATTGGGAGTCAAACTGTAAAAAATAAAGATTTAAATGTAACAAATATATTTATTATTAAACATTTTTATTAAGGGTGATTCTTTGAAAACGTCATTGATGGTATATAATTTATATATATGTGGTTCCTCATAATTACATGTAGTGTGTCCTGAAAAAACATCATCCATCATTAAATTCTAATTTATTTTTATATATTATTTTTTAGGTAAAAAAGAAATACCAAGATTATCATGTATCCCTTCAGTAAGATATGATAAAAACAAACCCTTAGATACATGATTTCATTGAAAATGAAATGATAAAAAATATAAATAAATTTTCAAGGTTTATGATGATAAGGATGACTTTTATTGAGTTCATCAATTATATCTACAAATATGAAGACCAAAAAAAATATCCATCTCAGAAGGAATGAACATGTTTGTTAAGATAACCAACATGATACTTCTCATTTCAAATTTTGATGGTATTTATTAGAAAGCATTATATGTATTTCCAAATTCAGTTTATGATAAAAATATACATATTTATTGAATTTTTCTATATAGAAATTAGTGAAGCATTTTATTGATTTCAAAACCCCCTTAGGATTACCGTACATCAATGGCGAATTAATTTTCCATAGTGGATAAGGATAACAATGAATTATAGAGTTGGTCTGCATCATGCTTAAAAAAATTCAACCAAATTCAATAGATATATTTTATGTCTAATTTTCTTCTAGAAATCATTGAGTAAATCATTTAAAACCCTATTATGTAGAGATACCCATATTCACATAACCGATAATGAATTGGGTTCCCTGCTGGAAATGCATGGAATACTTTTCATGATAATGTTCGGATGTTGTGGGAGTTGCTCCTCTAATACCACCCTATATAAACATTATGATACTATGTGTTCATAATTTTCATTATTAATAATCTCTTTATCACATCATTGTTTTTAGTCTACATTACTATAAGGCCCCTACCTTAATCCTTACTTAATCTTGAGTTATTACAAGATTACACATTGAGGATCTTTTCAGGTTTATAGTTTTTGAGAATTAGATCATGAAACATGCATTACATTCCACATTTAAACAAAGTGGTTACATAAAAGACAGTATTCATTCTTCCCATCAACGGAAACATATTTAAAATAAAACATGGATTCTATCTTGACACATCCTTGACACTATCATCACATCATGTACCTTTCCCTTGACCTGTGAAAAACATTTCAAAAACTTGTGATGAGCATTAAAAGCTCAGTAAGGGATATAAAAACATGGAAAGGAAACACGAGTTCATATATACATAAGAATGAAATCATACATTACCCATAAAACATAGGCACTTTAAAATACCTCATCAAATCATGAATAAATCATAGAAATCATAAGACATAAAAGGTAACTTGAGGCATTCATTACATTCTTACGTAGGGAGTAACCCTCTTGGATACATTTGGAATACCCATCACAGTATATTCCCTAAATCTCATCAGAGAAACCATAATGTTACACTCCTTCACGTTACCCAATTCATTGGAGAGCTATATCGGGCTCACCCGCCCTTTGTTTATCACGGAACCACCCGTCTTCATAACAATGCCCAAGAACCATAACATAATCGTACCACATAATACATGCATAAAGGAAACATAAAATTTCCACATTTCAATCACAAGATATCAATAAAACACATTGATATAAAAAAAATTATGAAAAACATTTTCAATACCATAATAAAAGAAAAGTAAAACATGGTATTGATTTTTCTTTTAAAAAGAACGTATGGCTTGTAGAGGAAGCCGAAACTCAAATGATGGTCATGACGGCAGAGAAGACATTGTCACCGCATACGTATGACAAAAACATTCCCTTTTGTCGTTTAGTAAAACGCTTCGTATAAAAAAGATTCCTTTTTGGATAAACGTAAAAGTCCAAGGGTTTTATACACCGTATAAAAGAATGTTGTGTATAAAATAAAAGATGCCTCAATGAAAGGAGATTGAGACGAAGTCCCATACAAATATGATATCCTTGGATTAAGGATAAATAAATTACATAATTATGTGTGACAAATGAATACACCAAATATAAGTGGATATTATGTGTAAAATAATCAAAGGTCATTCACACATTTTCAAAGGATGACATATTCAATAACTACATGTTGAACCCAATGAAATCGAAATTGGGTTAAGAAGTTCTCTTGACTGCCTAACGACGTCACATCAAAATGAGTTGATGAGAGATAATAAAAAAGGTATCTCATCACTTGGACATAAAATTTACATCAATAAGGATATATTAGAACATATCCCAACATAACAATATGTAAATTAAAATACCCAACAAAAGAAGTCTTTTAAATAGAGGAGGGTGAAGGGTTCTCTTACCGACATGGGTATCTTCCGAAACATACACCCCGTGAAAGAAGGACAATACAACATTGATTTAAATACTCATAAATGAAATTATATTACACAATGAGTAAAATAATGGGCAGTACATACACCACTCTATGGAAATTGTGGCAAATGTAGCATAAATCTCACGGGAATAAAAGTGAGATGAAAAATCCCTTAAGAAAACTCGGCAGCCTAACGGTGCCACTTAAAACATCCAAAAATGGATTTATGAGAGAGAATAGGGTCTCTCCTCATATGAACATAAAAATTATAGTAGGATTAATATAAAATATCATCCCAATAACAAGAAAGATGAGCTTTAAAATGAATGACATAAAGAGTGTACTTAAAAAGAAATAGTGGAGTAGGATCCCTTACATCGGGTCCGACTTGACTCGATCGTTCTTTAATCTCCTGAATAATAAACTTGAGTCAATTTTTACTTCCTTAAGAACCTTTTTCAGGTTCATTATTTCTTTTATATCACTTATTACCATGTCATAGACATTATGTAATCATTTATGTTAATAAAGTTGGTTTTCTCGATACTTGGTTCTTAAGTCGAAAGTGGACTTCTTACAATTACATGTTGTTCGTGTGGTCAAAGGTTCATTATATCCAGAATTGTATTCATGATGTATATATCATATATATCTTATATATCATATATATCCAGTATATTCATGCATTTATAATATTACATAACATTTAGAGTTAAGAAATGAAATGCACCGTTCATGGAGACGGTAAGCCGTACGTACGCATGAATGCTACATCCATTTTTATTTCATATTTAATGGAATTAAATCATAATGGAACATAATAGTATTTTAATTCCAGTATGGTATCATATATAATATAATTATATATATCCTTTATACATACCACATATGGTATTAACGAATCAAATCACTTTGAGGGGGCGGTAGTCCACATTTCCTTAAATGAAGATATCGCTTTTCCCATAATGGAAACCATAAAGGTACGTCATAAATGAAAAATACAGAAGCTTAAGTAAAACATAAACATATTAGATATCATATATAAATATAGTGTCATATTAATGGCCACCTTTGAAGGTGTTAGAACAATGTTGAACAATCATCGTTTTGGGAGGCAGATTTTCTCCATCCACGGAAACAGTATGTTCATTGACCATTAGATGTAGGTGTGTGTAAGTGTAGCTCTAATACATCTTATAAAAACATCCTAGTATATTGAAGATACAGTATTTTTTACAAAGTTATTGAATAAAAAGAGTTTAGGGGGTTGGAGAAGCAATATAAAATAAAAGAACACAAGTGAAGACATTACCTTTAAATCGGGTAACTTCCTTTGATTTGAGCTCAAAGGCTTACTTGGAAAGGATTATTCCCAAAGTGAGGCTTCAAGGAGTTATAGAGGGATGTGGAGAGATTAAATGGGCAGAGGTTGGCTGAACCAAAGGCTTGAGAGGTGTGGGTAAGGAGTTAGAGGTGGGGGCCTTTTACAAGAGGAGGGGAAGGGTACTCTTGAAAAGTAAGAAAATGTTACTTTATTTGAAAATGAGTTTCGGATTTAAAAGGACCCAAATTGATATAATTCGTGGATAAGGTGATAAGGGTTCGAAATCCACCCATCCAATAGGTTTTGGACATGTGTAGGTCTTAGATATTACATTATCATTCCATTTTATTTAAATCGTTAAATAATGTGGTCATCGTTGCATCATCATGATGTCATAAATAATTTAATTTATTTAATGTCAAAAAATTATTAAAAAAAAATACTGTGATGTAGAAACTCTCTTTATGTTTCCAATTACTATTTATAGTAAAAAATATCACTTGTATAACCCCATATAAAAATGGTTTTAGTAAAACATTTCATGTTTGTGTCATTTTTACTTTATCATTAAATAAAAAGGTATTTGTCATTTTCTAACCAAAGTGGATCCATGGGGTCCCCAAGTTGACCCATGGATTATAATGGTCAGACATGACACATCCCATTAGGGTAGGACATTTTTCTAGGTCATTTCATTTTATTAAAACATTATTCTTTCCTTAAACTACACTAATTACCGCTAATCGCGATTAAAAACATAATAAGTTATTATTCACCGAAATATTATTTTAATCCCATTGAACCACATATTAACTATTAATTACAACCATTTATGTCAGATTTTTTAAATTCAAAACACAAAGGTGGAAAAATTTCATTTAAACGGAAAATCAGTTTTTATAAGTACCACTTAGTGGTTTCACTATTCATCAAAAATTGAAGTTTTTCAGAGAATTACCAAAAATTCACCATAAGCTATATTTGATATTCCGAATTCAAAAATGATTTCCATTTTAAAAAATTCAAAACTTATGAGTTGCATTAATTAATTTAATAATTAATTCCCACTATCAAAACAAATAGCGTGTTTTTATGAAACAAAAAGTATCAAAAGATTGGCACTAGTTTATGTTCGATATCAAAGTGAAATTAATTCCAATGACCACTATTGGATTAATTGGTAAAAATATATTCTAGTTTCACTTTAAAACCAATTCAAAAGATAATATAATCATATAAATAAATTAGATTAAAAAGAGGTTTTGAATTAAAATACAACATTTTTCACTATTCATTAAAAATTGAACTTTTCCGGAAAAATACCAAAAATTTACATAAAGTAAATTTTGATGTCCCGATTCTAAAGAAGAATATTATTTTGTCAAATATAATACATAAAATTGTCAAAAAGTGGATTTAAAAGAGGTTCGCCATCAAAAGGCGGTTAATCACCCTTTTAAAGTATATTAGAATGTTTACGTTTAAAATTGGATTCATTCGCATTTTTAATCCTCTAACATTTATTGTAAAAAGTAAAAATATTTTAAAAACATATATAATCATTTTTTAGTTAGTTCTATTCATTTCCGCCATTACAATGGCTAGGCGTTAACTACCATTTAAAATAAAATTATGTTACCATTAGAGTGCAATGTAAGAGTCCTAAGAAACTCTTTGTTGCGTATTGGGTACGCCATCGAGCATAGCATGCCCTTTAAAGTAATATTAATATTTGATTCACAAATATGGATAAATATAAATATGTCATATTCTTTATTTACCTGGGATGTTACATCCTTTCCCCCTTTTGGGAATTGCGTCCTCGCAATTTTAAAATTGGGCTTGGAATCATCCTTGAAAGTCCCACATAGGAACAAGAGTCGGTAAAACAGTCACTTTAAAATAGAGAAAGATAAGTACAAAGGTCACCCGAGTTATCCCATACTAGGATTCCAAGTACGAAAATATGGACAAGGAGGAAAAAAAGGGTCGTGTTCTGATGGAGAGTGATAGAAAACATGTTTAGGAGAAAGTTAACCACAAAAAAATCACAAACATGTGATGGGGGAAACGGTATTTGATTCCCCAATAGGAAAAGTTAATAGCCAAACTTTTTGTTTTAAGTTAATTTTTATTGAGGAATTTATTTATAAGAAAACATAATCACTTATCATGTTGACTTTCAACTTTTTCTCCAAAAGACGAGTATTTAGGAAGACTTGTTCACATTAAGAGTACTATAATCAACTTCTAGAGAATCACCTAATACACAAAAGAGAAATATATACTTCCCATGTCATTAGACCAAAACCAAAACAAAAAAGGCTTGTATAAGATCAGATAATCCAGAAAAGGATAACCCCTTATAAAAATAAAATCTATTCTTAATATCCAAAATTTTTCCAACAAAACCCAAAGTTCAATTAGGACCATTCGATAATCAATTTGTCCATAAAATTCGTCAAAGTAAACCAAACTAAGATTGAAACCAAAATATTTGAGGGATTTAGTCACATATTCTTCCAAGTTAAATCGTAACATTTATCTCCAAACAACATCAGTTGCTCTTAATGTCTCGTATTGAAAATTAATTAACCTAATCACATATCCTCCATGATTGGTTAATAAATATCCATAGAAAACCCAAAATCAACTTACTCTTAATTCATAAAATCATCTAACTAAAAATAATCAGTCAAACTAACCAGGGACTTCACGTAGTCCAGTGGTAGGCGATAAATACCAGTTGCACATTGGTTGTGGGTTCGATTCCCACAGCTTTGTCCGACGCGACGGGTTGTCACATGGTCTGCTTGTTGTCCTTTTTCCAAAACTATATAATTCTCAAAACATTCCTCAAAACGAGATAAAATCTTCAAAATTAACCATAACATAATTTAACCTCAAGTTTATATCATGACTTTCATTCTCCATCATAACATATAATAACCCATAATTACCTCAAAAGTAAGGATCATATAAACTCTAATGGTTACCTTTATAATTATTACCTGAACCTCCACATTGATTGGTCATCTCGTACATGATGCATTACAGAACATAGCAAGGTTCAAGTGGATGATCATGACTCCTTGATAGTTGGTTTAGAACAACCATGAGTTTCCTCATTGAATCCCCCATTTTATCTAGTATCTTAAACAGAGAACCACCACAGTTTCTTTCAAACCTGTGGTCTCATTGGTGCCTGCTAGATCAATCCATTCACTAAAAACAGAAAGTTCAGTGTGAGTATATCAACATAACCATCATGTACTAATGAGTGAGATAAACACTATGATATACATACCCATTCACTTTATATAAAAACTATGACACTTTCTAAAATCCTAGCTAATATGGTAATGTCACTTATGCTTAAAGAATACCCTAACCTCTAAAGTTATCTAAACTGTCCTCTGATACCAAATATAAGGCCCCAGCCTTAAAACATACTTAATCTTGAGTTATTACAAGATTACACATTGAGGATCTTTTCAGGTTTAGAGTTTTAGAGAAATAGATCATGAAACATGCATTACATTCCACATTTAAACAAAGTGGTTACATAAAAGACAGTATTCATTCTTCCCATCAACGGAAACATATTTAAAATAAAACATCGATTTTTTCTTAATGCATCCTTGACAATATCATCACATCATTAACCTTTCCCTTGACCTGTGAAAAACATTTCAAAAACATGGGATGAGCATAAAAAGCTCAGTAAGGGATATAAAAACATGGAAAGGAAACATGAGTTCATATATACATAAGAATGAAATCATACTTTACCCATAAAACATAGGAACTATAACATACCTCATCAAATCATGACTAAATCATAGAATTCATAAGACATAAAAGGTAACTTGAGGCATTCATAACATTCTTACGTAGGAAGTAACCCTCTTGGTTACATTTGGAATACCCATCACAGTATATTCCCTAAATCTCTTCAGAGAAACCTTAACGTTTCACTCCATCGCGTTACCCAATGCATTGGAGAGCTATATCGTGCTCACCCTCCCTTAGTTTATCACGTAACCACCCGTCTTCATAACAATGCCCAAGAACCATAACGTAATCGTACCACATAATACATACATAAAGGAAACATAACATTTCTACATTTCAATCACAAGATATCAATAAAACACATTGATATAAAAAAAATTATGAAAAACATTTTCAATACCAAAATAACAGAAAAGTAAAACATGGTATTTATTTTTCTTTTAAAAAGAATGTATGTCTTATAGAGGAACCCGAAACTCAAATGATGTTCATGGAGGGAGAGAAGTCGCTGTCGCCGCATACGTACAACAAAAACATTCCCTTTTGTCATTTAGTAAAACGCTTCGTATAAAAAAGATTCCTTTTTGGATAAATGTAAAATTAAAATGGGTTTATACACCGTATAAAAGAATGTTGTGTATAAAATAAAATATGCCTCAATGAAAGGAAATTGAGACGAATTCTCATACAAATACGATATCCTTTGATTAAGGATAAATGAATTACATAATTATGCGTGAAAAACCAAAAAACCAAATATAAGTGGATATTAAGTTTAAAATAATCAAAGGTCATTCACACATATTCAAAGGATGACATATTCAATAACTATATGTTGAATCCAAAGAAACCGAAATTGGGTTAAGAAGTTCCCTTGACAGCCTAACGACGTCACATCAAAATGAGTTGCTGAGAAATAAAAAAGGTATCTCATCACTTGGACATAAAATTTACATCAATAAGGATATATTAGAACATATCCAAACATAACAATATTTAAATTAAAAGACCCAACAAATGAATTCTTTTAAAAAGAGGAGAGTGAAGGGTTCCCTTACCGACATGGGTATCTTCTGAAACATACACCCTGTGAAAGAAGGACAATACAACATTGATGTAAATACTCATAGATGAAATTATATTACAAAATTAGTAAAACAATTGGATGTACATACACCACTCAATGTAAATTGTGGAAAATGTAGCATACATCTCACGTGAATAAAAGTGAGATGAAAAAATCCCTTAAGAAAACTCGGCAGCCTAACGGCGCCACTTAAAACATCTAAAAATGGATTGATGAGAGAGAATAGGGTATCTCATCATATGAATATAAAATTTACAGTAGGATTAATATAAAATAACATCCCAATAACAAGAAATATGAGCTTTAAAAGGAATGACATAAAAGAGTGTACTTAAAAAGAATTAGAGGAGTATGATCCCTTACCTCGGGTCCGACTTGACTCGATCATTCTTTAATCTCCTGAATAATAAACTTGAGTTAATTTATACTTCCTTAAGAACCTTTTTCAAGTTAATTATTCCTTTTATATCAATTATTACAATGTCATAGACATTATGTAATCATTTACGTTAATAATGTTTGTTTTGTCGATACTTGGTTCTTAAGTCGAAAGTGGACTTCTTACAATTACATGTTGTTCGTGTGGTCAAAGGTTCATTATATACAAAATTGTATTCATGATTTATATATCATATATATCTAGTATATTCATGCATTTATAATATTACATAACATTTAGAGTTAACAAATGAAATGCACCGTTCATGGAGACGGTAAGCCGTATGTGCGCATGAACGCTACTTCCATTTCTATTTCATATTTAATGAAATTAAAACATAATGGTACATAATAGTATTTTAATTCCATTATGGTATCATATATTATATTATTATATATATCTTTTATAAGTACCACATATGGTTTTAACGAATCAAATCACTTTGAGGGGGCGGTAGTCCGCACTTCCTTAAATGAAGATATCGCGTTTACCCATAATGGAAACCATAAAGGTATGCCATAAATAAAAAATACAGAAGATTAAGTAAAACATAAAAATATTAGATATAATATATAAATATAGTGTCGTATTAATGGCCAGCTCTGAAGGTGTTAGAAGAATGTTGAACAATCATCGTTTCGGGAGGCAGAAATTCCCCATCCATGGAAACAATATGTTTTTTAACCATTAGATGTAAGTGTGTGTTAGTGTATCTCGAATCCTCATTATAGCAACATCCTAATATATTGAATATACTGTATTTGTTACCAAATAAATGAATAAAAATAGTTTAGGGGGTTGGAGAAGAGAAATAAAACAAAATAACACAAGTGAAGACATTACCTTTAAATCGGGTAGCGTGTTTTGATTTGAGCTCAAAGGCTTTCTTGGAAAGGATTATGCCCAAATTGAGGCTTCAAGGAGTTAGAGATGGATGTGGAGAGATTAAATGGGCAGAGGATGGCCGACCCAAAGGCTTGAGAGGTGTGGGTATGGAGGTAGAGGTGGGGGCCTTTTATAAGAGGAGAGGAGGGGCACTCTTGGAAAGTAAGCAAATGTTACCTTATTTGAAAATTAGTTTCGGATTTAAAAGGACCCACATTGAAATAATTCGTGGATAAGGTGATAAGGGTTATAAATCCACCCATACAATAGGTTTTGGGCATGTGTAGGTATTAGATATTACATTATCATTCCATTTTATTTAAATCGTTAAATAATGAGGTCATCGTTGCATCATCATGATGTCATAAATAATTTAATTTATTTAATGTCTAAAAATAATAAAAAAAACTATGATGTAGGAAATATTTTTAGATTTCCAATTACTATTTATAGTCAAAAATATGACTTGTATAACCCCATGTAAAAATTGTTTTAGTAAAACATCTCATGATTGTGTCATTTTTACTTTATCATTTAATAAAAAGGTATTTATGTCATTTTCCAACCAAAGTGGCTCCATGGGGTCCCCAAGTTGTCCCATTGATTTTCTTGGTCGGCCATGACACATCCAATGAGGATAGGACATGTTTCTAGGTCATTTCATTTTATTAAAACATTATTCTTACCTTAAAGTACACTAATAACCTCTAATTGCAATTAAAAACTTAATAAGTTACTATTCACCAAAAAATTATTTTAATCCCATTGAACCACATTTTACATCTTAATGAAAACCATTTATGTCGTATTTTGGAAATCAAAAACACAAAGGTGGAAAATTTTCATTTAAACGGAAAATCAGTTTTTATAAGTACCACTTAGTGGTTTCACTATTCATCAAAAAATCGAAGTTTTTCTGAAAATTACCAAAAATTCACCCTAAGCTATATTTGATATTCCGAATTCAAAAATGATGCCCATTTTAAAAAATTAAAAACTCATAAGTTGCATTAATTAATTTAATAATTAATTCCCGCTGTCAAAACAAATAGCGTGTTTTTATGGAACAAAAAGTATCAAAAGATTGACACTAGTTTAAGTCCAATTTCAAAGTGAAATTAATTCCAATGACCACTATTGGATTAAATGGTAAAAATATATTCTAGTTTCACTTTAAAACCAATTCAAAAGATAATCTAATCATATAAATAAATTCGATTAATAAGAGGTTTTGAATTAAAATACAACATTTTCACTATTCATTAAAAATTGAACTTTTTCAGAAAAATACCAAAAAATTACACAAAGTAAATTTTGATTTCCCGATTCTAAAGAAGAATATTATTTTGTCAAATATAACACATAAAATTTTCAAAAAGTGGATTTAAAAGAGGTTCGCCATCAAAAGGCATTTAATCAACCTTTTAAAGAATATTGGAATGTTTACGTTTAAAATTTGATTCATTCACATTTTTAATCCTCTAACATTTATTGTAAAAAGTAAAAATATTTGACAAAAATATATAATCATTTTGTAGTTATTTCTATTCATTCCTGCCATTACAACGGCTAAGCGTTAACTACCATTTAAAATAATATTATTTTACTATTAGAGTGCAACGTAAGATTCCTAAGAAACTCTTTGTTGCGTATGGGGTACGCCATCGAGCATAGCATCCCCTTTAAAGTAATATTAATATTTGATTCACAAATATGGATAAATATAAAGATGTCATATTCTTTATTTACCTGGGGTGTTACAATTACGTTGAATATGGTTGTTTTTTATGATTAGATTTACTGTAGAAATGTCATAACAATTCTTTTCTATAATGAAAAACCAGACGTTCCATGAAATAATTTTTATATATTTTCTATAGATAGATGATATAAATATAGGGTTAAAATGATATAGTCTATTAGGGGTGTAGACTAATATATATTTGAGTATAATTACCATTATTTATTCCCACAGTTATATCTAGTGTAAGGTATTATGAGAATAAGTCCCACCAGTAAAAAATTCATATTTTTATGTGTCATTAGATGTTCTTGTATTTGGATATATGAATTGATCATTAGACATTATGATTAATTTTAATGATTATTGTAAATATTTTTCATTTATTTATTTATGGAAACTATGATGACATATGTTTGTGGTGAGGTTGGATTTGTTGTGTTTGTCATGAGTAATATTTCATTAATGGATTAGGAGGTAAAGGATTCGCCTATATTATTGTTTAAAATATGTTGATATCCCATGAACAATGGGGGAAATTATATCTCCAAAATAAATCCATGGAAATGGTATTCAATAGGAATGTTATATTTCTAGAAATTAAAAAAAGTGACATCAGGAATATTTGGTGATGACGCCATTGTGGAACCTTCAGGATTATAGATATCATGATAAAGGTATTATATTACACTATTTCCTTTCATTTGATGTATTATGAAGTTTATGCATCATATTATTTCTCTATGGTTTATTTATTGTGTTTTTATACTCTAACATTGGACATTAGGCTTAATCTCATAATGACAATGAGAAATATCCCTAGTGGGTTACACACTAAGTGAATACATTGATGTAATATATTAATAACAAATGTGAAATTTGAATAGAAAATGGACCTATTGTCTATGAATACATTGATGTGTTTATTAAATAAATTCATGGGCATTAACCTAATAATGGTTCTAACATTATATTTTACCCATCCATAGTTAGAATTATATATATATAACTTTTTATTGGATGTATAATGTGTTACTAATATAACTGAAGAAAAAACTATAGGATTTGTGTGATAATATATTTATATGAACTTGTGTTTAATCATGGGGATCCCCTATTATTTTTTATAAATAATAATTTTTGTATCATTTTATTCATTGATTACTTAAACTTCACTGTCTTCAACATATATAAAAAGGAAATTATTGCCCATATTGATGATATGTTCAATCATGTATTAGGGGATCAATATTTTTCAAAGATTGAAATTTCTTCTTACTGTAATAAAATATGAATTAAAAATGATTATATTCCAAATATAACATTTCTAATGAGTTATATACATTATTAATTTATAATAAGGATAATAGGATTGAATATGGTTTAATTTTAATTTATGTATCTTAAGAATTGAATTTTTATGTATTATATTGATAATTTCTATATGGTATTTATTGACTATATATTGGTATACTATAAAATATATTATGAGAATAAGATTTATTTTTTAATCATTAATAATAATCCTATATAAAAAGAGTCATATGTAATATATAAAAAATGTCCATTAATTCTTTGGGAAGTTTATTTTCCTTTATATATTGTTTCTATGGATGAAGTAAGAGTTGATAATCTATAAAAAAGTCATTTATTGAATAAACAGTGCCAAAAAGTATAATAGAGGTGCATATCATCCATGGATTGGAATGTTACTATCAATGGTTCATAGAATGTATATCTAGATTAGCTAACCAAATAACAAAATTTAAATATAATGTATATTTGTTTATAAATAATGAATAATGTTAATTTTTTTTTGAATAATTACGAATGAGACCTGTCAATGTATCAAAAATAAAATTAACATCAAGAAGGGTTATTTATATATTGTGATGCATAAAATAATGGACTTGGATTCCCCCTTATAAAAAAATATAGTCATTTATTATACATAATGTTATTTATGGATCCCTGAAAATTATTATCCAAAAAAGTATCTTGGGTTTGATACTGTAGTATTTTCGAGGATGATACAAATGAATTAACTATATGGTGTCAAATGTTAAATATATATGGATCAAAAATTAATCAAATACATGTCTACACAAAAATATCTCAACATGAGTCAAATTAAATTGAAAATATTTGTTAAGGTTAATTATTTCTCAATAAAATACAACCTTATATAAGAAAAAAGCTGGTTTGTGCATTTTTTAGGAAGGATAATGGGATTCCAATTGAAATATGTTTTTAAAAATGTCATATTTTTATATATTTAGTAAACATTATATCTGAATAATTCTAGGGGAAAAATAAATAATATTGATTTTTTTCCAAAAATCAATTTGACAAAGAATCAATATTTACCACCTTATTGATACGAATATCGATAAGAAAACTATAAATTAGGATTATGGGAAATTGGGGGGAATTTAATATTGAATATGTTATATTGAAATTTGTAACGAATTCTATCTATTCCTAAGATAAAAATATAATTATTAGATACATCATATAGTTTAAATTTATCTCTTCACAATAATGGTGAAAAAATGAATTCATATTTATGGAAACATTTATTTTGGGGATAATATTAAATTCGAAATTAATTATTATGTATCAGATTCTTAGTTATTTGATAGGTAATGGTTGGGAGACAATATCCTAATTTATTAATTCAACCACAACATACTCATACATGTAAATGAGAATATATCAAAATGTACATTTTCCATGGATTGGAGAAGACTCCAAGAATTAATGGTTCCATATGGCTTATTGTTGATTATCTTACAATTTAAAAACATTTCCACTTCATAAGGGAATATCAAATCCCTGAGTGACTCATGTATCTACATACTAATTATTTTGTGAGACATCATGGTGAACCACTTTTAATTTCATCTAATGATAACACATGGTTTACCAAAAAATAATAGAACGGTCTTCAAAATGATATCAAAAATATTATATATTTGATAACTTCTTATCACACTCAGAAATATGGAAAATCATAATGAACTATTCAGAAATTAAAAGAAATGTTGAGGCCATTCTCATATGAAATATAATGTATATGGGATCATTATACATTTTGGGGAATATATATATATATAACTAGCTTCCATTAAATTATTAAAATAGAACAATATTATGCATTTTATAGGGAAAATAATTTAAAAACATCATTTGTGGATGTTGGTGAAAGTAAACATTTTTGGATATAACATGTTTATCAGACAACGAAAAAAGTAAGAACTATTCAGAGTCATATCAAGGATTCTCAATGTTTGAAGAATGGATCTGTGTATAACTGAAGGAAGTATTATGAATTTCATTTTGGAGACTTTGTTTTAATTTTGTATCTATATGGAATTGGTTATGGGTTTTGGCAATAAAGATAAACAATACCATATACACTGGGAATTTTTTAATTCTAGAATGAATTGGAGCTATGACATACTATTTTGAAATTCCAACTCGCTACTCCATTTTGAATGATTTTTTCAATATCTCATTAATAAAAGAAAACCATCTAGACCATAAACTTGTGATCATTAGCAACAATATAAATCTTTTAATACATCATCTTAATGTGAAGCACCTATCTAGTTTCTTAACATTATAGATAATGTGTTTCAAAACATGACCAGTACATTATTAATGGTATATTAGAGAAAAAATAAAATATATTTGAAAAATTTTGGACTTAAAAAAATTATGGTTAATAACTACCCATATATATTAATGAGGTTATATTATATAAATTTTTAGGATTAAACATTCTAAGTGAGTGAAAAATGTTACTGTAGAGATTCTGATATTGTAAGTATGATTTTCGTTCTAATGTTACTGTATCATAAAACACAAATTATTATTTAAGAAATTATTTAAGATAAATCATGTTTCTTTCTATATATAATATTATAAAATTAATTTTTTATTTGAATTAAAATTTTCAGACTAATATTATGATATTATAATGATATTTCTTTCTACAAATAGTATCTTTTAGGTTAATGGTAAAAATTCCAATTTTACCAAACAATCACCTATTATGACATTATAGTGACTCAAGAATAAAATGTATTTTTTAAAATTAATCTATAAAAAATACACATTCAATAAGTAATATAATTTATAGGAAAATATATTATTGAAAATATAATTATATTCTCTAATGTTTATAAATAAAATTATTATTTTCGTTCAAATAAAAATGGTTTTAGATCATTAATTATATTTACCTATTTTTAACATAAATTTTATGTTATATTATATTGAAAAATAATCTATGTCTCCTATTATTTAACATAATATAATCCATCCATTTTAATCATAATATTACAAAATTATTCAATAAATAAGTAATTATTCTTAAAAAAATTATAAAAAAACATTTTTTTCCTATTTGGGAACTGATATTAATTATAAATTTTTACACAAATAGAATTTGAATCATGTTAAATGGATTTAATTTTTATGAATAACCATAATTATTTAATTAATATGTTCAAATTAATTTTCTCCACAATGAATATTATCCAATGTAAATATTTATTACCTTAGTTAAGAATTAAATATCTTAATGGGGTTATAGATAATGATATTAGTCACTATGATAACACAAAAACATGAATGAAACCTACTAGTTGTTGTATTTCTATAATACCATATTAAAATTATATCTTGATTAGTTTTGGATATTTTTTATTTATTAATAATTTTATATATTTTAATTATTGGAAAAAAAATCCAATCGATTCATCTCTGTTAGTAATAAAAGGAAATGAATAATTCTTTATTCATTGCATATAATTAGACTCCTACATCAAATAATACCCACCAGAGTTCCTTCCTCTAATACATAAAAATTATCTAGAAATATCAATTTGATCTTAATTCCATCCTTATAATTAATAAGGTGAAAGATAATAAAGGTCATCCAAAGAATATATATAAATATTAATTAAGCGTTTTAATTTTTAATTATTATTATACCTCTTCAATTAAGTATTAATTAGACAATAAAATAAAAATTTTATGTCCCATATACTGATATTTTATTATATAATTGGAAAAACAATTATTTATTTCCTTCTACATCAAATGGGATATGAAATCATTATCGATGTGTACATGCAGACAATAGCCTCATGGAGCGATGTATTCTATTTCTAATCACCTCCACTCATTAATTATTAATAGAATAAATATTATGTTTATATATTATATTTATGACATAATTATAATTCTGGAAATATAATATATCATTTCTCATCATACACTTCTACAATTTAAAAAAATTATAATGTCTATCACGTGTATGGGGGGACAACCACCTCCACGAAGAGATGTGATCATTTTTTTCATTATCACCATTCATTTAATATTGAAAATATTTATATTGTTAATGAATATGATATTTATATGATTACTAGGATTATATAAATTATGTAATCATGATTAATTTCAAAGACGGTAAAAACAAAATAGAAACATACCCGAAAAAACAAAACAATTAACAGTTGGAAATAAAAACATTGATAATGAATAATTAATAGATGAATTTTTAAATTTTATAATTGGGCCATTAATGATATAATATGTTTTTATGTTGTTCTAAATAGAATTATAAAATATTAAAATTTATTATAAACGATGTCAAATGAACTTATGAGGAATGCTAAACTTTAGGTATGTGATTTCACTTACAATATCATTTTATTTTAGGATTGTTTATCTTCATATTTACAATGAGAAAAGTATATTATTATAATCTATTAAACACCATATATTTTATTCACTATAATTTATATTTTTTTAAAAATAATTTTACATTTTTTCCATTATTTGATCAAGAATCATAAAATAGGTCATATGTACTAGACTTTATTTGAAAAATAATTTTTGGATGTTTTCTGTAATGTTTTTACCGTATCCATATTTTCTTTAATTTTTTCAATGAATATGTTTATTGTTCTCTATATATTTGTTAATTTTATATTCAAAAAAGTTTTTCTTTATCTATATTTTAATTAAGAATAATAAATCTATTATCTGAATGATTTTAGTTTTTCATAATCTGTGATGAAAATCATTTTTTAATCACTTATGGAAGGAATAAATTTTCCCACCATACTTATTACGCTTTGATTTATATCATCCATTATAATTTTTCATGATTTTTTTCAGGATTTTTTTTCAAATTCTACTAAATTTCATATTTTAAAAAATTAATTTTAAAAATAAAAATTTTATCATCAATAAAAAATTTCCTAGGGATAATTAAAATGTATATTCATCAATGACAACTCCCATTGAAATTACATGTAATACGATCTAATGAAACCACCTTAATACTTTCTCTTGATGGTTATTAATTCTGATATTGGAATAATGATGCTCTGTATTATACATTTAATATAGATATTTTTTACTTATAAAGAGTTTTTAGAATAAATCGTATTGATACTTAAATATATAAAGAGTGTATAGGAGGTACATGTGGAGGATGGGGACTGATTTCAGATAAAGAATTGATGTATGGGCTGGTATCATAACATAAAACAACATGAATATCATATTATAGGGTTGACTATTTTTCACCTACCCATTTATTATGAACGATTTCATTATTGGCTAACATTGACATTATGATTCATTGTAAATTGGTGGACTATCCTTTTATCATGAATATCTATAATTGTGCATTTAAATTATTATTAGTTCAGTTTATATTATCCATGTTGTTGTGATATTTATGTATGTCATGGATTTTCATTGATCTGATGTTTTATCTTGATATATGTCTTAATTATTGATTCTCTATTTAATCCATATAATTTTTATTTCATGTAAACCATATTGAGCTTATCATATTTCCCTCTATTTTTATTTCATTCCTAATATTTGATGAATAATATAAATATCATAGTTGTAATAATTTTTCATAAGATTTTTTTTAAATTTATATTGAAATATTGGAATCATGTATATATCTTGTTTTTAAAAACTATTTACCGGATTGATCTGGTGTGTTCATATCCCATAAATGAAATAAAAAAGTAATAAAGAAGGCATGGAAATATGATAACGAAAATTGGGGTGTTCCATTTATAATTTCCAGTATCCATATATTTTATATATGGATGTATGGGTGGAGGATTAGACATAAATGTTTAATCTTCTATTATAATTATTCTCTTGTTTATATCTCTTGATAATAATTTTCTTAATGGATATATTTTCAACACAAGATACATTTATGGATCCCTATATATAATTTCAAAAGTTCATTTTCCCATATTCTAGTATTAAATACACCAGTTCTAATATCCATTATGATAAATATTTTTAAAACTTTTCTGAAACTCCAATTATATATTGACATATATTAACCCATTATTATAATAATGTGTCTTTTTTCCATTTCCATTAAAATAGTACATCCAAAAAA
The DNA here is from genome assembly GCA_963277665.1 of Viscum album. Classification (NCBI taxonomy): domain Eukaryota; kingdom Viridiplantae; phylum Streptophyta; class Magnoliopsida; order Santalales; family Viscaceae; genus Viscum; species Viscum album. The sequence goes on from OY728159.1 coordinate 1,935,038,643, forward strand.
ACAATACAAATAAAGTATCTTATCATTAATTATTTGTTGGTGCGTCATTTTATTCTAATAAAGAATCAATCAAAATTACATTCAGTATAAATTATATAACTATAAGTGCATTATTCATGTCATAATATATTATAATTATTTGAAACAAGTAGACATATATTTCATTTTCGTATGATCATGTGATTTCACTACAATTTTTATATTATATTTTTTTCATAAGATGTTTTTTGGAAAATATTATCCTAAACTACACTTATTATCCAATGTCAAGTTCATTATATTAAATTATGTTATTTATTAATTTCATCCATTTATCCACTTCACCATCCACACAACCAAACCGTAAATTTCAGGATATGAAAATTAAAAAAATAGAATATATATTTTCTTTTTTGTTAAAATATTTCCAATCAATTAGGATATTTTTTTTACTAAGGGATGGTGTTCATTATTTGTTTAAATACTTAATAGGGTTTTGTTATATACATTGGACATTTTGGTGCTCATAAAATTTTCAAATTATTGTTAAAAATCTATGTTATTTTAAAAATAATAGTAATGATATTTTTCATTTTGTCTCTAATAGTGTTTGCTTCTTCATTGAAAAAACTATAGTATTGTATATCACATTCATTGTTCACTCTTTTCCTCATAGTTCTATATATTGAGTAAAACCAAAAGTTATATTATAAATAATAACATATTATAAAACATTATTTAAAATAATATGATAATAAATTTAGTAATTATTTATCATAAACTGGGGAGCCTTATGAACAACCAATGTTTCCATAAGTATTATCTTGATGCACTTCTTAATCTAATCCATGAAATTATGATAACCCTGCTCTTATACCATATAGGATGAGTAAACCATACCAAACCTATATTTTACATCATTTTATATATTTTACATTAAACCTCATATTTAAAAAATATACACAGAATATTATGGACTGTTATATTTGGAGATGAGATACAATTATTTGTTATTAAATTATATATCATATATTTCATTAATAATATATATAAAACGATTTTATTATAGATATATTATATATATTTTCTATTTATATAACCAAGGAAAAATGTAAATATATTTAAGCAGTTATCTCACACATTTTTTAAAGATAAAACATATTAGATGCTGACTTGGGAAAAAAGATGATCCTAACCTTGATTGAAAAATATTATGTATAATACAAATATATCGACATGAAAACAATATAAAGGGACATAAAATAAATATTGAAATGATATGAATATTAAGATTAACTATGGAAATAAAATCATGGATCAAAATATCATGATATAAAAAAATATAAGGATTCATCACATAACAAATCCATATGATATCGTAATCAAATGTCATGTCTAAAAACCCATTTTTTAATAGAATAATTTCTTGGAATAAATAAAAATGTATGATAACATAATTGAATTGGATCTCTAATAAATTTACAAAACATTATTATCGTTGGATATGTAAATAATTATCTATTGTATTGAAAGGATGTTTAATTTCATTAATACCCAATTAATAAATATTTTCATACATATGCATGAAATATGGGAAATGAAAAGACCATAAATATATCAAATGACATATCATAATTAATCCCTAAAACTAAACCAAGGTTAAAATTAATATCTTTGAAGTATAAAAAATTATTCCAAGATATATTGAAAATGATATCATAAAATTATATACATAGTGAAATATAAGAAACATCAAAGGACAATAATTTATAAATGTATTTACAAAGATTGAAAATTTTAAAATTTTATTAGAGAATTTATAAAATATAGAATAAATACAATTTAATTTTAATATAACCATAATATTAAAAAAACATAAAAAATATTTTAAAAGAATTTAAACAAGGAAAAAAAGTTTTTTTTAAAAACATTATAACAGAACACGGAATGACATTTTCCTAATGAAAATAATGAAAACAATGGTGGGAAACTAAATTACTATGATATTTAGAGGAACTGAGTGAAAAATATTCTTCTTCTCCATTTGTAAATATGGTAAAAAAATTAATATAGATTTCATAAATTAAATAAAATAGTGTTAAAAATATAACAATTATATGGAAAATAAATTGTAAAAAATGAATGAAAAATATTCATACAAAAAATGGTGATAAAATAAATCCACTAAAACATTAAATTCTATATTCATAAATGAATTTAAATCATTGAATATTTGATATAAAATATTAAATAATTTATTTTAGAACATAAATAAAAATTATTACCATTTATATTAATAAATTATTATGATTTATTACCTATAAATTACATAGATATAATTAATAAATAGCATCTTATGTTATTAGTTAGGATTGTTCAAATTTTTTTCGGTAATGATATATCGTTTAAAATTCCTTATCTATAAGTTAATAAAATTTTAAATTATCAGTGTATAAGAATCATAATGTAATAATAATTTATTTTTTTATTTCCATCTTATGGAAGGGTTGACGAAATTTTGTAAGTAGATGATACATCATTTTCTATTCAAGGATTATTTATAAAATAATAATATATTTTTTTAATTTTTAATTAATTTTAGGTATTACCTTTTAAAATTATAAAAATTAAATTATTTAGTTATTAATATAATATATAAATACAATTAATTAATCTGTCATAAGTTAGTATAAAATGTATGAAAATTGTATATCATGGTTCATATTGATGGTTAAACATACCCAAATGAGAACATGCTATAACGTATTATTGAGTATTCAGATGTAGTAACATTAGTATAACATCACATCTATATGTTTATAATTATTTTAATTATATTATAAATGAGTATCAAATCATATTTTATAAGAATGATGATAAGATGAAAAATTAAAAATATTCATAATAACTCATTTCATAATAATATCAAACCACTACTTCTCATAATGAATTCTATCATAACGAAATATTCGAAGCACCTTATTGTGACTAGAATCATTACTAAAAAATATGTTACTCTAAATTATTACATTCGGTCAAAAATTTAAAGGAAACTAAATAAAAAAAGTGGTTTGGAATATATAGTATAAGAGTTAATTTATTGTTGATTTTCAATGGTATTTCTGAATATATTCTTTCATAAATTGTTAATGTCAATTAGGGTTTTTAAGAGGCCTATATCATTAAAAACTATATACATTCATGTATCCTATAATTATATATATATATATATATATATTATGATTTTATATAATATTATACAACAATATAACAATATATGTTATTTACTACATTTCTTATTTAACAATGTAATTTATGATTTACCACTGTGTTTAACTACTTAACAAGGAAATGAAATTGGATCTATTAGAAAATTTTAAAATCCTCATTTTAAATAAGAAATATTTTATATTAAATTTAATCCCTGTTTCATATATGTGTAAATTTTAAATAAAAATAAATAATTTAAAATAAAACTTCTTATAAAAAATTAACTTTTATATAATAATTTTTTTATTATCCACAAATCATTTTTTATGAATGATAATTATTTAATATACATGTAAAATATGTAATTTATAGTAAATCATCATGTTCAATTATTTTTTCATATTTTGAAGATTAAAATATACCTATTGGTTACATGTATTTTTAATAGTCATTTATATTCCAGAGACAATAAAACTGTTATGTTAATGTATTATATTTATTTATATAACCCTTTTTAATGCATTGTAAATATATAATCATGATCCTTATTTTAAATCTAAAATGTTTAATCACATAAAAAATTATTTAATTCTTTTAGTAATTATTTAAGTCGGTATAATATTCAAGGGATACTTTGGGGAAGAATACATAAATATTATATTATTTCTTACAGACCTGTGGAAGTATACCCCTTATAATTCTTATAATTATATTTTATAAATCATTAATTTCGTATTTCAGATTTCATTTAATATTGTAATTTTTTACCCCTGTGAAACTTGGTATTATTAATTTTAGTTTGTATTTCATGTTCAATAAGTTTTTGAATGAATAAATATTATTAAATGAATATTCCTAGAAATGTATGAGGAATAAAATTCCATATAATATATAATATTTCATAAAGGTTTCATTCATACAGTGTAACTAATTATTCATATTAATTTTATTTTATACATATCAATAACTATTATTTTCATTCAAATGTGAATCTTGATTAATAGATATATTAGCCTCAATTTACTTTAATTCAATATGTTACAAAATTACCAAAAACACTACCCTATAATACCAATATAAAAAAAATATTAACTACAAAAATCTAATTTTAGATTCCATATTATTTACAAAAACATATATATAAGGATATCGATATAATAAGGATAAAAAAATTTATTTAAAATAGATGATGGAATAGTAAAATGATACTAAATTAAACCACATATATTTATTAATGTTTTATTCACTATAGTCAGGCCACATGTTTGATTAGTGAGGCTACATTTATGATCCACTTAGGGAATAATAAAAAAATTAAATGTAAAAACAATAAAAAATAAAAGAGGACATCCTCCCATATTAATTACATTATAGAATTTACTCACTATATTTTCAATAAACATACAATAAAAAACCACTTGAAGTCAATGATATAAAATGTCCATAATATATTCAAAAATACCTAGAATAGATCTAAATAAATACATATCATGTTATTTTAAAATTAAATAATGAAAGAAATATGGTGTTTTAACATATATATACTGTCTATTTGAGATTGGGTCATCTATCTATTAAGGTAATAGATAATTAGATGTAAAAAATAATATTAAATCAAATCATTAAAAACAAGAAATAGTAAATTTAGGGAAAATCAATCTGAAAATTCTAATATTTAAGGGGATTTACTAATAATGTGAATTGTATGAATTATTAGAAAACAATGCAGTAAACCATATTTACTTATAACCATATTATATAGGTAATAAGTGGTTATTAAAAATTAATCTATGTGCAACACAAATTGTTATTTTACCCATCAATTCCCATGAAATATTCATTGACCTATAAACATAAAATTATAATTTTCCCTCCTAGATATTAATTTTTAACCAATCTCACTATAAAAATATTTTTAAAATTATAAAATAAAATATAACAATTAATTATATAAATTCATTACTATTTCCTAGCTCAAAAACAATTCACCATGTGATTCAAAATGTAAATTTTGATAAATTAAAAAATAATTCATGATACCCAATCCATATAAAAAAATATGATATACTAATATATAATTTCATTAGTAAATATGATGATTTTTTAATTTTCAATCTAAAATCATCCTTTATTGTGTGTGTGTATATATATATATATATTTTGGAAAAAATTATAATTTCACAATTACATAACTTCATATAAGAAGAACATTTTATTAAGTTTGATAGATGCAACCTTAGGATGTATAATCTTGATATGATTATTTAAAATAACAAACAAAAAATGATTATAATGATGTGAATCCGAATATAAAAAATATTTAAATGTTGGTCACTATGTTGAATTATTTTAATAATCTCCACAATATTAAAACAGAAATCAAAATATTTAAATCATATAAAATAAATATGTTTATGTAAGAGGGGAAATAATATATATGTTTCTATATATCATTCCATAAACAAAAACGTATATATTTTAGAAATTTATTACAGTTATTATATAAAATAGATATTAATAACAACATTGTATGGGAGTAAAAATAAGTTATCAATTTTTTTTAGAGTAAATGTGATTTTAAATTAATGGTATATGCATTATAAAAACTGTATCCTAAAATGTAAACACTTGATAGGTATTAATTAATAAGGTTTTACCCAAATATAATGAGCATTAGAAAAATATTAATTCTAAAAAATAAATTATTATTAATATAAATTAAATATATGAATAAAATACCAAAACCATAGTCGAGTTGTCTGACGAATATAAATTATAGCTTTAATTGTTTTAATTTTCATAGCAATATATGTTATTATTGGTACTTTAGTTATAATATAGAAAATAAAATACTTAATTATAAAATTAGAGACCTTAAATTATTAATTTCGTGGAATACATTAATGAAATATGTTATGCTATAGATTCATTAATTATAAATGGGAATATTTATTTTATTTATGAACATTTAAAAGGAACATATTATGATGACAAGTTATAGCTAGATATAAATTTAAACTAATAATCTAGAGTTTTCTTTTATTCATATATGATTACCTAAATGAATAAAATATCAACAAAAGTTTTGACATTTACTTATCGCTCCATTTTTACCACTTTAGGTCCAATAACTGACAAAAGAAGATAAGGAACACTAAAGCCCATATCTAGTATGCCAACGTTTTGTGACTATTACTAGGTGTACTTAAATTACACATTAGAGAGGCATAGCCTCATATAAATTCAATGAGTAAGGATAATATGACAAAATAAAAAAAATTACAACAGATAAATATACAATTTGACAAAAAAACGTAGAATAAAACACATATATTTGAGATATGCTATACTTAACCAATGTAAATCCTCAGTAGTTCCCTTAATGATAAAACAACTCTTGAATAAATCCAAAATTTTGTATCTCCCATATCAATCCCTATCTAGATCCTATAAAAATGAAGAAATTATTTTATATATCTAGGGTTAGCGTATCATCATTAATCAATATGATTCTCCCCAACACAACTAATGGAAAAAGTGAAAAAAATATAGAAAAGCATAATGAATAACTAAATTGATCAAACTCTACACTTATGGATGTATAATAGTATCCCATTCACACCAATCCCACTAAAAAATTTATTTATTAGTGTAAAAACATATCAATTATATATATATATATATATAAGATACTATCTCCCGTATCCCCCCATGTTTTTCGCTCTTAGGCCCCTTTTCCACACAACTTGTTCTCAGGCCTTCTATATGTCATGTCATCCCTAATCTGAGTTGGGAATCGACTATACCTACCTTTTTACAATGAATGTACAAATATATCTTGTTGATATTAGTTAATAAATCTATTTAATCATCATTTCCTCATAAGTAACCCAGTTTATGCAAAAAAAAACATTTAACAACCATGTGGACTCAATATACCTCAATCCCTCAGAACCAATGCATTTAAATACATGAAAAATATACCCACAATGTCTAGATACTAAATTTTGTTATACCTAATGTTGTTAAAAACTACACATACATGTATAGTATCCCCATGATCCATCAAATACAATGTAGGATCACACCATAACCTATAAGACATTATATTCCAGGATACACAAAATAATATTATGATTAATTTAGGGGTTGAGGATAAAGTGATATAATCCATCTCTTCACATTACCATTGGGATATTGAGGATAAAATCCTCAAATAAATTGGTTATTAGTTACCATTATTATATAGGAAATAAACCATATGAAATTAAAAAAATATAAAAACATTATCATGCATACAATAATAATGGAAAAATTAGAAAAAAACATCTAATACTATAATCTCACATGACACCTAGATTCAAACATTATGATTCTTGTTTCCTAAATAATACATGGATAATTTTCAGTATTAACTAATTCATTTATGATTTTTAATAACATTACCTATTAATATTCCATAAAAAACATTAATCTTCTATGCCATGTTCACATGGTGCCATAAATATTCTATATATTCTATGTTATATTATCATCGTATTGAACATAACAATGAAATTTCATTTATTTTTTATTTCATTTATTAATTTATATTCACCTAGGAACCATAGTTTTTTGTGTAAACAACCACATAAACACTTCACAAAGAGTAAACAACACTAAACTATGATTTGATGTTGGAAAATGATGATATAAATAAAATATAGTCATTTGGATATATATATATATAATGAATTGAGAAATATTAAATGTATTTATGTGTAATATATAATCTAATAGCATATCAACCTCATAAATATCACTCCACAAACATATAAACAATATAATATATCCCACTATCACCGACATCAACCATCACTACATCCTGGGCTCCTATAAAATTCCTCAACAAACTTTTAAAAGAATATCAAAGTTAACATTAAAACACAAAATAAAAATATGTCACAAATAAAAATAAAAATAAAAAAATAACATTACGTTTCTTACAATCAAGCTAAGTCACATTGTCCACGACATTGACACATTAAAACCTCTCGTGGATAAGAACTTTATTATCAAAATAGAATTAATAATATTTATTAAGAAACCATTTAAATTCAATATTCAAATAATATATTTATCCTTTATATTTACTCAACATGGTAAACCAATTAAATTTTTATATATAACATGAAAATAACACAAAAATTCTTATATAATTATTTATATGTTTATAGAATTCCAAGATGAGTAATATTTATTATCCTTATCTGGCATTTAATTAATTATATCACTAAAACTATAACAATGTTTTTTATAGGTTCATGAAATTAATATGATACCAAATCAATAAATAAATACAATTCAAATATATATATGTATATATATATATATCACTCAACCTAGTAAAAAACAAGATACAATATCAATAAATTATAACCCTCATGTAATTACAGTGAAAACATTATTTAAACTATTTATCAATAAATTATAATTATCTTTTTTATTCTATAGTTTATTTTTCTAATGTTTAATTACTAGAATTATAATATTTTTTATTATCATAATTTATTATGATTTCCAACACTACACCAAGTGATTATCCATTTCTCTTTCATGGTAATTTGTCCACATAGTCGATATCATTATACAATATTAAATTAAATTAAAATTAATGTACATTTATTTCTATGATAATATATATATATATATATATCACCATGTGTTTTAGAAATTGAAAATATAAACATATTGATCCATAAAGGGAGGTATTATTTATAGAAAAGTTATTTCTCCATAGAATGAGAATTTGTGATTATCGAACATTGTTTATAAGAGTCACGATATCTTAATGTTTATCAAACATTAATATTATCCATAAGTATATGACATCATCTTCTTCTCAATACAGTTATTTCCCTATTTTTACCAAATTATTTTCGAAATAAAATTATTGGAAAATAGTTTCCTATTTTTTTAGTATAAATATTTTTTTATGATATTACCATATTATTTTAATTTTAATGTTATTCGCACCAATTTAGAACATGGATGTGTATTCATAATTAAAAAAAATCACATAAAATAGTAGATATGTAGAATATCCCATTCTAATAAAAAATAGTTCATTACATATATTCTTCACAAGGATATGAAAAATATTGTGATATTTTGAGAGGGGGGATTAATGATTTTATTTTGGAAATATAAGAGAATCCACAAAAAAAATTTAGAATACCCTCAATATAATAATGATATACTTTGGATTTTTGGACATGATAGAGAAGAAGAAACTCATATGAGTGTATCTGATTCTCTATATTTTTAAATGTTAAAAAAATATGGATATTTCTATAATACATAGTAATATCATCAAATTAAATTACATATTAAATTCATTTTCCTTTTTTCCCCACATAACGCATTCAAAGATTCTAAAATTTTAAAATATAGATGATTTGATTTAAATTTTATAAAATGATATGAAACCCACCAATATATTTTTATATTTTATTTAATGTATTCAGTGTAAAAATATGAAAGTAGACATTGAATAAAAATTAATTATTCATAATTGAACAACAACGCAAAAATAAGAAACCTGTTCTACGTAACGGTATCATGGTTTTTCCCTTAGGTATATAGTTAAACATACACAATGCATGGACACATCATCTAATAATTATAAATATATATTAATAAACAAGTTATATTTTCACACAATATGTTAATCCATAATTACCCTAACATGAGGAATCACAACTTATATATAGTTTTAGAGCTACAGTTATATAATCTGGAGATAAAATCATTCATTTTAATGAACTATTAAATACTATACTTACATTAACACAAGTCAATGAAAATGGGGTTTAACGTTTTGTATCACATAAAAAATACATAATACCCTAATGAATTCAATATAAAATCATGGTTAGCTATATTATAATTGGTCTATTTACATAAAGGTAAATAAAAATTTTAGATATATATATTTTACAAAATTAAACCTCTAAATTAATATGAAAAAGGGCTATGCAACCATTTTTAAAACAATAAAACTTGTCAGAAAAATGTAACATCTTTATGAATTTTTGTCCATACATGAGATACTTCTCAAATAATTATCATCTTTGAGAATCTAAATGAAATACTAGAAGAAAAGGTATGGGTTTCAAAATAACCACCATATGATATACCTCATAAGGATCATGGGATAATAAAAACAAAAAACATCCAACCAATGGAACAAACCACATAGTCATAGAACATCAACAAATACCTAAAATGAACACTCTCAAGAAACAAACCATTCAATTTTTGGAAATTAAATAAACATCAATCACATCATATATGAAACAAATCTCATAAAATAGAAAGGTTTTAAAGTTTAATTAATATAGAAATAGAGAAATAAAGCATCAAAACAAAATGGGAAACAATGAATTAATCTATGAATATCCCTCATATGTTCTCCCATTAAATCAACCATTTTTCCACCATAAAAAAATTTAAGGAATGTTATTCCATCATAGTTCATTATCATTACAGTTTAGAATCTCTACAGGTCATTACATAAAATGCACAATATCTTCAATATCCATCTCACCCTAATAGATAAACTTATAGTATTTATCATTATATATAATAATAAATAACATGTATAAGGTATCATGAATATATCTCATCTACTGGGGTGGTCTTAATTGATACTCCATGGATCCAATACAATAAAACATAAAATGGTCTAATGAACATGAGAGATATCTTACTCCCATAAATGAACAATAAAAATATTGATAATGAGACACCATGAAGAATTTTCTATATGTGAAATTGAACTCCATTAGTGTCCTCATTTATCAACAATTTAATTCTAATGATCTGACACAATCGTCACTCATTTTGAATAACATATACATTTTGTGTTACACAGTACACCAATTTCAATCCATGAAAAATAGATTCATTAACCTCAGTCAATCTAAGTGGATATCAAAAAATTTATTTATAAAATTGTTCAATCATATACATCCCAATATATTTGAATTATTTTTTTAATAACTGTACTATTCCAGGAGTAATTGTTTCATCAATGATCCTATAAAAACTATATTGAATAAATGAATCATGTCCCGTAAATACTTAATAGTCTTATTTTCATAACCATCTAATTATAGAGTTATTATAATACTAAATAATATATTTGTTCTAAAAAACTATTTATATATCTATACGCATTGGGAAACAACATAGATCATGATCAGAGACTATAATTTCTGAATGTGCGTGATGCCTCATTATCTCCTCTGGATAGTACATTGAGAAAAATATATGATCTCGACTCCGTAATCACAAAAAAGATATAATATATTTTAAATTGTTAATAATCACCCATAGATAATCAAAAAAACTCTATTTATTTTGTAAAATAGTCATTTTGTCCATAGATTTTTCCTCCCACATCCATTAGGGAACATAAAAAGGATAAATAAAACCTTCTAGAACACAATGAATAGACTTCACCTTCCGACATACCAAACATCAAAAAATAAACATTAAAAAATAATTATTCTTTCCAGATAACCAATAATTTCAACTCATATAATGGTATATCTTTATCACATGTACTTTATTAGGAAGGGAATATTTATGGGAATCATAGAGGACTATCTCACACATTACTGAAGGAACGAAAATAAAACACTACAACATCACATGATGGTGTCCATCCAATTACCATCCCTCATGGGAATCTCCACACACTAGTTGAAATAAAAAATATTATAACATTGAATCCAATAGATATGGATCCTCCACCTCAGATACATATAATGACAACATATTCATCTAATAAAGACATCCTCTTTAATCAACATCTCCCATACAAATGAGTATTGTTTTGAAATATTTCATCGCTCTATTAGAGTCTTTTAAATCATTAAAATTACCACCACACAAACATTTATTACAAGAATAAGATATAAAATTTCCATTATTAGGTATACTAAAATTATATAAGCCTTAGCCCTTCAATAAATCCATTCATTATCCCCATATAAATTTCTAGTCCTATTCGGTGAAATCTTATTTCAAACTCAATATAAATGTGATGACAAAAAAATATTCTGTTATGGAATAGTACTAAAAAACCTAAATTAAAATGATACAATATTATAATTATATTAATTTAATGTATTTTTACATTCAAAAAATTGTAACTATAATAAACATAATAGATACCCACCCATAGCTTCATCAATATGTAAGTCTTTCCAAGATGCAAAGAATCATAGTAATCATAGAAAGCAATTACATCCTTTAGAATCCATAAGAAATTATCACTTACTAACTTATACATTAAGTGTATGAATTAAATATATCAACAATAATTTAATAAAAATGTACCATCCTTCTTCCGTAGATTTATCATCAGAGTTATAATCTAAGAGAATTAGGGTATGAACAGCCAATAATAGTTTATGAGAATAATAAAATATTAAATGTATGAAACTATTCTTAGGTACCCAAATAAATCACTTCCATGATTTTTGAAATATATACATTTATTACATTCTGAGATGATAATTCCCATGAAATGTTCTTCTTCAGTATATAACATATAATTGGTTGACTTCTCAAATGGTTAATAAAACCAATGCACTCCATGAATAGATCATTGATACTTTACATACTCTTCCACTAACAATGAAATAACAAGTATCTCATTGATAAAGAACCCCTTGAGTGAGTATAGAAAAACATGTAATAATAGGTTAATCAATTACATGAACACAATGTTATAATTTAGTACTCCAAACTACATGACAATGAACACTTTCTAACCGTAGGTACATATAATAGTATTCTTGAAGATATAATCATCCACAAATCGAATTCGATAATATATGGACTAGAAAGAAATGGATTAAATGTATCTATCATCCCTAAATGGATAAGAAAAAATTCAGTACAATATATAGTATAATGGTTGTTCACCATCATGTAATACAAATTTTGGTAATCGAAAAAAATCGTAGACTACCCACTTTGTTCTTTGTGAATTGAGTCGGAGCTCCACATGGACACACACCAGGCCAGGTTAATAATTATTGATAGAGAAAACCAATATAAAATAGCATCTATCATCGATCATTCTAGTCAATATGTACTATATACATTCATAATAGATAAACATATTCATTTAGTTCTATCTATAACATGATATCTCGTCAAGGGGGTTGTGTAATATTTTCTTTAGGGATGAAATCAAGGTTTTATTCTACAATAATAGGAAACATCGCTGGTTCTTCCACTATACAAGTTATAATCAATCCATCCATTTGTGATAGAAATGAATAAAAAATAATATGATTCATTAAAAGGTCTCTCTTCCCAACTAACATTTTTTAGTATACATCTGTGTTATAGAATATGAGGTGATGATAAATAAATCCATGATAACATAAAAAAATGCATAACTTCCTTGATATGGATGATATATTATTCTTATATTCAAAAATATATAATTTTTCCACATGAGAGTTTATTCCGTAGAAATAATTTGTAGTCTCCATACATATAAAACACGCTAGCTTGATCTCAAACTGGTGTAGTAGATTACAAAGACCCCAGATGTCTCTCAACCCAATGTCACAAAGAATATAATATATTTGGTAAAAAATAATTTGTAGTTATTAAATAAAAAAACGAAATGAAACAATTTATAAAATTCCTAGATATTACCTCATACAATTATAGACTCTCCTGGAACTATAAATGATAGAGCATGAATTTTCAACATCCATCTCCACCGCCTCTCTGGATAGAATGTAGAACATCTCTATGTAAGTTCCTATCATGTTTTCATGATGATAAAATATATCACGGGGCTTTCTGATACCTTCTCTATCCAATATCTATTGACCATAAATTGGCCTTCCCTACTATTACAACATTATATAATAATAGTATTTCAAAATATTGAGAGAGATTAGTCCACCAGAAACATAATGACCACTTAGGAAAGCTGGGAACACTTTGTTATAGTATCCATGTCATAAAAATCTATATTATAACATTAAAAATGGGTTTCATATCAATAATATATTGTGACCCATGTATAATAATTTTGAATCATTCCCCTTGTTTACTGAAACTTATTCATAAGAATAGGAAATTGAGAACTAGTCATTGATATACACCATGTAATATTCTATAAACTCCAATATAATGAGGATATGATCCTAACAAACATCATCTCAATAACCTTCAACAAAACCGTCACCGTGAAATATGACTCCAATAAATATTTTGTATCATGGACCCCAATATTTGGGATAAATCCTCCAAAAAATTCCCTAACATTTGAATAATAATACCTGATACTACTATGTCAACCCCCAAATAACACCTATCAATGTGTCTGGATCTCATACGGAAAATATTCATTAATTGTTGAAAATACATTCCATAATGAAAAAATTACCTAAAAATATCCAATCAAACAGTCCATCCTCCTGATCCAAAAAAACTCATCATTAGTAAGATGAAACAGATTGCTCATATTATGAAAGAACCTATAACAAAAACTCATGGAGTTTCTTCCGTTTTTATTTTTTGAGGACCGCTACTCAATAATGATCTATTTGAATGTCATACTCAACTTATTCTACACAAACTTGATGGGGATTTCCAAATGAATCCACCTTTGTAAAAAAACATAAGTGTCTTCCAAAACCTATAATAATATATATATTAAGGTTAATTAGGTTATTAATTTGAACATATACTCCATTATCTACAAAATTAAAACATATGTATAAGACTTTGGGATTCCTGATCCATACATAGGTATCTATCCCACATGAGCTTCACTTCCCTTAGTATGTTTAGTAAATATGATGTTCCTTGTAGTTGATCATGTGGGGCTATAAAATATTATTTAAATTAAATATAAATTTTTCCAACATTCACTTAACCAAGGGTATACAAATTACATATTAAAAAATGAAATATCATTAGATCCTAGCACAAAAATATATCTTATCACTAAACTGGAATTGTTTTATACCACTATATTTTAAAAACACCCTCTAAATTTTCCCCTATATTGATGAAAATTGATAAATATAGATAATGAACGATAAATAATCCCTATGATTGACCACTGTTTGGATACTAGCACTGGGTGTATTTAAAAAATTATAAGAGAGGAATTAAACTGATAAGGATTTATGTAATAAAATATAATATCATTAAAGCACTAACTTACCCAATGCATAAATATATAATAAATCCCAATATATTGAAAATATTAAATCAAATGGAATGAAAACATAAAGTGCCAAAATTAAATAGTCTTAAATGAACATAATTCACCAACTACTCATGAAAAAATCATTTTGTTGGAACCACCTAGCATGATCACTTACCAACTCAGTCGACCTACCAAAGAGATTATCTATACATAGAATGATTATAAATTGTATACTCAAAAGGGAATTCTATTAATCCTTTTGTGATATATGTGAAATATGTATTATAATTCCCTATGAATATATAAATTAAACTAAATCGTCTACTAAATATGTAATACTAGATTCCTCTCTTCTCTATGGCTCACTCTCCAAGTAATACATAATAGTAAATCATTTAATATAAAATTCACACACACACACACACACACAGATATATATATATATATATATATATGATTAAGTATCCTTAGTTACATCTCCCCACATATTTATTACTACCAACAACAATGCCACATATATTTCACTCATCCCATACATAAGTCAACTCACCCCTTAGGAGAGTTAGTCTATGATCCTACCAATCTTAGTCTCAAAAAAGGAACAACATCTTTGATAATAATCATCCAATAAATCCATATCATCATCAACATGTTATATGTAATCAAATATATTCCTAAAATCCACCATAACCTATGTGAAGTTATTGTTTCATAAAGCCATTCAATCAAATTTTATAAAACCAATGGGTAGCCATAATCAGCAAATCCAAATAGAATTATTTTATATATCTCAGGGTTTTACAACATTCAAATACATATATAGTAAAATAGAGGTCCATGAAATCTTCAGTAAGAACACTCCCTATACCATAAGCCATTGTAAATTATCTATCTCATTTTTCCCAGAGTCGATGTATAATTTATTCCAATGGAATAAGATAGAAGTGATTTTATCCCAAATGACTCAATAATTTACCATTCAAGAAGAAGTAGGAACATATATGATTATTAATTTTTAAACTAAATATTAAATGTAAAAAATATTAGTAGGAAACCATTGGAATCACTATACATATACAATTAATTATTTTTCAAAATTTGGGGGGTGAGGAAAAATAATTTCGGGAGTTTAAGTGAATAGTAATGGTTATTCATAGTGGAAGCAATCAAGATTCAATAAGTAATAAAGATTCTATAAATAATAATATAATAAAATACAAATCATTCAATCAATATCTTGAGAAATAATTGTGTCAATATATAATACCGATGTAATAACTACATGGATAATAATGACTAATTCACATTGAAGGAAATCAATAATGATGGATGTTGTGATCTCAAACATCATGACATATATACCATCACATCCTTGCATGAATATATTTTAATCGATGGTTTTGTATAAACACAAAAACCCTATTTAATATGTGTGGAAAACTATGATGACTCCTGAGACATAATGATGCATCGAGGGGATAGCTAAAATCAGGCCCCACCCATCACTAAATGACAAATCCATCCCTCATATATTGAATAATAAATTCAATTATTAAATAAGATACCTCATCAATAAATTTCTATCATATATAAAGAAAAAATAATATAATAATTTCTCTAGTCCATCTAGTAACATTAAAATAAAAACTTTATCTATAGATAAGGTATATGGTATAAATAATTATAATATCCATGATATATATAATATCTATTTTTAATATAAATATACCATCCAATGATCAGATGAATGTGAATATGTAAAGATAAATTTAATGACCCCAAAATTATTGAGAGATAATATTGATTTGATGATAGTTTCATACATTTTGTATAAAAAAATAAAATATAAAATAAACTTTAAAATAAAATTTATTAATAATTTTCATTTATAAATTATTAAAAACATATAGAATAATATGATAGTGAAAAAAGTATTATTGAATTATGAGAATCCAAAAATTTTGATACAATAAGGGAATATTTCCATTAATATTTAATTAGGAAACTCAAAATTGACCATTTTGAAAGGCATTAAAAATATTCAATTAAAAAAAATTATTAAATAAAAAAGGAATATTAATATATCTTGAAACTATGTTTTCGATAATTAAAATATGGATTTGTAAAATTAATTTGAAAAATTAGTACATGAATGAAAAATATATTTTTATCAAAAATAAATAAGATAATATTTTATTTAACTATTTCATGGCATGATTCAATTTTGAAAGATTGTAAAAGAATTATTAAAATAATAAATCTCTTTAAATATCCATTTTAAAATAAAATATTTTTTTTATAATGAATGGATTATTATATTCCTTAAACAAAAATAAACACAGTCCTAGAAATGAGATTAATAAAATAAATTCTCATGTCTTTGGCAACATTTCAATTAGTTCCCCATGAATTGTGTAATGAATATTTGAAAATATAATTATCCTGAATAAATCTATATTCCTATTAAATACATCATTTAGGTATTATATATACCACTAAAAAATTAAAGGTTGATAATTATAAAATATGACTCAATGGAGGGGAAATTGAGATGAAATCCCTTACCACATGGTTCTACATTGATTAAAAAGATATATCACCATATATAATTGATTTTAAACATTTATTAATTTATACCAAAACAATATTTATAATTATATTTGAATAAATGAGCTAGTTATTACATCTTATCACCCATTCTATGACAATCTTTAGTTATTACCATTGTTTTGTGTGTTAACTACTTTGTTTTCTCATGCATCGTGCATCATTAAGATTATTTTTCTTATGAATACGATATTGATTCCTTATCACTTTAATTAAATCAATTTTATAAATTTCATATTTATTTATGATAAACATTTTTTGATGTATTCATTAAGGTTGGACAAGGAAAATCAATCTCATTACTATTTGGAGATGGTAGGTTAGAAATATGCATGGGAAAAGTTATCATTTCATCAACGGGTGAAAGCGTAAGGAAGATGATGATATATTAACTTTCTGTAATCGATATTATTTAATTATTTTAATATATGTTTACTATTTCACTCAATATTAATATCATTGTTATTCGGTGATGGAAAACAAATTAAAACTGTTAGTGAGAAAGCATCATATCATACACATTAGTGATGCTCTTGTTTCCAATTTTATGGGAATGGATATGAGTAAATACCGGCCCATATATATAATAAAAATATAGTATATGTTATTCTATAATGATATATTTTTGGAATTTTTTTGACATAATTGAAGGATTCGAGGGAAATTTTAAAAAAAATAGCATTATTAAGACAATATTCTTCCCCTAGAGAAACCATCATTGGATCAATTTTGAAGAAAATAAATTTAATCTTTTATGATGAATTGCAGCTCTATAATGTTGATAAAGATGTTTTCTGGGGGATTTCTTGTGAATGTATTCATGTATAATATCTCTGGAGGGTTGAATAAGTTAAGGTAGGAGTTTCCCATTAATAATTGTAGTGAGTGTAAAGCTTTTAATTATTATATGTTTCAGAATATTATCATGTCAACTTCATACAAATGTGGGTCTAAAAACACTTATATTGAAATTTTATAATTATTAATTTTAAATAAAACCATATAATGGATCATTATATTGTTTTGGGTTATTTTAACCCTTATCCATGTATTTAAACCCCTTAGAGGCCCACTTTATCTTCAACTACAATGTCAGATTTTTAATGTTTTTAGTATTT
The DNA here is from genome assembly GCA_963277665.1 of Viscum album. Classification (NCBI taxonomy): domain Eukaryota; kingdom Viridiplantae; phylum Streptophyta; class Magnoliopsida; order Santalales; family Viscaceae; genus Viscum; species Viscum album. The sequence goes on from OY728159.1 coordinate 1,935,057,795, forward strand.
TTTATGTAAAAATTGGAGTAGAATAATTATTAAATTTAGACATGATGATTCTAAAAAATTAATCCATTTTATCAAATTATATTTATTGAATTTATATATTTTAATTTTAGAAAACCTGGAAGACATTATATAAAATGGTTTCTCAGGAAATGTATTTTTCAAGAATAAAATTATCTTTACATTCACTATGTTCATAGTAATAATAATTATATGGATTTAAATTCCCATGTTATGATTTATAATTTATAAATTTAATTTAAATAATTTATTAATAAGTATTTTTTATTCAATTAAATTTAATATACATTATGAAAATAAAAACTGTTTTTAGAAAAATGTACCTTCATATATCTAAATTATATTATAATTATTTCATTAAAAATTATTACCAAAAATGGATAATAATACATATTAAAAATAAATTTATAAAATAATTGTGGAAGATTAAAATTTTATATTTTTAATTATAAACTAATAATTATAAATGAAAATTTCAAAAAATAATTATTGAATTTAAAAAACATCTAATATTCAAAATCAATTGTTATACTTGAAAATTTGAATATATATCCCATGAAATATTAATATGTTAATTGTAAAATGTTCACATAGTATATTTAGAACTTTATTTTTACATTATTTACCCTAAAAGAATTCTTTTCCCCAATATTTTCATGGATACTATATTATAAAAAATGAGGGTGGTTATTCTTCATAACATCCTCATTTTCCCAAATTTATTCAAATATTTTATGACACCACCAATGTATATTAACTAGTTGAGTGTCCCAATTACTCAACACATTCTATATGGTCTCTTGAATCTATACATGCTCATTATACATTGATATATTAAGATCCAACTATATATTTTTATTGGTGATAGCATGTATTGTGTCTAGAATGTACATTATTAACAATGATATATTGATCAAATCATGTAAATTAGAGTGTCTTCATTGAATTATCAAATGGTAATCCATATAAAAAAATCATTCTATAAATTTAAATGGTATGTCATAGATATGGAGAATTCATCACTTTTTACTAAACCTTTTGACACCATTTCCATAAGATATATTTAGTAAAACATGATAATACACATTAAATTACAACTCCATCATTATGTTATCAACACAAACTATTTAATTCATTCAGTGTCTTCAATATTCATATGAATAACCTTTATCGTTTTCATTTCCTCCTTAATGTATTCTAAGTGCACAAACTTCTTTTCATCATCTCCATCCAGATATGATGATATATGTAATGTTTTATCAAATAATTCTTCATGTGGAATAATATTAATCCTTGAATGTAATATATTGTTAATGTAAAACTCTATCAAATGTAAATAATTATCTCACATACCTCAAATTCTAGGTGAGTATTTAAGAAACATGACATGTATTGTTTGAATAATTTTTTTGGAATAGTCACCAGTTTGAGGATAGAATGATTTGATTAATTCATGGTTTGGGTCAATATACTCAAAAAGTATTTTATAGAATATCTACGTAAATCAGGGATAACAAAAACATTGTATGAGGTTCTGAATGATGTCTTACAACATCATTAATATAGTGATGTTTATGGAACTCAATATTTTAATGATCCCTTATAGTATTGAAATTTAAATATTTATTAAGGTGACTATTAGTAACCCATATTTCATGATTATATCTATGATTATTTGGTAATCTAGTGAAAAACTAAATTGTTATTTCATCCCATTACAACATATTAATACATAGAGGCTTTCTGACACAACTATTATGCTTCATATCAAATTTAACATATTTAAAAACTATTCATCTTGATATATTATTAGAAATTTACAATTTATATTTACCTACCATTAATGATCATTAAAATCCATGAACATAAATGTGAAACATTGGTTTATTGAGAAGTTTGATGTTTGATCATCATCCAATAATTCCCTTTTTGGATCAGGTATAGTTGGAACACATAGACTCTTTCTATATTTCAATTTTTCATCATCATATATAATGTCTTCCAATATCCAGTGATTCATGAATTTACATTTCCTTTGAATATTATCAACATATAGCTAATAATTTTTTATATTTTCTAATAAATATTGTTTAGATGTAAATTTAAATATGTGTCTTTTACATAAAATAATATTTCACTCATTCGTATTCACTATATTAATAAACAATATACCTATATAAATCCTCAATTTAGTAAGAACTCCATGGTGCTTCTTAAATAATAAAACTACATCCATTTTTCCTTCTTAGGGTGGTAGTTTATTACAAAATCATAATTATTCAGTAGATCAATCCATCATCCATTCCACATCATGAGATCATTATTCAGAATGATGTACTTTGGAATAATTTGATCTTTATATATATATAATATTTTGATATAAGGATAATTCCTCTATATCTTCAGTGAAACCATTACGTTTTATGACTCAATATCATGAGTATGATGAATTTTTTATGATGCATTTACCACCTTGATATATAGGTAATATTTTCTCATTTTGTGTAATAGAAAAACCATGTCCACGTATTGATATATCACTATATATCACAAATTTATTATCTCTTTATAGTTTATTCAATATCAGAGGATTCATAAATCAAATATTTAGATCTCTAAATCATTCTTCACACTCCATTGTCCATGTAATCTAATCCATTAAATCGTAATCCTAATCAATTGGTTATTCAATTTGGATATATTTGGAATAAAATACCTAGAGTAACAAACCAAACAAATGAGAAAACATACCTTAGTTATGTTCATTGGTTTTGAAAAATATATCAATACATTTTCAATCCTCAGATTAGCTGTGATTCCCTCCTTAGAGACAATATGGCAATGAAAAGAATTGTTTGGTGGCATAATTAAATAATTATAAATTTACCATATGTCACATTTCATCAATTTGTGTCAAGAAGGATCCACATGTGATTCTAATAACCATTATGTATTTAATATTACACAAATATATCATCAATAAATTATAAAAGAAAAATATCATGATATTCATTGAATAATCTATTACTTATATCCATTAAAACAAATTGTGAATTTTTCAATCCGAAATGAAATATAACATACTCTATATGACCATATATCATCTAAAATTGTGTCTTCAAAATATATTCCTTCTTTACGTTCAATTAATGATACCTAGAATAAATTTAAATCATTGATATATATTAAAAACTGTGAAGTTTTATGAATAATTCCTCAATGTGAGTCAAAATATATGTATTCATTATCCTAATAATCTTTGATTTCTCTAATTCCAATGGGTATCCTTGTATATCTATATTTTTTCTTATTTAAACTAATAAACAGTCCTTATTTTAAAAAATGAGCACATCTAAATTCATTACCACACAATAGTTCATGTTTTATTGTTAATAAATCTATTTACACATTGACTATTATATAAGAATTAGTTGATATATATCATGTTTTGGGATTAATTAAAAAGAAAATTCAACTTCATGTTCTAATGGGTGTCTATGATATTCCTTGGGAAATATATCAATAAATTATTGTACAATAATTACATCATTAATTTGAATATTAATTTTTTTCTTTTATTGATTTTCGCTACTAATATTACAAAATTATATAATTTTGAAGATCTGATGGTTGTGTATCTATACATGAAACTATTGATGAAGTCACCCATATAAGGATATGGAGTTCATCATAATTAATATATACTGAAATTTCCATCTATTTTCAATATATGTATGCTTCATGTATTAAATGGCAGTCTATACTGAGGATTAGTTTGAAATTATCTAGTGGTATTTTAAAATTTTCATTAAATAGAGATGTTTATGGGTCTTAATGGGAACTGAGTGTAATATCCTTTATGGGATTATATCTTTATTTGTATATTTTACTCACTACACCCTTAAAAAGGTGTTATAGAAAGAACTAATTTTTTTACAAACCATCGTTGTTATAAAATGTTGTGAGGTTCCAGAATAAATAATTTAGTGGAAAATTTTTATTTTATAATTAATGTACACTCCACCAAAAGCTTTTGAAACATCCACCATAACTATATTTATAGGATATGTGTGGCCATATTTCAATGTAAACAATTATTTTAGATTCACACGATGCTCGGAACATTATTTTGAATAATGTCATATTTAATTACTTTTCATGAATTTGACTATAGTATTACCATTATTCATTTTAAATTAATTATTCATATAACCCTTCAACTACACATGTAACAAAATCTCATGTCCCACAAAAATATTCCATAATCAATCATTCCATAATTTTCATATGATGTAAATTAATACATTTTTAACATATTCTTGGAAGTGTTACTTATTTCATGGTCTTTATATGACCATTTATATCCACGATTTCCCTTGATTATATAGGATACAAAAAATTCCATCCCAATTACGGATGGAAGAGTTTAATTGTACAGTAAAAAATCTTGGGAAAATAGTCCCTTGATAGGATTAGTTTGAGTCATTTTAATAAAATGATCAATCATTAATACTGAATAGAATATTTAAACTATTTCATATATATAGTCTCATAATGGTAGCCTTATAATCTGAAAAAAATATCTTCTTCCACTTAATTTATATTGAGGGACATTCACTTCATTTATATTTATTTCTCATGAGATAAATATTTACCAAAAAAAATTGCATTAAAATATATCATTTCAATCGGTTTTCCCCGAATTATTATGGATCAATGATCAAAATTTATAGACAACACCAAATAAAAAATATATTATCAGTAACACCATTTACATTTCATCACATCCCAAAGAAAAAAATATATTTTCTTGGGAGACAATACATTTCTCATATACCATTTTATTATTAGTTTTACTAAATGATACAATGTTTTTTCACATGAAACAATCCAATATATGTGTATCATATCATGGAAGATCATTTTGTTCAATATTTTCTATGTTACTAATCATAAAGCTCATGGCCACATCCCTCAAAAGGTACCCCTACAAACATGAAGTTGAAGAATGGAAGATAATGACCCCCCGAGTTCCCCCTCCAATAGGCTCTGAGTTGGTGACTAGCACGAAGGGTGTACAATTCTCAAAATATGGGAGTCAACACCCTTTATAAGGAAACAATATTTGGAGATATTATTTAACAAAAAAGTCAACCCCATTTCATATATATATATATATAACAGCCCCAAAATTTCAGTAAAAATAATACTAATATAATGACAATTCTCCATGGTAAACACACAAAAAATATGCTAGAGAAGAAACCCAGACAATATCCAAATGTATGAGGTAGTAATTCCAACACTTTCAACACAATCCTCAAGGAAACAAGAAAATAAATTTCTATATGTAGGGTGACCATTAAAATATTCACAGTAGGAAATCTGAAGCCTCTCATGCATAAGTAATAGGATCATACTATTGAACCCATGAAAAAACAAAATAAACAGGACATCACATATCATGAAGTTTAACGATTACACCTACTTCACCAAGGCATACTCATAAAATAACACATCAAAGTAATATAATAATATATAAATCACATCAATGATAGGGTACCCTACCTTAATTTACCATATATTAAAAACTCTCATACCCCAACAGAAAACGTCCTACTACTCCCAAATCATTCAAATATATCACATAACATCCAACCCGCACACACCTATGATGTACCTCATAGCACATCACTCTAACACACACATGGTACATCACAACACATCTCATCCCACCTGGAAAGAACTATGCTAGTATAGTATATCTCCTCTAGATGACACATAGGACCATACATCACAACTCATCCAAAATTCACCTAGAACCATACATCACAACCCATCCAAAGGATATATAGGATCGTACATCAAAACAAACCTGAATAAACATGGTCTTCTATCTCATGAAAGAGGGGTATGGAAAAATGGGTTTCCATCCATCCAACCTCCCATATGGATATTTAGGAAATACACTACCACGTGAGTATGTGGGTGTTCACACATAGTGATCTACTTGGGTGGGGTGCATATAAAAACATGTGAATGTACCTTATATTTATATATATGAGCAATAAATACCAGTAAATGGGTTTAAAAACAAGACCCCAACTATATCATTACTCCCACAAATTGTTTCCGCCTCGAAATTCATAATATCACACAAGCCATAATTTATTTTTCAATCTCAATGAATCATTAAGACATTTTTTAGATTCTCCATTTCTAACCCATCCCTTTTATCATGTAGTTTAATTCATTAGATTTTAATAATTCATATTCATAATTATTATGCACTTTTTCAATCGTACCAACCAGGTTACTTACACAAAACAAAACAAAACAAAAATAGTAAATTGAAACAAAATCCCAACAACCATGGTCAAAACCATCTTCCACCACAACCACTCCACCCAAAAACATCACAATAACAACCATTACATCCCTGCTACATAAAATTTCTGGTCCACTGCCTGATATATTACAAATTATTCATACCAAAACAATAATATCATCAAATTCAATCGGCAACAGACATTCATTTCCACAAACACATTACAAAACATACCATATGAGAAATTACATCAACAAGAACACAACATGCATTACATAGTTCACATCGTCATAAACTAAAACAGGGACCCCCAATGGAAACAATTTTCAATGGGAAATTAATCCCATTAAATTCATAACATAAATAAATAACAAATAAAATAAAATATGTTAGATCATATGATACATTCCATTGACCCTATATATTGATTTCAAAACAATTCCATTATCTTTATTAACCTGGAATCAACCATCTCTACAAATATGAACATTTATATACACATTCTTCGTGATACACAAATATTAAATACACTAAAAATCCTACATGGAAGTAAAATGATTGAAACTACCTTGTTTCCCCCAATAATATAGATGCACATACAACTGGATTCTCTCTAGGGAATCACAAAAAACCTATAGGAAAAATCTCCCTGAAAGAAGGCCTTGGGGGTATCCAATATTAAGAGAATGATAGAATGAAAGGACAAAGGGATGGATATCTCATATTTATAAAGATCAGATATGAGACACTTGTATTGGATATAGTTTAAAGGGACATTAAATGTGGATAGACCACGAAAAAATGTATTGAACATTTGAAATTACCAAAAATTTATAAAATTAAATATATGATCTATACACATTGGTGTTACATCCAAACCTCTTAAATATGACATTAATATCATTTTACGTAAAACATTGGAACCAAAAGGGAAAACATGAAAAAGTGGACTTTTTTATATTTGGTAAACTTTTGAAATGAGTCACAGGAACCAAAAAGATGTTTCACTACCTGAAGAGTCACCACCATAAGTTTCACCACCTCCATGTCACCACCAATCTGTCATCTTCAGATGCAATTGTACCAGAAAGTCACTTAAAATGAGCAATCGTTAGATGTATTAGTACCAGTGTGTCTCCTCCAGACGAGTCACTATTTGGGAGATACTACCACGATGAGGCACCTCTAGAATTATATACCACAAGAATGAGCTACTGCTTGAATGAGACACAAATGTAAAATTAGAAATTTTGAAACTATTGAATTTAGCCTCTAGTTGAATGACTCACATTTCCCAATAACATCGTAGACTAACCAAAGGTACCTCAAACAACAAGTGTTTAGAAATGTAAATTGATGGGAGGTTCAGTCTGTGACATCCTATTACTATCAAAATATTCTCAACATTATTATTTAATAAAATTTATGAAAATTGTGGATGTTTATAACAAACATGCCTCGAGATAACTCTAAAGGATATCGTTACACCAAAAACACTACTAAACCAAATGATCAAATGAATCTCGCACAACCCCATCACTATAGGAACTCACCTAAAATTTGAATCCTCTAACACAACCATTGGAAAACCAGCATTACAGACCATCTTAAACATATAGGTAAATTAATTATGTCCCCCATGTTCGGATATTATCCATTCTAGGCAGCACAATCTCTCTATCAGGGGATTTAATCGCATCGTAGTTAATGCATCTCGATTAAGAGTTAGGAATTCCATTTTTATCACATTTGAAAATTATCACACAATACACATCACATGATGTGGGAAAAAAATCTCATAAAACACCATGCTCTAAATAGTACATCACAAGGAAAATGAATAGTAAGGGAAAAACTAAAAACAAATATGGCTAATGGGATTACATATTTGTCATAGCCTCCCGTTTTCCCTTCCCTATGCCACCATGCCTCCACATTACATGAAATAGGGAATACTATTTCCTTATTGGACCTTATCTTTATGGTCATGGATAACTACTAGATGCTCTACGAAGGTTGTGTCATCATAAATATCAAACTCTCCCAATTCAATGAAATTGGATTCATTGTGAAGAAATCAATGGAGATGAGTGATGTGAAGGAAATCATGGTCTTGGTCTAGTCTATGTTGATGTTTGAAAAGATATGGTACCTCACCGACAAACCTAAAAAACCTGAAAGGGACCAACAAAATTGGGAGCGAATTTGCATCCTTTGTCATCCTCTACATCCCAAGTCTATTGGAAAGGTTCATGAACATGTGGTTCCCATCCTTTAACACTAGGGATATCCTCTTATATTCATAATATGAATTATTTAAGTATTGTGAAACATTATTCCTTTCATAAACCAATCGATCCATCTATGTTGGGGTAAGCAGTACCTCAAAACCAAGAAATGATGCCTCCCTAAACGGATTCCCATATAACAGAGAATAAAATGTTCATAAGTACAGAGCCTCACATGATACAAAAACAATTAAAGAGTGGAAGTTATTGTTATATGAAATTTATACCAAAGGTAGATGCGGTTCCCATGACCTGATAAAGTCTATGACACATACCAGAATACCCTCCAGACTCATAAGGTAAAATAGGCTTCCTGATCCCAGACAATAGTCCTCATAATTCCATAAAATCATTCCCCTTCATCAATGTACCACTTATCCAAATAATCAAATACACTAGTCTCCTTGATTGATATAATTTAGGATGTTTTCATCTACTAATCCCTAATTTCATATAAGTCATCGAAACATCCCAGTGATCTAGGTAATATTGTGAGGAAATACATCGATATTTCATCCCACATCAATTTGGTTTCAACCAAGGGTTATAACTAACCTCTTAGAACACAATGGCCATCCATTACCTTCGTGAATACCAGACAATGAGCCATAGACCATGCCAATGCCCATTTTTTTAGGCCACCAAAATTATAGCCTCAATCCACAGTACATTATAGTGATTATTTGTTGTACTACCAAATGTGAGCTATGATACTCATGATGAAATACCATCCACATTGCTACCAGCACAAATATTCATCATAGAAAAAACATTTGATTCTAAGTATCCTCCCATCATCTGACAGGATCATCTCCATGGCCAACATGATCATGCATCACATCTACCTCCATGTCTCCAAACAGAGACTCCTACACTTGATACATCTAGGAAGACTTACCCATCATCTAAATCAAATTACCTTTACAACCAAAGAGTCTTTCATTTATGTATTTGGATTCCAACCCATCTATCACTCCCATAATCCACAGATTCATGAAAAACATCCTTCTATAAATTTCTACTAAATGCATGGGGAAAAAATTCCCTTTTTATCTGGTGTGTGTGATCTCAAAATCATGGTCTCTAAGTAACCAAAACCACCTCTACTTTAATTTTTTCATGTCATAATTCAAAAAGACGTAACAATAACTCTTTTGATTTGTGAAATACAAAAATCACTCCATAATGAGGTAATTTCACAAAAAAATGTGCAAAAATAGATATTTCTATCTTAAGATCATGGGTGGAATAGTATTAGACATAGGGGATAAACATCCTAGAAGCATAAGATATCAAAAACTTGTTATTCATCAGGATGAACCCTAATCCCTTACAGGACACATCCCAGAAATCCTAAAAAAACAAACCCTTTTTCAACAGTTGAATAATTGTTACACGGACCTATGTCCCCTTGACGTAACATAATTAAACTAGGAATTTATTGTCCCACAGAAATTCTTGGTGTTTTCTTGTCATTATTGTCAATGAAAATGAATCTTGAGGGAAATCGAGAACAATCCTTTGATAATTACATGCAATATTATGGATGTTGTGAACTTCTTCCACGTTCTTGGCTTCTTACTAGGACATAACATCTTTAAACATTTTTGGGTAAACAACCACACACTATAAAGACAAGAAATTCATAATGAAATGGACCTCTCATGTACAAAATAATCGCTTGGACAAATTTCTGTAGAGATGGTGGTGAAAATAAACCTATAGAATAGTTATGATATGTTCTCTATACACATCATATTACCCTGAGTATATCAGCATTTCATCAGTGAAGGTAATAAAAATGATCTAAGAACATAGGAAAAAATATTTTTATATCCACTTGAACAATGTTGGTGCATTCATAACACCAAAAGGAATGACTAAAAACATATAGATGCCATACCTACATATAGAGGTAGTCTTCGGGATATCACCTTCCATCACCATTAATTTGTTATATCTAGATGACATGTCAATCAAAGAGAACCAAATAACCTCTATCATTTAGTTTAAAATATCATTGATCTTTATATGTGGGTAATGGTTCATTATTGTAAACTAATTCCACCTCTAGTAGTCTATGAACAACCTTAGTCTACCATCCACCTTCTTGGTGAACAACACAAGAGTGATCCACACTGAGAGAATTGACAAAATAAAGCCTTTATGTAGTAGATAATCAATCTATGTCCTCAAATCCAATAAATTAGATGGTTTAACCCAATAAGGAGCCCTCGAATCGTAGAAGCTTTGGTAAATAAGTCTATCTAAAACTCAACATCATTTTGAGGGGGTAATGTCACAACCCCATTAAGGAAAAAGTTCAAGAAAATATTGAGGAACTTTGGAACCGGTACCATCCTAGCATCCACCGATTCGAAAAAAACTCAGCCTAAAAAGAAAATAAGTGGCTCCCGTATTGAATTCCCACCTGACAGAACCACTCACTAATGAAAATTGCCTATTATCCAACCACATTAGAATATAAGACTCGCCTCCCGATGAAGTCGATAATATCACATACAGAATACAAATAGTATATTTCAAGGATTAAATCATATGATTGAATATTTATTACGAATAGATCCCTATGAGTCTGATGTTGCCAATCATCAATTGACACCAATTGCACACATCAATCAAGATGGTCCGGCCTCCGAATGGAATAGTCAACACCAGGGATATGATACAGCTATCTACATAAATTCCAAATGAAAAGACTATATATGGTGAAAAAAGTAGTGAGTATCTTCTTAATCCAAAAAGGAATAAAAATGGAAGATGATAAACTAATTGTACATCTAATGATTTATATCCCATCTGGTGTTTCTATTTCTACTTAATCCAAAAATGACACCATGATCCCATTCCTATCTATAGAGAACATCCCCAATGAAAATTCAAATGTCGAGGTCCCTGATCCCATTGAAAATGTTGAGGATATCTTGTACCTAATTAAACAACCCTAGATGGACTATAATCTTACTACACCTATTGTTGGAACAACCATGCATGTATCTACTATTGAGGCTGACATTGAACATGTCTTCCATGACCAAACTATGCTCCAAAATCCTCTAGGCACTTGTCCTAAATAAGATATGAAACCCCACAGAATAAAAAATTTAGGCTGAATAACACATAAAAGTCAAATAAACTAGAGGTTCAAAATGGAAGATGTTATGGTCAACTCCTGATTGGTTGAAATTGCAAATTCCAAGGTAACTGATGAATTCCATTGCAAAATGTGCTCCTTGTAGATCCCTATTTGTTCTCCTTTAATGAAAAATCATCTCATGTGTGTATCCTCTTGATTACATATACCTTCTTCTAAACCTCCATGTATGTTGGAAATGTAAATGGTTTAATCGCAAACTGGATTGAAGGATGGAGTTCCTCCTCAAGAAACCTTTCTTAGGAATCCTCATAGGAGAAAATATTAGTGGAGAAACACAAAAGTCCCTTGAACATAATTCCAAGATCCCACATAGACAGACTCCCATATTGAAGGGAGTGTCTCTTCTACCTCTTTTCATCCATAATATTTGATGATTGGAACTCCAAACAAATCTTCTTTTAGAATTAAATCCATTAAACATCATCCTCTCTCTATTTATTATGGTAGAACATGCACCAATAACACATAGATTCTCACATCTGACTAACCACAAAAGGAACCATATACCTTCCTAGGTCTTGGATCGAACCAAACGAGATCTAAAACTCATTTAACCAACTATCCCTCACCATATCTGAAATTATCCCCTCGTATATCACCATATACATTGTCTAAAATTCATGAAACATCCTCTATAACTGATCCTCATCCACATCCACATCAACCCTCTATTGATCAACCTAGCCAACTTATTGAACATACACTGTCTAAGACACAAGAGTACAATGACCAAGAGATATAGCTAAAATCGAAACAAGGATTTCATAAGCCGGGTAGATTTTTTTTAATCATGTTCTATTTTAATTACATTAATTAATTTAATTCATTTATTCCACATAAAATTCCCTAAACAACACAATTAGTACAAAACCAAAACCATTTATGATTAATGTACCTCTTCTATGTATCTATGCTTCATGAAGTCCCATCTCACTTGGTCATTCAATATGCTCAGATTCCATGCATTGGATCATGGGGGGCCACTAAAATCCCATTTTATAGTAGGTATCACTATCCCATGTAACACAACAAGGTCATCTAATATTTTCATCATACCAACCCATGAAAACATTACAGTTCATTACTCTAAATTCTATCTTATCACTCAAGCTTCACCTATGACTCAACTCTATCCTAAACTCCTCCGCCCAAAGGTACCCATCGAGGGATGGAAATGATGAATGAGATATATTGACCCCATGATTACAACCTAGAGTATGCCACAGTTTGGTTACTACAACCAAGGTTGTACAATTATCACAATATGGGAGGAATAATTATTTATAAAGAAACAAGATCATGAGATAGTATGTAACAACCATAATCAACTCCATTCCAAAAATATAAGAAAACCAAAACCAAAAAATCATTTATCTCTAAATAAAACTGACATAAGATAAATTATTCAATGTAAATACACAAAAACAAAGCTAGAGAAGAAACATTGCAACGGTTTAATGGTGTGTTCTAGTAATTCCCTAGATGGTCCATGTAATCGTCTTAGACAACTAAAAACATTTATTATAATCAAATAATATGTATATAGATATACACAACATGAAAACAAAAAATTCATCATGCACAAGTTTAAGGATAAGAAAAAATACCAATCAAAAAAACCAAAAAACATCACCTAATATGTAGGCAAACCATTACCCAATCCTCTATAAGGATCTCTCACTATGTAATCCACCAAATTAATATAATATAATATAATGAACATCGATGATCAGGTACCATGAAATAGTTTACTACTTATTTCCCTCTCTCACACCCCAATAGAAAATGTCAAGGAACTCCCACCTCTTCGAAATATATGACATCACATCCTTCCCACGAACACCTGGGCCACACCTCAAAACACATCATTCACGTACGCACCTTGGAAATCACCACACTTCTCATCCCTACCGCACACACCTGGGCTATTACAACACATCTCATCTCAAAGACGCATGGGAGTATACACCACATCTCATCCTGGATTCTCTTGGGAACATACAACATTACTTATCCCAAAGACACTTGGTACCATACATCATAGCTCAACTAAATACAACTAGGCCACTATCTCTTGGAAGAATGAGCATGGATGTGTGGGTGAACAACCATCCATCCTCTCACTGGTATGTTTGAGAAATATACACCCACGTGACTATGCATGTGTCACACATATTGCTCAACATTGTTGGGATTAATATAGAAATCAAGAGAATATACATTGTATACATAAAAATAGAGAATATAACATAAGCCCAACTTAAGAATTTATAAACAAGAAACAAAACTACTCATGACTCCCCCACTTTTTTAAAACAATTAATTACAAAATACCACTAAAAAATAAAATACATAATTTATATTTCAATATAAATCTATAAATAATCCATTTTCTAGATTCTCTATATCTGACTAATCCCCTTTAACATGTCATTTAATTCAATAGAATGTAGTAATTATATTTCGTTATTATTATTCACTTCATCAAACATAACATTCGACAAACTAAAACTACAAAACAAACTACAAAACTTACAATGTAACAAAATCCCATCATCTAAGTCAAAAAACATCTTCCCCCACAACACTGCTACACAAAAAATCACATAAACAACTCTTACAAACCTACTACATAAAAAATATCATCCACTTACCAACATATCACAACATCGTCATGCCACGTCCTCCATATCATCAATGTAAACAAAAAACATGCAACCGAGTCCACAAAAATGTTTCAACACATATAAGATCAAAACAAATTTTTTGATTTAGAATGGCATGCATTATTTTATTTTACATTAATAATTATTTGTTTTATCGCATAATCCATACGATCATGGGGAATACATATTATTAACCGAATGTATGTGGTTTTCCAATTTAAATTAACGAGTCTTCAGTATCCCAACAACATGAATTTTATAATTCACATCATTATAAGCATGAGTAGGGACCCCCAAAGTCAAAAATATTCAATGGATTATTTATCCTATACAATTCATATGAATAAAATATAACAAATTAAATCAACTAAAATCTATAAGATCATATGTTACATTCCCCAAACCGTTTATATTTATTTTATAAAAATCTCATTATCTTTATTAATCTCTAATAAACCATATACAAAATAATGAACATTTATATACCCATACCACATTATAAACTAATATTAAATACAAGGGAAGTCCTACCTATAATAATGAATATCGACACTGCATTGTTCCACTAATAAAAGAAGTGTGTGTACAATATGAAGCCCTCCATGGAAACAAGTAGTAGATATAGTAAGGCTCTACAAGGATGAAGGAGTTGAGGACACATAATATCGTGATAAATCCATACCAAAAGGAGGAATGTAAATATATCTCGTATTTAGAGAGTTCAAATCTAAGAGACATGTAATGGATCCTATTTGAATTTTTCTTAATGGTGGATTGGACAAATCATACTTTTTTACACTTTATATCCTTTGGAAATTTAATGAATTAAATACATTATAAATAGTCATTGAAAATGTTTCCAAACCACTAAAATTTTGAATTAAAATCTTTTTATGTCAAATAAAGGCGTCAAAAGAATAAAACTGGAGAAACTGGAAAATTATTAAAAATTGGAAAACAATTGAAATGTGTAATCACCACCACCAAGATGTGTCACCGCCAGATGAGTCATCTCCAGATGACTCACCGCCATATGAGTCATCACAAGCGATTAACTGTCATAATGTCACTTTTACATGAGTCACCACCAGCAAGTTGTTGCCAGTGAGTCACTGGCAGAAGAGTCGCCGCTAACAAGATAAAACCAGTTTGAGCTACTACTAGAATTAGATAGGTTTATGATGATATTTTTACAAAATGATCTATAGTTGAAAACTGGAAATTTGGATAACAGTGGAAATGAGTCACCATTAGAATGACGTACATGTCCCAAAAATACCATGGACTATACAAGGACACCACAAACATCATATTTTTGCAAAAGTAACAGGTTGAATGGTTCAATCCTCTATAATAGCCATCATTAGCTTCCTATATATTTTCATAGTATTATTATCTCCAATGGATGTTATATTGGTTTTATTGGGTTTGAAATTTATACATTTTCTATGACTATAGATGGCATTATTTTTATGATCTTAATTTTTAAAATAATTCATTTACTGGATTCGAACCTATATTTAGGAATATTAAATCATAATATGTAATTTTAAATATCATGTACTACATAACATTACATAAATATTTATACATTATAAATATAAAAATCATTGACATGGTTCTCTAGGAATACCATTTAATCAAAAAAATGTTTTCTAATATTTCCTATAGGTTTTCAATGAAAATGTGGATTAACTAAAAATACACCGCAGTAGTGTCATACATGGTTCAAAAAAATGGAATAATAAATATTCATAAGAATGGTGGTTCATATTTTCTCGACTAACACTTTTGATGTTATTACCAAAAGATTAATCTATACCAATAAAATATTGAATAGTAGTTTGTAGATAGGGATTTACTGATAGGAAAACCACTTTATATATAAATTAACAATACATTTATTATTTTTTCATCTTTTTCCATATCTTTGAATTCTGAAATACGTTTGTGTTCTCTTAACAATGTTTTCAAAAAAAAATATCAAGGATTCTACTATATTTACTCTAATATCATCTTGTAATGACACCATGTGTAGTAACCCAAATCCAAGTTATAATTTCTTATAATAGAATAAAATTAAGGGGATCAAATCCCAATGGACTGAATAATTTATAAGTTTCAGAGGACTATATAAATACATGATTACAATTTTAACATTGGAATTAAAATATATGGGTGAATGGAATACTCATTTATTTTTATGTAAAATAGAATATAACAACATTAAATAATTAATATACAACATTGAATGATAAATAACATAAAACACATTCCATTTAATCATAAACATAGCACCCAATGTATCCAAATATAATATCAATGTAACAATATAATGGGGAATAATAACTATTTTTTCAATGTAAGTAAGGTATTATAATGTGTATCGTGGTTTTATTCATCATTATATCATTTCCATTATGTACTTGAGATAATAATGATTAATAAATGGGTTAGTATAAGCCAAAAACCCATTTAGTATGTTTGACTTAAATATTTGTCTCATACTACCGGTCAATGAATCAATGGGATACATATAACAATACCCAAACGATTGATTATATCCAATGTATTCATTATATATTAAATAATAAATTATATTTTTAACCAATATCAACTATGATTAAATGATGATATTGCAGATATGGTTGTTCATGAATGGTTATCCTCATAATCTTGCATCAAAAAAGACAATGCTACAGAACAGGGTATGGGAGATTTAATGGGTTACTATAGAATCACTATAGATGGAACTCTTGTCCTATTTTAAAAAGATTAGATGTTTTTAGTGAAAAAACTATAGTTATTGTTGGTAATATTTGATGTATGACATAATTATTGGTATTGTATCTTCGCAGTTATTGTAGCAGTACAAGTAACCATATAAGAATTTATGTGAAAAAAGATCTTTTATTCATTGAATAAGGTGTTTCAAGCCCCATGGGCATTGGTCTATATTATTGGGACCCATGGACATGGTATTAGGGGCTATATAATGTGTCTCCATCTACCCAGATAGAACAAGGCCTTTGATTTTATAATAAAAAGACCATTTATACCCAACTATTATGAATAAATGTATGTATTTATTAAATAATACAAAATATTAATATTTCAAAAGTCAATCTCAAACAATTGATTGAAAAAAATTCATATATAGAAATGGTATGTGTTTTATGAATTTGTAATATCAATGATACAAATAATATGGATATATTGGAAAAATATAATGTCTAATGATTATTATAATGTATCATTTAAAGGGAATTTAACAACCACCATATAAATGAGGGTATTATATATTTTTTGATAAACCAATATATTTTATTGGAATTAAATAATATATTCATAAAAAATAGTGAACCCCTGGGAGGGGGTGGGTTGAGTGAGTGGTTTCCTTTTAAAAAAATTCGAAAAAAACCACCCTCCTCTTTATTTCTAATTAATACATGATTTATTACATAATATTACAAATAATACTACCCAAAAGATATATAAGTATATACTATTTTTGGAATTATGAACATAGATAAACAACCTGAACATGTGATATAACAACATTATTAAAAACTGTCTTAATATAATTCTAAAATTCCATAGATTTTGAAACTGCATGGTATAACCTATGGACATAAATAATAAATATGTAAGATATAATGCTTAGTAAAGGAATAAATATAGAATAATGGGTTATATGTCATAAAATAGGCATATAATTTGGGAATAAATGGTTTTAAAATCAGAAACATGAATAATTACATACTATATAACATGTTAATCCTAACATGAGAAATGTTGCAAAAACTCATAACACTTGATTATGATCATATGTTAAGGATATCTGCTAATAAATCATGCTAGAAAATGTTCCATAAATGAATCTGGTTCACTATCTCTCAAAAAAATATGTATCGTGAGGCTTAACATTACCCTTTTGAATGGAGCACTATATAATTCTAGTTTCACACTTTTATTTAATTCTCATGGTCATGTGTTCCACATATATCATACAACATGGATTCATTAATCGTCATATTTAATTCTACAAGTAATTTTTATTGAATAAATAAATGTATGTTCAAATTAAATGATGAATATTTGAATAATGTTGAACACCTTTTATAGTTAATGGGTATGGTATTCACTACACAATTTTTTTGGCATGTAAAAATCACTAGTGAATTTCAGAAACCAAATGGTGTCAAATAAAAATACATAAAATGGGATGATGAAGAGAATGGGGGTATCTAATATTTTTTGAAATAAATTTGTATTAATAGGGTCCTGTAAATAAATATTTGAACATTATTAATAGGTAATATAATGAATAATGTAACAAATAATGTAGAATAAAAAAGAGAGCATGTGGATCCATTACGAAATCTATGTATGGTAATTAGTGTCAATAAAGGTTCATGTGAGGGATTTAATGAGTTATAATTGTTATATGTAAATTTATAAATCAAAATTTTAGTAATGGTGATATGTATGAAAATATCCCAACATGAAAAAAGTATAATTACAAAGGATATCATAAAAGAGTATCTTGAATAAGGAGAGAGGGATATCTCATACTAAATTTTGACAAGGTAATGAGGGAAAATACAGGTTTATGTGTGGGATTAATGAAAGTTAAAGGGGTATATAATGAATTTTTCAGTAAGGTGGATATGGAGGAACATATCTCAAAATTAAAAAAATGTTAATTTTTAATCATATCATACAATATATTCTTGAATTTAAATTGTAAGTGGGGAATCTCTTACAAAAAACAACAATATAACGACTTAGGTAAGTGTCAGAGTGAGAGAGGAAAAAGGGTATCTCATTCAAATAACATCAATTGTGAAATAAGTCATTAATTATAATTTAATTACAATATAACCATTTTAATTTAAAAATAATTATTTGAATGAAGGTTACTGAATTGAATGGAGAATAAGAAGGTTCCTTACATTAGTGTGTTACTCCAAATTCATAGGAGGATCTTCTTAAGATATTTGGGAACCATGGGATGACTGAAGAGAGAGGAAGATAGAGTAATTATGTTCTTCATGTATTTTTAGTGAAGGTAAATGGTGCCTTTGGGGGGATTCTATAGTAATTGAGTGGGAATTCCTTTACTATTTTTGAAACATATGTTCTAGACTCTTTGTGATAAAATAACCAAGACAACATAACATCCCATTATTGTTTCCCATATATTTTTCCAAATGGTTGTGTTTTTAATTTTTTTATACGTATATGGGTTGAAATTAATAAAATAATACCGTTTATTTTTTTTAAAGTGAGTCGTATTGTTAAATATCACATTCCAAAACCTCAAAATATATTTATGGTTATGGAGGAATCATAATGACATTATAAAATTAAAGAAATAAGAATAAAATAATTTTTTTCAAAGTAAAAATATATCTGGTCTTGGATCCTATTTATAGTATTTATTACATCAGCATTGGGAAATTAAGATGTCATAATAGAATTTTTATTTTGATACAGCACACATTTTTCACACGAAAATTCATTTTTCTCGGAATAATTAGTAAAATTAACTATTTGATTTTATTAAAGGATGGGGTCGAAGCCTAAATTTATTATTAGAGAAAATACCTATTTAGACTGGGTTGAGGTTGACCCACTACATAGACAGAAGGCCCAAGGACAAGTGGCCTGCATACAGGGCTAGAAAGCCAATTTTTTTGGCCCAAAGGACCCCTCGGTGAACAGTACTACTACAGTACCTGCACTGCTATAATACCTCCTACAGTACCGCTGCCGCTACAGTACCTGAAACAGTCCCTCCTCTGCTATAGTGATGCCGCTGCTACAGCCCACCACTACTACAGTACTACTATAGTGACCTACTACAGTGCTGCTACAGTGCCCTGCTACAGTACCTCAAGAATAAAATTCATTTATAAAGTAACAATAATAGGATTAAAATATATTCATTATTAATTAAAAATATATTTTTGATTTATTATATTAAAATAAAAATCATTTATAAAGTAATAGTAATAGGATTAAAATATATTCATTATTAATTACTAAACATTGTACAGAATCATGTTTATAGGTAATTTATACATATCCCATTTATATAATAGAAAGCTCCCTATGTGTAAGGTGAGAGACAGTGAGACGTTAATGGAGAGGTTGATCAAACATGTTTGGGCTTGTGATCTTGATATATATTTAAATCCAAATGTATATAATAAAAGAATATAATTGAATCTATTTTCTATTAATATATTATATAATATGTCATTTTAATTAAACCAAAAGGGTAAAATTTTATTTATTTTTGTTCAGGTTGTTACAATCTTCCCCCATTAAGAAATTTCTCCCTTAAAATTTTCATTTCCCTCACTATAAAGGATGAGTTTAATTTTTTTTCCCTCACGTCCTCCTATTCCAATTTGACTTCATCAATCTTGTGTTTTCTCCATAGCACATTAACAATGTGCATTATCTTATTTTGTAGAACATTGCCTCTACAATCTATGATTTTCATCGGATATTTTCAAGAGGAAAGATCATCCTCAAATGTTACACCTAGTAGATTGAGTACATGTGAGGGGTCTGTTATGTAATTCCTCAAATGGGATACATGGAATAGATAATATTTTTGTGATATGTTTGGTGAATCCTCTAATTGATAGGCCACCACCCCAATGATATCATGGATCTCAAAGGGGTTCACGTTTCTTAGACTTTGATTTCCAATCATCCAAATTCTCGTCACGTTATTTAATTAAGATAGGTGGAGTAATACCATGTCTCCAAGATCATACTCTAGGTCTCATCGTTGATTTTCAACAGATCTCTTCTATTGACTTTGAAAATTATTGATGTGGTGTTTAATGGTCCTAAATATTCCCCCATTTCCTAAACTATTTTATGACCTAGGTGTTTTAATTCCCCAACTTAACCCCAATGTGTAGGTGTTCTTAAAATAATACCATAATTGGAATCATATGCAGAAATATTTATACATGAGTGGATACCTTTTTTATGATAACTCATCCACAGGTTAATGATGGTCAGATCCTCTTTTGAAGACCATTGAACATGCTCTCAACATGTCTTCCAGTGTCTAAATTGTCTTCTAAAACTGGACATCTTGTTGATAATGATAGTCCATGCCGATGTACAACTCAGTTTTCAGAGTGTTGTGGGGACTTTTCCATTACATAGCAGAAAAAATATCTGATCTCGACCATATATAATCAATAGTGGTACTTAATGAAGTCTCACCACGTATCTAATGTATATCTATTCACATTGATCTAGTGGTAAATCCTCCCAGATCACCATAATATTTCGGTGAAGATCCAACACAACCCATATAGCATTATTCACACTTGATGTATTCAAATGTCCAGTGAAAAGGCCATGGTGATGTTTTTCCATTTTTCATGTAGGTATAGGTAATTATTGCATCATTCCCTTGTATTTTTTTATTTCATCTTTCACTTTATGAAATAGAAGAAATCGTGTTATATATTTCGGGATCTCTGTATTCATATTGTCACACCAATAATGTGATCGTGGATCTTTATACATATTTGTTCTTTCGGGGTATATATATAAGGATTTTTTAAAGACACGGACATTTCAAGAATTTTTTTTTCATAAATTTATTGGAATTTTTTGAGTCCGCGGTGTCTGACGGTGCATGATTCTGAGGCCCAGAGTGCCAGGAATGTTCCATCGAAGTTTTGTTAAGCTTAAATTAACGCGCGTAGGTAGTTTTCCTAAAATAGTGTAATAACTCTTAAACGGTTACTCGAATCAGAAATCTAAGGCCACTGTTGCACTCAGGTTGGCTGGTTTAACCTAGGAGTGACTTAAGTTTAGTCGGTGCGGGCCTCCTGTGAGAAAAACCCAAAAATGGCATGACCGTAAGTAAAATAATTAAATAAAGTTATTTTATTTTTCATATTCGTAAAACTCAAAAATGGTAACTTGGATTAAAAATCCAAGACCACTGCTAAACACCTGAGGGTATGATTTCTTCATGAAGATACTAACTTGGGTCAGCGAGGTCCAATAGAGAAACTTATTTTTTGGACGCAAATAAAATAATTAATTGACAATTATTTTATTGTAAAATTCATAACTTTGAAACGGTAACTTGGATTGAAAATCCAAGGGTATCATTGGGTTCGTTGGGTCGTGTTTCACCTAGGAAAAGCTTAACCTAAACCGCAATGGGTGTACGGTGGTTGTTAATAATTTTCCAAACATTTTTTCGGGTACGTTCATTAAACGTATGTTTGGGATTTTATATCCTTTGAACCGGCGCTTGGAAATGAAATTTGAGGACACCTATGAACTTGCAGTTCCAGTATTCTCTTAAGGAGACCTTTACTGTGATTGTGTTTTATGCACGAAGGAAGTTATATTTTGGGGTTTCAACCAAAAAGTTAGGAATTAAATAAAAATGTGTAGTAACACATCTTTTATTTAGTTGGTAGTTATTATCTCCAAAGGGAGGTTGGTGGTGGGGACCACCCCCACATAACCTCTCATGAGAGGATAATGTTTGGTGGGGCCCACATGAACTCAAACCTTTCACCTCCCCTCGACTCCTTCTTAACTCATCTATGAATTAAATGAAGCCACCTCCTTTCTCTTTAAACTCTCCACATTCCACCCTCCTCTCATGAATGTGCCAACACACTTTAAATGAATGAGCAATTAATTAATTAGCTCATCTAAAATTTTTGTATATTTGAATTTCTTATTGAGAATAAAAATAATAGTCAAGCTATTATTTTTCAGTTGGCACATATTGTGTTGGGAGTGATTTGGGGAATAGAGAGGGACTTCTTCCAACGAAGAACAATTTCCTCTCTTGACGAAGAATGGAAACGCCCACGAAGAACACCAATCTTCTTTCTTCTTCCTCCATGCCAAGGGAGAATACGTCGCCATCGCCAATGACAAAAGTTGATGGAACAAAGTCTGTCTTCCGCGGCATCGAAAATGATCTTGAATCAAGGTTGGGAGTTTCATATAATTTTTATTTGAATAAAATTATACCCTCATTCATGATGAAAGTTATGGTTCGTTCCTCGGCCTTTTAATATCGCCTAACACGGAGGGCGTGGGCCGAACTAACATAGCCCTATGACCCTCCGTTGATTCTTGTATCTGTTAAAAATGGTGGCTGAGCCGAGATGGAGTAGTGTCATCGTACCGCGATGGGGAAAGAGGGCACGAACATGATGCGGTAGTGACCGGAGGCGGCGACCACATGCTGGTCGCATGGAGGAAACCGTGGCCTGCATCCGTAGGCCGCTCGGACGAACCGAACTGGACGGCCGTAGTCGGGCAACCTGGTGAACCGAGACACCTGTAGGTGTCGTGTGGAGGAAGTGCGGCCCACATCCGCGGGCTGCTTGCTGGTCTAACCATCGGGCTATGGCCAGATGGTCATGAGATCGTGGCGCCGCTCTAGGGGAAGACCGCAGCCCACTATGCGGGCAGCTTTGCAGGGCAAACAGGCCGGCCGCCTGCCGGCCGGGCAGGGAAGACCGCGGCTCCTCTTGGCACCGCGTACGGATGAACCACGGCCCACAATCATGGGCCACTCATGCCAGAGAAACCGACCAGCTTTGGTCGGCCCGGCAGCATGGAGGGGCGGCGCTACCGGGCGGGCCAGACCGACCCGCAACCCCGGGTCAGGTCTGCGGTTGGGTCGCGCCCCACTAGGCCGTGCAGACCCCCTAATCGGGTTGGACCCAGCGGGCTGGGTCCCTGGGTGGTTCGCGCTCCACCGGGCTGGGGTGACCCCCAGCTGGGTCAGACCCACCAAATAGGGTCGGGCCGACCCACCCACCCTCTCGGCTTGACGGGTCGAACCCATTTCGCTTAAACCCAAATATCTTCTAGACCGCGCGTCCGATTGATGCGCCGTCTACGTCATTGGGATCCTATCGACGAGCAGGTACTTTTCTGATAGTCTAAGTGATTATTGGACAAGCTTGGAAATATCCGGGTTAGGAACGTGCATAATTCCAATCGGGCCCCTGGAACAAAAAACCCAATAACTCTCAGACCGTGTGTCTGATTGACCCGAAATCAGTCGCGTTCGGTTCATTTTCATGAGATGAAAAATAGGGGTACATATGCTCTGGACTTCGTGATAGATGATGTAACGACCCCTTTACTCGATTATAGGACCCTCCCGAAATCGAGTGTGTTGTGTGCAGGACCCTGGAGCTGGCTGCAATAGCAACGACTACTGTAATGGGATCCTACGTGGGTTCGGCAGCGACAACTACTGTACTGGGATCCTACGTGGGTTTGGAATTGGTGACTACTATACTGGCTTATTATGTGGGTTTGGTAGTGACGACTATTGTACTGGGATCCTACGTGGGTTCGGTAGGGGCGACTAATGTACTAGGATCCTACGTGGGTTCGGCATCGACGACTACTGTACTTGGACCCTACGTGGGTTCGGTAGTGATGACTACTGTACTTGGATCCTATGTGGGTTCGATAGCTTAGATGAAATAGTTACTATAACTAATCGTCGCTATCGCTATACGAAAGATGTATAACTATGCGAGCTAAGTAATATCTTTCAACCATTATCATCATGGTGTTTGACTTTACTTCTTGTGTGGACTGAGTTGTGCTTGAGCTCGTGAGTTGGATCCAGACTGTGACTAGTAACTTAATTATATGTATGGGCATATACCTAAGTAGGGTTGGTTGATACTTTTTGGTTGTATCATTTTTTTTTGTATCCTTATTGGATATTGTGGGACCTCGTAGGTCTCGGAGTCCCTACTGAGTATCGTTATACTCACCCCTGTACGGGTTATGCCTGCACCTCATTGTGTTGGATACAGACGACAGACAGCACTGACGGAGGCCTAGAGCTCCACGATTGGACGGTACCCATAGGTGGACCTTTCGACGAGTCGTCACATGGCCGAGACTGATAGACGTGGGTGTTGAGGTGTCTATTTGTACCTACCCTTCAGGTAGGAATTCCCAGAGGACGATCCAGGAGCTGCTCTTTACATTCAGTTGTTTGTCCCTTTACCTGTACTTGTTGTTTAGTTCGGTTTGTATACTGGCCAATTTACATTCTAGCACAGTCTTTTTTATTCAGTTTTACTTAGTGTTTAATTTCTATGTCATACTCTGTTGTGCTTGTATACTTTCATAAAAGCAATTTCTTCCCACCTTACGGATTTACTCCTTTGGTGCTAGTCGTCAGCCCTTGGCCTATGGAAGGCGAGCTTAGGGTAGTCATGACATGGGCTCTGAGGATGGGTCGTGACCAATTGGTATCAGAGGTGTCAGTTCTACCACAGAACTTAGGACTCTGATCTATCTTACTGTGATGAAATAGTGTTAAGAGTATTGAGTGTGGTTTTCAGTTCTAGGAGTCCAGTGTGGGTGTGGCGGCCGACAAATCCATACACCGGGGCCCTGACTTTTGATTTCCGACTCAGTGCATGAAAACACTGATTGCGAGTGTGTTTTCAAGATTCTTCATTGTGAACTCGTTGAGTCAGCTCAGAAGGTATAATTTATTGACCGTGATGAACCTGTTCATTATCAAGATGCCACTGCGAAGACGACTAGCTTGGGTTCCCGAGAGAGTACACAATGACTGCCCACCAACGACGAGACTCTGGTGCAGGGCCCTCTTACAATGTTGGCACCTTCAGGTGATGTACCAGCAGCACCACCACCTGTTGGGAAGCAGATTCCACCAGTCGTACTAGCGGATGGCTCACGCCGACAGAGGACGTTGCACGAGTTCCAGCATCAGAGGCCTCTGAGGTTACAAGGCGAGACAAATTCCCAGGAAGCAGAGGACTGGCTGAAGGCAATTCCTAGAGTTTTCCGAATAGTTGATACACTAGTAGTGAAGATGGTGATCTTACCTACTAGTATTTTTTAGTGAGTGACCATGTGGATGATCCCCATAGTGATGAGACTTCTGTACATGGACCGTTTCACAAGATTGTACCTCAGTTAGTGTGTCAGCTATATGACTGCCTGTTGGTCAGCAGTTACAACCGGCAGTACCAGTAGATGACACAGGTAGGATTAGTACCTTACACGTGTTTTCGCATCATATAACCCTCAGTTTTCGAGGCTAGCCGACTCATAATAGGCTGAGTACTGTCTTGATGAGGGGGCTGAGATTTCTCTAAAACATATTCAGCTTCGGCAGGATGACAAGTCGGTAGCTGAGTATTCATCAAGGCTTACTAATCATTCAGGGTCCTCGATGAATACGATATGATCAATGCATTGTGGCTCATACAAGTGAATGAGGTGTGTTTAAAGGATATCTGATCCAGCACTTTTCCTCTATGCATTCCTACTTATGATAAGGTACTAGAGAGAACCATTTTGGTTGAATGTTTGTTGGATGAACGGATTCAGCTAGTGAATGTTAGTAGTGGGAAAGCAAGGAAATGACACCAGTATAAGAGAATTGGGAATTTAAGATGTTTCGTGAAGAGGAAGTGTTATGGATATATGAATATGCAGAGTACGAAACGTTGAAGCAAATCTAAGAGGGCATCATGTGCTGATGTGCATTCCAACATGTTACAACCACCCGCCTTTGTAGTCACCACCATGCTCAGGTAGAAGGAGGACAGGGGAAGAGTGTAGTTGCATGCGGTCAAGGATTGAGGGCCAGGGGCTCTAGGAATGATTTGAGTTATGGTCTCTTTATACTACTATCTTCCATATCAATAGACACAGGTACCAATATTTCCTTCCATTCATGGATCTTGTCCCAAACCAAGAGTTTCCAGTTAAACCGTTGAATTCACCCTCACGTATGGAGATACCATTGGAAGGAGACTCGATAATCACACATATTCTGATGGTGTGATCTAACCCTTGTGGTGAGATTTTTGGTTGGAACCTCTTGGTGGAATCATTGAGGCCTTACGACGTTATTTTGGGAATGGACTGGGTAACCACAGTTCCAACACAAATTGACTGTAGTAGGCAAAGAGTTTGTGGTTTACCTACAACGATGGGATGGGTTTTCCTTAGTCGGTGAAAAGGAAACACCAGGAACCACAGGATGGAATCACGCATAAGTGGGTGTAGTAGATCACTCATGAGTCGGATAGACTTACCTTTGTGCTAGACTTCTCTAGAGTTGCATCACCGATTTCAGCGTTGACAAGGAAGGGTAAACGATTCGTGTGGTAAGAGAGATGCCAGCAGAGCTTCCAAGAGCTGATGTAGAGGTTGACTAGTGTTCCCATATTGAGTCTACCAGAGGAGGGAGTTGGGTACGTGGTTTACTGTGATGCATCAAGGACCAGACTCAGGTGTGTCCTGATGCATGATCGAGTAGTGATCGTGTTTGGTTCTCGGTAGCTGAGATATCAACGATGGCTTGAGTTCCTTCAAGAATATGAATTCAATATGGTCAATAATTCCGGGAAGGGGAACATTGTATCAGATTCTCAAAATATGAGATCGGGCATTCAGCTGCTAGGAGAGGTGACATAGCTATTGGACACATTGCAGATATCCTTTGTGGATAGAGATAGAGCAGCCTTTCATCAATCTCTCACAGTCATTCCTCCACTTCTTCAGCAAGTCAAGGAGGTACAACATGGAGACATTGACTGTGATATGCGACATGCTCAGATATCCTCAGGGTAGGCACCTGATGGGTTTTTTGTAGTGGGGAGCACATAAATCTCTTCAAAGGACGGACCATGGTACCATTTTCACTATAGGAAGAGGTGTTGAGGAAGTTTCACACTTCCCTCTAGAGGTACATCCAGGAGTGGTGAAGATGTATCATGAACTCAGAAGACAACACTGGTGTCTAGGTATTAAGAAAGCAGTAATAGGGTTTCTCTCACAATGCCTCACCTTTCAGCAAGTGATGGCGGAACAGTAGGTACCAACATGAATGTATCAACCTTTGGAGGTCCCAGAGTAGAAGTAGGATCAGATATCCATGGACTTCGTGTCGGGTCTTCCACGTACATTCAAGCGATGGATACCTCTGGAGTTTGAGGATGGAGACCATGTATTTCTACGGGTCTCACCTTGACAAGGATTATCGAGATTTGGACGAGGTGGCATGTTATCTCCGTGATTCATCAGACCTTTCCCCTTCCTCAGCAAGGTAGGCGAGGTGGTGTACCGCTTGGCCCTTCCGCCTTAGTTTCACCAGGTGCACGAAGTCTTCCATGTATCTCAGTTGAGAAGATACATGCACAACCCGTCTGACATCATGGACCACGATGAGCTAGATATCGATGATGGGGAGAATTTCATGAATATTACATGAGAGCGGGAGGTACAAATGCGTGCTAAGTACCCCCATTTGTTTCCCTAGTGTTTTTTGTAGCTTACGGGAACGTAAATCCTTGAGGTAGGGGTAATGTAAAGATGCAAAAATTTCAAGGAATTTTTTTTCTTAAATTCTTTGGAATTTTAGGAGTCCATAGTTTCTGACACACATGATTCCGAGGCCCAGAGTGCCCAGAATGATCTGTCAATGTTTTTTTTAAGCTTAAATTAACAGGCCTAGGCAATTTTACTAAAAATGTGGAATAACTCTTAAAAATTTACTCTGGTCAGAAATTTGAGGCCACCGTTGCGCTTAGGAAGGATGGTTTACCCGAGGAATGACTTAAGTTTAGTCAGCGTATGCCTCCTATGAGAATACCTGAAAATGGCATAATCATAAATAAAATAATTAATAATGTTATTTTATTTTTCAAATTCTTATAACTCACAAATGGCAACTCAGATTAAAAATCCGAGACCACCGCTGATCTTGTGAGGGTGATCTTTCTTTATGAAGATACTAACATGGGTCGGTGAGGGCCACAGGAGAAAGTTATTTTTGGGCCGCAAATAAAATATTTAAGTGACAATTATTTTATTGTAAAATTCATAACATTTAAATGGTAACATGGATTGGAAATCTGAGGGTACTGTTGGGTTTTTTGGGCCGAGTCTCACCTATGCAGAGCCTAACCTCGACCGCAATGTGTCTAGGGTGGTTGTGAATAATTTTACAAACTTTGTTTCAGGTATGTTCAGTAAACGTACATTTGGGATTTTATATCATTTGAACAGGTGCTCGAAACTGAAATCTGGTGACATCGATGAACTCGCAGCACCGGTATTCTCTTAAGGGTCCCTTTACTGTGGTTGCATTTTATGCAAGAAGGAAGTTATATTTTGGGGTTTCTACCTAAAAGTAAGAAATTAAATAAAAATGTGTAGTAACAAATATTTTATTTAGATGGTAGTTATTATCTCCAAAGAGGGTTTGGTACTGGGTCCCACCCCCACATAACCTTTCATGATAGGATAATGTGTGGTGGGGCCCACACGAACTCAAACCTTTCACCTCCCCTCAACTCCTTTTTACTCCTCTTTGAATTAAATGAAGCCACATCCATTCTTTTAAAATTTAAACTCCCCACATTCCTACCTCCTCTCATGAATGTTCCAACACACTCTAAATTAATGAGTAATTAATTAATTGGATCCTCTAAAATTTTAATTAATTTGAAATTCTTTTCGAGAATAAAAATAATATCCATGCTATTATTTTTTGGTTGGAACATATTGTGTTGGGAGAGCTTTGGAGAATAAGGAGGGCCTTCTTCCAACGAAGAAAAATTTCTTCTCTCAACGAAGAACAACAATGCCCACGAAGAGTGCCCATCTTATTTCTTATTCTTCCGCGCAAAGGGAGAAGACGCCGCATTCACTAACGACAAATGTTGATGGAACCATGACTGTGTTCTGTGACACCGTCTTCTACCACATCAACAAATCTCGTGAATCGAGGTAGGGAGTTTTGTATAATTTTAATTTTAATAAAATAATACCCTCATTCTTGATGAAAGCTATGGTTCATTCCTCGGTCGTTTGATATAGCCTAACGCGGAGGGCATGGGCCGAACGAACACGACCCGATGACCCTCTGATGATTATTGTTTGTGTTAAAAATAGAGGCGGAGCCGAGAGGGTGCGGTGTTGTCTCATCGCACTAGAGAAAGAGCCATGGCCATGAGATCGCAACGACTAGTGGTGGCGACCGCACACCAGCCACGTGGAGGAAACCGCGACCCGCTTTCACGGGCCGCATGGACGAACCGAACTGGCCAGCCGTAGCCGGCCGAGATGGTGAACCATGGCACCTGTATGAGCCGCGTGGAGGATGTTCAGCACACATCCATGGGTGGATTGTTGGACGAACCGGCTGGCTGGAAAGGAGACCGCGACGCCTCTTGGCGGCGCGCTATGGGAAGACCATGACCCGCTGTTCAGGCCACTTTGCTGGGCAAACCGGCCGGACGCCTGCTAGCCCGGCTAGGAAGACTGCAGTACCTCTTGGCGCCAGGTGCAGATGAAAAACTGAATGCAACCGCAGGCCGCTTGCTCCATACAAACCATCCGAATTCTTCTGGCCAGGCAGCAAGGAAAGGCGGCGCCGCTCGGCGCTGCCGGGCGAGATGGACTGGGCCGCAACCCCGGGTCGAGTCCGCGGGTGGACCACACCCCACCGGGCTGGGCCGACCCCTTAATCATGTCGGACCCACCGGGCCAGGTCCTTGGGTGGGCCATGCTCCATCGGGCTGGGCTGACCCCCAACCGGGTCGGACCTACCAAACCGAGTCGGGCCGACCCGCCATCCCACTGGGCTTCATGGGCCGGGCCCATTTCGCTTAAACGCGAATATCTTCTTGACCGCGTGTCTGATTGATGTGCCGTCTATGGCACTGGCATCCTCTCGATGAGGCGGTCCTTTTAAGATACTCAAAGTGAGTATTGAAAAACATTGGTAATGTCCGGTTTGGGAATGAGCTTAATTCCAACTGGGCCCTGGGAACAGAAAAGCCAATAACTCTCAGACTGGGCGTCCGATTGACGCACCGTCTATCACGTTGGGTTCCTTTTGATGAGTCGGAACTTAGGGGTACATGAACTCTACACTTCGTGATAGTTGATGTAAATACCCCTTTGCTCGAGGAGTAGACCCTCCTGGAATCGAGCGTGCTGTGTGCGAGAACCCTAGAGCTGGTTGCGACTGCAGCGACAACTGTACTGGGATTCTACGTGGGTTCGGCATCGAAGACTACTGTATTGGGATCCTACATGGGTTAGACAGTAAAAACTACTATACTGGGATCCTATGTTGGTTCGGTAGTGACAACTACTGTACTAGGATCCTATGCGGTTCGGCAGTGACGACTACTGTACTAGGATCTTATGTGGGTTCGACAGCAACGATTACGGTACATTGATCCAACGTGGGTTCGAAAATGATGACTACTTTACTTGGATCCTACATGGGTATGACAGTGACG
This sequence comes from Viscum album, assembly GCA_963277665.1. Taxonomy (NCBI): domain Eukaryota; kingdom Viridiplantae; phylum Streptophyta; class Magnoliopsida; order Santalales; family Viscaceae; genus Viscum; species Viscum album. Next base: position 1,935,089,633 of record OY728159.1, read on the forward strand.
ACTACTCTACTTGGATCCAACGTGTGTTCGACACCTTAGATGAATGAGTGACTACAACTGATCATCTCTATCGTTATACGAAAGATGTATACCTGTGTGAGCTGAGTCGTGTATTTCAACCATTATCATCATGGTCTTTGAATTTACTTCCTGTGTGGACTGATTTGTGCTCGGGCTCGTGAGTTGGAGTCGGACTATGACTTGTGACTTAGGTATATTTAAAGGCATGTAACTAAGTAGGGCTGGTTGATACTTCATTGTTGTATCATTCTTCTTTTGCTTATACTTAGTGGATATTTTGAGACCTTGAGGGTCTTAGAGTCCCTTCTGAGTATTTTTATACTCACCCCTGCACAGCTATGCACGCACCTCATTGTGTTGGATGTAGACAACGGACAACACTGACGGAGGTCCAGAGCACTATGACTGGATGGTACCCGGAGGTGGACCTTGTGATGAGTCGACACATGGTGGAGACTAACGGGCGTGGGTGCTGAGGTGGTCATCTGTACATACCATTCAGGTAGGAATTCCAAGAGGATGATCCTGGATATGCTCTTTACATTCATCTATTTTCCCCTTTATATGTACATTTTGTTCTTTTGGGTTTGTATACTGTCCCATTTACTTTCCAACACACTCTTTTGTATTCAGTTTTACTTAGTGTTTACTTCCAGTTGCATACTCTGTTGTTCTTGTATGCTTTCATAAAGGCAATGCCTTCCCAGCTGAGGGATTTACGCCTTTGGTGCTTGTCTCCTACCCCTGGGCTATGGAAGGCGGCCTTGGGGTAGTCACGGCACGGGCCCTGAGGAAGGAATGTGACAGAATATTTATGTTAGTTATTTAAAATCGCCATCTTATACTCATGATTTTATGGTACACATAGACTTGAAACAAATACCACAACATGTTCTTCAATAATATTAACATATTAATTATTTTTTCTTATAGTTTCCACTTCATGTTGTGTTCCTGTATAATTATTCTATGTATAATATATCTTTTCTAGAAGATATGGTTGAATTATAATTTTTGAATGGATTTATGATTTTCTATCCTTTATTGTCCCCATGTCAATCCTTATCAATTCTAAGAAGATTGGATCCATATAAATTCTCATCAATGATAGAATTTTTGGGGACTTTCTTATCGATGAATCTTCAGCTTTACTCACTTCACCAGGTTGATATTGGATTGAGACGTTGTCGTCATTGATTAGCTTTCACCATCATCATTGAAATATATTCGGCTCTTTCGGTCTAAGTATATACTCAATAATTTTGTGATTTATATATATTTATACCATGTCCCCAAAGAGATAGTGGTTCCCTATTTTCAAAGTGAATGTCAATACAGTAAACTCCAAATCAGGCATTGGTTGCTTCTATTCGTGAACATTCAAATTCCTTGAATAATAGGCTATGAATTTTTCATTCCACAAAAACGCATATCCCAATCCATTCTTATATGCTTCATTGAATAAAATGAAATGTTTCTGAATAATGGGTAGTGTGAGTCCATTAGTAGTGAAAATACCCCTTTTTCAATTACATGAAGATATATTCACACTCATCATTCTAAGAAAAAACGACTCCCATCCATGTTAGATTGGTTAGAAATTTTGAAGATATTGGTAAATTTCTAACAATTCGATGAAAAACCCACATATCCAAGGAAACAGTGGATATTTCTCCTATTTTTTGTCAAATATTATGTTTCTTATGTCTTTTAAGGGACCACATATATCAAATTTCTTATAATGATATAAAACAAGAATGAATCATCCTTTAGCTAGAAATCACATTAATGTGATTCGCATGATGCTTCTCCTTTTGGCATATATTTAGTACAATGCTCAGATACTCCTCTAGTGCCACCTTGGTTTTGGGAAATATTAAAATATCCACTATAAAGATAACCAAAAATGTGTCATGGTAAGCTATAATAATACTATTTATTATGTTCATGGAGATTTTGGGATCATTAGTGAGTCTAAATGGAATTACTATGGACTCATTGTGCATATACCTTGTATGAATATTAGTCTTAGGGATGTCATCCTTTATTACAATATCCTGTTAATATCATGACCAAGAATCCATCATGGATGACTATGTGCTCAACCTAACTTCTCAAATAAGTCATCAATCCATGGAAGGAAACACGTGTTCATTATGATGATCTTTTTCAGCATATTCAAATCAATGAAAATGATCATTGACCCATCCCTATTCATGATGAAGAGGACTGGTTCCCCCCCATGGTGAAGCACTTGGGAATATAAGCACTTAATCTGGATTCTCCTACAATATTTTCTTCATCCACTCATGTTATACAAAAACTATCCTATAACGATTCTATAATAATTTTAACATCATAGGTATACGCTTGATTAAAAATTAATCCTCTCCTCTTAAAGGAAAACCACGAAATTCTTTATAAAACACATTTTTGTATTCCCAAAAATGGTATGTCTTCATGGATGGTTATTTCATGATACTTAATAACTTGAGCTATATATTCATGATCGTAGGTAAATATTCCCCATGGTTGAGTTGTTGTTTATAAAGATGATTTCTCCTCCTTACCGAACTTCTATAGAATTGGGGGACGATTCACAATATATAGGGTTATTTCCATCTCATAAATATTTATGTTATCTTTTTATGGGGAAATACAATCCATACCCATAATTATGTAAAATTATACCAAATGGGGTAAGAAAACATTAATTGCAATTTTTTCCCAAAAATTGTGATATGAGAGGATTTATAATCATTGGATGCAAAAATTGAACCATTTTTCATTTTACTAATATTTCTACTTCAATTCATTATTGTGATGTTTGTATAGTTATACTAAACTATAGTGATATAATGGATTGCATTGAAATATATATGATACCATTGATTTTTGATTTTTTTCCTTTTTTTAACCATTTAATTCATTTAAAATAAAATTAGGGATAATAATTTTTAAACAACTAAATACATAAATGAGAAACCAATAACATTAATGGAATAAAATATAAATTAGATGTATTTCCTCATCATATTAATTTCATGGATTTACCATATGTTATAAATGATCTATTTAATAAAATATATTCTTATCCTAATTTATAAAATAAATAATGGTTTTTATTGAGCTTATTAAATTACAAATGAATATTCCATGGTGGTTTCAATCTAGTTGTGAAACATGTTCTGTTTTCTTGCACCAGTTCCCAGTCAAGTCTTCCCCAATGGAGGGTTTTTAGTGTTTACAAACATGTATATCTATGGAAAATCTACATACAATTTTAGTATCTATTCATGTATTTTTTCTCTTGATAAACCACCTAATCTATACTTACGTAATTTGTGGATTTTTTAATACATATTCTTATCCTTATGACTTTCAATAGATTGTTCTAATCATAATCCAAAAAAGAACTACATATATATTTTGATTCCAAATATAACAACCCCACTAATTATATCACATAAATACTTGGTTGATTACATAATATTTTGAAAAAGAAAACCACAAATATAGATATGTATATTGTATATTGTAATTAGTTTTATATAATAGAATATTTAACATGGGACAGAACAATATTATTAAAAACATATTTAACATGCTTATAAAATTTCATGGATTTTAAAACTGCACAGGATTAACTGGGGACATACCTAATATTCGGTTAACTATAAATACAAGTATGTGAATATAAATGTTTGATGGTGGTATATTTTATATAATATCCATATCCATGGAAAGTAAAATGTGTGATAATTATAAACATGAATAATAAATCATGATATATCCTGATATTCATATAATGGTAAATGTGGAAAAAACATAAAACACCGAATCATAAACAAAGGACATGTATATATTCCTAAAAATCCTGATATTTAATTTCCGATAATTGAACCAGGTTTTCTCCTAATGGAAAAAATGATGTATCATGAGACCGATCATTACTCAAATGATTGAAGAGATATATAATGCAGGGTGTTCCCATCACTTTCATTTCATTTTCATGCTTAAATGTGCCACATAGCTCATTAGTATGGTAATGTTGAAAAATTAATTAATATATATCTAATTGAAATTTTAATTTCTACTTTCAAAGAAGGTTCTTGAATAGAATAGATTAGAGAAAGGTCCCTTGATTGAGTGTGTGACATAAAAATCTTGAGAGGTGCTTCTTCAAATCATGGTGCACCTTAACATTAATCTAGGGAAGGAGAGAAGTGTAAGAATGTGGTCAACGGATTTTTGTGAGGATTATTGGGGTCATGGATGGGTTTATATTTTGATTGAGTGGGGATTTCATTATTGTGTCTTAAAATTATTCTATTGACTCTATATAATAAAATAACAAAAAACGCAAACCATGTCATCAATTTTTCACTTGGTTTCTACTATATAGTAGTGTTTTTCATTATTTGATATTCTAATGATCCGAAAAAAATAATGTAGCAACCTTGATTATGTGGTTGTGAGTCATACTCATAAATAATACATTTTAAAACCATAAAATCTATTAACTGTTTTTGAGGATTTATAAAATTAACCAAATAAAAATAAAATCACATTATTTTAATGGGAAAACATATATTATCTCATGTATCGCATTTATTGTATTTATTCCCTCATTATTGGGTCAATATTCTGTCATAATACAGAAGGTATATTTATAGGGTTTTTAATTTTTTCCCGAAAATTCGATAGTCTCAGAATAATATGAAAAAATTAACCACTAGATAATTACGACATTTAGTTTCCAAAAATAAAATAAATTTTTTAAAAATAAATTTCTAAATAAATGAATCTTTACTTTTATAATAAAAATCACCATTTATTATAATATGCTATGTTTTTTGACAATAACAGTTTCTAAACCCTTATAAAAATTAAATTTCATATAATAGAAATTGTACGATCATTTTTATTTACTAATTACTATTAGATAATAAAATTTTATTAGAATATTATTTATCTTAAAACCCAATTATTTCTTTAAAATAAATTCCTTAAATGAACATGAATAGTAATTGACTGTATAATTTTTGATTTATTGTATAATAATAAAAAACAATTATAATGTAACAAAAATAGGATGAAAATATGTTCATTATTCTGTAAAAAAATAATTTACATACTCATGTTGATAGGAAATTGATGAATATTCATTTAATATACCAGAAATCACCTTAAGGGTAATGTTTATGATGGTGATAATTTCATGTGGTGCTTAAGTGACATGGTTTGGGTCGTGATCTTCATGAGCCTAAACATCTCCTATAAATGGCTTCACTCATGATTAAGTTATTGGATCTCATATAGTGATTCATCAAGACCAAAGCCTTGTGATGTCATATAATTAAAAATATCTATTAAATGGGCATCATAGGGAATGATTCTGTTGGTTGAAGACATCATTTCCTTTTTCTATGTCATTTAGATTCTTTAAAACCTGATATTTATAATAATCATGTGATCATTGTCCAAAGACTATATTTTCAATGATAATGATGATTAAGGGGCTCTCAATTCCTATAGTTATAATAAAACTATGTAAGGGCATGTGTTTACTACAATCGTGTTACATAATATGACATTTTAATTAAATCACAAGGGGATATTTTTATTTATAACAGTTTAGGTTATTACATCAAACCTTATACAATCTTACCCTATAAAATTCCAATGATAAATTCTTTACCAATTCTATAACAATATCACATAACTGAAAATATGAGAATGTATATAGGGAATGCAAGATTTACATGTTTCTACTTCAGTTTGAGAACCTACATCCTTTACATAGAAAATCATGTGGGTCTATAGAGAGTTTCTATTAAAAATAAGTTAATTCAACTTTAGAGCCTTCTCCCATTAGATTCCTTCTACCTCCCAAAATGTTAGATTATAGTGACCCCTTTAGTTAATATATTTTTTGTTAAAAAAATGTGGGGTAAAATAAATATATCATACATTGTGAAATATACTCTATAAATGATCATCTAGAATTTCAATCAGAATTTGTTGTCTTATAATTTCTGTCTGGTGTTGTCTTCTTCTATCCAGAAAATTCTACACAATAACTCTTCACACAAATTGGGGATTTTATAACCTATGTTATATCAATTATAGAAAACCCATACCCATTAATTAAATTAAAATAATACAATTCGAATTCACTAAATGGATACCTAAAATCAAAAACAAAACTACTCAAATATTGGATCAAAATAAATATTTTTTATTATTTAACATGAAAAAAATGTTGATCTTGTATCTATTTGATACATTAACATAAAAATCATTTAATTTTCCCAAATTTGTAATGAAACATGTATTTTTTTCACATTGGACCCTTTTTATAGGTTATTCATTAATGGAATTGGTGACAGACAAATTTTATTTTACCACATACTGATAATCATAAATCTAAATTTATATCTCATCTTGAAATTAAACGGATTCCACTAAACTCACCCATAGTATTTATGATTCTTTTTGAGTGTTTATCAATTATCATGTGTTTACTACCATTTCCAATATTCTATAAAGATAAATTTAAATGAAGCTAGCCATGGTATCAAACAAATTAATTAAAATAAATACAATTATTAGAAAATTATTCTAATTGAAATATCTCTTTCATCCCTATCCATATAGTAATTTATAAAATGATGAAATGTTACTCAGAAATAACCATCCATACTATTTTTTTATAGAATCATTTTTCCAGTGATAAATAATTAGTATTTTAATTCATCTTCATTCGGCTGACTCAGTCCAATGGTCTCATCAGCAATGTTCATCAGAAATCATCGAGAATGTTTGTATGATGTTTCCTCTTATGTTATTTTATCTGATGAATCATCTCAACATTTAACATTGAATATTTGAACTCCATATATGGCTCTATAATTTGAAAACTCATTTTTACAATGGTTATTGATCTTGACACACATGGAAAACAAATAAATACTACACTAAGGATGGTTAAATACATTGTGGAAAATTTTTGACACATAAGCTGCATTTAGACATCTTCAACACAAAATTCATGCCTCAGCACATAATTTCCTTCCATTTTACATTATTTTCCATTATTAATTAATTGGTAATTTCAAAAAACTAATCAATATTTTAACAAAAAATACTATCATATTACCATAACCTTATTTGTCAAATGATCATATTTTTTTTACACCTAATTATTTCTGAAAAATTATAAAACAGTTCATAACAAAAAAAAATTCTAAAAAAACAAATCATAATTCTTCTAATGTATAGTTTATATACATCCATTAATAAATATTTGTTTCATTGAGTTTTATGATTGTAATAATTGTAATTATAGCCAAAAAACTACCAATTTAATTGTATAAATGGTTCTAATAAAATGTTTTCAATAAAATCACTACATCACTCTTCATAGAATAAACTCCACCTATAGGGTTTTTTCCTTATAATAGTTTTCACAATCCTTAATATTTCAAAATTTTATTTTTAAAAACATCTTTCACTTCATTCGAACATAATTTTATAAAAATTAAACACCTATTACATTTACTGAGCATGATTCATTTTCCAGTTTTTGTACCTCCAATCAATACATTATATGTTTTCATTTTTGATGCATCGTTATTTTAAAAACATTTAAACCATTTGACCATCATCAAATTTCATTACAATAACTTGTAAGGATGTTATAGGGTTCGTCAAGAAAATGAATTTCATTCAACCAAAAATACTCACCTTCCATAAAAATTGTATATCATGATATTTTTCATGATTTAGAAATATTGAGATCAGCAAAGCATCATCTAATTAATGCTTGAATGATCTTTATATAAAATTATAACCATATAAAATTTTTATTTTTTATAAACATCATAAAAACATTCTCATTAATCGTTCTAAACAAAACCCTTTCACAATCATCTGACATAATCATTATACTTAAAAACCTTCATTATCACTTATTCATCTAAAAAATTATTTAACAAAATATAAATTTTAAAAAATTGACAATAATGTAAAAAAATGGATCTTTAATATCTCTTTTAGATTTTATGACTACATTCATTAAAAAATTAATTACATTATAAAATTACATCACACATTATTTTCAAAGATTATATTTTTTCTCTATTACATAAACAAAAAATTTATAACAATGAAAACCCTAAATATAAACTACAAGATACTATAATTTTTTGAGGAATTTATTCCCTCAGCGATAATAAAACATTTTAATATAATTATAATAACTTATTCACTTAAAATCTCAACTTTTTATAGAAATTCTTAACTCTCAATGTTTTATTCTCTTTTTTCTAAAATTAATGAAAACAATATTATTAGAATAATTTTTGATGATATTTTCTAACAATATCGAAATTAGGATAAAGGTTTAAATTCTCTTCATTTGTCATCATAATAAAAATTACAATGAGTGATTTCTATATAATCATTAGTTGGTCTTTATGGGAGGATGAATGTGATGTTTCATCCTCAAATCCACAAATATGTCTTCTGGAATATCTTTTATGAAATCATTACAATTTTTCTTTTCAATTAAATTTATTCCATGATAAAATCTAAAAAATATATTTAATTATATGATTCTAAATGTCATTATGCAACGAACTTGTGTGTTTCACACTATCCTTTGTAATATCATTTACAGTTTGATTATCACTAGCCATCTTCAATGGTTTTAATAAATCATAGTTCAAATCTTGAAGCTGATGATTCATCCAAAACAATTAAGTACAATATTGGGTAGTCGAATAATATTTTTCTCCATCTATTATCAATGTCACTACACTTTTTTTAATATAAAATGTCAAAAAACATTATCCCATGTAAAATTTCCATCTAAATGTAGATTTTATATAAGTAAAATATCTAACAAAATTGTAATTAGTATATATATGAGATTTAAAATTAATTAATTTCCTATAAAAAAACCCCCTAAATTTATTCCATCATCATGTATTATAATTCATTTAGCTACAAACCTATGTGATTGTTTTGGATCACTTTGATATCATTCACACCATGTCTCAAAAAATTAGGAATATTAAATGTATGACATAATAGTGATCATATAAAATTTTGGTAGTCATTGTAACTCACAATTCTCCCAGACTCATATGTACAGTACATTAAACCTTCATAAATAGGATTAAAAACTCTTTTAGAATCCTCTATATAAAACCATTCAATCAATTCATTGTGAAACATTTTAGGACATAAAAAAATTTATCATTCCATTTATTTCACAGGTGATCCTAAAAGGAATATTAAATATCAATTAAATATGATTTCAATGTTCTAATTTATTTCCTCAAGTAATTCATCACAATCTTTTTCAATATCTCCTATAAATATTATACCATGAAAATAAATTTAAATAAATAGAGTAAAAACTTCCATCTCATTAACATATATGTTTTTTTAGCTATTTCTTTCAAAAATATTATATTTTTATTCTTTATTTTTTTGATTACTATGAATATGGAACATTTTTCAAAACGTGCAAGGATTTCTTCAACTTATAATCTTTGGATTCATACTTATCACATTAGAACCTAGAAGGTTGATCAATCTAAAATTCGACCTAAATCTCTCAATTTAATAATGATTAATTTAAATTCATTTGATAAAAATATATAAATTATGTTCATACATTTCTATATACATTATGATGGTATCCAATATTATAATATTTGAATAACTTTATTGAAAATACCCAGATTCCACCTTTGAGTATCCTTCAAATACAAGGGGATATTTGTTTCCTGAAACATCACCTTCATTTTTCAACTTATTTTTGAACACCTATTTCATCAAAAATATATTCCCACCCAATGGACGTGGAACAATTTCACATGTTTCATTGTTATAAACATGATCTAACACTTCATTCATATCTTATACAATTTTTAATTTCTCAAATACCTCAAAAATTGTCTCTATCTTAATCTGTGAGATATGTGAAATATGGATATCTAATATCAACTTTATTCTAGTCTAAAATAAATAATTATCATTTACATTAATGTAATATGGCTCCCCCTATTTCTAAATGGAATGAAATTTCTCATAATTTCATACGAATTCACTTTCTTCACCACAAAATTTTTCTTTATATTTAGTCACATATTTATGCTCACTCTCCTCTTCTATTTTTTATTCATTGTATATATTAAATTTTTTCAATAATATTGTCAAATTCCATTCTGAATGGGATTTTATTTTCCAAACTATTAAATCATATTAATCCACTCGTTATTTTAAATTTTTCTTTAAATTTTTATTACCTATTCAATTTGTTGAATATTCAATAAAAAACTTATCCTTATATTTTTATTAATATTTTCTTGATTTTTAAATTTAATATTAATAAATATGGACATTAAAAAACAAGAAATATTTCACTAAAGAATATTTGTTATAACACATCTCATAAAAATTAAGGTTGGATTCTAGTACTATTCAATTGAATAACATAACATGAGGGTTATCTCTATAAAAAATATAGGAATGTTATACTCATCGAGCATACATCTTCCCATTTCCACCAAACGTATATTTTACTTCCCAACCACTACATTTTTTGTGTTGTATAGATCATTGTATTTACTTTTGTTCCACTGATTCATAAAATAAGATTCAAAATTATTGCACATGTATTTATTTCTAATATTTCTTCTAAGTATCATAATATTATAATGGACCAGGCTCATGATTCCAGACTGAGTGGTTAAAAATATTGTATAAAAAAATTTATAAAAAGAAAATTAATAATTACAGATCATAATAAACAAATGAGAATCTTTTACCTGTCAAGGTTATGGATGATTAGAAAATACCTTATATTTATCATATTTGATCACAAATAAAACATTTTCCTAATATGATGTTGTGTGTGATAACACCAAATGTTTCAAAGTCTGATTTAGAACATCTATGATTTATAGGAAAACATTTAAAAACAATGGCTTGAGAATTCAATTTTTTATTAAGGGTTTTTAAAATCATAGAAATTATTTTTATGAAATGTTATCTGAATATAAAATTGGGAAAATAATTTTGAAAAAAATATCACAAAAAATTTTTTGAAATACAATTTGAAATTGTAAATAAAACTACTTTCATTTAATATAATATAACCTTTTTGAAATTACATAGGTACAAAAGTTTCTTTAAAATTAATCCAATTATTTTTTTCTAACACTACACAAGCTTTTGAAAACAACTACATTTTTTTAACTTGAATCAATGAAGTCTATGTAGTTCATACCAAAATTTGGAGGGATTGGGACCACTCCCCAATTCCCTGCTATATTTTCAATGTTCATGCACCAGATTTTATAAAAAAATTATTTTTTATCTTGATTTACATAGATATACATTTTCACTGGAGTTTTAGTTTTAAATATAAATATATATATATATATATAATCATACATGAAATAAACATATTTACATTTATTTATATATAATTACATAAATACTAATAATTATTGTAAATTACATGTCTTACTTGGTATGACCAAATACTATGAAACATTTTCTTTTCATAAAATACATGGAAGGTTAATTGTCAACCACACGTACAATTTCTCTTGAATTATCATAAAAATATATTTTTATGTAATGATTATTCAATTATCATGAATATATATATGAATATATATATATATATATATATATATTCATGTATAAATTCCATGATAACAAAATCAATGATGTATGGCCATAATCATGATTTGTGTATAACGTACACATGATAAACCTATGAAAATATAAATTTATAAATTCATACATAAATTAACACTTAGTTAATCAAAATTTATTTAAGATTATTATATACCTTAAAACTATACATGTATACCTATATAAATTCTTAAAAATATACACATGCCACATATTAACAAAAGTAATTCTTGTTTAAATAAATCATTGATTTATAGAAATATCCTTTAAAATATTATTTGAATAACCAGTTTAATCCATATAATTAAAACCATGAATTAAACCATGATTTAATTTAAAAATAATAATATCCAATTATAATCTGATTCGAAAATTTATTTATTTAATTTTATTCAAATATTTAATGTTATATTTACATATATTTTGTAATTCTATCTCAAACTGATAAAATGAATTAAAAACTTATAAAATAATTTTGACAATAAATCCTTTACAGAATCATAAAATTTAATCCAATGAAAAACATAAAATAAATACATACATAAAAAAATAATCGTTCCTCGTGCATAGTGAGTATATGAAAATTAATAGAACCTTATGCTAATCAAGAAAATAGAAATTATAATTTGAATGAAATAATCAATCTTCCCTTACATGGTATTTGGAGAAAACCTCTTTCTCTTATTGTTGGGATAACAAGAACTATCATACTCCCATTTCAAATGAATTCACATTGCCTAAAAAGAAATCATAAAAATCTAAATATCATCACTTCCACTACCATGATAGGTTGTTCACCAAAAGGAAAATGAAGAAACTTATTTATAGTCAGTCTTACTATATAATTTACATATATTTTTTTTTCTATTGTCTAACAGAAGTGCTGTGTTGAAGAACAATAAGAGATAATAAATCTATATTTAAAAATTAAATATGATAATAATACATCCATAATGAAGTTGGATTGTATCTGAATAATGAAGTAAATAACAACCATAAAAGAAAGAATCCATTGCATCAAATAAGATCAATAAATTTAATTCAAAGATAGATTTACAAAAACATATTGGAAAACAACACTTAATAAAATAAAATATATGATTGAAGAAGTACTGATCTAATTGGTTGGATATATAGAAAAAATCAAAGCAAGACAAGGACAACAATTCGAGTTAGAAACAAGTGGATTACAATAGAAAAAATAGGTCATTGTTTAGCATATCTTAATAAGATTCGAACATTATATAAAATCGTGCACACATATCTAAAATAGATCATGACAACACAAGGTAGATATCCAAAAATCTGAGGTCATTTTCCCCAAATATTCTTCGGATACATAACGCAACATAGATTTGGTGTTTGAGTCTAACTTGAGATAGTATTTGGACTGTATTCTGAATAGTTTATATGCATATATATATCTTCTGACCTCACATAGCTTCGACCTTTCACAGCTCAAATCATAGAGAACCCTCACAATCTCCTCGTCTTGGTTCAACTAGACTCCCTTAGCACAGTTATCAACTCATCCCCTCTCAAACCATGATCTTCTCGACTTCTCCGATCCAGTTCAACTTGGCCCTTGACTCCTGATCTCCATTCATCCTAACTCAAAACCCTTATCATTCCTCATAACATGAACCGCATTCTGTGTACACCTTATCTTGGATTTTTTATCTAATTATTCAACAAAAATTTAAATCGTTTTATTCGTTATTTACCATTTCATAAATATATATATATATATATATACATATTAACTATACATACATTAATTTAACAATACATGTTACATAGAATATAATGATTTCCCTTCTACATTTTTTTAAAATAGAATAAGAATATTATATTTTACATTTATTTACTATTTTCATTTTATATGATTTCAAAATATAAATAATGATAATACTTGAATATATTATGTTCAAATGTTATCAAATAATAATTTTATAAAATATTGATTTGTTATTCAAAAAACATCCAAATAATACTAATATACAAATATATGCTTGAAATAAATTTATAATATATATATATTATTTATTAAATTATTTAAAAATAATGTAATAAGATATATTTTGATTTAAAACATATTTCCATTATAGAACTGTTTTATTACATAATTTTTTAGTTTATATTTTAATAAAAGTATCAAATAATTAATTGACAATTAGATTCCCTTGGGGTGTTACATTCACTCCTATAAAAACAACTATGCCCTCACAATTCATTCATTATAATTGAGAAAATTTTCAATTTCAATCTTCATAATTAATTAATTGTTCAGGGGAATTAATTATCTAATGAAAAATATAACACATAGATTTTGTTTTACTCAGACAAAACATCTAATCTCCAAATTTGTAAAGAATGATCCTCTTATACAAATTATAAAGGCTTGATCCCAACATTTGTAATAAGTGCCTTAAATTGCTGTGTAATTTTTTTTATAATAATAAAATGAAAAATAACACAACATAATATACAAATGAGTACATTTTACGGTCTAGGTTCTGGAGGATTACAAAACACCTTACATTTATCAGAGTTGAACAAAAATAATACAATTACTTATTATGCTTCAGCGTGCTATAACACCAAAATCATAAATGTATGATTTAGAACTTCTATAATTATGTGAAAAACATTTATGAATAAAGGGTTGAGAATTCAGTGGACCAGTGTGGGGTATTAAAACCATTGAAATAAGTTTTAAGAAATATTCATTTAAAATAATTTTGTGAAATCACTTTGAAAATAATTGCATAAAAATACTTTTATAAAAAAAATTTGAAAATTTAAATTAATCTACTTTTGTTTAAAATAATTTATCTCTTTATAAATTACATAGGTACAATAGTTTCATTAAAATATATCTATTGATTTTTTGAAAACATTCCGCAATATTTTGAAAACAAAAAAATTGTTCCAACATGAATCATTGAAGGCAATATTGGGCCTACCCACTTATTGAGAGAATGTGTTCACTCCCCAATTACCTACCGTTTTTAAAACGATCATGTATTGTCTGTTATAAAAAATTATTTTTCATTATGCTTTAAATAGATATATATTTTCACTAGAGTTTTAGTTTTAAATATATATATATATGTATATAATACATGAGATAAACATATTTAATTTTATTTGTATATAATTATAAAATCACTAATATTAATTTTAAATTACATGTTTGACTTAATATGTCAAAATATCATGATACATAGACTTTACATATGTTATGTAGATGATTATTTATCAACCACAATTACAATTTCATCATAATTTCCATAAAAATATTTTTTTGTAATGCTTATTCAATGCTCATGCATATATCTATAAACATATATATATATATATATGTATATTTATAAATTCCATAATAACAAAATTATATATGTATGGCCATAATCTTGAATTGTATATGACATACAGATAATAAAATTATGAAATTATCAATTTATAAATCCATACCTTGATTATTACTTTGTTAATCATAATTTATTTAAAATTTTATAAACCTAAAAATAATACAAGTATACCAATAAATAATATTATAAATATATACATGCCTCATATTAACAAAATAAATTCATGATTAAAAAAATCATCGATTAATGGAAATATCCCCTACAACATATTTATTGAAAATTGAAATTAATATATATAAATACAACCATGAATTAAATCATGGGTTAATTTAAAAATAATTGATTTCATTTATAATCTGATTAAAAAATATATTTATTAAAGGTTTTTCAAATAATTAAGGTTATATTTTCATATAATTTTTAATTCTATCTCAAATTGATAGAATGAATTAATCCATTGTAAAATATTTTTTACAATAAATACCTTATAGAATAATAAAATTAAGTCAGACAAAATCAGAAAAAAAAAATAAATAACTAATTAATCATTCCACATAAAAAAAATAAATTAGAAATGCATATCGAGTATTTTAAAAAATAAATAGATTCTTACTCAAATCATGAAATTTGAAATTATAATTTTATAGAAATAAAAAATCTTCTGTTACATTGTATTTTGAGATACCTAGTTTCTCTTGTTGTTGGGATAACATGAACTCTCACACTCCCATCTCACATGATTTCAGGTTTTCTAAAGGGAATGCATATGAAAACTAATCTAAATGATTGCCTTTTAATTATAATATAGTGCTACAGAAGGAAAATGAAGACACTTATTTATAGTTAGTGTTACTATATAATTTACATATATACTTTTTAGTTCTATTTTATAAAAGATAGGTTTCCATGGAGTACAATAGGGGAATATAAATCCATATTTGAACATTAAATATGAGAATAATACATCCATAATGAATATGGATTTTATCTGAAGCAAGCAGTGAAAACAACCATAGAAGAGATAATGCAATGCATCGAATAAGATCAATACATTTAATTCAAATTCAGATTTATAAAAATGGATGGGAAAACAACACATAATAAAACAATGTAAATGATTGAAGGCATACTAATTGAATATGTCGAAAATATCCAAAAAATAAATTTGATATAAGGACAAAAAGTCGATCTAGAAACAAGTGGATGAAAATTGAAAAACTAGGTCATCGTTTCTTAGATCGTGATATGATATGAACATTAAAGATAATCGTGCACACATATATGCAATAGATATTGGAAACACAAGGTATAACTCAAAAAAACGGATTCCTTTTTCTCAGAATCTTGTTCGGATAATTCATGCAACATATGTCCTCTGTTTGACTCTGACTTGCGATAGACTTGGATTATATTCTGAATAGTTCTACTCATATATAGATATTTCGACCTCACTCAGCTTTGACCATTCACAGCTTGACTGGTAGTGAACCCTAACAATCACCTAGCCATGGCTCACCTGGACTCCCTCAACTAATTTGACGACTCATCCACCCCCCCAACCCATGACCTGCCCTCGACTTCTCCCTTCCAGTTCGACTAGGCCCTCGACTAATGATCTTCATTCATACCAACTCAAAACCCTCACGGTGCCTCATAACACAAACATGGTGCCCTGTACACCATATCTTTATTTTTTATTCTATTATTCAACAAAATTTTAATCTTTTTAATCATTATTAAACAATTCATCATTACACATATACATTTATTAACAATTCATATTTCATAAAATAAAAATTTAAAAAAACATAATATAATTTAACCACAAATATTATTTAATATATAATTATTTTTGTTCGTACATTTTTTAAATATAATAAGAATATTATTTTTTACATTTATATACTATTCATATTTTATAATCCTTCAATATAATAATAAAAAAATTACTTTTATTTATTAGGATTAAATGTTATGAAATAATAATTTTATAAAATAATGATTTGTTATAAAAAATCATCCAAATATAACTAATATTCATATATATTTTTGAAATATATTTATATAAATTATATATATATATATTTAAAAATATAGTTTCTTGAAATATGAGGTAAAAAGTTATATTTTTATTTAAAACACAATTTGATTATAAAATAGTTTTGTTAAATAATTTTGTACTGTATATTTAAAAACAATGTGACAAATAAATAGTTTATTTTTTAATTCTCTTAGGGTATTACATTATACCCCCATTAGAAGAATTGTTCCCTCACAATTCAGTCATTGGAATTGTGAAATTTTTTAATTACCATCTATAGAATTAATTATTTTTTAAAAGGAATTAACTAACTAAAGGAAAATATATGGTCTAGATTTTGTTTTACTCAAAGACAACATCTAATCTATAACCTTTTATAGACCATTCCTAGAATACCAATTATAAAGGCCAGATCACTACTTCTGGAAACAAGTCCTAAAATTTCTTTGTAAATTTATATATAAAAAAATGAATAATAGGACAACATAATACACAAACAATGACCTTTTACCTGTCTAGGTTCTGGATGATTGGACAACACCTTACATTTATTAGAGTTGATTGAAAATAAAACAATGGCTTAATATGATTCATCATGCTCTAACACCAAAATCATCGATGTTTGATTTAAAAATTCTATGATTCCTATGGAAAACATTTAAAAAATGGGTTGAGCATTGAATTTCCTAGTAAGTGGTTTTAAAACCATTGAAATAATTTCTACGAAATATTATTTCAAAATAAATTTGAGAAATTAATTCAAAAATAATTACATAAAAATAATTTTTATATACCTTATGAAAATTTAAATAATGCTACTTACATTTAAAATAATATATCACTTTCGAAATTAATTATGTACAATAATATCTTTAAAAGAAGTCTACTTATTTTTTTTAAAATACTCATAGCCATCATTTGAAAACAAAAACATTATTCCAACATAAAACATTGAAGGAAATATTTGTCTTGCCAACTTATTGTGGTACTGGGTTTACTCCCCAATTCCTTATCATATTTAAAACATTCAAGTATCAACTTTTATAAAAATTCATATTTAAGCTTTCTTTACATAGATATACATGTTCACTGGAGATTTAGATTTAAATATACACATATATATAATCATATATGAAATAACAATATTCACATTATTATATATATTTTTATAAAAACTAATATTTATTGGAAATTACATATTTGGCTTGCTATGAAAAAATACCATGATACATATACTTTGAATAATTTACATCGTAGGATAATTTTCAATGACACATAAAATGTCATCCCAATTCCCATAAAAATATATATTTTTTCAACTGATTATTCAATACCCATGCATTTGAATATCTACATATATATGCATGTATAAATTCCATGATAAAATAATCATTGAGGTATGGCCATAATCATGATTTTTTATAACATACACATGATAATATTATGAAATTGTCAGTTTTAAATTTTATACAAAGATTTATAATTGGTTAATCATAATTTATTTAAAAATAATTATATACATGAAAAATATAAATGTATACCTATATAGACACACATATATATATATACATTCCACATATTAACAAAATAAATCAATGTATAAATAAAACAATGATAAATTGAAATATCCATTACAACATATTTATTTTAAATATAATTTTATACATATATTTATGCCCATGAATTATATCATGTTTCAATTTAAAATGAATTCATTTCAATAATAATCTGATTATAATATATGTTTGAAAATAAAACCCTAACAAAATCATAAAAATTAAAATGAATTAAAAACATAAAATTAATAAATTTATAAAAAAATTATGCGTTCTGAATAAAAAAGAAATATAAATTCATATTGAGTATATGGAAATAAATATTCCCATACACAAAACCATAAATTATAAATTATATTGTGAAATAAATAAAAAAACATCCCTTACATGGTATTTTGAGAAACCACATTTCTATTGTTTTTGGAATGACATTAACTCTCATACTCTCATCTCACATGATGTCACTTTTCCTCAAAAGATATCATAAGAAAACTAAACATCATCAGTACCTTTTCCTTGATAGACAATGCATAAAAAGGAAAAAGAAAACACTTATTTGTACTCAGTTTTAATATTTAATTTAAATATATAATGTTTTGTTCAATTTTTTGATAGAAGGGTTGGATCATAATACAGGAGGAGATAATAAATATATATTTAAACATTCAATTTGAGAAGAATATGTAAAGAATGGATCTTGATTGGATCTGAATGAAGAAGTGAAAACAACTAAAAAAGATAAAATTTAGTGCATCGAATAATATCAATAAATTTTATTCAAAGTCGTATTTACACAAATAGATTGGAAAATTACACATACTAAAATAAAATAAATGATTGAAGACATTCTGATCAGATTGGTTGAAAATCTCGACCACAATAAAATAGAGATAATGACTGAAAGGCATTTTAGAAACAAGTGGATGAAAAGTTACAAACTATGTCATTATTTCAAAAATATCAATAAGGATCGACCATTATAGAAAATTGTGCACACTAATCAAAAATCGATTAGGAAAAAACTAGGTAGATCTCAGAAAATTTGAGGTTTTTTTCTAAATCTCATTCATATTCATCACACCTCATAGATCTGGTGTTTGAATCCAACATGCAATATCCTTCAGACACAATTTATAAAATTTTGAACTCGGATCTAGATCTACCTACGTCACTCAGCTTTGACCATGCACATATCGACAAACAGAAATCCCTTGTAAACTCTTCGGCATGGATCAACTTGAATCCCTCATCTTGTTTTGCGACTCATCTACCCTCAACCCATGACATGTGCTCAACATCTCCCTTCTAGTTCGACTGGGCCCTTGACTCTCTGTCTCCCTTCATCCCTACTCGAATCCCTTGTGGTGCCTCACAATATGAACCTGATTCACTGTACACCCTATCTTTGTTTTCATTCAATTATTCATTTTTTTAAAATAGTTTGAACAAATATTTTTCGTTCCAAAAAAATATATATATATATACTTATATTAAAAATAAATATTTTATAAAATAAAAATTTAACAATACATAGTATAATATAACAATACATATTGTACAAAATATTATGATTTCCCTTCATCATTTTTAAAATAGAAGAAGAATATTATATTTTACATTTATATAGTATTCAAGTTTTAAAAGCATTAAAAATATTAATATTAAAAATAAATGAATATATTAGGTTTAAATGTTATGTAGTAAAATTTTTATAAAATATTGATATTTTATACAAAAAATCATCCAAATAATACTAATATACATATATATGGTTGAAATAAATTTAAATAAATATTATATATATATATTAATAAAACAATTTTTAATATATAACAAAATAAGTTATATTTGATATAAAACAAATTTTTATTTTAAGAGGTTTTATTAAATAGTTTTTTAGTTAATATTTTAAAAAAGTATCGAATAATTTATTGATATTTAAATTATATCGGGGTGTTGCATTATCACCCCATTAAATTAATTGTGCACTCACTATTCATTCATTGGACTTGACAAAATTTTGAATTTCCTTCTACATAATTAATGAATTTTTAAGGGGATTTAACTATCTAAAGAAAAATATGACGCATAGTTTTTTTACTCAAAGAAAACATCTAATTTAAATATTTTCCTTGACAGTTCCTTTGATATCAATTATAACGACCTGATCCCGACTTCCAGAATCAGTGACTAAAATTGCTGTGTAAATGTTTTTATAAAAAATGAATAAAAACATGATATAATTCACAATGGAGGAATTTTTACCGTTCTAGGTTCTGGAGGATTGGACAACACCTTAAAATTTTCAGATTTAAACAAAAATAAAACAATTCCTTCTCTGCATGGGGGTGCTTTGACACAAAAAGCATCGAATTCTTATTTGAAACATATATGATTCAAGTGAAAAAACATTTAAATATAAACTATTGAGCATTCGATTTCCCAGTAATAGGTTTTTAAAATATTGAAATAATTTTTATTAAATATTTATTTAAAATAAAATTGTGAAATTCTTTTGAAAATAAAAGAAGAAAAATACATTTCTAAATAATCATTGAAAATTTAAATAAATATACTTATGTTTAAAATAATAAATCACTTTTAAAATTACTTAGGTACAATAATTTATTTAAAATTAACCTTGTGATTTTTTGAAAACACTACTCAAGATTTTGAAAACAAATTCATTTTTCCAACAAAAACCATTGAAGGAAATTTTGGGCTTACCCAATTATTTATGTGTTGAGTTCACTCCCAAATTTCCTACAATATTTAAAACATTCATGTATCAAATTTTATAAAAAATAATTTCTCGGCCTCCTTTACATAGATATACATTTTCACTGGAGTTTTAGTTTTAAATATATATATATATATATATATATTCATACATGAAGTAGTCCTATTTAATATTTTATATATATCATTATATAAATACTAATATTTAATGTAAATTACATGTTTGACTTAGTATGACCAAATCTCATGATTCCTAAACATTACATAAGTTACATGGAGGATTAATTATAGACCACACTTACAATTTCACCCTAATTCTAATAAAAATATATTTTTTAATGCATATTCAATGCTCATGAATATAGCTATATAAATATATATATATATATGCATGTATAAATTCCATGATAACGAAGTCATAGATATATGACCATAATCATGATTTGTGTATAAATACGCATCATAAAATTATGAAATTATTAATTTATAAAATCATACCTAGATAAATACTTGGTTAATAATAATTTATTTAAAATTGTTATATACCAGAAAATTATAAAATTATACCAAATATATATACTTATAAATATTTACATGCCCCATATTATCAAAATAAATTCATGATTAAATAACACATCGATTAATGGGAATATTCATTACAACATATTTATTGAATACAAAATTTAATGCAAATAATTACAAAAATGAATTAAATCAGGATTTAATTTAAAAATAATTCATTTCAATTATAATCTAATTACCAAATATATATATATTATAGTTCATTCAAATAATTATGTTTAGATTTACCTATAATTTATAATTCTAACTCAAACTGATAGAATGAAATAATCCCTTATAAAATAAATTTGACAATAAATCACTTATAGAATCATAAAATTAAATGTGATTAAAAACAAATAATAAATAAATACATAAAAATAAAGCCTTTATAATACAAAAATAAAATAAAAATACATAGTGAGTATTGGAAAATAAATAGACCCTTACACAAAACCAAAAAATGAAATTTTAATTTCAAATATACAACAAAACATCCCTTACATGGTCTTCGGATAAAATCTATTTCTCTTGTTGTTGGAGTAACCCAAACTCTCATACTCCCATCTTATTGATGTAAATTTTCCTAAAGGGAACTCATAAGATAACTGAACTACATCAATTCTTTTTCCTTGATATACAATGCATCAAAAGAAAAATGAAGAGACATATTTGTAGTCAGTGTTTCTAAATAAATCACTTATATATATTTTAGTTCTATTTTCGAATAGGTGGGTTGTCTTGGAGTACAATAGGAGATGATACATCTTTATCTAAACATTAATTATCAGATTAATATGTCCATAATGAAAATGGATTGTATTTGATTCATGTAGTGAAAACAACCATAGGAGAGAGAATGCAGTGCATCGAATAAGATAAATAAATTTAATTGAAAGTTAGATTTACAAAAATACATTGGAAAACAACACTTCATAAAATAATTAACTGGATTGATGAAATAATGATCGAATTTGTCAAAAAATATCGAAACAATCAAAGCGAGATAAGGATAGAAATTCGAGTTAGAAACATGTGGTTGAAAATTGATAAACTAGGACATTGTTCAGAAGATCATGATAATATTTGTGAATTAAAGATAATCAAGCACACATATATTCAATATATATATAACCCAAGGTAGATATCAAAAATTCAGATTTATTTTTACCCAAATCTTTTTTGGATACATCAGGAATCATAGATCCGGGGTTTGAGTCTGACTTGTGATAGCCTTCAGACTCTATTCAGAATAGTTCAAACTCAGATATAGATCTATCATGTCATGAACCGTACCCCGGGGTATGTGTTGTGGCTACCCCAAACCCACCTTCCATAGGCCATGGAATGGTGACTAGAACATAAAAGGCTTATCCAAATAACTTGAATACATTGCCTTTAAAGTTGTATGAACACAAAAATCTAGAGAACAACATGAAGCAACCGTAAATTAATATTATATTATAAAAAGTGTACTTAAAGTAAAGGGTCCAAGAATACAAGCCCAACTGAAAAGGATAAGTACACTTGATAAGGAAAAAAACAACTCCTAGATCATCCTCCGATTATCCAACCCGAAGGGTAGGTACATCTCACGATCATTACTCTCTACAGTACATCACGCCAAAGGTCCACCTCTGAGCACCGTGCTATCCTAGCTCTCTCATACACGATGAATGTAGTCTTTCATCTGAAAAATACACAACAAGGTGTGAGTGTATCCCATGTAGAGGTGAGTATAAAAAGACTCAGTTGGGTCCCCGATTCCCCTAATGGTCTCCCAGGGTTCAACGAAGTTAAACCCACAAAGCACAGAGTAGTCAAAATCTCTAATTAGTTATATGATCATATATATACCTAAGATATCATGATATATTCATATCATAAATTATGGAAGAACTCCACAAAGGTAACAGCATGAAGGTAACACCACGAAGATAAAAGTACAACATAGGTGACACAACAAATATAATTGTAGGAGGGTAAAATTACCACACATTTTATCACCATAAAGATAACAACAGGAAAGTAAAAGTACCACGTAGGTATCAACACGAAGATAACACCATGAATGAAAAAGTACCACACATGTATCACCATGAAGATAAAACCACGAAGGTGATGGTACCATAAAGGTAACTATGCGGAGGTATAGGACTTAGCTAATAATCAGGTATATAACTAAGGCATTGAAGTGCAGATTATTAGTCGAGAGGCTAGATCTTCTTACTATGTCTATAGGAACTACATTTTATTATATAAAGTCTAACCCACATTGGATTGATTGGTATTAACCCCTGCTAATCCACACAATATTTGACCCACACAGGATCAGTATGCGCTGACCCACACAGGATCACGGAGCGTTGACCCCCACTAGATCTTACACACACAAGATCGGTATGTGCTGAACCACACATGATCACTACGAACTGAACCACATAGGATCTGACCGACATAACATAGGTGTCGACCCATACAGGATCACTCGGTACAAACCATCGTATGATCTCTCTCCAACCTTCACCTCACTGCTAGCCACTTGATTCTTGCTCATATCATGGTTGATTCTGGGAGAACCGATCCTCAATCCATTTTTCATATTTTAACAATCACAAAGTCCCAAAAAGATGTAACCCAATGATCTATCTTGTCATAAGGGTTCCAACATGACATACGGTGCGTCAATCGGGCATCTGGTCTGTGACTTATAAGCATTTTATTTCTGGGGGCATAGTTGGATTTGGGTTCGATCAAACCTAGCTGCACTCTAATTTTCAAAAAAACTCTTTTATAGTATACCAAAATGTCTTCCTCGTCCTTAGGGTTATGGCGCCATAGACAATTCATCAAATGGATGCATGGTCTGTTAGATACACCCCTTTCCGTGAAACAAGGGTGATCACACCTTGGTCTGGCCCGACCCGGTCAGGCCCACCAAAATATGTCAAAG
Organism: Viscum album; assembly: GCA_963277665.1. Lineage (NCBI taxonomy): Eukaryota > Viridiplantae > Streptophyta > Magnoliopsida > Santalales > Viscaceae > Viscum > Viscum album. The sequence goes on from OY728159.1 coordinate 1,935,114,599, forward strand.
GGACTGCTTCCAAAAATGGATCCCAATTCCACTGACAGAGTGTCGAATAGACACCCGGTTCATCAATTATGGATGTTTCTTTATTCATGGACTGGTTCGGTATGGTCCATGCACGACACGGTCAATCCGGCCCGACGCAATGGGTCCCTAGGTCTACCTGACCATGCTCTTGTCGATCCCACTATAAGTCATCCTGGTTTACTGGGTCTGGACCTATCAATTGTCGGATCAGTTTGGTTAGTGGGCATGGGTCACAGTTGGCCTGACCCGTTGGGTGGGGCTCAGCCCACCCGATTTGGCCCACTAGGTCGTGGGATCGGTCTTCCCCATCGGTGGGTCTTGACTGTTGGGTCGCAGGTCTGTCCCAGCCCGCTGGGTGGGTCTAGTCTACTAAGCGGGATTGACACCCTCGTCTGGCCCGCGTCTGGCCCACTCCTCTAGAAGGCAGACTGGTCTTCCCAGCTGGCCCCACTGGTGTGGGGCCGTTTTGGCCCGCCGGTGGGGTACTGCCCCACCGCGTAACGGTCGGCCGTGTTGGCCAATCGGGGGTCCGCCAACCCGACATGGGGCCGCACTGCACCGCTCTCCACCTACTTCGGGCTCTTATAGCAGTGTGTGACAATGTGCTGATCCACCTCTACCTTCTACTGCCAGCTCGAGCTGGTCGCCTTCTTCACCTGCCACAGCTTCATCCACTACCCTTACACACTAGCTTCGCGTGACGACACGCCGCACCCACTTCATGTCCAGATGGTCCTGTCTGCTCTGGTTACCATTGCACAAAGTGTCGTGTCCTCCTTCTGTGGCGCACGACGGCATGCCGCCTCCATCTTGGTCTGGTGGTGCCACCGCACCGATGGTCATTCATGGAGAAAGCAATGGTAAACAACGTATCATAGGGTCTGGGCCACGTTCGTTTTGCCCGTGCCCTTCACTTCAGTGTGAAAACATTAGAGATGAAAAATGATTCCACAATCCTTTGAAATTATAAAAAAATAAAATCCCTACCTCATTATCATTGGAGAATGCACGCAATTGAGGAAGATTCGATGTTTTTTGTCCCCGCAATAAGCCGCCAATTTTTCCACTCAAATGTCATCCTTCAGTTTTTGATTTGGTATCACTCGTCACTACATGCTGGAACCGGCTCCATCCTCCAAGTGATTGGAATCACGACACTTTATAAGAATTTTATCGATTGGTGAATCCATTCCAATACATCTCCCGACGCTCCATATAAATAAGAGTGGTGGAGAGTGACTAATGCTTGTCAAACTTATGGGGGATCATTTACTAGGTGCATTCCTAATTCCAACCGCACTGTTACATAATATTTCTGGTGTCAAGCCATTTAATGGCTTGACACGTCATAGGAACCACCACTGCCACATGTCTATTGGATTAAAATAAAGAAATAAATAAAATATAAAAGTGATTTTCTTATTCTTTTAAATAGTCCAATGTCTAAATTGTTTCTCCAAACATACTGCGGTCAAAGTAAAGTCACTCTTAAGATAATCACAATGATGAAGATTCAACAGTGCCATCAGATTTTTAATCCAAACACCGATTCAAAATATATAAAATGTCGCACACGTGTTTATGAATATAATTTTAAAAAGGTTCAGAAATTTATTCTGGGAACACTGGACCACAGAATCCCCAGCTGTCAATTTTCACAAGCTTATAATAATTCTATATAATTAGAAACAATTACATGGATAATCCTCATCTTTACATTCTCCTCACCTTAGGTATTTTTCTCCCTAAAATCCACAATATAGGATAAGGAAGAAAATGGGGGTATTAAGCACTAATATGAGCCTCCCACTCCTTGGTGATCATCTGGTGGTTCCTAGGCATCCAACGAACATTTACTAGGCATATCGATCCTCCATAAAGGACCCACTCATATCAATCCTCAATCTCCACTGGAACATCTGTGAACGACGCCCCATCATCAAAGTCCATCTCTCCATGGTTGATGATGTGAGATGGGTCATGAACATATCTCCTCGGTCGGGATACGTGAAAGACATCATTCACCCTCTCAAACTGCGGTGGTAGTTCCAAGTGGTATTCTATATCACAAATCCTCAGATGTATATTAAATTATCCTATAAGACTCTATGAGACTTTTACACCTCAGCCAAATCTCTACAATCCTCATTGAGGCGAGACCCGTAGGAAGACATGGTCTCCCTCATTGAACTCCAAGGTCCTCCATCTCCGGTCAGCATAAGAATTTTTTTTACTCAGTTCAATCCTCATCTTCTCCCGGATGATATGCCCCTTGTCGGTGGTATCCCATACCAACTCTAGACCCATAAGTGCTGACTATCCACTATTTGTGCAACATAGAGGTGATCTGCAAAAATCAACCTTATAAGTCCTCTAATGGTGCCATACTGATGGTGGAGTGATTGTGGTTATTTTATGAGAACTCCACCAAGGTCAAGTGATCCTCCCAACCGAGGCCAAAATCTTGGACACAAGCACGTAGCATTTCCTCTAGTGTCGGAATGGTATGCTCCATCTAACCATCCATCTATGGATGAAAGGTGGTGCAAAAATGTAGCTGAGTCCCGAACACCTCCTATAATCCCTTCAACAACCAGGATGTAAAACATGTGTCACAGTCGAAGACGATCATCGATGGAACATCATGAAGTCGTACAGTCTCATGTTCATAGAGTCATCCTAAGCTCTCTAATGCTCCCTTCTCTTGGATGGGTAAGAAGTGGGCAGATTTGATGAGTTGTTCAACGATCGCCAATATGGAATCATGACCCCTTGATGTAATTGGAAGCCCTAAAAATATTTCCATGGATATTCTACCACATGTCCACTATCGATCCTCTATTGGTTGTGTTAAGCCTGTAAGAACCTAATTCTTGGCCTTCACATGCTGACATGTGAGGCATCATGAAACAAAATCTATCAACACCTTCTTCATCCATGTCCACCAGTGCTAGTGTAGAAGGTACTGGTACATCTTCACCAAACAAGGATGTACCACCAAAGGGGATGTATGGAACTCCCTCAACACCTCTTCCCGTAGCCCCACCGGTACCATGGTGCATATTCTAAAGCGGATGATGTGCTCCCCATATTCAGAATATCTATCAGCTGAATGTCTTGTGGATATCTGAGCATTTCATGCCTCGTAGTCAATGTCCCCAAGATGTGACTCCCAAACTCATTGATGAAGTGGGGGAGTGAAAGTAATAGACTGGAGGTAATTTGACCCATATCTATCCAAAATGAATATATGAAACTCATCTAGTTGCATTGTCGCCTCACTCAACAACTGTAGGACATACCTCCTACTTAGTGCAGCTGCCACTACGTTCCCCTTACAAGGATTATAAACTATCTTAAAGTCATATTCCTAGAGAAACACTATCTATCATTGATGTCTCAGGTTCAAATACTTCTATGAGAAGATATACCTAAGACCAATGTGATCAGAGTAGACTGTAAAACGTTCTCCCATCAACTAATGTCGCAACATCTTAATGGAAAATACCACTACTACGAACTCCAGGTCATGGGTAGAATAGCAATGCTCATGTTGTATTAGCTGATGAGATCCATAAACAATCACTGCTCACTCTTTCATTAGAACACATACATGCCTTCCCCTGATGTGTCGTAGTAGACTACATACCCAACGCCCTCTTCTGGTAGCCTCAAAATGGGTGCACTCATCAATCTCTGCCTCTGCTCTTGAAAGATATTTTGTCATCTCTCCATCCACATGAAAGGCTATCCAATCATTCTCAAAATTGAAAAGGCTGCCGCAACTCTACAAAATCATGAACGAATCTCCGGTAGTACCCATCCAACCCCAGGAAACTCCGCACCTCAGTCACACTCTTGGGTGGATCCTAAGATAGAAAAACCTTTATCTTCACCAAATCTACTAGAAGTATAGCCTTCGAGACAATGTGTCCTTGAAAGTGAACCTGTCATATCCAGAACTATCACTTTGATAGATTACTATAATGTTGGTTCTCTCAAGTTTTAACTTGAACAATCTGAAGATGATAAGCATGCTCCTCCCCCATCGCTGAGTACACCAAGATGTCATCGATGAAGACCACCACAATGTGATCAAGGTATGGCTGGAAGATCATGTTCATTAGTCCCATATACACTATAGGATAATTGGTTGTGACAAAAGGCATAACCAGGAACTAGTAGTGGCCATACCCACATTTAATGGGCATCTTATGCACATCCTAATCAGGTACCCTGAGATGATGATAGCCGGATCTGAGATCAATCTTAGAACACCATCGAGGTCATTTCAGCTAATCAAAAAGATCATCAATCCTCGAAAGTGGATACTTGTTCTTCATGGTCTCCTGGTTTAGGCACCAGTAATCCACACAGAGTCTCAAAATCCCATATGACTTTTTGGAGAAAATAATCGGGGCATCCCAAGGATACCCACTGGGCCTTATGAACCCCTTCCTCTGCATGGCCTCCAACTATACCGGTAAATCATGAATCTCGATGGAACCATCCAGTAGGCTGGTGCGTATATCATTGTTGTCTTGGGGTGTATGTCGATTTAAAATCTACCACTCTGAATGGAGGTAGTCCCAGAACATCATTAGGAAATACAATGGAAAACTCATCCACCACTACATGATAGATAAGACTCTCAACATTAACTACTCCGAGGGTAAGGCTAGCCAACTGATGTGTGATAACATGAACCCTACTCCAGGCAAGTACATAATGTGCTCCAAACTCTCCCTTCTCACTAGTGAAGGAAAACCTAGTCTCATCCTTATGGAAGCACCACACATTGCACCTAATACAGTCAATATGTGCATGGATTTTGGATAAAAAATTTATATCCATGTTTACATCGTAAGGCCTCGACGATGCTACCAGAAGATCTCGGCCAATTCTCTCACCTCCTATATTAAGCTCACACATCCGTCACCAGTGTGTAATCATCAAATCTTCTCCCGTAGGGGTATCTTGTGGTATGGATCGAGCCAACGGCTCCATATGAATTTCCAAAATTGAAGGAGGGTCATGTTAATAAAATAATGATTGAAACCTGTGTCTTTAAGTACTACACCTAGGGTGGAGTAAACATAGATCGTACCTCTAATCATCTCAAGAGCTCCGTGGTCATAGGCCTCAACTTCTTGGAGCTATGCCTATCCATGTCCTCTTACTCCCTATGGTCGAGGTGGACCACCTAGAGGTGGGGGCGGTAGAACCTCGAATCGCAGCCCACCACCAACTGGAAGACCGGATCCCCTGCCATGCCTGCCAACCTATGAACCACCTCCTTCAAACCTCTGCCTCTGTCTCGGCGGTCCCTCGAAGTCCTCCCAAGTTAGGGTCTCCTCATAGTGTAACTGGAGAGTTAGAATCCACCATCTCCCAGTAGCTCCCTGGAAGAGACTGGCAGAAAGGATCACCACTAGATCAGCTGGTGTCCCAACTATGCAAAAAACTATATCCACACCCTCCAGCTAGTCATTAGCTGCCTGCAGATCCGTCTCACCTCAGAACCTCGGAGCCCTATGCCACTGAAAATTATGTAATCACTATTGGAAATAAAATATATACCAACAGTTTCCAACCATTTTTATAGGCATCAAAACCATTGGTATACTATATACCAACATTTTTTCAAATAGTTGGATAGTATGCTATTGAAAAAGGCTTATACCAATGTTTTTTCTCTAACCATTGGTACGTGGCGGTGCAACCTTCAATATTCCAACAATTTTATAGAAATAGTTGGTGTATATTTAGACCAATGGTTGATAAAAATTTGTGATATATAGTTTTCATGTAGTTTACCAACAGTTTAGAAATTTTTTGTATATATTAGTACCAATGGTTCGTTAAAACTGCTGGTAAAAATACTCTGGAGATACTCTTTACTATCCGTTTTGAATCATTAGTATATTGTATTAAAAACAGTTTATTCGAACTATCCGTAAACCTATTCTCAAAATACACTTTACCAATCGTTTCAAACCATTCGTATAGTGTATTTCTAGAAAACAGCACAGGTTCCAGTACAGCTGCCACCAATATTCTCCATTTCATACACCTGCAAACACACCTAAAAACAACGCTTAATATAGAACAAAAAACACCTGAAATAGCACATATTAAATATTAGACTATTCCAATAATGAAATTTACCACAAAATAGTTTTTCCCATATCAAAATTCACATGACAACCGCTATTTCATCTTACCCATTTCAAATTCGTTAGTGCAGACATCTCATAACAGTGAGAGGACACTCACATTTCAGAGAACCTAGGATAGTCTGAGTTACAAACACCATTAATCTAATTAACCCATAATTCATAAGGTAATTATATAAAGTATACACATAAAACAAGTATGCACATAAAACATGTATACACATACAACAAGTATACCCATACACCATTAACACATAAATTATAAGATAATGAAATACATAAGGAATTCAATTCAGAATTTCGGGGGTTGGGGGTTATTCAAAGGTATTGGGGTGGTTGTCCAAGGGGGGTGGGGGTGTCAAGAGGTGGGAGTGTCAAGGGGGTGGTGGTGTCTAGTGGGGGTAGTGGGGGCTAGCTATAGTGGGTGGGGGTTGTCCATGGGGGTGTCGAGGGGGTGGGATGGTGTCGAGGGGGTGGGGTTGTGTCGAGGGGGTTGGGGGGCTTTCCAGGGGGTGGGGGTGTCCAGGGGTGGGGGTGTCCAGGGGTTTTAGTGGTGTCTATGAGGGTGGGGTGGTGTCTAGGGGTGTGGGAGTGGCTACCCATGGTGGTGGGGGTGTCCAGGGTTGGGTTGTCTAGGTGGTGGAGTGGTGTCTAAAAGGGGTGGGGGTCGTCCATGGGGTTGGGTGTCCAAGGGGGTGGGGGGGCTATCCATGGGGGTGTCTAGTGGGTTCGGGTGGTATTCAGGGGGGTGGGGGTGTCCAGGGTTATGGGGGTTTCCTGGGGGTGGTGTTGTCAAGGGGGGTGGGGGTGTTAATGGGACAGGAGTGTCCATGGGGGTGTTAAGGGGACATGAGTGTCCAAGGGGGTGGGATGGTGTTCAGGGGGGGTCGGGGTGGTCTAGGGGGTTGGGGGTTGTCCATGGGGGTGGGGTGGTGTCCAGAGTATGGGGGTGGAAGTATATAGAGGTGTGGTGTCAAGGGGTGGGGGTGTCCAGGTGGTGGGTTGGTGTCTTGGAGGGGTGGGGCATCTAGGGGGTTGTGTGATGTCTAGGGGTTGGGGTTGTCCATGGGGGTGGGTGTGTCCAGGGGAGGGTGTGTCCAGGGGTGGGTTTTCTAGGGGGTGGGGTGGTGTCCAGGGGGTGGGGCTGGTTCAGGGGGTTGGGGGTCTGTCCATGTGGGGTGGCGTAGTGTCTATGGGGTGGGGGTGGTTGTCCATGGGGGTGGGGGAGTCTAGGTGGTGGTGTGGTGTCTACGAGGGGTGTGTCATGTAATGGTTTTAATGGAATGAATTTCATAGATTTTAAGATCATTGGTATTTTAAAATGGTATTGAAATAGTGTTTATTTAAATATTATGTGTTTCTTTTGTAAAAATTAATGCTTTTGGTGTGTATGGTAGGAAGGGGGATTTGGTTATTAGGAAAAGGATTACATTTTTATTGTGGGACAAAAATACTATATGATTTATGAAATGGAACCTTAAAAAGAAATTTTCTAAACCATTGGAACGTTTTAAATAAAAATAATTCTCTATTATGCAATTTTGAAATGGTTTTATGAAGAATTATTTATGATATATTTTTATGGGATTTTTGATTTTATGTCCCTTGTTTTAGAACTTCAGATTATTTTACTTATGGTTTTGTTTCTTATAATTTTTTATAATTTTACCACAAAAAATGATTCAAAATGTCCATCATGGGGAATCTTGGTGGGGTAGGTGGCATCTGCTTCCCAATGTGTGGTGGTGCTATCGGTGCACCATATGGTAGTACTATTGTCATAAGAGGGCCCAACACTAAAGCCTCATCACTCGGTAGGCCGTCATCATGTACCCACTCTGGAATCCTAGATGGCTATCTACATGGTGGAATCCTGAAAAAAAATGTGTGCCTCGGTCAATATGTTATACCTGGTGAGATGACTCAAAGAAATCAAAAGTAAATCTTTTCAAAAATACATGCAATCAGTGTTTTTCTATACTCAATCATACATTAGAATATAGGGTCCTAGTGTATGTACATGTTGTCTATTGCACCCACAATGGATTCCCCAAACTGAAAACCATACTCATAACACCTAACAATATTGCCACATAGACTTGATCAGAGTCCTAGTTCATTGGTAGAACCAAATCCTCTGATACCACTTTGTCATGACCCCTCCCCCAGGGCCCGTGCCGTGACTACCCCAAGCCCACCTTCCATAGGCCAGGGGCTGGTGACTAGCATTAAAAATCTGTATCCCTATAACAGTATGGAATTTCCTTTAAACCTATATGAATACAAAAACTGAGAACACACCCCGAAGAAACTGCAAAGTAAAATTCTATAGTAAAAAGTGTACTGAATGTAAAGGGTCCGGAATACAAGCCCAAAAGAAAAGTACAAGTACAACAGATAAGATAAAAATAGTTCCTGGATTGTCCTCCGAGGATCCTAACTGAAGGTATGGTATAACACACGATCAGTAGTCACTGCAGAACTTCACGCAAGAGGTACACCTCCAAGCACCGTCTAGTCAAGGCTCCCTCAGCCACGATCAACGATGTATGTCATATATGTAAGACAAAACAAGGTGTTTGTGTAGCTCATGCATGGGTGAGTACAATAATACTCATTATTGACCTCGAGACTCCTGAAGGTCTCCGAGTGCTCCAAAATGGAAAACCAACAAACTAAGTCCACGTCCACGAAGAACAGAGAAATCAACAACTGTATTTATGAATATCACTATATATAATCTTATGTTATCAAGATATAATAGTCTCGTACATGAGGGAACAATACCACCAAGGTAACACCATGAATTTAACACCATGAAGGTAAAAGTACCACATAGGTAACCCCACAATGATAACACTAGGAAGGTAAAAGTACCACACAGGTATCACAAAAAAGATAACACCACAAAGGTAAAACTACCACACATGTATCACCATGAATATAAAACCACGATGTTAAAAGTACCACATATTTATAAACATGAAGATAAAACCACAAAGGTGAAGGTACCACAAATGTAACACCACAAAGGTAATGGACTCATCTCACAATCAGGTATATAGGTATGGAACAAAATTACAGAAGACTCATCAAGAATCTATATTATCTTATTCTATAAAGATGCACTACTGCTGATTATATGGATTCTGATCCACACAAGATCGATAGGTACTAACCCCCACTGACCCACGCATGATCTGACCCACACAGGATTGATATGTACTAAACCTCGCTGACCCACACAGGATCTGAACCACACTAGATCTGTGTGCACTGACCCACACAAGATCGCTGAGCATTGACCCACATAGGATCCGACCCATACAGGACAAGTGCTGACCTACACAAGATCACAAAGTACTAACCTCTATATGATATGTATCCAACCTCCACATCACTTCCATCCATTGGATTCCAACTCATAGAACACTTGATTCTCTAAGAAGAAATCCTCAATCCATCAGTCATATATAAATTGGAATGAAGTCAAATGAAGAAGTAACCTAATGATCTATCACGTAATAAGGTTTCCAACACGAAAGAATGAACGTCAATCGGATGTCCATTCTGTGACTTATAAGCATTTTTGTTTAGATTACCCTATTGGATTCAGATTCAATCCAACTCAGACACAATACAACTTTATCCAAAACTCAATTATTGTATACCCCAAAAAACTCCTCGTCCTAAGGGTTTTGGTGCCACAGACATATCTTCAAACGGATGCACGGTATGTTTGTTATACCCCTTTCTGTGAAATAGGTGTGATCACCCCTTGGTCCGGCCCGGCTCGGTTAGGCCCATCGTAATATGTCAAAGGGGACGCTTCCAAAAACGGATCCCAACACCACTGATGGCATGTCGAATGGACACATGGTAAGTTAGTTATGGGTGTTTCTTTATTGGGCGATTGGTAGGGTCTGTGCCCACTCCAACATGGTCATGCATTCCCAAAGAAACTAGTCTCATGGTCTACCTAGCCCCACTAGGGTCTGGCCCGCTAAGGGTCAGCCCAGTTTACTAGATCTGGCCCATCTGGGTCAGCCCAGTTTAGTTCATGGGCCCGATCCGTGGCTGGCCCAGCCCGTCAGGTGGGGCTCGACCCACCCACATTAGCCCACTAGGCCGTGGGATCTGCTCAACCTGATGTCGTGTCCGTCCAAGCCTGCTGAGAGGGTTCGGCCTACTCGGAAGGCCCACGTCCTGCCCGGTCTGCTAGAAGGTAGACCAGGGGTATTCCAACTCGGCGTGGAGCAGGGCCTCGCTACTTTCCACATTTCGCTGCTTCGAGCCACATTCTCCTCCAGCAACCCGCAACGGCTCGCTGATCTACCCCTGTCTTTCGCGGCTAGCTTGAGACGAACTCTATCTTCACCCTCTGCGACAAATGCCACGACCCTTTCCCACCGGCGGTGTGTGACAGCACAACGCACCACCTCCATGGCCGAATGGTGTCGGCCACTCTAGTATCTGTCATGGAATAGTGTCACGACCTCCTCTTATGGGGCACGATTGTGCGCCACCTCCATCGTGGATGGCCAGTGTGATCGGCCCAACAGTCTTTCACAGAGAAAGAAAGGGTAAACAAGGTAGAGGAGGGTCCGGGCCAGGTTCATTCATCCCATGTCATCCGCGTTAGCCTGAAAACATGACGGAGGAAAAAATAATTCAACAATCACTTAAAATTATAACACAATAAAATACCTACGAAAAGATCACTAGAGAGCTCCCAAGATTGAGGAAGATTTAGTGTTTTTCATCCCTACAACAAGATGCCAATGTTTCCAATCAAATGTCGTCCTTCGGTTCGTGATTCGGTGTCACTCATCACCTCCCGGTGAAACCGAATCATTCTTCCATGTGATTGGCATCGCGACACATTATCATAACTTCATCTCTTATTGAATCCAAGACAATACCTCTTCTCAAGCAACATATAAATAATAAATGGGGTGGGTGAGTAATGCTTATGTAATTAATGGGGTTTCATTTAAAAGAATCCTTCCTAATTCCAACAACATTATTAAAAAATATTTGAGGAGTCAATCCATATAATGGATTCACACGTCGCCAGTCCTGCCACTGCCGCTTTTCCGTTGCAGGAAAATAAAGAATGAAATAAAATAAAAAATTTATTTTATTATTCATTTAAAAACTCCAAAATATAGCTTTTTATAGACTTACTATAGTCGAAGTGGTTCATCCCTCAAGCAAATCCCAATGCTTCAGATTTATCGGTGCCCTCATATTTTTAATCTGAGCACCAGTTCAAAAGATAGAAAACACCGCCCATGCATTTACTGAATGTACCTTATAAAATGATTCAAAATTCATTCTGGGCACACCGGGCCTCAGAATCTTGCACCATCAATTTTCACAGGCTCATAATAATTCTATATAATTAAAGCATTACATGAAAAATCTCATTCATTACATGCGGACCTCACTCTACTTCGAACATTCATAGCTCGACTCATTGAGAACCCTCCAATTGCCTCTCCTTGGCTCAACAAGACCCCCTCAACATGATCAGTGACACATTCCCCTTTGACAGATGACCTGCACTAGACTTCTACCTTTCAGTTCGACTAGGCCCTCGACTCTCGATCTCTGTTCAGCCTGACTCAAAACCCTTATGGTTCCTCAAAATAAGAACCTGATGCCATGTACAACTTATCTTTTCTTTTTATTCGTTTATTCAACAAATTTTTTATTTTTTTAATCAGTATTTTTCGTTTCATCATTATAAATATTCATATATTAACAATACGGATTTTATAAAAAAACTTACAATAAATTGTATAATTTCGCAATACATAATATATAAAATATAATGATTTCCATTCTTCATTTTTTAAGAAAAATAAGAATATTATATTTTAAATTTATATACTATTCAAATTTTATAATATTTCTAAATAATAATAATAAAAATACCTAATCTATTCGTTTTAAATGTTATGAAAAATCAATTTTATAAAATAATTATTTTTTAAGCAAAAAACATTCAAATAATACAAATATTATTATTTATGATTGAAATAAATTTATATAAATAATATATATATATATTATTAAAAATATTATTTCTTAAAATATAATGTAATAAGTTATTTTTTGATTTAAAATAGATTTTGATTATAAAACGGTTTTATTAAATAATTTTGTAGTTTACATTTTAAAAAAGTATACAATAATTAATTGATATTTAAATTATATCAGGGTGTTACACTTACCCCCATAAAAATAACATTTTCATCTCAATTCAATCATTGGACTTAAGAAAATATTGAATTTCCATCTTTATAATGAAATAACTTTTATAAAAATTAACTATCTAATGAAAACTATAATGCATAGATTTTTTTTTACTATAATACAATATCTAATTTCCAAATTTTCCTAGACCGTTCCTCTGATAACAATTATAAAGGCCTTATCCCTGCATCTAGAATTAGTGCCTAAAATGGCTTTGTAAATTTAGTTTTAAAAAGAAAAATAATAATAACACAACATAACACACAAAGGATAACCTTTTACCGGTCTAGGATCTGGAGGATTAGACAACCCCTTACATTTGGCTGAGTTGAACAAAAGTAAAACAATTTCTTACTATGATTCAACATGATCTTACACCAAAAGAGTCAAAGTATGACTCAGAACGTCTATGATTCCTATGAAAAACATTTAAAAATAAAGGGTTGAGAACTCAATTGCACAATAAGGGGCTTTAAAACCATTAAAATAATTTTTTGGAAATATTATTTGAAAATAAATTTAAGAAATTCATTAAAAAATAATAGCAAAATAAACTTTTCTAAATACACATTAAAAATTTATATAAATCTACTTAGGGTTAAAATAATATATAAATTTTGAAATTACTTATGTACAACAGTTTCCTTAAATGAAATCTTGTGTCTTTTTTTAAAATAGTAAACATGATTTTGAAAACAAAAACAATGTGCCAATAAGAAACATTGAAAGCAATCATGGGCCAACCCACTTATTGAGGTATTGGGTTTACTCCCCAATTCCCAACAATATTTAAAACGTTCAAGTATCATAATTTTTTAAAAAATATTTTTAAGATTATTTTACATTGATATACATTTTTCATTTGAGTATTAGTTTTAAATAAATAAATTTATATATATAATCATACAGGAAATAAAAATATTAACTTTCTTTATATTTAATTATATAAATAAAAAAATTTATTGGAAATTACATATTTAACTTCATATTAACAAATATCCTGATTCATTGGCTTTGCATAAGTTACATTGTTGATTATTTATCAACGTCAATTATAATTTCATCCCCATTCCCATAAAATATTATTTTTTTAATGCTTATTAAATTCCCATGAATATAAATATATACATATATATGCATCTATATATTCCATGATAACCAAAGCATCGATATATGGGCATAATCTTGATTTCTATATAACACAGACATGATAAAATTATGTAATTCGTAATTTATAAATTCATACATAGATTAATAATTATTTAATCTTGATTTATTTAAAATAATTATCTACTAGAAAATTATAAAAGAATACCTATATATATACATGAAACATATTGCCAAAATAAATTAATGATTAAATGAAACATCGATAAATGGAAATATCAATTAAAACATGTTTCTTTTAAACATAATTTAAAACATATAATTATAACCCTGAATTAAATCATGAGTTAATTTAAAATGAATTCATTCCAATAGTAATCTGATTTCCAAATAAATTTGAACATAAAACCCTTATAAAATCATAAAATTAAAACGAATTAAAAACATAAAATTAATAAATAGTTAAACAAATTAAGTGGTCCTAAAAAAAAATAGAAATTCATAGTGAGTATTTGAGCATAAATAGACCCTTACACAAAACCAGAATATTTAAATTAAAATTTGAAATAAATAAAAAAACTTCCCTTACTTGGTATTTTTTGAAAAAATCATTCAACTATTGTTGTTATAACACAAACTCTCATACTCACATCTCACAAGATGTCACTTTTCCTCATGGGAACTCATAAGACAACTAAACATCATCACTACCATTTCATTGATAGACAATCCAGCAAAAGAATAAAAAACCTTATTTGTTGAAAATTTTACTATTTAATTTACATATATAAAATTTAGTTCCCTTGGTTGATAGATGTATTTGATCGCAATAAAATAGGTGACAATAAATATATATTTAAACATTCAATTTGAAAAGAATATTTCAAGGATGAATCTTGATTGGATCTAAATAAAGACGTTAAAAAACTAATTAAGTGAGAATTTAGTGCATCGAATAAGATCATTAAATTTAATTCAAATTCATAATTCTACAAAAATATTGGAAAATTACACTTAATAATATAAAATAAGTTATTGAAGAAATACTGATTAGATTTGTTGAAAATATAATCAAATGTCAAATATAAATAAGGGAAGATAGTCAAGTTAGAATCTAGTGGATGAAAATTGACCAACTAGGACATTGTTTAGCAAATCTTGATATGATTCAGATGCTATTGAAAATCGTGCACACTAATCAACAATATATCTAGACAACATAAGGTAGATCTAAAAATATTGGAGGTCACTTTGCTTAAATCTCTTTTGGATCCTTCACGCAACATAGATCCAGAGTTTGAGTCTGACATGCGATTGCCTTCAGACTCTATTTTGAATGGTTTGAACTCAGATCTAGATGCTCTTACCTCACTCAACTTCAACCTTTCATAGATCGACTCACAGAGAACCCTTTAAATCTCTTCAGAATGGCTTGAATAGACTCCCTCAGCTTAGTTCGTGACTCATCAACCCTCGACTCGCGACCTGTGCTCGAATTCTCCCTTCAAGATTGACTGGGCCCCCCGACTCTCGGTCTACCTTCATCCTTACTCGAAACACTTGTTATGCCTCACAACACGAACCCCATGCCATTTACATCTTATCGTTTTTATTAGATTATTCAAATTTATAAAACAGTTTTAAGCCTTATTTTTCATTTCATTATTATATATATATATAATTATATTAAAAATACATATTATATAAAATAAAAATTTAACGATACATAGTATAATTTAACAATACATATAACGTAAAATTTTTTGATTTCTAGTTTTTATTTTTTTAAAGAAAATAATAATTTAATATTATACATTTAAATACTATTACCATTTTATAAGATTTAAATATAATAATAATAATACATGCATATATTATATTTAAATTTTATGAAACTATAATTTCATAAAATATTTATTTTCTATAAATAAATAAAAATATACTTATATACAAATATATGATTCAAATAAATTTTTATAATATATATATATATATATGTTATAAAAAATATATTTTTTTTGAAATAATTAAAAAAAATTTATATTTTGATTTAAAACAAATTTTATTGTAAAATATTTTTATTAAATAATTTTACAGTTTACATATAAATAAACTATCAAATATTTAATTGATATTTAAATTATCTCGGGGTGTTACAAATATGAACTGCAAATTATCATTCCTCATCACTTTTGAAAAATTTGAACATTAATATTTACATTGATTTTGACATTGTAATCATTTTTTTCATACAAGCGAATTCATTAGAAAATTAATAATGTAAAAAACATCTTTTGTTTACTGGTATCACATTGTCCCACATAAATCATTGTGAATGAGCTCAATAGGTATTGTAGAAAACATTACAACTTTATAATGAATTTTTTCAATAATCTCCACTTTCTAAAACATTATTAAAAAAATATTTTTTCTTTATATTCAATGATTCTATGTTTCATATAATATCAACATTAAAAAGTTCCTTCATACATTCTTGTCTATGATTCATGAGACAATAATGAAACAAATTGTTGTCATCTTTAAAATTTAAATAACATGTACTCGAATGATCTCCAATATGAAAGAACTCTTCCCTTGTTCATTCCCCAAAGGAAATAACTAGACCATCATCCACACATCTGATGATACATAAATATTTTTTTGAAAATTACTTCATTTTCATCAACAAGATTTATTCTTACACTATAAAGGATGTGCTTGATCCCATAAACAAATAAAAATCCTTATATTTAAATATCTTAATATAATTATCACCTTCTCCAATTCAAATGATTTTTTAAGAACTATCATGTCAAATGCTAAATGCTCCACCATCATGAATTTCCAAAATTTTCACTATTTTTAAGTCACTTTTCATATGAATGGAAAACGAAATATCAAAAATCAATGGTTTTTATTTTTTCATTCATTCATGTGTTTATCAACAAAAAATTATCTTTCATAAGTTTTATTTAATAATGTTTCATTTTCCTTAATTTCATAAGAATCATGTGATGATAGAATAGTCATAATTTAATCCAAAAAATATCCTAGTTGGTATCATCTTCCATATATGTCATATAGTAAGTAAAACTGATTTATTATTTAAATATTTTAACCAACACTATATTTTAATTTTCCAAAATCCAATAACTTATTAATGTTACTTACATCTAATCTACAATTATACCTCATAATTTTATAAATTCTTGTTGGAAGATACATTTGTACTTACAATTATTATAATAATGTAAATAAATATAGTTGTACCAAAAATATGTAATGAATAATGGCCTTTTTATGAATAATATCATTACCTATAATCTATATGTAGTGGTTTGTAACATATTTATACATTTTTTCCACTTGTAATGGGGATGCATTCCAATGGGATATATCTGCAAATCTAAATTATTATGATTTAATATCCACACCTTTATCATCCCAATATTTCCCAAAATTATTCTTTTGACCGTTTATGTTTTTAAAAATAGATGAACCTTAATTATTCAAGGGTACATATTTCAAATAACTATAATAAATATTTTTTTTATTATCTTACAAATATTACTCATTACCTCCAATGATTTTATACAATTTTCATTCATCTATCGTATGGTACCTTAAACCTCATGATGTTTTGAAGGGGTTTTAAAAGGGTCAAATTAATTATAGCCCATTTTCTTGCTCAGATAATTCAACATATTTCTATGTTCAAAAAACACTCATTTAGAAGTACACAACCTTATTGATATATTTAATTTCATATTTTTTAACATATTTTCTTCTTTCACTATCATTTCCACATTTAATATACATTAATCGGATTTTATTCTTGAGTTTTTTGTTTCTATAAAGATAATAAAATAGTTATTATCTCATCATATATTCTCTCAATCATTGATCACCTACTTTGTATTCTTCATTGATTGAGGAAACTTCATTTTTTTCAAAATTTTAAAATAATGATTTTATTCTTTCAAAACATTCATATTATAATGAATTAATCATAGAAGATTCGTATTCTACTTTCATTCTCAACAGGCTTCATTTTTTTTGAGTGAAAATTTCCATGCCACCCTCATATCTATCATATTCCTTATTATATAGGTTGAAAGTCATCCACTATGTTATTTCTTCCAAAAAACATCATATTCACTAAATTTATTTGTGGGGAAGTTAATAGAAAAAATCACAAAACCTCCACACTCAAAACATTTGAGTAGAATATTTACTCCATTATTTCCTCTACGGTATGATAGTATTTAGAGATAAGTTACATGATATTCTCATTAATTTAATAATACCACTTTTTATCTTAATAAATATTAAAATCTTTTGTAGAATCATAATTTTTCATCATTTTCATAGAATAAAATTTGTTTTTAAACATAATCATGTTTTTGAATATTGAAGCTTTTCTCATCTCATAATAAAAAAGAAATTAATGCAATTCATCAATTGAAAAATAACCATTGTTTTATGAAGTAGATATTTTAGAGTCAAACTAGACAAGAATGATTCTAATTAGTCCCCTAATAATTGTATAATCATCCAATATATCTCTATAACCACTTATGTTGAGAATGACATCATTAACTCTACTGAAGTATTCCTCAATAGTTATTTATCTCACATTCATATATCATAATTATTGATTCACTATATTTTTGACATCCCCTACACAACTTTATTATTTATCTTAGATATAATTTCATGATTTCCCATGTTTAATTATATTTTTAGATAACCATAACCTTCATAAATACATTTTATTTCAAAATAGTTAGAATAGATTTTTTAAATTTCCAAGAAATATAAAAGATATTTTTTTTAAAAGGTTATATTAGTACCATTATCAATATCTAGAAACTGAAAAGTAACATAATTACTTACCTCATTTTCAAGATATTTAGTTTGTGGTGTAATCATTTTTTTTCCATCAATGTTATGTTTTTTTTATTGTGGGTAGGATAACCTCTTATTTTAAATGAGTTGACATTTTCCATGATAATGATTCAATAGGGTAAACTGTGTCTGTCATACTAATACAAGTTCCAAAATATCATATAACCACTAAGAATAAGGGGTTGAATTATTGATCATGTTTTCATAATTTCCAAAAATTTAAAATATATATCATTCAAAATGTTATATTTACTTTTCATATCAATTTTGTAACTATCAGAGAAGAATTAAAATATGTGAATGTAATCAAGGAACTCATGAATTACCAGATTCCATCTCCGTGTGGGATCCTATATTATATACATGGATAATCCTATGGGTCTATGAGAATATAATATTATAAATGAATTAATATAACTAATATATGAAAACCTATTAGACTCACTCTATCTCCCAACAAGTATATTTATACTCACTGTAATCTGTTTATAATTTTTTTCTTAGACCAATATATCAACTACAGAAATATATATGAATATATGTGAAATAGTATCTAAAAAATATTACCTAGACTTTTTTTATAATTCATCCATATGGTATTTTATTTTTATTTGTCTCTTATTTTTTCCAGTGATTTTCCATATGAGTCTCCTAAAAAACATTAGAACATTTTCAAACCATATTTTCTTTTAATTTAATAAAAATATTTCCTCAAATTAATTATGAAAACTCTATATAAATTTTTTTTGTATCTAAATTGAAAAAATCTAATACAATATATGATATAAGTATCTATCTATAATAATTCGTCCCATAAAAACACACTTCAGATGGAAACCCTTAGTAATATAATTCTAGAGAACTTTTACTTTTACCATGTGTGTAAAGTAACAAGAGTTGATGTACATTAAACCCATAATATAGGTTCTATAAAATTGAAAATATTTGGAAACACATTTAATATTCATTGTCATTTAATTTCATGAATACAAATTACACTATAATTTCATATTTCTAGGGATTCAACTCAACTCATCCATAGTTGACATGAATCTTCATGAACCATTAGAAATTCTCTAGAAATTTTAACCTTAATCCAACATCCTTGACACAATATAATATAGAAAATCATACTAATATCAAACCAATTGAATAAAATTTTCCCACTTATAAAATCACAACATATCTAATTGATATATATATCCATTCAGTATATGTTCGTTTGGACATAAAAATTTTATAAAATATCTATTTGAAATATCCATTTATATTAATTTTTTTCCATAACAATTTTTTGATGATAGAACATTATTTTATCATATATCATCAATTTATTTTTTTCTATAAAATTGTATCCTTATAGTTATCTTTTTGGATTCATTTTTAATGTTTTCCAATTCATATTCTGAACCTCTTAAATCCAATAGAGAAAATAATCAAGTAAATTTTTAATATTGCACTACACATAGACATATCTATTAATAAATTTAAATTTACCAAAATAAACTTATCATGACCTAATTTAATAATTAATGAAAAAAATAACTAAATATGTTTTAGTAATTTGGAAAAATATCTGAATAAATTAGTTTATAAAAAAATATCTTTAAGTCATAACATTGTCTTAAGAATATAAATTTAATCCATCATAATTGAAAATTTATTCTTATTTAATTAAGAATTTTAATAAACTGTACAGAATTATAAAATGAACATCCTTCATTAAATGAAATTATTATCCCTAGAATAAAATTTTTTGTGCTTAATAAAAAATAATAAACATCGTAAAATATGGTTGACTGACACTTAGGTTATGAAACACTGGTGATCTTTTTTTAATGTCCAGTGCACAAACATTTTTAGATAATGGTTTTTGGATTAATATTTTCCATTATCCATGATTTTTAATTCCTATTACTATTTCACAAATTTCATTGGTAAATGTATATAAAAATTTATCTTCTCTAATTGTTTATCTTACTTCATTGAATAAAAAATTGAATCTAAATGGTTTGTATGATAATTGGTTTTTACCAGCCACACCTCAATAACATCGTCATTTGAAAAAAAAACGTTCAAATTTATTTTTCCATGAAGTAAACAGCTTGAATGTTTTGTAATTAAAATTTATTTTTCATTTCCATAAATCTAATTAGGTCTTTAAAATTTTCTCAAAATGAATATTTCATTATTCTTACACCTTTGTTACTAAATTCCATCTTTAAATTTCATCAGATGTTTCTTTTTATAATAGATTTTCGGAAATCTAACATCAAGAAAAAAAATTATGTTTGAAAAAAATGCAATTTCAATTTTATAAAAATATTTTATCATGAGTTTTTTTTCATGTTTTATGAATATTGAGATCATTTAAACATCATTACACTAATTTAGAATATTCATGAACTAATCATTCCAACATTCTAAATTTAGGATTTTCTTGCTAACTTAATAAAAAACATTTCCACCAAAAATTCATAATGAATCAATATAATCAAAATCCAACACATTCATTTTCTTCTTAAACCTTCATTTTCACCTAATATACAAAGATATCCTTTAAAAAAGTTAGTTTTTAGTAAATTAAAATATTTATAAGAAAAATATCAGAAATTATATTCAAAATAAAATAGAAACATAAAATTATAATAAGATTATATAAATGATTTTTATTTTTAAAATCATTTAAAACATATCAAAAGAATCTTAATAATCAAAAAATAGTTATTGAATTGAGAAAATTCGTTAATTCCTTATAAATAAAAAGAGTTATTCCTTTTGAATATCATAGGGAAAATGAAATGTGATATTTTTGGGAAAATATTGAAAGATTCCACTAAAACTTTTTATAAATTTTTTTAACATTAAATATCCTTAATATGTTATGTTTTTTAAAAAAAATAATTTTTCAAACCAAATTAGAATAATTTAGACAAGGAAGAAAATTATATTAGATAAATTAAATAGGAATATTTTTCAATTAATCATTATTTTCCATACTCAAATTCCAAAAAGAGGTAAATATAGAAGAAATCCTGAAAACTGATTTAATATCGATAGTATATGTCAAAATTTTGATTTAATTATGGTTTTTGTATAATATTCCTTCAAATAAAATAAATAAATCCCATAAATGGAATTATTAAAATAAATTCCTACCTCTTTAGTAACTATTTAATTAGTTCCCCTGGAATATTTCAACATTAAATGAATCATTAATGATCATGACTAAATATATATTCATGTATAATAAAAGGTCATTTATATTCACCATGTAATAATAAATAGGTGGATAATAACGAATATGGCTTAATGAAGATCAAATTAGAATAAAATCCCCTACATCATTCTTCCAACATGGTTATTATTTAGTAAAATCTTATATAATGTTTTTAAATATTTTTTAATTTATAAAAAAATCATATATAAAAAATCATATATGATAAACTAATAACACAGTATGATCATTTTTTGACAATTAGTCTTTATTACCTTTGTTAAGGATGTTAATTGCTTTGTTTTCACATGAGTGATTCATAAAAAATATTATATTAATTGAAAACATTATGTCCTTTTACAATATTTATAAATTTAATAATGTTAAAAAAATTATATTTATTTATTATATACAATTATTTAATAATTCCTCAAATAAGTACATAGAATATTAATCTCATCACTTCTTAGATATGGTATATTAAACATATGTATAAGAAATGATATCACTTTTCTAATTAATAGAAGGGTATGGAGTAAGATGATATATTAAATTTTTATAAAAAAAATTGTTTCATAATTATATCATGTATATATTTATTCCATAAATATGACTATCGACATGGGACGATGATGGATAACAAATTATATCAATTCACGGGGTGGTATTCTGCTACACACACAAGCGATGGTTTTATTTCCCATTTGATGGAGAATGATATAGACAAATAATATTAAATAATAATAATAAATAATAAGTATTATTTAGATACTTAATTTTTTATATTTTCATTATTATTTAAAAATTATGTGCGGTAAAATAATAAGTAGAACAAGAAATATCTTCATTAAGACTATTACATTCTAAAAGAGAGACATCCTATGGATATAATATTATAGACCATACAGTTGGATTTTTGTGAGGATGATAATTTCAAGAAAGTAGCTAATGATGTTGGTGGAGAATTATTTAGATTTTATTCAAGATAAATGGTTTGTAAACAGTCATTAAGTGAGGGGATAAGTTTCCCCTTTATAATTGAGGTGATTCCAACACTTTTAATTTTTTAATGTTTTAAAATATGATCATGTTTGTTTTCATGAATTTTTTTTACAAAATGACATATACTATAATTTCATATTGTTAATGTCCATATCCAGTAAACCAATAGTGTTTCATCAAGTGCATAGGTTTTTTTAACACTTTTATTTTTAGGTTAACTACTGTGTAAACCCATTAAAAACATATCCACAAGAATTTTTTATTTTTTTTTACAATTTATTAGGTAGAAACCTAATTTTTATTCATTAAAAAATATGGAATACAAAAAGGTAATTCCTTTTTTCCAACTAAATTAACAATTTTGGGAAAAAATAATTTAACAATAATTCTGAAAAACAAGATGAAAGAAGATTTTTCAATAAATTATATAGGGATAACATGATCTTACATTAACAAGGTGGCTAGTAATCACTATTATAAGGATTTAAATTCTTATAGTTTGGTTTATAATATATTAATTTTATTTAATTCATTAATTAGAATAAATTAATTATATTACTAAAAATGAATGGATATTTTTTATTTAGAAACACTTTTTTGAATATCGACCAATTTACTTCAATATGATCGTATAATTATTTACTACAAATTGATTAACAATACATGTTTATTTATACTTATTTCATAACATTCGTTAAAAAATAGGAATAGTTAAATTTTAAATATTCAATTATAAAATATTATTTCTATGGAAAATATCAATAAACAATTCTAGGATTATTTTGACATAGTATGTTCAAAATTGATATTATATCTGTATAAAAAAGAATATTTTTCACTGAAATAAAAAATGATAACTTTAGAATTTTTCACATAAAATAATTTAATCTCTTCTCATATAGTCATCATAGGTAGTGATACCACTAATAACGACAAATCTAAACATAGAATAGGGGATAAGAAGAAGTAAACTAATTTGTCACTCCCCATTCTTAATGTTGAGGAAAAAACCCTTAAAAAATTTTGTTTTTGGTTCGCCTATCATTACAGGTGTTGAAGAATATGATAATATCAAATATAAATAATATAAACCACAACCACACAATGTGAACAAAAATTGAGTTAGATTAATATATCATTAACATCTCACTAAACATCATGATTCAACTATTAATGAATTTTTCATAATAGTAATGCAATAATCATGTAAAATATTAATTAATTAATAAGTGAACAAATAATTAAAATTATTCCACTTTTATTTTAATTAGTAAAACATTAATATATTAATCCATGTTCGTTAGCACAATAAATATTCATTATATTTTTGTGAATGTATGGATAGACCCCAGGAACCTTCTTTCATCACTTATTAGATCAATTATCAATTCATACTCATTTGGTAATCTCGGACTCGTTATAAGTTATAAATACAAGAATTCAGTTGTATTTCATAACATAAAAATTCATATATTAGTTTAAAACAAAAAATATAAATAACATTTAATCATCAATAAAACAATAATGAATCAAGAAACATTAGGGGTTTGAATGAATTGGCCACACAATGAACTTATATCAACCACCCTTGTATCATTACAATAATTAAATTTAATGTATAATCGGACATGCTATCATTTTATTCATTAATAACAATAGCCCATGCTCGCAACCCATTGTTCATTAAAGGTTACCAACTACTTCAGTGTCATTATCAACACATCAAATTACATCAATTAGCAAATCACTATTCAGAACACATATATATAATCTATATGTATTAATTTATAAAAAAGACGATATGGACATGGAATCGAGTCACATAAGAGTCCCTATGAAAGAGATAATTTTTTTACCAAAATAATTATATTTACCATACTATAATTTTAATTCCACCATTAATTAACTGTTTTTTATTAATTGGTTATTTATAGAAATGAAATCTAAGGTAATAGATATCCATAAATAATCTATATAGAAAACAATATTCATGAATTTATTCCATGATTATTCAAATCTAATATGATAGATAGATATTCTTCATGTGAAACATCCATTTAATTATACCACTAAAATTAAAACTATATTGTT
Organism: Viscum album; assembly: GCA_963277665.1. NCBI lineage: Eukaryota > Viridiplantae > Streptophyta > Magnoliopsida > Santalales > Viscaceae > Viscum > Viscum album. The sequence continues at coordinate 1,935,139,382 of OY728159.1, forward strand.
TTTTAGTTTCAAGAAAATAATATGCAAATAATCGACAACATATTCTAGCTATAATATATATCACACCATATAAAAAATATTATGAGGAAACATCATGAAATTATGAACCACTTTTGATTTGAACCCAACCATTTCTTAAGTACCCACATTAGAGAATATTAATTATGATTATCACAAGATAATATATATATCAATAGAGTAAATCTATAAATTAAATTGATAATTACAATCCTAAATTATGAACTTCATTGACACTAATATATGAATTTATCCTTTTCTTAGTCCTGAAAAATTGTAGAGTAATTATTATCACTATTTAAACTGAAATTTCATAATAATTCCATTGTTGAAATAATTACCAATAATGATTATAATATATAAAAATTGACATTTTATTTCAATATTTCAAAGATAATAATATATGTCCAAAATATATGAAATTTCTAAGAAATTATAATTTCTATATAGTAAGGTATTTATGGATTATCAAATATTATTTATAATACACTTCATAATTATTTCAATTTAATGATCAAAAATATTATTCATAACCAATGATATATTCTTGCTTGACACTAAATTTATATGATTATTACAATATATTTTTTTTATAAAAATATTTAAAATATTTTCTCAGTTTTATTAGCTTAAACATTCTTTATGTGTTTTTATCAGATCAGAAGCTTTTTTAGGTTAATGAAACCATTTTTGAAAATAGAAACATATGCATGATTCAATTATATGAATACTTTACATAAATGCGATGTAGTTGATCCCCTACAAGTAAAAGTGTTTAATGAATGTATTATACATAAAATAGAGATAAAAATCCACATATTCCAATTAATGTAAGAGAAACTATTGATAATTATCAAAATACACTCACAAATCCAAATGATGCAGATAGATATCTTTAATTAGAGAGATATAAAGAGATAGATTAAGTATGAAACATAAGTGTGTGAATAAGAATCATTAGTTTTATAAAAGGTTGATATAATTATTTAATATTTTAATAACACACTACTAAAGCATCCCTTGTATCATCAAAATAAAAATTAGTATCATTTATAATTTCTAGCACAACCCATTTAGGACTGATAAATCTATCGATGGGTAAAAATCATGTTTAAATATTTTAGTAGATATAAATACCACAAATATTAAATAATAATTCCATTAATATCATCATGTGAATTTTGGAAAAATAAAATAGGGTGAAATGTAATCTTTTTTATTAAAAAACTACCCTTATGAATGAATTAATAGATTGATAACGTCATCGTAGTATTATCATTTCGTAATCCATTTCCCTCACGTGAGACTTCAAAATTTAGGATGTCCTTAATACATATTTTGGAATTAAGAAGATAAATTTATGTGGAATATGTAAACTATATCTTATCTTCACATGATAAATGACTACATATACACAATTCTAGATATACCTTTATCTCGACCTAAAAATAACTTAAATACCATTATTAATGTTACAAAAAACCAAACTATACATTATACATGTTATGGAAAAAGGTTATTATAATTAAATACTACATAGATGATCCGTGATAAAATTACACATCCAATTAAAAATCATGGTTACCTACATGTGAGAATATGTATCTACATAAAGATAAATGAAAATTTAAAATTATTATATATTCAATAATAGAATCATAAATTATGGAATAAAATGGTATGGGAAGCCTCATGACAAATCTAATCCTCATAAAAATACAAAGGATTATTTTAAAATTATTACACCATACAACGATGGTTTTATTTCAAAGAATAATTTACCATTTAATAATAATGAGAATTTTAATGTTCATAAATATGAATTCATATAAAAATTTTCATTTTAAGAGTTTCAAAAATAATTTTTAAATGTAACTATGTTTATCCACAATAACATTCGTAATGGATAATGTAATTGATATCACATTAAACTATTTTGGGATTAATGTTAAGAAACATTACATCATTCATGAGTAATAACACTATTTTGACCAAAATGGAAATGTTTTTCCTAGAGAAATAATATAATTAGTATATAAAAAGGATAAAATATTCACGAAATATATAATATTTGGAATCATTTTTTTGAAAATTTATTTTCAAAAAATATTTTATACATATTAATAGATATAATTTTTTTAAATAGTAATATTTTTTTGTGATATGTTTTACATGAAAATATCCTCAGAAAAATTAATTAACATATTTTAAAATGTCATATAAATAAAAATCATTTTAAATATAATTTAAAAGTTTATTAGTTAACTTTTTATGTAAATGAAAAAATATTAAGAGTATAAAAATTATATACAAAAAATATAAAAATTAGTTAATAATAATGATAAAAAGAGATTATATATTATATAACTATTAGTGAATAACATCTCATTATGACTATTTGTGATAAAGAATTTATCAAATATTTTAGATTCATAGGTGAAATGGTAAAATGAATTTGAGGATGTGAAATCTGGGTCACCTTAAGTAGTGATGATTCATAATTTTTAAAATTTGTAAAGTTTTAATATATATGTATATATATTAATATGGATTTTTGATTATTTTGAATTTAATAAATTTCACATGATGTTATAATTTATGATAATACAATGACTGTGATTTTCTTCATATTCATACTTTTTTATATTTTTTAAGACATAATGAATTGAAATTAAGATAATTTAATAATATATTTTATGAAACAAGGAATTATAATCATTATAATTTCTCAAAGAAAAAATTCCTTTCATGTTTTTTTGAAAGTATTATCAACAATGTAAAAAAACAATGTCATCATTGCAACCAATATTTATATTCATGATTTTAACCCATTAATGATAATTTCATATCCTTATTAATCCTTGTTAGCCTATTGATCTGAATGGGAACTCCCTTTCAATATCCCTTCATCTCACATAGAATCAGGGGTAGTTTTTTTCTCCAAATGTGTAATAAATGAGACACCCTAGACCCATATTCATGGAACCAGTGATAAAAATGAATATTTCTAAAATATCTCTAGAGTTGTAACAAAAATATAGGATAAAATGTTTTGTTTTTTGGTAACTAGGAGCATAACACATCTTTGTCTAAAATTTATACAAAATTATTTAATCAAACTTTTTATCAATGACTAATTATAAGTGGATAATAATTATTTATCCCCAATAATCTCCTAGGATAATAAATATATATTAAAATCAGGAGATTAAACCCTCGGTAAGGGATAGATAATTAATAGTGATAAACATAGGAATTATCAATACAAGAGAAAATAGTGTGACCCATGATCATGAGATAAATGGAATGATTAATTGAATTAAATCTTATAATCTGTGTAATTTGACATACTATGTTAGTAAATAATCATATATGATGATATAAGATCAAAAAAATAATCTATTTTACATACATACAGAGTAAGTGTGTAAAATAGTATAAACATGTTGTGAGGTAACAATGGAGTCAATAATCATAACATCAAATCAATAAATTGAAGGGTCATAAAACATCCCCTATATATATATCATAACAGTCAATATGTTATATTAAAAAGGTAATTATGATAATGTTTGGAATATTTTACATATATAAATCAACTCATAAGTAAAAGAACACATTTAATATGACATAACATAATGTTCTTGGCCATCTAATGTACATCATATAGAGTATAATGTGGTATAAAATCATCCACCAGTTGATTTTATCTATATATAATTTCATGGAAAACACATTGAAAAATAAGTTTGGATTAATTCTCATATTCTATAGATATTATTTTCTTTATATGTAGGCATTAACGTATTGATTATGGAAATATACACTTTAGTACGAATAATATGTCATGATTATGTGTATAAAATTATGATGAAATTATTTATAAGTCCACAAACAAATAATAGAAACTACCCATGTAAATAAATGTGTAATACAATGAAATAAAGAAGTGATCTTGATAAATTCACATTAATACTAATAATAATGGTTATGGTATAAGAAACATTGTGAATAATGGGAGTATAACATAGTGAATAATATCCCCAGTCCACAAATATATGGTTATCTATGTTATTTACAATCAATTATAAGTAGAATATATGTTTTATTTAAAAAAATATTACAATATAGGAATCTATATATTTATTTATAATTGATCATAAATCATGAAATTTTTTATGGTGGATTATTTCATTTTTATAATTTCATTTACTAAAAACCCATGTATACATAGTAAATTTGATATAAATAAGATTAATATTCCAAAAGAGTAACCATTTATGAAAAAGGTAAATTTTTTTAATAAAAAACTATATAAATGGTAAAAATGTTGGAATATGCATTTTTTTTTATAGAACAAAGTTCCTTTGATTTTCAATAAGAAAATTTTGACGTATAAAGTAGCCAATTGAATAATTATTATGCCACGTCAATTTGAGGAAATTATAAGCATTAAGGAATGAAATGATTAAATTGTTACGAAAAAATTATATTAAAAATGATTAATATGTAATATAGAAATAATGTATTAGAAAAATAATATTGAGAGGAATATAGTGGTAATAAGAAGAGATATCCTAGAAAATAATTTTCATGAAATTAAGTGATGTTTTTTTCAAAGTTATGGTCGAAATCACATTCAAACTCAAATTAAAAATCATTATTATAAATATTTTTAAACAGCTAGTTTAATTATAAAATATTAAAATAATAAAAACCCTTAAAAATATATTAAAAATAGTATATTTATGAGGAATGTATACTAATTTAAAATGTTCCATTCAAAATATTTTCTGGTCTTTAATAAATAAGTAATTGGAATGGAATACAAATTTCTTTTCATCTAAATAAATTAAGGTAGTTGAATTATAAGTATCATTAACGGATTAATTGATAAATATATAAAAAAATTATTTTATAGGCATATAGTGTGCCAAATAATATATCCACAAGAACCAATGTAGTGTGAAATAACCGTTATAAGAAATGTAATGTATGAACATTGGAAATATAAGAGATAAAACGGGACATGTTTTACATAAAAAACAAAATTATAGTGTTTTTTTTAATAAATCTCTAATAATATATTAATGAGTTTATTTATAATATATAAATTATCTATGAATAAAATTTTTATTTGTTAGAAAATCCTTTAAATAATATTTTTAGAAATGTTCAAAACAACATTAGTATATAAGAGAATAAGATTTTACACAAATACTAGAAATTTAGTATCTTATTGTTTTATTATATAATTATATTTCATAGATACCATAAATTAAAAATTAATTTAAAAAACTTGAACATTAAATTCAATGTGAAATATAAAAAGTTACCCTTTATCTGAATTTATTTAAATAAGATTTCGAGGAGTGAACATCAAACACAATAATATATAAGAAAAATAAATCAAACATTATCATGTTATATAAAAAATATATATATATATAATAGATGAATAATTTGTGACTAAGGGGAAGGTAAATATATATAAAATGTGAAATAATATCCCAAAAATGGTGATTAAAACAAACCCCTTATATTGGGTCCCAACACACTTTAGTAAATTCACCTAGACACTAGAATAATAAAATAAATTTATCAAATACAATATTAATATCCTTTTTAATGTTTTATTAATTTATAATTATAATTCCATGTTCATTTATAAATATTTTATTTAAAAAATTATTCATATGCATCTGCTCATGGGTGTTTATTTCACAGTTCCATGGTCGCATCTATGTATCAATAGTTGTTAATGTTCATCTTCAAAGTATAAATAACTCTATAATAGTAATGATCACTACCTAATACAATTATAATTAATAAAATGGATTAAAAACTCAATATTAATTCCAAAATAATCATTTTTTATGTATAATGGTTATTATATAATATTGTGGTCATTTATGTTCTTTGATTGGCCATTATCAAAATATTTTGTTTTAAATATTTATTTTTCCCATTTTCACAATAAAAATATGATTCATAATATAAAATCATTATTCAGTTTATAATTGATAGTAAAATGATTTATTATAATCATCAATGAATCTACTAATATTTAATTCAAAACATAAACATTATAGATATTTTTAAGATCAACGAATCGATCATTATTTTTAAAATATAGTTTTAATTTTTAATTTATGATTTTAACATTTGTATTAAGGAAAATTAATCAATAATAATTTATTAATCTATAAATATTTATACATTAATAGACTACTATAATAATCCATGTTGTTTGGGATCTAACTTGAAATAAATTGTCCATAGTGTGTGTGAACCGACTATAATATTTTTTATGACTTATTTTTAAAATAGGAAAATGGATATTATAGTAATGTAACAACATTTTTTAGGTCCTATAACTATTATTTCTGCAGAATATTATGGATTAAAAATATTTTTAGGTTGTATATGGGGAAGGAAAATATAATGATATCAGCATCAATAGTTTTCCTCTTCCTTTGGAAGTCCTCCATTGATATGCAACTAGGTATTACTTGGGATTTCGTTATGATCACTAAAACTAATAAAATTTTATATAATGATTTTGGTAGTATATTTTTGTAGATATTTTGATTAGGAATAATTAAAAAAAATTATTAATTTGGGTAGATTATAGGTGTTATTTATAAGAGGATGAGAGGATGTTTTAGAATAATGAATTATAATAAAATATTATTATTGTTATTAGTGATCAAAAAATTTGTTAAATATTAAGGGGATTTGAATTTCAAATTAAATGGGAAATGAAAATATTTATGTGACTTCAAAAAACCTCAATAATTCATTCATATATAGTATTTCAAAATATGATAAGTATATGATATTTTACCCTTCGCCTTTATATTTTTTTATTCATGAAAAATATCCAAACATTTCCCTTAACAAATTTCTCATAATTGATTATTAAATTATATAGATTTCATCAAAATATATTTCTAAATTTGTCAATATTAATATTTAATTCTTGTATAATAATTAATTTTTAATCGAGTAATGTAAATAATGATTTACAAAAAAAATGTGCATATGTACTTAAATTTTATAAAAATAATTGATTTATTATTTCATGATATTTATATACATATATTTATATATAAAAATATTTTTATAAATTATTTATAAATACATTTCATCACTAGACATAATTTAAATTTTATTGATCTTTAATTCAAATTAATATTTTAATTATCCGGTTTTTTATTCTAATTGTCATGTTTTTAAAAATCATATAGCATTTAATCATTATCTATATATATTCTATATCCAAATATCATAATTATTTAATTATTTAATCAATTTTAAAATAATTTATTTAAAATTATATGTTATATTTTCCAATTATTCCATTCGTTGTAACATTTTTTGTGTATGTGATTATTGTATGATACAATGTTGCAAAAGAATATAATTTTCTTCTTTTGTTATTTATTCATGATTATTATCCCATTAATGTATGTTTATCTTTTTTGAGAACATTTATATGTCATATTTCATGATTTTTTACTATAACATTGTGATTTTTTATTAAATGTAACATTTATATTATTTGATATATTCTATTAATTTAATTTAATGAATATATAATAGATAAAAATATATTTTACAATATCATAAAATTAGTTTCTTGAAAATCATTATAGTTATACATTTCTAAAATGAAAATAAAATATAGTTGTTAAGAATTTATATATAAAATTAGTGTAAAAAATATATGAAGAGTTTATTAGAATATCTCTAATGTTACATTACAAACCCTTAGAAATTTATTAATAACATTTTTATGTTAAGTAAAACTTATTGATGCCTATGTGAAATTCATGCACCACATTACAAAATCTAAATTTTAACACAAACAATATATATGGTAAAAATACAACACAAATACATGGTTAATCAATATCATATTTTCTATTTGTAGTTATACATAACCTAGGGCTTTTTATAATATATTTATCTATCTATGAATATATTAAATATTTATGAAACTCAAATTATAAAATTTAATCAAACATTAATTTTATACTAATTTAGATTCTCCAAAACATAAAAAAATAATTTTTTTTAAAATTATATATATTTATTATATATCACACAAGTTACAATCAACTCCCAAAATCAATAGATCAATGTCTCTGGGAACAAGGCATATAATACATCACCGTCTTACACAAGCGTTGTAAAATTTAATCAAATCATCTATTAAAAACCCTTTATAAAACAATAAAAATTAATTTATAACACTTTGTCACATAAGAAAATGGAAAATAATAATAATGGTGTAACATCAATGGCCTAGTAAGGGGTAAAAAATATCATTAATATATATAGGTAATAAAAAATAATAATAAACAAGACACATTCTATTGAGTGATAACAATATTATAAAAATAAAACTCTGGAATCCTTTTAATTGAAAATGAGTACTAAGATAATATTCATACATCATGGAATAAAATAAATAAATCAAATAAAATCATATAAATACCTAGTATGGGTGTAAAATAAGATAAAAATGGAATGTTAAAACAAGTGTTCCAATAATCCTAAAATGTAACAAATGAAGGGAATTATCATAAACCACCACCAAGGAAGAAAAAATAATATCTAATGTTTTATAAGAGCATGGGACTCATTAGAATCATATAAATGGGGTTTAGAAATAAATTATTTCATATATCAAGGATCACTAGAAATAAATCATTACATAATAAACAAGTCCCACTTCATGTGTTTCATATAATGTATATCCTGATATTTAAGTATTACCATATATATTGGGGAACTATATAATTCCAATCCCAAAAATTTTAAAATCAACTTTGACCACTACCCATACACTGTATATTGTATCTCGTGAGATTTAATCATTTCCTAACATATTAGGGTCTATAAAACTTCATTCCTAGCCTTCACAACATAAAATAGATGAATATATGTCTCACATCACATTGAAAACAATCATACATCAGTAAAAATATATATTAACACATTAAAACAAGAATAAAATAAAATTAAATGAAACTATAATAATGTTAAAAAAACTTCCATTATGTCATTGAAGAGTAGGTTATTAACATTATATTTAATAAAGGGAATATGATCGATTAAATAATATCATCAGTTAATCAAATATATTCTTGTCATATTGAAAACCATTCAATCAAACGAAGAAAATAAAAGAATCTTTATTATAAAATTATATTGAATTAATGATTATCCTAATGTATGGCCAATTAAATGGAGAGAAAAAGGGGGCGATAGGTCATTTTATTCATTGCAACATATATTTATCCACACCATGTATATATGTGAACATAGATATAAGTTTGATTTTGATTATGATAGAAAAATATTTTACAAAAAGTGAACCATTTTATAAAATAGACATTCTTACCTGTTAAAAAAATATGGAAAATAAATTATTCATAACATATAAAAATTATTATTAAATAGAATATTACAAAACATAGAACATTGAATAAACAAATTACTGAGTTTTTAAAAAAATTAAAATAATTAATTAATCATATTTTTAATGACACATTCCATTTCTATGTATTTAATTTCATTAGAAATTGATTTTTTTTTATTTTTTGAGGGATTCATTTTGGAAACCAGGAATTGGATGAGGATTATATGATTATTTATATCATAATGAGATATGTTTGGGATTTTAATAAATATATGAGATGTGTTTTCCTTTCTTGGGTGGATGTTGAAATATGATTTGATAGATTTATAACTATTTATCTTTTTTTGATCCTCTACATAGAAAACTAAAGAATATATCCCACCTAGGATTTAGGTGAATCAGGAATACACTGGTACTTTTATCCAAGGTAGGGTTTATAGTCTTTTAGTTTCCCTTATAGAAAACAACATGGGAGGCCCCAACTTTTTGTATTGATGTGGCCCAATTTATGACACACATGATGAAATATTTTTCATGTCCTGTAGTGTTCAATTGTGGATGTCTCTATAAAAATAATTTGACGAACATTTAGTCATGTTGTTGTAAGTAATTTTATATGTAAAAGTTGAAAATTTCAAAGTAATTATAATGTTTTGTTTATTTGATGGTAAAATATTTTAATTAACACTCAATATGGGTTTTCAACATCTGTAATTCCTTATATTTGTTTTTTTAGGTGAATAAAGATTCTCCAAAGTTATCTAATGTGTTCTAGAGATCATTGGGAGCATGGGATTATTTTTGGGAGTATGTTGTTCTTAGTCCATGGTGTGTGGTTTGATGAGAATGGTTTGCTGGAAATTCTTTGACACCCTAATGCTAAGGTTGTTTTTTGTTCATTTTGAAATGATAATAATTAATTTATAATGATAGAGAATAGTTCTTGGCAAAACATGTCAGCCAATGGGGAAAGTTTGTGAGATGGTGGAGATCCTGATATAGAACACATAGTTTCTAAAATATTTAATACAATCCATGATCTTTTATACAAAGGGTTCAAGTGAACTATATCATTTTTGGCACACTGAGAGAAAACAATGAGGCCAAACCATGTATAATGTGTTTGTGTGGGATATTTAGGCATGCACCTTTGGATCATGGTTTGGAAAACAGTGATTCAAAACTTTTAAAGTGGTTTGATGTTTAGTTTTGGTGGCACACATTTGTTGTAAAATTTGGAATACCAAGTGGAAAAACCATCTGGACTGACAAAAACATCCATAAAAGTATAAAATTTCCTAAACGACCCCTCTTGCCTGCATCTTATTCTGTTATTCTCCCCTGTTAGGTTTTCATTAACCATGGGTTCCACCATACCCTTCCTCATTATCATCATAGATATAGGGTGTGTTCAAGGTTAATCATTGGCATTATAAGTGAGTTTCTCTACTCTAGTTTCTACTGTCCATCTTCCCCTTCATTCACCCTAATTCTAGAGTTCACTGGTTTAGGTGTTGATGAATATTCCACCATATCATTATGGAATTTTCCATTTCTCATGGTCCCCTTTCTTATATTTTATAGACAAGACCCTAACATGAATTCCCCATGTAGTTTCGCTGACTCTCATTGTGATATGAGATCATCACGACTTTTATTAAATTTTCGATAAAATTAGTTCTTTATTAAACCTAAAAATGTTATAAACTTTTAGATGTTTTCTGTGAAATGTTGTTATGAGTCCATTGTAGACCACCCATGGAGGTTTCATAGGGTTTCCATAAGATTTTTGTTCGTGGTGAATATTATAACATTGACAAAATAAGTTGTTGGACTAATTAATTATTGTTTATTTTCATATGAAATTATCCTATTTCAATTTGAGTGAACTTAAATCTTGGGTAGTAGAGATTAGATTTATTGGATGGTAAGGAGTTTGATTGAGGCTTGGAAAGGCCATTGCAAGCCCTCTTCGGTTTAGAAATTTTATAAAACGGTTTTTACGAGGTATGTAGTCTAATATTTCTACAAAATGTATTGTAAATTTATTTCTCATATGCTTTTGGCATGTTCGATAAATCATTTCGGTGATTTATTAGCTTCATGGTTTAATTTGTTTTTATGAAATATATTGATACCTTAAAAATCTAAGGACCCTATTAGATATGTTTTTTATTTTGAGAAAATACACATATCCACTAATGGGGTGTGACAAAAATTAATAATGTAATTTTGTGATGTGTTTTCTTTCATGAAATTCAAATTATGTTCATTAAATCATTATAACTCTCTACATTATGTTTTTTTATTAGTTTTGGGTGTACAATTTGGAAATCAAATATCTTAAATAGTTCTTGTTTTTGAAATGAGGTTTTAAACTCTAATATAGTTTATACAAAAGAGTTTAATAATGTATTTTAAGTTTCTCTTTAAAATGAGTGTGTGGAATCCCTTTTGAAGAAATGAACTTATTTTAATTTTAATGATATCATAGAAATAAATTCATTCTCTTTTTTTGGTTATTGAAGGCTCATAGGGTCTTTGGTAAATGATAATGGATTTTAATTGGGTTTCATAGATGTTTTGATGTTTTATATAGTTAGGATATTGATCCATATAAATTTATAAATAATTAATCTTTTTAGTTTCATGATTGATGCTCAAGAAACTTGTAGAAAACTATATCAGTTAGGTGGTGAAATATTGATCTAGGAATAGGTAGTATACTATATGTACTAGGAGTTATAATTGGGCATCATGAACTGATAGTAAAATGTTTTATATTCTAGACTTATACACTAGTAATTCTATAATACCAGATGGAATGGATGGTTTAATTAATCATTGCATCCATGGATTCGGTGTCATACTAAATCATGGAATAATGTTATTTTAATGTATATGTATACGATAAACTGATTGTTACAGAATAGTTATTTTTATGCATGTTTCTATATGTCTAGCATAGTGCTCCACATATATGATTTATAATGTTACATGGATGGTTTATGATTTAATGATTCTAATTATATATGAAAAACTCCTTCCATTACTTAGAGTATGTACTACCTTATGTTTATGATTTATATGATCTGTGTTAGAGGAAGAAGTTTGAGTTGGAATGGGTTCCAGTTTATATCTTGATGTAAACACTTGAGGAAGCCAATGATTTTTTGGAAATGTATCCAATTTCACATAATATATTTATAAACCACTATTTATTAAAATAAAATCATTCAATGACTACTATTTTCATTAGAAACTAATTGTGATTTCCTAGTGAGTTGTACTCACACACAGCTCGAGCATCCATTGCACATGGATAACCTTGGATTTCTCTAAAGTTTCTCGAAGGAAAAGGTTCAGGATGAGGCATAGTTTGAATTGTTTATATTCGTCAAGGATGGATCAAATGGTATCTGGAGGCTATTTTAGGTTTATATTGGAGACGATCTAGGGCCTGGTGAACATTCATTTTATTATTTATTTAATAAATGGAATTATCCCAATGGATGACTAGTGTTATATGTGGGACATGTAAATTGTAGGCATTATTTTATTTTATTATTTTTCATTCATGTGTATATTTATAATCATCTGTTTCCAATTTTTAGTGATTTTGGTATTTATTTACCCTTAGGGACTCTATAATGCTTGGATATTCATAAATTTTATTATTCACAATAATATTGAGTTATTTTATTATAAAAATTCCACTTTAACCCCCAAATAAATGACTATATCCATTATAATATGAGCAGCCATTCCTGAGTTCATTTGGAGAATAATCTTGGCGAACCGGTTCAATGGAATCTGGGACAGGACATTATAATGTCGTATTTGAGAAATTATGTCCTATTGTTTTTCATTTTTATATTTGGTAGTCTAAAGATGAGGGAATGTGACATGGCCTTTGATAAATATTGGACTGGTATATCCAGAACACTTTTTCTAGTTGGATATCCATTTTTACAGTGATCATATTACTATTAAAATATATTATGTTACTATTGAGTATTATTTTCTCTATATAAGATACCCATGTGGTTTTGATTTTTTGATTTATGTTGGATTTTTGAATCATGGATTGTTAGAATGAGGCATGTGATACTCCATTTAATCTTTTCATATATATTAAATAAGCATCGAATGCATTATTATAGGCATAGAGGATCCATATGATAATGGTTTTCTACTGTGTGATTTTACTAATAAAATATTAGGAGTTTTTTTATGTTTCAAAACAATCACATGAATAATTTTCATGGGTAGGCTCTTAGAGGAATTTTACCTTATAGAGATGACATTTATATGGATCTTTTTTTGAGGAAGTTCATGTTGATCAATATATTGAGTCTTAACATTATGTATGATGATGTGGTCCTCATGAGAAATATGTGTGGTGACCCAAGTGGGGTTTTATGGTATACATATATAAATTTTAGACACTTCTGGGTTGTTTTGATGATGAATTGGTTGCATATCCTAATCCTATGGAGAGAGGCCTACTGTGTAGATTCTAAAAGAGGATGTGTAACATTGTTTTATGTAATTTTTACCAGGTTACTTCCATAAAATATGACACACTAGATGTTGGTTTATTTACATATTATTTTTGTGTGATGTGGAAATGGAAGTTTTTTTGATTCATCGTTAGTCATATATTTATTTGATTTCGAATGGACCATGGTGCTCAGAACTATTCTTTTTTAATAGAAATGATCACACGTTTTATTTAATAGATCCTAACAACCTTATTGATAAGACATTGTTTTTGGGGTGTTGATTTCTAATCATTAAGGGTGCCCCATGAGGTGTGTTTATAGAGTTGTATTTTTATTTGGATTGGTATGTCACAAGTTGATTCATTCAAAAAATGATTATGGTTCATGAATCATTTTCATAATATTAATTTTAGTTGAATTATAAAAACATTGTTTTGAGATATAGATCTTCTGTTCTACCATTCCGTCCTTTTGGTTAGATTATAAAGTGGAAGGCTCATTTGGGTTCTTATCCTTGACGTTTGTTGTGCTGGTGGGATATGATTGAGTCATACGAGTTCATTAATATAACAATACATGATGGTGTAAATTTGTCTTCATATGTACATATTTACATTAGTTATAGACCTCACCAATTATTTTTGAATATTTTAATTGGGGTGGAGCATTAAAAATATACCTTTGGACAAATTTTTCTATTAGGATAGATTCAGTATAAGGCACTTGAAGATGTCTTATTTACATGACATGAAAATAAAATAGAGATCTAGGGAAACATAGCAATAGTGGTGTCTGAGGAAATGACCATATTATTTCTTCCTCAAGTAGTCTTTTCATAAATCCTCGATAATACAGGGAGAGTGAAAATGATATCATTATAACTTTAGGATAAAATTTGAGACCCATGTGTTCATGAAGGTGGGATTGGATCAGTGACTTTCCTTTGGTTTTGGAAATAGCTGAGGGAGATTTTTTTTTGTTAAATGGAAGAGTAGGGAAAGAATGGTTAGTGGGTTTGACATGAGAAAATATTTTATGTGACGTGACTCGCTATAGTAATAAATAATTTCTATCTTAAGGTTAGAAAAGAGTAAATAATTTTTTAGTTATAATGTGATGATGGGGGATTATTTTCTTTGGGATCTTCTATGTTGTTGTTTTTTATGGATATTGTATTACAAGAGGTAATTATTTTATGGATTATGTTATATAGGTAGCATTAGTATTTGGGGAACCAATTTGAGTGTGTTGAGACATGTTTTGAAAGAAGGTAACGGGTCTATAGATTATCTTTGAATTACCATCTACATAGAGATGATATCAGAAATGGATATGATTGTGAGGATACACCTTGATGACATGTTATTGAACTTCCTGTTTAGAAATGATCAATCCCAACATCCTTATAAATTATTTATTAGACTGAGAAATCATTTTCAATACACCAAGATTTCTAAATGAATTTTCTGTAAGGGAATTATTGAAAATTAAACTCTAGGATTAGTATAAATGGATATTTATGACGTAAGGTTCTCTATAGGCCATCATTTAATTTACTCATAAGGTAATGGTATTTGTGATATATCACTTATACCATTATCATTATCATAAAATGGATATTGTTTATCTTTAGTTCTATATTTATGGTGTGAGTAAATAAGCCATGTCAAATTCCTGGTTTGGAGTTGAGGGAAGCTGTGATGAAGAAACTCTTATGCAGGTGGGAGGCATATGGTTTTTAAAAATAACGCCCTTATGATATATGGTTATATGGTGTGTAAAACTAGTTATGGTTTCAACAGTATGCAAGAGGAGAACCAATGAGGTGCATGGTTATATACCATAGATAATGCGAATATAAAATGAATGTGGTGGATGATCAATCAAGGTGTTGGAATCAAGACAGAGGTGGTTTTAAAATGTAATATTAGGTACATGAAATGGGGATATAGTTGGAAAATATTGTTTTTTTTGTTTTTGAGGATCTAATTAAGTAAATATATTCAACGGGTTGATATGGACTATAGTTGGTGTGTTTGGGTTATAGTGGAGAGAATCTACACATAAATAAGGCATGATCAGGTGAGGTGGTAGAGTGCCACTAGTTAGGTAAAGGAATTTTCTATATTAGTATAACAAGGGTTCCATGATTAGGATTAGAATATTAAAAAGAAGAAATGATTTTAAAACCAAATCTAAAGACTCATATTTGGAAGGATGTGTGTTTTTCAGAATGTAAACTTGACTTTGGATGAAAAGAAGGTTTCTTCATAGTTTGTTCATGGAAAGATGGTATGAATACTTCACAGTTATTCATCAATAGAGATGATGGGTATGAATTTTATTTTAATTTATCCTGGGTGTTGGGTCCAAAATGATGTAATATGTGTTACGAATGTTGTGGGAGGAAGTTCTTATTTTTTGGATTTAATGATGGTGGAGGTGCCAAGAATAAAATATCAGTGGTTGTAAGATAAATATTATTATTGGGAGGACAATTTATCTAGTGAGTGATACATGGATGAAATAAAAAATGTTTAGATTTTAATTAATTTAGGAAAAATTAACTTAATGTTTCAATTTTGAAAATGGGTGTCGGAATAGAATTTGGCTAGTAGAGTTCCTTGAGTTAGAATTTGATACTTTGATTTGTTTCATGAATTCATAAATATAATAAAGATATTAACTATAACTACTGACTTATTGTGGTTGAGGGGTGTTGACGGAAAAACATAAAGATAATGTTCAGTTGAAATATTTTTCGTCAGGAGGTTTTAATATGTACATATATGTTATTTTAATATTTTAGAATGAATTTTAATTTTTTTGGATGGACCAAACATAGAATTAATCTCGGTATAGTATTATGAGGGATGGAATTGTTTTGTGTGATCTTTTTAAGTGAATAATTCGGATGAAAAGCTATATCAGGTATACGGGTGATCCTCAAGAGCATTGGGTTATGTTTTGGAAGTTTGAGGTGCCCTGGCTAGGGTGCACAATTTGGTGTTCAGGATTTTGAGAAAAATGTTTGACACATTGATGCTCTTTGTATTTGATGTTTATTTTTATCTGACCATTATTATAATGAATGGTTATATCATGGGTTTGGGTAATCCATATGATCTAAAAGGGAAAACTAATGATAGTAGTGTAGAGCCTATGGAATGACTTGTGGCATGTCCTCCATTTCAATCAAATCTTGTATCTTGTTGCAATGGATACTAGAATGCTGATTTGATGATGAACAAGGTCTTAATAACGTATTGAAAAATCATTTGGAATGGGTTTTTTTGGTATAATGGTAGGTGAAATGTTAGAAATTATTTTTTATAACTGTGTTCCCGAATCATTTGAGGGGTTTCATGATGGATAGTGTGGGAACATAATAGGTGCATTTTTTGGATAATCAAGTGGACAAACCATGTGGATACCCAAATAAATCATTTAAACTAGTAAATACCAAAAACTACCCCTCACATTTTTATGCACTCCCCATTCCTCCTCTCCTATTAGGCATGTGTGAACTACTGGTGCTCCTAACCCCTTCCATAATCACCACCCTTCAATTTGGTGTGTTTTCATGGTAATTCATCTTCATTTTTGAAGTATTATAATCCTATAGTGGACTCCTCTCATGTTTACCTTCATATTATATTATTTTTTATTTCATTATTTTTTTATTTGTTGATTATTCTACAAGTTCATGATGTAATAATCTATTTCTCATGATGAACTTAGTCGGTTTTCATAGAGCAGAGCTCGAGACATCTTATTCATGTTGTTGTATATTGTCTTGTTAAGGTGTGAGAAAATCATGAATTTTTTTCGTATTTCTATTGAGTTAGTTTTTCATTATCCTTGATATGTGTATCTCCTCTAAGGTATTTTCCATGAAATTTTTTCAATAGTCTTTTGTGGACCACCCATGGTCGATATATATTATTTTCATACGAGGTAATCCCATAGTGTGTTTTCGATAAATATACCATACTAGATTATGAATAGTTAATTAATTATAATTGTTATAATAAACTATTTTTCATAACAATTCCTGAGGGTAGATCATGGGTAGTTGATATTGTCACATCTTAATGATGAGAATTTTAGGAGAGGCTTGGTTTTGACATAGAAATACTGAAGAGGATTGTAAATCTTATATAATGATTTTTTGAGGAGGTAGGTGGTCTTAGAGCCTCCCCCAATGTCTAGTAAATTAATTTTTCATGTGACTATGGTATGTGTAATAAATACCTTCTATGGTGTGCAACATTTCTCATTTTATGTAAAATGTTATTGGTTTTATATTTCTCCCTTAGACAGTCCAAAAAAATCATTTAATCTATTTGTTATTATGAGAGAAAAACTATGGCAACTCACGGGATGTAAAACCATTTAAAATGGTATGTTTTTTTATTTTTTTAGATTCATAAAATGTATTTAAGGTTATGTAAATGGTTTTAATTATGTGAGTTTGGCATTGATTTGGTTTTCTATATCAAATGGGTAATGTTATAGTTTTATTAGGTTATAAATTTAAAATGAGGTGTTAAAATCCAATAAAATTAACAAGAGTTATTTTTAATGTAATTAAAATTTTAACTGAAAATGGACATTTGATTATACATATGGGGAAATTCCATGACATATCTTGTAATTATTTGATGGAAAAATGGTGTTGACCCTGTTTACTGATTGAAGGCCTATATGGACCATTGTAGAAGCTATTTTCTAAACAAAAATCAGATTTTATGGGTCTTTTGTGTTATGTATGGTCATTATTTTGAAAAATTATGAGTTTAGGAATGATTAAATGGATTATGTTTTAGGCCAATTCCCTAGGAACTTGATAAATTGATGAGTTAAGTTTCATACTCACACTCTAGGAATAGGTAATATACTATATAGACTAGGTGTTAAAATAAGTATATTGTAACCTATATTATATAATATGGTTTGATTTATTAACTAATTCTCTTATAATTCATATATGTGTGGATGGTGTGAAGAAACTTAGGATCCATGGTTTTAGTGAAAGATAGATTCATTGATAACTATTGTGTTAATTTATGATTAGATGTTGGAATGTTGTTTTTGGAATAATGGTTATGATATATGGTTCTATATTCCAGACATGGAACTCCACATAGGAGGTTTAGAAATTTGGATTTATGATTTATGCATTCATGGTTTAGATTATGGATGAAAATCCCCTTACATTATTTAGAGTTTTATCACCGAATTTTTATGACTCAGATGATCAACCTTGGTTTGAGTATGTTTGGTTGGTTCTAGTGTCACATTGGGACATAAGGACCAACTATTTAGGTAACCATTAATTTTTTAAAAAGTATAAACATTTCAAAACTATTTATATATCCCAATATTTATTTGAATAAATAGTTTCTATGTCATTTATTTTATTTATACATCATAGTGGGTGTATTAATGAGTTTACATAAAACTGAAATTTACTTCCACAACACATAGGTGCCTGAGAAATTTTCACATGTTCATTATAAGAACATTTATTGGTAGAGTTACACATTTATTTTTTCATGATGTGGGAGGATAGATCACATGGTATCTGTAGACTAGTTGAGCGTGATCTTAGTGTAGCAGTACGACTTTATGTACTTGGTTTTTTATAATTTATTTTATATATGTGATTCTATTAGTGGGAGATTAGTGGTTTATGATTGACATGGATGTTTGGGTAAAACAATTAATTAGTTTATCAGTCATGTTAATAATTATCATGATTATTTATGAGGTTATTTACATATTGTTTTATTTATTTATTCCTACAAACTATGTGATGATTTTTTGTTTATATTGTTATTTTTCACTCCGATATTGCGATGCAGTCTACTCATAACAGCAAATTAGAATACCACATCTAGTAGGAATCCTCTAGTGTATGAGTAGATGTTCCAAAATCCATTTGGGAAACCAGATTAAGGAACTGGTGTAGTGGATAAAGGGATGAGATAATATTGGTGCTCACACAGTTTTCTCCCATCAATTTTTGGAAATATTAGGGAATTCTCCACATTGTGGAGATTTCCATTGTCCATGGGTGGAATCCCCCATTAAAAATAGTTAGAGAGAGGAGTCTATAAAGTGGTCCATAGTTTTTTGAGGTCTAGCATGTTTCATAAATTTGGTATTCAATGTTATGGTTTTGGGAACACTATTACAAAGAACCATTGAATATTTATTTCCAAAATGAAATAGGTCTTACCCTCAATTAATAAAACCCCATGATCCTATTTTATTCATTCTCACAACAATAATATCCAATGGGAGATCCCCCTCTCTTTTCCATTGTCTATCCTTTGTGCATCATTAATTATTATTGTGTACCACTGAATATTTTTAGGGAGATATTTTATCTCTTGTTTTTTTATTTTTTCACATTTATATATATTGACTTATGCTTTTCCATTGAAGGGTTTAATAGAAAATTATACTATATAATTGTGTAATATTACCAATTTGATTTTTATATAACATATTTTGGATGCAAGATGTAACAAATAAATAATTTTATGTCTCTATAGCCACTAAAATGATGGTAAATCACCCTATTAATTTTTCAAGGGTTTTGCATAAACTAAATTTAATAGGAATGTGAATAAATTCCACATATTTGGGATTTATCTAATTAATATGTTTTATTTATACCACTAAAATTCAATGAGGGGTGGTTAATGATTCAGTATATTGGGAGTAAAGTGTTAGGTGATTGGAAATCAGTCAAACGTGAATTAATTTTTCGACATATTTTATCTTTTTTTAATTAGTAAATTATTTATATATTGTTTATAATTAATTAGTGTGGATTGTATATTTTTTAGGGTAATTGGTTGTTGGTTAATTTAAATTGTAATTAGAAGAGTTTTGGAGAGTAATGTAATATACTCAAATTAAAATGGGAATTACTCTATGTCTGAGGTAGTTCGTCATTGAGCATACCCATTTTGTGTTTTTTTATATTTATGTGGCATGTTGTGTGAAGTAAATTCCACGATGAATGAGTGACCAATTATATTTTTCTAAATTATATCATTTAAAATTAAATTCATATAATTTTAATGAATAATGTACCGATGTTCAAAATGGACAATTGTGCCCTAGTTTAATACATTGTCAAATTTTAGTCAATGAATTATTTATGATTTATTTCCTTATAATACATGAACCTGAAGGGGTTATATTTAAATGATATCTGTGGTTGTGTTATAACTCAATAGGTATCCATAAACACATAATGGTTATATTTTCGATGAATTGGAATTATTTTTCTTTGAAAGACATAATGATACTGTGAGACACCTTATAGAAATTGGGCAAGATTATTAGAAAGTGGGGTGAGTATACCACACCAACTAGCCTATGAGCATCTAGGTGGTTATTCCTTAGGTTTATTTAATTTATAATGGGTGGGAGGACTAATTTTTTACTTGGTTAATGGGATGGGTGTTATGCTGTTTTCCTAGAGTATTTCTAGTAGTTCTTCGAATATATGCTCAATGATGCCATAAAAGGATAATCATGATAATATTGGATGATATTACCTATTAATTATGAGAGATGAATTGAGACATGGAATTAGGTTTGAGTACCCCATGTGGGGTTTTCAAATAATTATGTGTCCCATAGGACCCCGATGGGATCCTAAATAATATCATAACCCTTCGATGGTTTTGTATAGGAATAAATATTTCAGATAGTTGCTTTTGCCTTAGAAATATAGTTATTTTTTTTGATATGTATATGGATTATATAACAATGAAATGTCATGAGTTTTTGAGGCCATCCATTTTGTATATGTTAATGGAATTTATGGATTGGAAAATAGGAATATGATTATAGGAATTATGAATAAGAGAGACACAATACCATTCAGTATGTATATATTGGGAAAATATTTCCTAGGGTATCAACTATGAATCATCATTTACCTATTGATCATAAAATTACATTATTAATCAACATTGATTCGACTTTACGCCTATAATTACATTAAAAAATCCCCTATTATTTTTCTTATTAATATATTCAATGCTCGGATGATACAATTCAGTCTTTGAGGTATATATTGAATTTCTTGGTTTATCTTCATATTTTTTGGATGCAATCATTCAACCTAATGAATTCCTAGGATTACAACCTAAGGATTTACTCGTTTATGCCAAATACTATTGGTATTTCATGGGATACTTCCAATGATAGGGTTCTAAAATTTCTTACTATATGTTCAATGGGACATGTATAATCTGACATGATTGTGTGATGTGTTTAGAAACATTTTGGTTCAGAAAATGAACACCTATTTTATCATAACTGTCATGTTCGAAACAATGTTCCAATTGTAATTATTTAATTAATTCTTCCACATTGTATTTATTTATTCATATGAGTATGTAAAAAATATATAAATTCCCTTAAAATTTTATTTGAGGTCACACTTAATCTATATGTAGTCATACACACATCCTACATAGGTTTTCATGACACATTGATACACAAGAAAATTAAATTGATTTCTTGTTAAAGTTGGGTAAAGGACCCATGTTTCATGATCATGTAATAATTTATAGATAATTTTAACATAATATTGTGATAGGGATTGATGATTGTAAAAAATAATAATATTGTTTTTATCCTACATTAATTATATTTGAAATAATTTTTTTAAAAAAAATTATTTTATAATGATATCAGATTCTCCTCTAACCACTCTATCGATTATTTTTTATTGATTTGTTTTATAATATTTATCAAAGTACATATTATAATTTATTTGTATATTGTTCTTAGGGAAAATCTAGAAAGCTCTACTAATTTTCATAAAACATGGAAGATGGGTAGGGGAGCCTATTTAATGAGAATATATCTAGCTAGTACACCAATCAGTGGAATTTATCTTAGAAATTACAATGTCTTATAATATATTTTTAATTTCACAAATTATTTTATTTCATAGAAATGGAGTGTTATAGGATGGTTTTGGAGAACATGATGGATATCAAACTACTGTATCAATAATATATTTTCATGTTTTAAGTTAATGTTACTCGGGAAATGGTTTTTTATATTGGTTTCACTTTAATGGTTATACGATTTTCACTATGTGTAATGAATTTAAATTTGTGGATTTATAGATTAATGATATATGGATTCATTATCTTTTATTATTATAATGTGTTCATATACATGAACTATTCATGGAATGTATTACTATCATGACATAAAATGGTTTTGTTTTTATAAGTCCCCAGCCTTAAACCTTACTTAATCTTGAGTTAATACAAGATTACACATTGAGGATCATTTTAGGTTTAGAGTTTTAGAGAATTAGATAATAAAACTTTCATTACATTCCACATTTAATCAAAGTAGTTACATAAAGATAGTATTCATTTTTTCCCATCAATGGAAACATATTTAAAATAAAACATGGATTCTTTCTTGACAATTCCTTGACACTATCATCATATCATGTACCTTTCCCTTGTCCTGTGAAAAACATTTCAAAAAAAAACGTGGGATGAGCATAGAAATCTCAGTAAGGTATATAAAAATATGGAAAGGAAACATGAGTTCATATATACATAATAATGAAATCATACTTTACCCATAAAACAAAGGCACTTTAAACATACCTCATCAAATCATGAATAAATCATAGAAATCATAAGACATAAAGGTAACATCAGGCATTCATAACATTATTACGTAGGGAGTAACCCTCTTGGTTACGTTTAGAATACGCACCACAATATATTCCCTAAATCTCTTCAGAGAAACCTTAACGTTTCACTCCTTCGCATTACCCAATGCATTTGAGAGCTATATCTGGATCACCCACCCTTAGTTTATCATGGAACCACCCATCTTCATAAAAATGCCCAAGAACCATAACATAATCATAGCACATAACTTAAGCATAAAGGAAATATTACATTCCCACATTGCAAAAACAATATAACATTTTAAGATATAGAAATAATGAATCCATTATAAAAACCATTTTCAAAAACCATTTAAAACATTTACTAAAGAAATTTTTGAATCAAAGTGTCCCATACCACCTTGAAGCTTTTAACATTTTATACCATTAATATCCATATAAATAAATTCATAAAACCATTTTGAAAACATGGATATTAATATGAACAAATCATTTAAACATTTAAAGCGATATTTTGGTTAAAGGGTTTTTACCAAAATTAGAGACACTTGAATACAATAATTGAGGAATAAAATTTAATCAGAACTATATAATATCATGAGAATAAATGGATTCTTGATATAATATTCCAAAAGACATTATATACACCATATAAGAGTGAATTGGTTCATAACAACAATGAAGTCTCAATAGAAATGTAAAATGCGATGAAATCCCTTATAAAGAAGGTATCCTTAAATTAAGGATAAATCAATCTCAAAATTATGTGTGAAAAATATAAATACACCAAATATAAGTGGATATTAAGTGTATAAAATAGAAGTTAATTCACACATATTAAAAGGATGACATATTCAATAACTACATGTTGAACCCAAAGAAATCGAAATTGGGTTAAAAAGTTCCCTTGGTAAAATTCGACAGCCTAACGGCGCCACTTAAAAATTCATAAAATGAGCTTATGAGAGATAAAAAGGGTATCTCATCACTTGGATATAAAATTTACATCAATAAGGATATAGAAGAACATATCCCAACATAATAGTATGTGAATTAAAAGACATAACAAAAGAAGTCTTTTAAAAGAGGAGGGTGAAAGGTTCCCTTACTAACATGGGTATCTTTCGAAACATACACCCCATTAAAGAAGGACAATACAACATTGATGTAAATACTAATAAATAAAATTATATTACACAATTATTAAAATAATGGGCTGTACATACACCAATCAAATGAAATTTTGGGAAATGTAACATAAATCTTACAGGAATAAAAGTGTGATGAAAAATCCCTTACAAAAACTCGGCAGCCTAACGACGCCACATAAAACATCCAAAATGGATTGATGAGAGAGAATGTGGTCTGTCATCATATAAACATAAAAACTACAGTAAGAGTAATATAAAATAACATCCCAATTACAAGAAAGATGAGCTTTAAAAGGAATGACATAAAAGAGTGTACTTAAAAAGAAAGAGAGGAGTAGGATCCCTTACCTCAAGTCTGACTTGTCTTGTTCGTTTCTTTATATTACTGAATAATAAACTTTGGTCAATTTATAATTTATTAAGGACCTCCTATAAACATTATTATTCATTTCATATCATATATTTTAAATTTATAATAATTTTTTAACAATGTTAGTTTATATCAGACGTTTTTGCCGATGTTTGGTACATGAGTCAAAAATGAACTTGTTTGAAAAATGATTGCCCATGTAGATATAAGTAAATAATTTCAAGAATACTATTAATGATTAAAATATAATATATATCCAGTACATATTCATTTTATAATATTCTATATCATTTGTAGATAAAAAATGAAAAGCACCGTTCATGGAGACGGTAGGCCGTACGTATGCATGAACGCTACTTTCATTTTTTTGTCATATTAATGGAATTAAAAATAAATGATATATATATTATAATTCCAGTATAATATATATGTTATATAAGTCACATATGTTTATTAATTTCATTCTTTATACATTCCATGTATTGCATGTACGAGTCATATCACTTGAGGGGGCGGTAGTCCACACTTCCTCACATGAAATTATCGCATTTACACAACATGAAAAGAATAAACGTATGTTTTAAATATAAAATACAGAAAAATATAGTAAACATAAATACCATATATATCATATATAAATTATATTTACATCATAATGTCCACCATTAATGGTGTTAAAAGAATATTGAACAATCATCGTTTCATGAGGCAGGAAATCGCCAACCACAGAAACAGTATGTTCATTAACCATTAGACGAAGGTGTGTGTAATATTAGCTCGAATACTTCTTATAAAAACATCCTAGTATATTTAAAATACTGGATTTGTTACAAAATAAATGAATAAAAAGAGTTTAGGGGGTTGGAGAAGCAAAATAAAACAAAAGGACTCAAGTGAAGACATTACCTTAAAATCGGGTAACTCCCTCTGGTTTGAGCTCAAAGGCTTCCTTGGGAAGACTTCTACCCAATATGAGGCTTCAAGGAGTTATAGAGGGATTTGGAGAGACAAAATGGGCATGGGTTTGCCGAGCCAACGGCTTTGGATGTGTGGGTAATGAGGTAGAGGTGGGGTCCTTTTATAAGAGGAGAGGAGGGGCACCCTTCGAAAGTAAAGAAATGATCCTTTATTTTAAAATGCGTTTCGGATTTAAAAGGTCCCACATTGATAGAATTCAAGTATATGGTGATAAGGGTTCGAAATATACCCATCCAATAGGTTTATGACATATGTAGGTCATAGATTTTACATTATCTTTTCATTTTATTTAAATCCTTTATTAATGAGGTAATCGATGCATCATCATGATGTCATAAATAATTTAATAAATTTAATGTAAAAAAATTAATAAAAAAATATCATGATATAGGAAATCTTTATATATTTATAATTAATATTTATAGTCAAAAATATTACTTTTATAACCCCATGTAAAAATTTTGTTAGTAAAACATCTCATGTTTGTGTCATTTTTACTTTAACATTAAATAAAATGGTATTTAAGTCATTTTCCAACCAAAGTGGCTCCATGGGGTCCCCAAGTTGACCCATGGATTTTCTTGGTCGGCCATGACACATAGAATGAGGTTGGGACATGTGTCTAGGTCATTTAAGTTTATTAAAAATTTATTCTTACCTTAAACTACACTAATTACCTCTAATCGCGATTAAATACAAAAAAGTTACTATTCACCAAAAAAATTATTTTAATCCCATTGAACAACATTTTAATTCTTAATAAAAACCCTGTATGTAGTAGTTTTGAAATTCAAAACACAGAGGTGGTAAAATTTCATTTAAACGGAAAATCAGATTTTTTAAGTACCACTTAGTGGTTTCAATATTCATAAAAAATTGAAGTTTTTCAGAAAAATACCAAAACTTCACCCTAAGCTATATTTGATATTCCGAATTCAAAAATAATTTCTATTTTACAAAATTCAAAACATATTAGTTGCATTAATTAATTTAATAATTAATTACCGCTGTCAGAGCAAATAGTGTGTTTTTATGAAACAATTAGTATCAAAAGATTGACACTAGTTTATGTCCAATTTCAAAGTGAAATTAATTCCAACGACCACTATTGGATTAAATGGTAAAAATATATTCTAATTTCACTTTAAAACCAATTCAAAAGATAATATAATCATATAAATAAATTATATTAAAAAGAGGTTTTGAATTACAATAAAACTTTTTTTTACTATTCATTAAAAATTGTACTTTTTCAGAAAAATACCAAAAATTTACACAAAGAAAATTTTTATTTCCTGATTCCAAAGAAGAGTTTTATTTGGACCAATATAATTTATAATAGTGACCAAAACTATTTTTAAATAGGTTTCTCCATCTAAAGGTGATAAGTCGACCTTTTTGTGAATATTAGAGTATATATGTCTAACATTGAATTCATTTCGTATTTTGAGCCTTTATCGTTTATTGGATAAATGTAAAAACAATTAACAAACATATATAATCATATTTTAGTTATTTCTATTCATTATCACCAATACAATGGCTACGTTCTAACTACCATTTAAAATAATATTATTTTATTTTCAGAGTTTAACGTAAGATTCCTAAGAAACTCGTTGTTGCGTGTTGGGTACGCCATCGAGAAAAGCGTCCCTATTTAAGTTATAATAATATTTTATTCACAAATATGGATAAATATAAAAATTTCATAATATTTATTTACCTGGGATGTTACATCCTTCCCCCCTTTTTGGGAATTGCATCCTAGTAATTTTTAAAATTGGTCTTGGAAACTTCATTGAAAATCCCACATCAGAATAAGAGTCAGTAAAACAATCACTTTAAAATAAAGAAAGATAAGTACAAAGGCCACCTGAGTTAACCCATACTAGGATTCCAAGTAAGAAAATTTGGATATGGAGGAGAAAACATAGGGTCATGTTCTGATGGAGAGTGATAGAAAACATGTCTAGGAGAAAGTTAACAATAAGAAAATCACAAACTTGTGATGGGTTAAACGGTATTGGATTCCCCAGTTGGAAAAGTTAATAGACAACATTTTTGTTTTAAGTTAATTTTTATTGAGGAATTTATTCATAAGGAAACATAATCACTTATCATGTTGACTTTCCACTTTTATTAGATTCCTTACACAAACTCATATTTTCTCCAAAAGACAAGTATTTAGGAAGACTTGTTCACATTAAGATTACTATAATCAACTTCTAGAGAATCACCTAATCCAAAAAAGAGAACTATATACATCCCATGACTTTAGACTTTAACCAAAACCAAAACCAAAAAGGCTAGTACAAGATCAGATAATCTAGAAAAGGATAACCCTTTATATAAAGAAAATCTATTCTTAATCTCCAAATTTTGTCCAAAAAAACCCAAAGATCAACGAGGCCCATTTGATAAACAATTTGTCCATAAAATTCTTCAAAGTAAACCAAACAAGGATTGAAACCCAAACATTTGACAGATTTAGTCATATAGTCTTCCAAGTTAAATCGTAACATTTATCTCCACACAACATCATTTTCTCTTAAGGTCTCGTATTGAAAAGTAATTAACTTAATCACATATCCTCTATGATAGGTTAATAAATTTCCATAGATAACCCAAAATCAACTTACTCTTAATTCATAAAATCATCTAACTAAAAAGAATCAGTCAAACTATCCAGGGACTTCACGTAGTCCAGTGGTAGGTGATAAATACCATTCGCACTTTGGTTGTGGGTTCAATTCCCGTAGCTTTGTCCGACGCGACGGGTTATCACACGGTCTGCGTGTTGTCCTTTTTTTAAAACTCCAAAAATAACCCTAACATTTTTTAACCTCAATTGTTTCCTTATACCTCTCATTTTCATCCAAATTCGTTTTGATCTCATCTTCTTAATTCTTGAAGTCTTATTTCACCACCATAAGATAAAATAAAATGATTCCCAAAATGAATAACATCATACCTTGATCATGGCGTCCACTCAGTTTCATCGCCATCTTGCTCACGTATGTAGAAGTCCCATTCATTGCAATAATTATTTAGAGATCTTTCAAAATCATTTCCTTCCTCCATCCTAATACACCTTGTACAACATGGGTCATATGGGTGTTCATAGAAAAACAGTTTTGGAAAATAATCATGTATGACATATAATTCCAAAACATCTGATAAAACATGATTTCTATAAAATAGTCAGACAGAATTTGAGTTGAAACTTTCTTTTATTGGTCCTTTTAAAATACCATAAGTATGTGCTGAGAGACAATATTTTAAAAGAAAATATAAATAGGTTGCGCAAGGGTCTCCTTCCTCAGCAACATTTTTAAAATCATAATATGCTTCATATTATTGTGATAAGGTAAAATATTTGAAAATACCTTGATAATATTTACCTTTCTTGAAAATATGAGAATATTGTGAAAATAGTATTTGTCTAAAAATAACCCATGATCCTCGATGGTAACGAGGTATAGTGGAGGTGTTTGATATCTTAAACAACTGCTTGCAAGTGAGTTGTATGCTAGAAAAAGTTCCACAATCATCCGAACATGACTTTGCAATAATTATTGCAAGAATGTAATCAGGAAGAGATAGGAATTTCATTTGAGATCCTTCTCTTTCCATTCGTAACTGACTTTACTTGACCTGAAAAAAATTATAAAACAAGTATTTAACTGAAATAATAGATATAGGGACTAATCTTGTGTGTAACAAAAACTCTTAATCCCTAAAGTTGTCTAAACCGACCTCTGATACCAACTATAAGGCCCCAGCCTTAAACCTTACTTAATCTTGAGTTAATACAAGATTACACATTGAGGATCTTTCTAGGTTTAGAGTTTTATAGAATTAGATCATAAAACATGAATTACATTCCACATTTAAACAAAGTGGTTACATAAAGATAGTATTCATTTTTTCCCATCAACAGAAACATATTTAAAATAAAACATGGATTCTTTCTTGACACTTCTTTGACAATATCATCATATCATGTACCTTTCCCTTGACATGTGAAAAACATTTCAATACAACATGGGATGAGCATAGAAAGTTCAGTAAGAGATATAAAAATATGGAAAGGAAACATGAGTTCATATATACATAAGAATGAAATCATACTTTAAACATAAAACATAGGCACTTTAACATACCGCATCAAATCATGAATAAATCATAGAAATCATAATACATAAAGTTAACTTGAGGAATTCATAACATTATTACATAGGGAGTAACCCTCTTGGTTATTATTGGAATACCCACCACAGTATATTCTCTAAATCTCTTCGGAGAAACCTTAACGTTTCACTCCTTCGCGTTACACAATGCATTGGAGAGCTATATCGGGCTCACCCTCCATTAGTTTATCACGGAACCACCCGTCTTCATAACAATTCCCAAGAACCATAACATAATCATAGCACATAACATATTCATAAAGGAAAGATAACATTCCCACATTGCAAAAACAATATAACATTTTAAGATATTGAAATAATGAACCCATTCTAAAAACCATTTTCAAAAACCATTTAAAATATTTAATAAATACATTTTTGAAAAAAAGTGTCCCATACCACCATGAAGATTTTAACATTTTAAGCCAATAATATCCATATAAATAAATTCTTAAAACCATTTTGAAAACATGGATAATAATATGAACAAATCATTAAAACATTTAAAGCAATATTTTGGTTAAAGGGTTTTTACCAAAATTAGAGACACTTGAATACAGTAATTGAGTAATGACATTTAATCAGAACTTTATAATATCATGAGAATAAATGGATTCATGATATGATATTCCAAAGGACATTATATATACCATATAATAGTGAATTGGTGCATAACAACAATGAAGTCTCAATAGAAATGTAAAATGTGATGAAATCCCTTATAAAGAAGGTCTCCTTACATTAAGGATAAATCAATCTCAAAATTATGTGTGAAAAAGATAAATACACCCAATATAAGTAGATATTAAGTGTAAAACAATAAAAGGTCATTCAAACATATTCAAATGATGACATATTCAAAAACTACATATTGAACCCAAAGAAATCGAAATTGGGTTAAAAGGTTCCCTTGGTAAAATTCGACATCCTAACGGCGTCACTTCAAAATTCATAAAATGAGTTGATGAGAGATAAAAAGGGTATCTCTTCTCTTGGACATAAAATTTACATAAATAAGGATATATAAGAACATATACCAACATAATAGTATTTGAATTAAAAGACATAACAAAATAAGTCTTTTAAAAGAGGAGGGTGAAGGGTTCTCTTACCGACAAGGGTATCTTTCGAAACATACACCCCATGAAAGATGGACAATACAGCATTGATTTAAATACTCATAAATGAAATTATATTACACAATTAGTAAAATAATGGGCAGTACATACACCACTCAAAGGAAATTGTGGAAAATGTAGCATAAATCTCACAGGAATAAAAGTGAGATGAAAAATACCTTAAGAAAACTCGGCTGGCTAACGGTGCCACTTAAAACTTCCAAAATGGATTGATGAGAGAGAATAGGGTCTCTCATCATATGAACATAAAAACTACAGTAAGAGTAATATAAGATAACATCCCAATAAAAAGAAATATGAGCTTTAAAAGGAATGACATAAAAAAGTGTACTTAAAAAGAAAGAGAGGAGTATGATCCCTTACCTCAAGTCTGACTTGTCTTGTTCGTTTCATTATATTCCTGAATAATAAACTTTGTTCAATTTATAATTTCTTATGTACCTCATATAAATATTATTATTCAGTTCATATCACATATTTTAATGTTATAATAATTGTTTAATAATGTTAGTTCATATCAGACGTTTTTGCCGATGTTTGGTACATGAGTCAAAAATGAACATGTTTGAAAAATGATTGCCCATGTAGTTATAAGTAAATAATTTCCTTAAGAGTATTAATGATTAAAATATCATTTATATCTAGTATATATTCATTTTATAATATTCCATATCATTTGGAGATAAAAAATGAAAAGTACCGTTCATGGAGACGGTAGGTCGTACGTACGCATGAACGCTACTTTCATTTTTTTGTCACATTAATGGAATTAAAAATAAATGATATATATATATTGTAACTCCAGTATAATATATATGTTATATAGGTCAAATATGTTTATTAATTTCATTCTTTATACATTCCATGTATTGCATGTACGAGTCACATCACTTGAGGGGGTGGTAGTCCACACTTCCTCATATGAAATTATCGCATTTACACAACATGAAAAGAATAAAGGTATGTTTTAAATATAAAATACAGAAGCATATAGTAAACATAAATACAATATATATAATATATAAAATACAGTGATATCATAATGTCCACCTTTAAGTGTGTTAAAAGAATATTGAACAATCATCGTTTCGTGAGGCAGGAAATTACCAACCACAGAAACAGTATGTTCATTAACCATTAGACGAAGGTGTGTGTACTTTTAGCTAGAATCCAACTTATAAAACATCCTATTATATTTAATATGATTTAGTTGTTACAAAATAAATGAATAAAAAGAGTTTAGGGGGTTGGAGAAGAAAAATAAAACAAAAGGACTCAAGTGAAGACATTACCTTAAAATCTGGTAACTCCCTTTGGTTTGAGCTCAAAGGCTTCCTTCGGAAGACTTATGCCCAATGTGAGGCTTCAAGGATTTATAGAGGGATGTTGAGAGACAAAATTTTCAGGGTTTTGCTGAGCCAAAGGCGTTTTATGTGTGGGTAAGGAGGTAGAGGTGGGGGCCTTTTATAAGAGGAGAGGAGGGGCACCCTTGGAAAGTAAAGAAATGTTCCTTTATTTTAAAATGACTTTCGGATTTAAAAGGTCCCACATTGATATAATTCGAGTCTAAGGTTATAAGGGTTCGACATATACCCATCTAATAGGTTTTCGACATGTGTAGGTCATATATTTTACATTATCTTTTCATTTTATTTAAATCTTTTATTAATGAGGTAATTGCTGCATCATCCTGATGTCATAAATAATTTAATATATATAATGTATAAAAATTATAAAACAAATATCATGATGTAGGAAATATTTTTATCATTTTAATGAATATTTATAGTAAAAAATATGACTTTTATAACCCCATGTAAAAATTGTTTTAGAAAAACATCTCATGTTTGTGTCATTTTTACTTTAACATCAAATAAAATGGTATTTAAGTCATTTTCCAACCAAAGTGACTCCATGGGGTCCCCAAGTTGACCCATGGATTTTCTTGTTCGGCCATGACACGTCCAATGAGGTTAGGACATGTGTTTAGGTCATTTCATTTTATTAAAACATTATTCTTACCTTAAACTACACTAATTACCTCTAATCGCGATTAAAAACATAAAAGTTACTATTCACCAAAAAATATTTTAGTCCCATCGATCCAAATTTTACATCCTAATGACAACCATGTATGAAAGATTTTTGAAATTCAAAACATAGAGATGGTAAAATTTCATTTAAATGGAAAATAAGTTTTTATAAGTACCACTTAGTGCTTTCACTATTCATCAAAAATTGAAGTTTTTCAGAAAAATACCAAAACATCACCCTAAGCTATATTTGATATTCCAAATTCAAAAATGATGTCTATTTTTCAAAATTCAAAACATATTAGTTTCATTAATTAATTTAATAATTAATTCCCGCTGTCAGAGCAAATAGCGTGTTTTTATGAAATAATAAGTATCAAAAGATTGACACTAGTTTAAGTCTAATTTCAAAGTGAAGTTAATTCCAACGACCACTATTGGATTAAATGGTAAAAATATATTCTAATTTCACTTTAAAACCAATTTAAAAGATAATATAATCATATAAATAAATTATATTAAAAAGAGTTTTTGAATTAAAATACAACATTTTTCACTATTCATTAAAAATTGAACTTTTTCGGAAAAATACCAAAAATTTACACAAAGTAAATTGTTATGTCCCGATTCCAAAGAAGAGTTTTATTTGGACCAATATAATGTATAATAGTGACAAAAACTATTTTTAAAGAGGGTTCGCCATCTAAAGGAGATAAATCGACCTTTTTGTGAATATTAGAGTATATATGTCTAAAATTGAATTCATTCTGTATTTTGAGCCTTTATCCTTTATTGGATATATGTAAAAACATTTAACAAACATATATAATCATATTTTAGTTATTTATATTCATTATCACCAATACAACGGCTACGTGCTAACTACCATTTAAAATAATATTATTTTATTTTTAGAGTGCAATGAAACATTCCCAAGAAACTCATTGTTGCGTTTTGGGTACACCATCGAGCATAGCATCACCATTAAAGTTATATTAATATTGTATTCACAAATATGTAAAAATGTGAAAATGTCAAACTCTTTTTTTACCTGGGGTGTTAGAGTTTTATTTATATCTTTGGTGATAGGGCATAAATTATATAAACATTTGAGAACAAAACCTATGATATTTTCCATATCAAATATTAGTTAAATTATGAACAGTTGAATCAATGTATATTGTCTTTATATAATGGGTCCTATGGAACTTATTTCAAGACAATCCATGATAATGTATATAGAGTAACTTTGTGTAATTTATTTTTAATTACCCTTTATTCTTAAAATATGAATTCTAATCTTAATTAATATACCCCTTATTTGCAATATTGATACCAGGTCCAAAAATGAAAACGTGTATTGTTATTTATACTATTTGAAGAAACTCTATATTGTTTTCATATATAGATTTTTTTTGAGATTTTCCATAAGATATCTGAAAGAATATGGTTTACGTAAATAGGATTTCTATATGATGTTTCATTATTTGATAGAAAATGAGATTTAAAACCTCAAGGACATGGTCCCATTTGGGGATTGTCAGTGAGGATTGATTCCCTAATGGGATGGTGATGTGGATTATGAATCATTATATGTGTATGTGATAAAATGAGAGAATTTTTTTTGGAAAATGAATTTTTAGATTATAGTTGATATGGTAGAAGAGTGAATTCCCATGATCATGGACATGGTTTAAGGGAATTGTAGGAAAGCCCAAGGACATTAATATTTTACATAGGATATCTGTGATATAAGTAACACGAGTGTGATTAGTTAGGCTATATTAAGGTTAACCTATAAATGGTTAATATGTTATTATGGGGGGAATAAAAATATGAATCAAATAGGGATGATTTGTTTGATATCAGCGCACATGAGATTTTATTCGTAGTATGGTATAAGAATATTATGTCCTTTATAATTTCTTTGCAACGAACAATAGTTTATTTTGGAATCTCGGTGGGGTTTCAATTGGAATGATATATAGGATAAATGTACCTTTATATTTCTTGTATATAATTAATGAGGATAAGAAATATTATCCAAGATAGTAAGATCATGTATTGATATAATGTCGTAGAATCTCCTAGTTTTTATATAATTCTTTGGTTACATGAAATAATCTCGTAGACCATTTAATATGTGAAATTCAACAAATTCCATTGAATTGTTGATTGTTTTTATTGATTGATATTATTGATATCATATAGGTATGATTAGTTGATATAATAATATGATATTACTAAAATTTATAACATGATTGCATGTCTCTGTGTGTGTTGTGTGCATGTGTAAAATTAATTTTTATTTAAATAAAACATAAAAATAATTTTTGAGATGTTTATTTTGGGATAATATATTGTGGTAATGAATATAATATTTTTTTGAGATTAATAGTAGTCAGTCTATAGTGTTATGTGCTATCGAATCTGGATTGAGATTCATTGTATAGTTGGCTCATGTTTTTTCATGGAAATGTATTTTTATAGTCATATTGATGGAAGATAGTGATTCTCATTTGAGGAGTGGTATAGGGAAATTCATATGGTTATAAATTTCCCTTTGGTCATTATGGGTTAAAACCATTGTTATGGTTATAACATCATCTGGTTTAAATTTACCTTAGTTAGGAATTTTTATTTATCAATTTTTTACCTATCAGTTGTGTGTGATATTGATGGTCATGTCATATCATTTTATACTTATATGGTTAGAGAGTGGTTCAATTAGATATGACCCCATATTGGATTAATCATTGGTGTGATAAGACCGTTTTTTTTATTGTCTATAAAGAATTGGGATATCAATGAGAATATTAATCAAATTTAAAATAGCTTAATTTTGAATACCATATTTTTTTACATGCATTTGTAGACTGAGAATGTACATTGGCATCAGGCTCAAGTTTGTCAAGAGGTAATCATAGTGAGTTTCATCGGTGATGTGTGGATGCTTGTGCTGGGACCATAGATATTGAGCTGGATGATTGTAGATCCCAAAATTGATTTATATTTTCTTTTTTTAATTCTATTTATGATATTGGATGATCACATGATTCCTTAAAGATTCAAGTAATTGATATTGGTTTATATGACAGTGTGTTATCATGTGAGTCGAATTGTTCATTTTAAAAGTCATATAGTGGAGTATAGAATGATTTTTTTATATATTTTAGTGTGGTGACATGGAAATAAAAATGAGTTGTCAATGCACCATTGAGAACTAATTTTCAAGAAGTGATTCTAATAATTGACACCGCTATGTGTCAGAATTTTTCCATGGGAGTAGGTTCTTATATTAGGGATCATTGAATGTTGGGAGATTAATTTACTGATGAAACATTTTTATATCAATATATTTAACTATCATTGAAAACTATCTTAGTGTTTTATATATTGTTTTTATTTGTGGAACATTGTTTAATGAAGTTTGTGCTTTATTTTAGGAATTTCATAGTGGAAGACATTTCACTATTCAATGAAAAAATGCGATGAGGTGGTTATGAGTTGTAAATTAGATTATGTCATACATAAATATTAAAGAATTTTGAGAAATTTACTAGATGATATTTGATATTGTGGTGCAAGTTCGAAACTCCCACACAAGTTTTGTGTTGTAAATTTTATGATAAAATTTATTCTTTTAGTGATGTGTTCATTTTGGAAAATGCTAAATAATTCATTTGGATAGGTGTATTATTTTCATATAAACATATTAATATTTTTAAAATATAAATGATATTATTTATAGATGTGTAATTATATTTGATATTTTTTTTGAGTGTATGTGTTGGAGGTGGTGAAATTCTGAAAGGAACTAAAACCATATTTACTACAGGCGATCCACAATAGGTAGTACCACAACATTAACATCTCTATAGTGGAGGGAGAAATTACCTAGTGGAGTTAATTTCATCATTTGATTGTTTGTTTTCAGTAACATAGTTTTTATATGTGTTGTGATTTTAGCTCACTGGTTTTCACCTAATATGGATACCTAGTATGGCTATATAGGATATGAGGTTTTCTGAGGTGTGTATGGAGCACAAAACCATGTCTAGTGGAAGTAACCACTTGGACACATGGTTAGTATAATCCATGATGTCAATACCCCCATGTCTTCTCTTAATTAGGAGGAGAGTTTTTT
The DNA here is from genome assembly GCA_963277665.1 of Viscum album. Classification (NCBI taxonomy): domain Eukaryota; kingdom Viridiplantae; phylum Streptophyta; class Magnoliopsida; order Santalales; family Viscaceae; genus Viscum; species Viscum album. The sequence continues at coordinate 1,935,177,043 of OY728159.1, forward strand.
TGACTAAAAGGGGATTTATGGTTTACCCTAACCACATAACCTAGGGTGCACACCATATAGAAGGAATACAATTTTAAAAAAGGGAGAACACATTGTTTTTACATCGTTTCCAAAACTATGTGCATGATTCATGTGGGTACCATATCAAGCTAGTAAATCACACATGGTAGACTCATGGATTGGACAACTATATATCCTAACAACATAACACCTTAGTTTTGGGATATTTTACTATTTTTCCCGTAAGGGATTTTGATTTTAAATCACTTTCTATTTTCTTCCCCTAGTAGATTGTGGAAACTCCTTCCTCTTTTTTGAGTTCCTAAGCCTCTTTTATGAATATATGATCTCATTTATTCATCTGCACTCGGAATCGAGCACCATCACTCTCATTGGATATCCTCCACAGATTTTCATATTCAACATGCGCACCTTTTTTCATTTTATTTCTACTTGACACAGTTATTTAAGTGTAGGTTCATTGTCCATATTATCAATGTGAACATATTTTTTTATTTTCATCTCATCTAGTGAAAACTATATACCAACACTAGATGATAGATCCTCTACAAGCATAAGGTAGGTTGTCTACACATTTTCCATAAAATATGATGTTCTTTTTCATTGTGTTTTGGGATGCATGGGGGTTTCAATACGGCTATCCCCTAATGAAATTATTACGTTAATTGGTTTCCTAATTTTTGATCTTAACAACACATATAGACCCCACAATACATTAGTGGTCTTTGACATGAACTTGATCCACCCCCTTTAGGTGTTCCCTCTCTATGATTATTTTTCCTCATGTATATATAACCAAAGCACATGTTGGTGTGTTTTGTTTAACATCAAAAATGTTATATCTTCTATGAAGTGTTATAGCTGCTGTGGTTCAACATAGGTAAAATACATATAAAATAATACTAAATTATGCGGGAAGTGTGTCGTACACCAACGTCACATTTTCAAATATTGCATTGGTTACTCCCCTGTAAATAAGGAATGTTTTTGAGTTGTGAATTAGTTATTGTCACTTACTAAAATCATTTCACAATTTAATAGTGTTTTGACAATTGGAAAGATGGCCCTTTTTCTTATTGATAAATTGGTATTGATTCCATTACACAGATTTCATATACCATAATGGAATCTATTTTTCTGATGTTATATATGGACATGGATTCACCTATTCTATTGTGATATATATGATTTTCAACCATTATAGATATAATGAATGGGAATGGTGAGGCTTATAGATTATGATTCAAGGTCATGGAGACCCTAGAGATTTGTCTTGTGTATGGATAACCTACTAAAATGAATCCGTCATAGAGGCATTACTAATACAATTTAGGAATGGTGACATTATTTTTATGATTCATGAATGGAAAACCTATAGATATGATTTGGACATGGAAACCCTATAGTTATGATTCAGGTAGGGAGACCCAGCTATTATGACACTGATCATCTCATCCCCTATTCTTGTGATGTTGGGCATGGTGTCCATTGACACTTATGTAGTACATGCTATGACACATGGAAGTATATTCTATGGTTAAGGTCTAAGATATTAGTTGTATCCATATATAAGGTTGTATACATCAATATATATAAAACCATATATATATATATTGATAGCTGTTCATATATTTTCCATCTTAGGAGAAATCGTGTTCTGTCAGCCTTGTATCCTTTAAGAACAAGAGCCATCACATTAAATATGTTATTAAAAATTACCATATATATTCAGTATTCTATTATAATATGAAACCACATTATGTTTTTATACATCACTGGTGGAGGCTTAATAAGTTTATAAAAAATAATTTCTAGGCTTCCAATGGAACCTGAGATGATTATGAAGAAGCATATAGGGATTGGTGAAAGCGAACAATTACTAATACTTGATTTGGCTATATCATGGGAGAAGGGAAGAACATGAACATGTTGTGGCTTCTAATGGTATTAGATAATGAATTTTTGTATTTATATTAATTTTTTACAGGTATATTACTCCATTACTTTTCCATGTATACTTAGAAAAAATTTATTATACACATGACATAAAAACATTTTGTATTTGATTATTGATACTATTTATTTTGTTTATTTATTATCATTGGATTCTTTATCTTCTACTATAATATATTTATTATGATTAATCTATATGTCAATTTATTACACTGATATAGTACATTGATCATGATTGTATAGCCTTCACACTATACCAACTTGGATCCTCACTTCTTGTCAGCAGCCTCTAGAAAATGAGGAGGCATTATTGAGGCCATGTATCGCATAAGAATGTTATAATGTTTTGTCAAATCTAGGTCGGTATGTTACAATGTGATATTAGTGAAAATTATTTGCTTTTTTATTTATCATTTGGTGATATTATATAAGAAATTTAGAAATTTGAATAATTTTTAAATTCATTTGTCATGGGAGTATCTAACCCACATACGTGAAAACATGAAATTACTAGGGATGTGATACTATTTTATGGTTTATTATTTTTAATATTTCAATGACACTTCTATTGGGAGATGAAAATGATGTGTTCTATTAACTATTTTTAGTGTGGAATATATTTTACCCTATGTCCTATATGGAAATGGATGTTGATCATGTATCATTTTAGGAACCTTATATGATTTATATATCATGAATGTTTCCTGGAGAACCATAGTGATGTTTCTCTATTATCATTTTTGGTATTTTTTTAAAAACAATCTATTTTAATATATTGTTATTGAAAAATACGTGAATGATCCTGAATGTTGGAACACAACCATAAATGGGAAGAAACATTATTTTAAGGAAATTATTTTTCATATGAAGATGATCAAATTGAGCATCCCTGGATATAGTATTAGTCAAAAAGATAATGTTATTGATCAGATTCATCATTGGTCTCAGGTCAATCTACATGACTTTGAAGAGTCATCTGGATTAGTGTTGGTTAAAAATTCAAGACATTTAGAGTGAATAAATGTAATAATTTTTCTAAAAATCAAAAAAAAAAGAAAAATATGTTTTGAGTTAGAATGTTCTTTAACATTTTTCCCAAATTTAGATGATGATTTTTTTATTTAAGAGTTAACAAAAATTAAAAAATATTAAAATGATTGAAAAAATTAACAAATGAAGGAATCTTATATATTTCATCAGTTCCAATAAACAATATAATGTTTTTTAATGATTTGTTACACAGATAAGTCACTAATATGATATTTGAATCGTAATGAAAATAACATTGTAATGAGATATTGGATGATTGATTATTTTTCATGATTTTCAGATATGTGGAGTAATGTCAAAATCATATCATGAATTGGTTAAAATATATCTAGATGATACAGTGATTTATTGTGACACCCTGAGTTTTTATTGAACTTTTTTAAATGAATTATCTTTTTTGATGTCTATTATTGATCTATATCAAAAAAAATAAATTCACATGGAAATTATCAGAATATGTTACAAAAACTACGCACTCGACATACGTTACATGTATCACCAACTCGACATATGTCACATGCAATATTAACTTGGTGTACATTACTCGCAACAATGACTTTCTACGAAACAACTTTTTTTACAATTATTTAAAAAAATATATATATAAAATAACCATTAAATATAGTAATATTAATAGTAATAAATAAATTTCAAATATTTTTTTTAATTCATTACCTAAAAACATATTTATAATGAATAATATAATTTTTTGTAAAGTGCATATATGATTAAAAACATTATGTTCTTAAATAAACATCTTTTCATATCCTTCTGTGAAAAATAATAAAAAAATTAAATAAATTTTTGGATATTTTATTTGATTAAATATTGTTCATTTTTAAATTTATGAGGTTTAAATAGTCATAGTGTTATTTTTGGAGATTTTTATAGGAAACATTATTTCAGGATGAATAATAAATAATACCGAATTCTAATTCAAAACTAATGTTTCAACTAATTTATTTATAAAGAAAAATTATATTATAAATTCTTTTACAATTAAATTAGATAATATTTTTATAAACTAATCAAACTAATGACATTTTAGTCAATTTCACTTTGATATTTGGTATAAATACATAGTAAATACTTATAGGTTATTACTTTAAAAACATTCATTATCATCTCGTATATGGGATTAAATTTTAATTAATTTTCACCACATCTGTTGTATGACTATGATAAAAAGTGATTCCAAATTTGGTATAATAATAATTTAAAATTCATATTAATTTCATGTTATTTTTTTTAAATAATGTTTAACGTGATTAAAATTAATTACAATGATTAAGAGGAAAATAAACATAACAAAAGACTAAAACATAAACATAATTACCAAGAAGATATAGAAAATTGTCAAAAATCCATTTCTTATCCATATATATACCATATATTGTACTATATCAACTTTTTTACATTATTTTGTCTACATAACAAGGAAACATCCTAGGTGGAAGTCCTTTTCACTAATTTTACAAGACTACCACATCTCCCCCACTATAAAACTCCCTCCTCTCATCACACTTCCTCAGACCTCTAAATACACATAGTTTCATCCTAGATATACAAAATTCAATTCGTAAAAACCCTCCCCTACTCATTGAAGAATCTGTCTTGGATGAAATCTATCCATATAATCCCTTTGTGGAAAAAAAAATATTTCCCCATTGAAGATGTAATATCCATTCTGAAGATACTTTAATTTATTTTCATTATCCACCACAAAAACTATACTTAGTCATTGATAATACAAAACACAAGTATCCTAAATATACTAAGATTTATTTATTCTATTGATATTTCCAACACGTACACACTAATTAATGTAATGGGTAATGATCATACTATTCAAGTATACGGAGAAATACATCATCATGAAATTATAATTGTTCATATTTTATTATACAACAATTCGTGGATGAGAATTATTATGGAAATACTATTTTTATTGGATATTTATTATATTTATTATGATTTTATTATTGTTAGATTATTTTATAAGACATCCTTTTAATCCATCTGTCTTGTGTAAATATGATGACATTGTTTATGGACGTGTTGACTATTGTAACCTCAATGTAATGTGATTCTTTCACACTCAACATGGAATATATTGAGGAAATTATAAGTGAAATTATATGATATATATGATAAAATAATTATACCGGAATATTGATATATATATATATATATATTCACATATGTGTAATTTATTTTCATTCTTTTAATGCGACAATAAAACAAAAACATCGTTCATGAATACGTACGACCTACTATCACCTTGAACAGTGTATTCCATTTAACATTTCTATATATATGGACAATTATAATCCAAATATACTTAATATACATGATATGTATAATTTTATTTACATTTTTTAAATCATGATATAAGTATAAGGGAAAACGAAATAACAAATTAAAACACATGTGAAGAACAAAGTGAATATTACATGATGTAATGAATAAATATAGAATATTAACAAGAAGGTAATAAAATGTCGTATAAACATGAAATATGGTATTTCATATAATAAAAATTTTTATTTGATTCATTTTTAATATAATAATATTTATTTAACAAGAATTATTTATGAGTATGATGATAATCAAGACACAATTTAAGGGAATCTCATCTCACTTTTTATTTCTATGATATACATTCCTTATTTACCACTCACTTCATTTGTATCATGTAAATATTTCTTAGGAATGTATTGTGTGTCTATTTTACATAAATATATGGGTATTTACATATACATTCTATGATCTATCTTTTATGGTTTTAATATTTTAATAGTTACCAAATAGGTAAGAATGTTTTATCTCAATTTCACTTATTTGAGACCCTTGTTTTGTAATCAAACTAAGTTATTTTCGATCTATATATACTTCCATTTTACATTTTGTATAATGAATTTACTTATTTTATTGATAATATATTCATAATTTAATTTCATATTCTAACATGGATAATATGATCCCATGTCACCATGTGGTAAGTGTTTATTGAAACAATCTCATCATTTATTGGGATTATTTATTATTGTGCTTCCATTGATGAAATATTATGATCCATATCTCTAAAAAACTTATGGGTTTCCTACTATATTTATTTTTGACATCTCTATGTGTTATTACCATTTTCACTCTATGGTACTTATGATATTTAAAAAGATGTATTTAGAAAAATTGAACTATATTTCTCTTTTTGGTTGGAATTGTTTTTTGTTTGAGAAACCATGATTTAAAAAAAGTTTACAAATGATCCCCCAAGATAATTTTCATAGAAACTTGAATTTTAATAAATGTTTTATTATTTTAAAATTTCTTTTTATAAGTTTTCAAATCTATTTTCAAATTAAAAATGGTTTAAAAAACCTTTTTTATGATGGTTTCAATGGAGAAAGTATATATTCATTATGAAATGTTTTTTAAGATATTTGAAAATTATTTCCCATTTATGAAGACATCCAAGGTTATAACTAATGTCTTTAAATGTAATATATTGAATTTTTTTCATTTATATTTTTCTATTAATGGATTATGTTTTTATTGTATGATATTTATGGTTAGTGTTTTTTATTCATGGGTTATATGATTTTGAAGCATTCATATTTTCTGTGTTATGATTTTGATTAAAAGATTATGAAACCTTTATTTTTTTCCATTGGTGTTGTTATGATTATATTTTAATGATACCCATTTCATTTCCTAGGTTATGAAATGGGTTTTTATGATTTTTTGGCACAGGTATGTATTATTTAATTTTGAGATAGGAGGGAACTATATATCCCTCCAATGCATGGGCTGACAATTTATATCTCAAGATATATACTTATAAGGTATTGGGAGGGAACCTTTACTTGTAAGACATTTGTGGGAGTGAACCAAGACCACCATGGTGGTTTGAGGAGTGAACTCATACTAATAATATTTCTATGAGAGTAAACCATGAATACAAATATAGTATTGGGAGTGAACAAATACTAATAATATGTTATTGGATGTAATTCCTTGAATACTATGGAAATCGTTTTATAAGATTATGCATTTGACAAAATTATATGTTTTATTCCAATGTTATGATTTCATGGATTTTGTTCTTCTTTATTTGTGATTCAACTCTTTTGAACTGCTAATATTTATTTCATGATTAACCTATATGATATTTTATTTTCATGGTATGATCTTATATTGTCAAGATCATGTTCAAATATCCTGATTCTAATGATTATTCTTACATATCTCTCTTATTTAGAAAAACTGAGCATCAGAGCTCACCCCTTATTATGTTTCCTTCCCCAGTTAATGAAGATATTCATTATGTATGATGTGTATAATAGGTGTTCTAGTCATGAAAATATATTCTGAGATAATGTAGATGACTTATGTACCAATTTTTACGTTTCCCGGATTCTAAAGGCAATAGATTAGTGTGGTCATTCATATTATTTATAATGTTTCATGTATTACACAAATGATTTGTAATAAAAATGTATGAAAACCAAGGATTAGTAAATTTGGTATCAAATTAAAGTCTTAGTAAACATTTTGATGTTAGTATTACAAAACCATAATGATAAAACAAATGAAATATCTAAGGATAAGTCCATGGGTAAATAAATGTATAGGAAAATGTCCTGGAGTTTTGGTAATGGTTAGAGTGAGTTAGTTCCTATGCATACATACTTTTTTGGATACTACAAGTGTATGTGTCTTTGGAATAGATATTCATAGGGTTAATAACTCTTACAAGGTGTGTCTGTCCTGACTCAGTGTATCCTGGTACTCAAAAACTGGCCTTGCTACACACAAAGTTTGACACTTTTGGGTGATAGGAGTTGGTAATTCACAAACTTCTCATGAACCACCATGAAAGATTTAAATAAAATATGTATATGGATAACATGGTATAAACATAATATGTCATATATTAAGGATGGTTCTATGATTTAGACATCATATAAGTGACTTTTCATGATTATATAGTTTCCCACTATGATAACTTTTTCATACAATGCTCTTTTCGATTTTAGTGAGTGGATGGAATGGAAGGAACTTCATTAATGATGATTATGAAAAACAATGCAAGGATTGTAATCCTATGATCCCATAGGTTATAGGATTGGAATACATAATCTTATTTCAATGCACCACCAAATATATAAAGCTATGAGTGATGTGGACATTCAAATGAACAAAGTAAAGAATAAAATTAAATTGAGTCTATATTAAGGAAATGTACTCCTTCATTTAATGGGTTGTATTATCCACTTGTTTCTAAACAATGTATCAGTACTACTGAATTGATTTTTCCTATTATCCATTATTTAGAGCATGGGAAATTTATTCTAGTTATTTACCAGTTTGACAGAAAATCCAACAACTGGTGGACATTAATCAATAATATGAGGTAGAAAGATGAAACTAAATCCATTGACTGGGATGAGTTCAAGAAAATATTTTCCAATAAGTACTTTCCCCAGATTGTTCATACCCAGAAGGGTAAAGAGTTCATTTAGTTGAGGAAATGGGATAAAAAATATATTTTTAACTACAAGTATAATTTCATTAGTTTTGGGAGGAACACTTCATGAATTATTATCCAACCCAGAAGTAAAGATGAAAGGTCCTCTAGTGGTTTAAATCCAAGTCTTAAAAAAGAATTTGTAATGACCCATACTTTTATTAATGGGATTTCTCCCTTATTATTAAAATTTCATATAGTTTAAATCACATAAAATCACTTATACATAATAAAAAAAATTATAAATGCTGAATTGACTGAATGAAAAATATTTTTAGATGATAAGGAACCAATAGTGAGGAAAATGTAATGAGATGTTAGGAATATTAATATGAACATTATGAATGTTAAGCAGACCAAATAAATTGTAACATCACCCATGAAATAAAAAATAAAATCCAGTCATCTTAAAAATGAATGAATGCTATAATTATATCATAGTATGTAAATAATTTTTTTAATAACTTTTAAATAACTTTTTCATTTTTTAATTCAAAAATATTTAATTTCAATTATAAGATTTATTTTATAATTTTAAATAATTTTTATTTCTTTAATATGTATTTATAAATTAGTCCTTTGATATCTTATTCTTTTATGATAATTTTATGATACCTTAAGTGATTTTTTAATCTGTTATAAAATAAATGATTATTTAAAAATTAGTATTTTTCGTGTAAATGTTTATTTTATTTAAATATTAGATTTCCCATATTTAGATATTTATTTTGATAAAATGATGTTATTTATTTTAATTCCACTAATCAAAAATTGTTAAGATGAATTAATGTGTTTTTTTTAAATACATGAATTATTTATGAAAAGTAAAATATGATAATTTATGATAAAATCTATTTACATGAATTATGGATTCATATATGATTTTTGGATTATGTAAGAAAAAATATCAAAATAACATTCATAATTTTACAATATTTAGTTACAATTACTCAACTATTCCTATTCATGAGCCAAAATAATAAAATAATGTCTATAATAATGAGAAAACACCTCTCTCCTCCATTATAAATACCACCCCTCACTACTACTATTCCTCACATATATCGGGCTTTGTGCCTTCTAAAATTCTCTCCAATAAGCTTCCCTATATCCTCTACCACGTCCTTAATCTCTTGGTTTTATTAAAATAACAAAAACTTTTCTCAAAAGTGGTTCTCAACGAGGAGAAATTTGAGAGGTAAATTCCTCCTTTTTTTCATTTAATTTCTTCCCATGTTCTTTTAATTTTTTTATTCTCTCCTCATATACACCCATAAAAATGTAAGGATAACTTTAATACCATAAATATAGTGTAATTATATAATTTTAATGTATGATACATCATTAAAATCCCCCCTCTGTCTCAATTATTCTAAAAATGAAATCATTTCATTTGATGTGTCCATTTACCAACAACATGGAAAATTCACTTTCATTGTCTGTTAACACCATAAGGATTGATAATAAAACCATTTTAATTGTTGAAAGATATTTTTAGATTTATTTCAAATTCTTCTTTAAGCTTTTGAACAGTAAAATATTCATAATAATAAATGAAAAAACAAAATGAGTTCATTGTGATAAAAAACCCGCCATGATTAACCTAAACCAATCATCATTATCTTTTATATAATTATTCACCGTCATACCATATAAAAGAATTCATAAAAATATCATTTATACTTATTTAATATCATTAATAAAGTATAATATCAATTCTATACATTTATCCATGCTTTAAACAAACACTTATTAATGTATACAAGTGAACAACTCATGAAAACTAAGTAAAAGGAAAATCATGAAATATTTAATGAAACATTATAACACATAAAAATACCATAAATGATCTTAATAAATCCATAATGAATCAAATTCTTGTATAAATGGTTCTTTATTTTTTATCTAATGAGTATAATGTTATTATACTGAACGTTAATGTGACAAAAGAATGAAGACATAAGGTACGGGGAATTCTTGAAACCAACTCTCTTTCATTGGGGTTTCCATCGTTGACACCATTTCTAGTATGGATATTCCTTTTTTGTCCCTTATATAAATTTTCATCATAAATATCTTATACTTTATTGGATATACATTTTATCAATCTCATTTTATGAAAGCATGCAATATTTTTCAAGAAGAACTATTCTTTCAAAAAATACATCCTTTATATCTCATGTGAATGTTTCTTCCCTAATAAAGACTAACCCAGAATATTGTTAAATTTTTATTTTGGAAACATAAAATTTTCCGAATGTATGTTTTAGGAAATGCAACCCAATCCTTTCAACATTTTTTTTATCCAATGTTTTTATTTATTCTATGTCTATTTCATGTTAATGTAAATGTAATGATGTAACAGGGGTGATCAAAACAACAGAGCGCAAATTAGTGTTATGATGTGATGGGTGAACCTTGGATTATATATGTCTCAAATGGATTGGTAAATTTTATGTGTCTCATAAGGTATAGTGATATATTCATGAACCTGATTTTATCTTTATTCACAACTATGTGTTTTAGTTGACTATTGAGACATGTTGTCTTGTTTTTATGCATTTCCACATTCCAAGACATTTTTTAATGATTCATCTCATTATTATGATATGATTCCCATGGTTTTGTGATAATGATTATTCTCACTCCATGTTATATTTATTCATGTTCTTGTATATCATCTTACAAGGTTTGTAGTATACCCCTTGGTTTGATATATATCTTCATGTGATTACATGAACTAAGGAGAAAATGATGAAAAATAAGTATCTAAATAAGAGGGAATTAAATAAATGTTTATGTTTTATTTTGTAAATGGTATGTATGGTACTAATTTTTAAAAAATAATAATCTTTTGTCTCCTAGTTTTGTAATTCTATTTTTGTTGTTTGTATTGAAAATGCTTTAATATGTTCAGTAAGAGAAATCAGTGTCTCTATAGTTGGTATCAGAGAAAAAGTTCTTAAATTTGGGAATTAGGATTAGAGAACCATAGTGTAACCCCTTAGTTTGAGACTATGCATAAGTAAGAACCCATGAATCACTATTCTAGGATATAGTAAACAAACAGATCCCACAGGATATTCATTTAGACTAAATTATACTGGGTAAAAAATTATTTATTCATACATGTGTAATTATGTTTTATTCTAACATTTTATATCACAAAGAATTATGGTGAGTAGGTGAAAAGTGGTCAAAAACTTAAGAAATTAAAAATGAAGTGTGTTCTTGAATTATTACAAAAATGCCTTAGGGGTGGAGTTCAATATTTTATGGAAATACATACCAAGCTGTCTCAAGTCATGATCAATACCCAAAACAATGTGGGACGTCCATTTTCACCTGATAGGGATAAATTGGCTATTTATTCCTTCATATGGAAACAATGACCAATGTTTAGTGGATCTTCTGATCAACCAGACACAGAAATGTAGGTCAACTCAATAGAGAAGATCATTTTTTTACATCCCTATTCTGAGATGGAGAATTTGACTCTTTCCATTTTTCCTCTAGGTGGAAATTTTATCCAATGGTGGGAGATGATTATGAACACCATGACAAAGGATTAAATTGAATATATGGAGTTGGAATACTTCATGATATTCTTCATTAATAAGTATTTCCCTCAAACTCTTTGTTCTAATATGGAGTGATAATTTATAGATATGATGAAAAAGGAAGGAAAATATTTTACACAATTCAAATAATATTTTGAAAGGCATGAAAGGTATTTTTTAAGGTATTTTTATCAATAATGATAGATAAATTGATAGATTATTTAGTGGCTTAAAAATACACCCTCGTAAGGCTCTAGAAATTTGAGAAATTAGGATTTGTGAATAAATTTTTCCATCTATTATCAATGTTGATATGACTTTTAGAGAATGGTCACACGGATATGGTGATGAGAAAAGAAATATAGATCTTTAAGATTTAGTAACATTTGAAAATTTTGGCTAGAAAACTCAACCACCATCATGTAAAATGTAGGAAGAAGCATAATGGGAACATCCTCAATGGTGATAAGAAATGAATCAAGTGTGGGAGGGACGGCCACCAAGCTCATGAATGTCGAGAAGACAGAATTAAGCACCATAATGTGGTGGAGGAATGGATAGCACCACCAATGGTAAAATTCTACAACTATAGTGAGAAAGAGAAATATGAAATTCAGTGCACTAAACCTTGATTACTCAAGCGTAATTAGTGTCATCATCCACCAAATTTAAAAGAGCATGGAATGTATTATTCCCTCCCTAATAATTAAGGGATAGAATAAAAAGAATTCTCAAAATGTACTGTTCATGTCCACTAAAGGGTGTAAAATGTGTAATTTTATTTTGTTGCTAATAATTCCTTTATATCTTGAAATATTTCTAGAACTATTAAATCAGATCCCCGAATCATTGAAGTAGGGATATCTATAAAAACACCATGTGTTGAAATCATTGAAACCCAAGTGTTAAAATATTATCTTATTGGTGTATGTGGGACTATTTGTTCTAAAAATCATGTGATACCTTCCTTGGTGGAGTTCGATTCTATAATGGGAATTTTTTGACTTCCATTATATTGAGAACATGTAAAATATAGAGAAAAAAAATATATTTACATATTCAAATCCATACCATGCTCCTCTAAAAATTACAGGATGATCAAGAATCTCCCTCGGAATATCCTTCAACGGTCTAGGTGTTGATTCAGTGTGATGAAGCATACCATGCAAAAAGAGTTGAGTCAAAGGAAGGAATCAACATAGGGGAAATTCCCATTATGAAGGACTAAAATTATATATTTCATGAAGAGTTACTTGAAATTCCCTCATATGGTGAGGTATAGTTATAAATATAACTCATACCAAGAGCTATTCTTATATCAATGTGTCCCTATAGGATGGATCCTATAGAACTGGTAGAGTTAAAGATAGATCCTTAAGAGCATATGAACAAAGGGTTCATAATCACTAGTGCGTCAAATTTGGTTGTGGTGATTCTCTTTGTCAAGAAGATGCATAGATAAATACAGTAGTGTATCAATTATCTATAACTCAATAAGATCACCATAAAGAACCATTATCCTCATCTGAGGATTGATTAATTGTTTGATCAGTTTACATGGAGCTCAGTGCATCTAAAACGTAGAACTTTGATCGAGATGTCTTCTGCTAAATGTGAAGAACGAATTTATTTGAAAAATTATTTTATGTACAAGGTATGAACCCAAGTATTTTATGGTGATTCACATCATACTTACTAATTACCCTATAGTATTCATGGATTTGATGAATATAGTCATTAGAAAATAACGTGAAAAAATTGTGGTAGTGTTTATCGATGAGATTATCATCTACTTATAGATCATGGAGGAACATGTAAAACATATAATTCTTGTGTTGGGGACACTGAAAAAGGATAAGTTTTATTCCATGTTCATCAAATAAGATTTTTGGATGTAGCAAGTCACATTAATGGGATATGTGATCACAATAGAAGAAATTTATGGTGTCCAATCAAAAACCAATGCAATTGTGGAATGTTTAGTAACATATAGTTTTAGGTAAATCCACATTTTTTTTAATAGATGGGTACTACAAATGTTTTATGAGAAATTTTTCATGATTGAATATCTGGTTGACTACGTTAATAAGGAAATGAGTTTAGTATGTCTAGATGGAAGAATGTGAACAATTCTTCAAGGAGATAAATAGAAGGTCGATCACGACACCTTTACTCACATTACTGAAAAGTGGAGAAGGTTTCATGATATACAGTGATGCTTCCATGAAATTATAGGTTTAAATACTCATTAAAAATGATAATGTGATAGTATGCGCCTCAAAATATTTAAATATTCACGATCTGGAATACCTGACACATGATCTGGTTTTAGTAGTTATGGTTATTGCCATAAAATTATTGATACACTAACTCTATTTAGAGAACTGCAACACATATACTGATAATAATATCCCAAATTATATATTCATAGAAAGGGATCTCAATATGCCTCAAAGTATATGGTTAGATCTAATCAATGACAAATACTCCTCTATTCATTATCACAATGGAATGGAAAACCAGGTTTCTAATTCACTTTTTTTAAAAGAACCCCTACTCTATCCATGTTTTGGTTTGAGAAATACCCTTTATTCAAGGATAAAAAAGGATGGATTTTAAAACCATAATATGAGGGACGATATCTTACATTTCCCAAATGATTTTCCAAAAATCAATCCAAGTGAATCTTATGGTGTAAAAAAGTTATAATATGGAGTTTCAAAAGAAGGTGAATACAGTAAAGAAGGGATGTTGTGAGAGTTAAATATTGATGATGATGGTTTGATTTAGTTTTTCATCAAGAATTTGTGTGCTTTAAACACCAGTTATAAAGAATGATATATTTGATAATGCACATAGCTCACCTTTCTCCATTCATCCATGAGGTACCAAGATGTACTGTGATCTCCAATAACACTTATATTAGGAAAACATGGAGATTGATATTGCTATGTATATTTCATGGTTCTTCAGACTTTATCAAGTTAATTAAATTAAATGAATGGTCAATGGGATGATGAAACCATTTATTATTCCCATGTGGAAATGGTAGAATGAATCCATGGACCTTTTCATGGGTCTCTTGATGAAATGCAAATAAAATAATGGGATAAGGGTTGTGTTGGACTGACTCACCATGAATATTGAAATTATCACTATTAAGGATAATATCTCACTTGAAAATCTTGTAATGTTATATGTGAAGGATGTGTTGATACTTCATGGGGTTCCACTCTCAATTGTCTCTGATTGTGATCCCAATTTCCCATCTAAATTATAGAGGATTCATTAACATGATTTTAGTACTGAATTTAATTTCAACACAACCTATCACCCCCAAACATATGACCAATCATAATAGAATATTTATACACATTAGGACATTTTAAGATCATGCCCAATGGAATTTAATGGTGTATGGGATCAGCATCTCCCATTGGTTATGTTTTCATACAACAACAACATCCACTCAAGTATTCATATAGTTCCATATGATCCTCTTTATGGAAAGCGATGTAGAACTAAAACCTATTTGGGATGAATTTGAAAAAGAAATCTATTTGGACTTGATCATTATCAAAAGATGGAACAGAAGTTCCAATCCATCTAGAACCATATCAAAGATTTTTAGAGTCACCAAAAGATATATGTTCACAACCATCTAAGGTAATTAGAGTACACCATTGGTTATAAGGTCTTAATTCGAATATCACAATGGAAGAGATATATGCAGTTTTGAAAAAAACGGTAGACTATCCCAAGGTACATTGACCCCTTTGAGATCCTAGATCACATATGAGTAGTTGTTTATTACTATGCACTTCTACTAAGTATGTCTCAAATTTATAATTATTTCCATGTATTTATCCAAAGAAAGTACATATCAAATCCCCTTCATGAACTAAACTCAGACGTGGTACAAATGGGGGATGATCACTATTTTTTGGAGCAGCCAGTAATGATTCTATAATGGAGAGATAATATTCCACACAGAAAGACTACCCAACTTTTCAATGTTTGGTGGATGTACTATAAGTGTGAGGAAGCAACTTGGGAACTCGAGGACGAAATGAGGGTAATGTATAGTCACTTTTTAATGTAAAATGAAATTTCAAGGGTGAAATCTCAAAAGGATGAAGAGTGTAATGACAAAAAATTTATCAACAGAATTTATCAAATATTATAGAAATCTCATATAGTATAAATCACATAACATTAATTATACACCATAATAAAAAACTATAAACAAATAATTATTGATATAAGGTGTATTTTTATATGTTAGGGAACCAATACCAATAAAATAGTAACCTAGCCTTAGAAATACTAATATAACCATTATGAGTAGTATATATTACAAATGAATAGTAATATCTCCCATGAAATTGTAAATAAAATTTAGGCATCTTATAAATTAAGATATGATATAATTATATCATGAGCAAAGTAAATAAATTTTTTAATTTATTTTAATGATGTTTGGTATTTTAATATGTCATAAATATTTAATTATAATAATATGATAATTTAATAATTTAACCATAAATTTATATTCATAAAATTTATTCAAAAGTTAATATTTTTTTATCTTATGGTTATAAAATATTTTTTGCGAGACATTATTTAAATTTTCTAAGTGTAATAAAATCATTTATAATTTTAAAAGAAATATTTTTCACCTAATTTGTGATTTTAATTAAAAATGAAATTTTTCAAAATTATAAAAATATTTTCATAAAAAAGTGTTCATTTTTGAATTTTGTATGTCTAAAAGTGGTTAGTGTGAATTTTTGGGTTTTTTTCAAAAATACATTAATTTTTTATGAAAATAAAAATACAATAATTAACAATAAAAACTAAGTACATGCATAAAGGATTCACAGATGATGTATGGATTATGTGAGCACAAAATATATAACTAAACTTTACAATATTAATACATTTAATGATAATGGTAAACAATTAATAGTCTTGATAAATAATAATAAACATATGATTATAGTAATGAGAAAACACCTTTCTCATCCATTATAAATACAACCTATCACAACCTCTTTTTCACACACCTATTAAGAATTGATCTTCAAATAATTACACCCAATAATCTACTATAGACCCTAAAACGACTCTTGGAACTCTTAGTTTCTGAAAAATATGAATACTATTTCCCTAGGGTGGTTCTCAAAGAGTATAAATTCAAGAGGTAAGTCCATGTTTCTTTTATTTTAATTACTTTTCATGTTATATTTTATTCTATCCCCACCTCCACTAAAGGAAATTGAAATTTTATTCCAATAATAAAAATATACTAGAATTACATAATTTTTTTGGAATATCCATTACAAAACTCTTCCCTCTCTCTCTTTTATTCTTAAAATGAAATCGTTTCCCATGATGTAACGATATACCGACATTGTAGACGATGAAATTTCGTATTCCATTAATTCCATAAAATAAGATAATAAAACAATTATAAATATTGAAACAAATTTATAAATTTATTTTAAGACCATATTTATGTTATCAAACTAATATATATACATAATAATAAATTATAAAATAAAATTATGTTGTTGGGATAAAAACCCGCCAAAATTAACATTAAATAATTATCATTAATATTTATCTATTAATTAGTCATCATAAAATATAAAAAAGCCATTATAAGATAATTTAAACTTATAGATGTTTATCAATGACATATAATGAAAATTATGGTTACTTATCCAAATTTTACATGAAAATTCATTCAAGAGTATATGTAGATAGCTCATGAAAACTAAGAAGGAAAATACTCAGAATAATGAAATTAAACAATAAAACTCTTTAAAAAACCCATTAAAGAACTCAATAAAACCATAATAAATAAAAATAATGTATAAAAGGTGATATATTTTTTTAATTAATGAATCTAATTTGAATATATAGGACATTAAATTCAAGAAATCATTTTGACCTAAGGTAAGTGAAATTCACGAAGCCAACTCTCTTTCTTTGGGTTTTACCTCTTTCACCCCATTTTCATTATGGATATTCCTTATATAAATTATTCTTCATAATTATCTTATATTTTAATTGATATACATGTTACAAATCAGATTTTATGAAAAATAAAAATACATGTCGAGAAGAACTATTTTTTTAAAAGAAATATATCTTTTATATCTCATGCGATTTTTTCTTCCTCAATCAAGATTGATACCAAGAATCTTATTCATATTTTATCTCAAGGACACCAAATATTATGAAAGTGTTAATTATAAATTGAAAACCATTAATTTACATTGGTTTTTTTATGTCTATGTATTATACATGTTCTATGTGGCATGCATGATAATGTAAATGTTGTGATGTGACAGATGCACCCACAATTATATACTGCAAATTAATAGTTATGATGTGATAAGTGAGAGCTAAATTATATAGTTATCAAATGAATTGTTTAATGGGATGAATCTTATGAGATAATGGGAAATATGTGTGAAAGTTATTCTCTATTTTTTTCAACTATATGTGAATGTTGACCACTAAGACATGATGTATCATTTTTATGCATTACCACATTCCTGGATTTTCATCATTCTTAATCTCACGATTATAATACTATGCCTATTTTTTATGATAATTATTATGCTCATACCTGATAATATTGATTCATGTTCATATCTTCATTAATACTCATCTTTTATCTCACCCCTTTCTTTAATATGAATCCTCGTGTGATTACTTACACTAAGGAGAACATAAGGACAAATAAGAATCTAGAGAAGAATAAATTAATTACATGATTATTATTTATTTTATAAATGTTATGTATGGTCATAGTTTTCACAAGATACTAAACCTTGTGATCTTTGTTGTGTAATTATTTTATGTTTTTTGTGTTTAAAATTATGTAATATTCTATGTAAGAAAAAGTATGTTTGTTATAGCATTGGCCATAAGAGACAATAGTATCTACAAAGAGAGTTTGCGTTGTCGAATCAAGGATGAAATGGAGGTTGGGCTCACATATCTATATCATGATTTTGAAAAGAAATGGTAGATAAAGTGTAAAGGTAAATCTTAAATCTATAATGAGAAGAAGATGATATTTTATTTATGCTCTGATTTTGGGAAGAAGCATGTAGTAAATTTCTTTAATTGGTTTAATAAATGTTTTTTATTTGAAATGGAAGTCCATCAGGAATTTTATTTCCTAAATTATGGGAAAAAGTTAGGATGATGTTGAATGGAGCTACAATGAATGCACCTCCCAAGATTTAGGGCTGCAAGTGTATTTAAAATTACTATTATGGTAACTAGTTCCCATCCCCAATCACTGGTGATGATGATCGACGTCAACAACCACTTAATCCGACTGATAAGGTGAAATCTTATTAAGGTACTATTTTTTATGATGGGTGCAATAATTATTTGGTTAAAGGTACATGTATTATCTACTCTAGAACTACTAATTTCTTATTTTATTTTTTATATATCATCTCTTTCATATCAAAATTATATTATGATGCGTATATGATTCCTCCAAAATTATTAGATGTGTGATTAGTAGATAAACTCCCAAATGGTAATATTGTATCATCTCAAGTCGATGATTCTCTGTAGGTTGATGCCTATGGGAAGATGCTTACTAAAAAACTTGTTATTATTCCATTTGTTGAATTCTATATCATCTTAGGCATGCATTGGATTTCTGTAAATAAATCCCTAATCAATTATTGAGGAATGGATGTTATGATACATATTTCAAACCCTCTTATGAGTGTCCTTCATTGTGGTGATAATTATGACATTCTTATGGAGATTAAGTCCAATGTAGGGGACTTAATTCCCAATTATAATTTATTTTTATCCCAATAGGTTGGGAATAAAATTGACATCGAGGATCTTTGTATTGTTCGAGTATTTGTTGATTTCTCTTTTAAATAGTTTTCTAGAGGTAATAAAAAACGTGATATTGAGTTCTCAATAGAAATAATTCATGGCTACATACAATTTTCAATGAATTCCCTATAGAATGGTCCCGATTGAGTTGCTATAAATGAAGAAGAAAATCTATAAAAATGATAAGTGACTCATTCGGCCAAGGGTGTCCCCATGTGGTTCATATATTAATTAGGTGAAAAAAATGTATCAATTCCACAATTCACTGACTGTTAATAATTTATATGATCATTATCAAGAACAATTATCCTCTTACCTATATTGATAACAATTTTATTCAACTATGCGGAGCTCAATAATTTTCCATGATTTATCATTTGTCTTGATATCATCAATTGATGTTCTTAAAAGAGGATATACCCATGTTGGAATAACATAAAAGTTAAGAACACTGTGAATATATTGCAATGCATTTTTTTATAAATTCCCATACTATGTTAATTATTTTTTAATAATTTTTTTTAGAAATTACCTCATTCGGTTTGTGTTAGTCTTTATATATGATATTCATATCTATTAAGAAATAAAAGTGGATCATAATAACCACAAATGAATTGAACAAAATAACTAATGGATGAAGAGGGTGTGTGAAAAATTTACAAAGTGTTTATTTTTTAAAAAAATATTTCATTTTTGGATCACATAATCATAATAGATGGTATAATTGAAGACCCATCAATGACAGAGGCTATTGAATTCTAGGCTAGACCAACCGTGATGGATGAGATCAATATTATTTTAGGTTTATCTAAATGTTACCCGTGTTTTGTGGAGAATTTCTCATGAATATCATGTCATGATTAGTCCCAAGGGTGATGGATCATTGACTCTCCAAGACCTCCTCCGTAGGGAAAGGGATGATGACTAGTTGAAAGTAGGCTTTCACCCACATGCGAGGCCTTACAGGAGGGTGCCTTTGCTCATGCACACACATACCACACTATTAGAATTTGAATTAATATATAAACATTTAAAACTAAAAATCATGGATTCATCTATCCAAAAAAGACTACAACATAATTATATGAATGAAAAAATATCCCCAACCCCCCCCCCCAAATAAAACAACAAAATCATCCATAATTATTATATGGAGGTGATTGATGTTAATCCAACCTCTCATAAGATCTACAAACATGCTTTGGTAAAACCCCTATTATGTCTAGACACCACAATATGTAAGCTCTTGGTCAAACTTCTACTCCATCAAAGGACATGTGCTCTGACCCAAACACAACAAGTGAGGGAAATCTGGTTCATGGGTGAATATATGAATACATATTAGGTTCCCAAAAAACTCAAACATAAAAGGGATTAATCTATAGTCCTCAGATAACACGACCGACCTAGAGGAAACCCATTTGAGAGAGAAACACCATACCGAACAATCCTTGGTTATACTCAACTGGTCAACTCAACACCCCTAGCGTGTCAATAAAATGACACATACTATGTGCACTCCAAAAAAATAACTATATATAATCCCAACAACCACCCAGGACACATGGTTCTGAACATGGACTATTTTTGAAAATCAACTTGATATACCAAAAAAATGATTGTAATGGTCCTATGAGCCACCAAACACATAGACTACAATAGGATCATACTTCGGGAATTTCAAAATACCCCTCCTAGGGGAACCCACTCCATTAGATCATTCATCCTAGATGAAAATCATCGATGAGATGTTAATATATCAGGAAAATGAACTAACTTCACAACCCATCCATTCATTGGGGTACCTAACCATGAAGAAATTCCTGAGGGATAGTTCTATGGAAGAATTCATCGAGTGACTGTACCAAATCCAACTCCTCAGGTGGGGGATCCCACATAGGTTCTGCTGGGGGGGGGGGGGGCTACTAGCCCACACTGGAACAAACAAACACATAAAGGGTATCACACAACAATGCGGATCTAGAAAATCCGCATAGTAGAGGATCAACCCCTTGTGTAGAGTTGGTCACACTAATTCCAAAACACTTCCTAGGAAAACGTCAGAGTAGATTATAGAAATGAAGCTCATCTCTCAATACACTGATAGAGGGTTTTCTCCTAGTGCTCACTGGTGGATCTATCCCCTATCGAAAAATCTCCAAGGTAAATGATCAATGACTTGGAAAATATTAGTCCAACCAATTACAAGTACCCTACCATGGAAACATAAAGTGAAATAGGGATCATGCCAGGACTCTCATGGAGACACATGATCCAAATCCATAGAGTTTGTAGTTGATCTATACTAAGAGAACTCACTCCAGAAAGCAAGATCACACCCACACTACAAGTACGCTCAACATCTGAATATTGGTCATAATCCATTGAAGACAATGTGACATTGAAACCCTCGTAGTAAACAGACTAGGAGACACACTCAACCATTTCGGTCTAAACATCTATGGAATGGACCAGGGGTCCCACTAAACCCTTCCATTTAAGGCTTATCTAACCAAAACGACCCCCGAAACATCTCCTTCACACTACATTCCCTAGACCTAAATCATGGCCACCATCGCATTCTATGTGTTAGACAACTTAGGATAGGCTAACCACAGGCCTACATCCAAGTTTTTAGGATACAAAGAAGGAAGAATATCACGAGAATATACCTAATGATTACAAAATGTGTAATGCGTTCTACATGGAATGTGATCCCACCCATGAACTTGTCCATGTATCTCATCTACAAGGTTTACTAACCAATCTAGGCATACTCCGTGTGTACAGTAGGTAAAAACTTGGTTCAGCTTCACCCATCCACTAGCTATGTTTCTCCATTACATAGCCCGACCAACCATGTCCCTTAAATGATGTTCTTCAAATAATAAATGTAATGATCAAGATAATAGACCACATGGACATTTGGTTATCCCATGCTCATGTACCAAAACCAGTTTCAATGTTATTTTACACAACTGTGTACTATCACACCGTTCCTAGGCTTGTTTCACTCGGCCACACGACAAGGGTTACATAGATGGTGTTTGTCACCCAATAACTAGTTTGTAGAATCCAAACCATTATATTACCATAATTTAATGAAAACTATCCATGTGGGATTAGTTTACACGTCGTAGAGGCTGGAAAATTTGTCTAAAATTCACTACAAATAGCATGAAACACGCCCTATTTGCCCCCACACCACTCAAATCGACCCTCAAATGGTCCCTATAAATCTTTTAGGATTTCTAAAATAGTAAAATTATTCATAAAAAAGGGTATCCAGACTTAAATCTCAACCCAAATACATCAAAGATTAACAAACGAATATTTTCATGCAGAACGACAACTGGGACGCACTGATTTTTGATCTAGAGATTGTTGGCATCAAAAATTATGATCTGGTGGTATGTAATTATTGTGGTTTTTCTATATGTAAAAGGGAGAGGGAGATGTGGTAGGGGGATAAGTACTTCTAGGGTTTTCATCAAAGGTGGTGGGAGGGAGGTGTAATTGATTTTATTTTTAATAATTAAATTACCTACATTAAACGACCCATCTTCGACTAGCTTCTAACCAGACATTAGGTGTTGATAATGTTAATGTCATGACTCTGGAAAACATGATGTTCTAAAAAAACCATGGTCTAAACAATTGATCTTAGATTCCACTCTAAAGTAAATCACATTTCAAGAGAGACTACATGTGTATAAAAAAATATATATTTAATATTTTTAAATTTACTATTTCAAGGATATTTGCGCTTTATTACTCCACACTGACTTAGCCCAAAGATCTGGAAATATTCTTATGAATATTCCAAATTCATTCAATTCATTACTGAATCACTAAATCCTTCCCACCATAGCGCTTTTCATCCCCAAAAAATGAAAATTTTGGCATGAGGGAAAGGAACATATATCATTATAGACTCCCACAGAAAATAGCTCTCTAATACAACCACAAAGACCACAATGGATTCAAATTGATCCAACAAGAATGTACTCTAGGGAACCGTAAGGCTTAGCACACCCAATTTTTGATCAAATTGGTTAGCATTGTGTAACAATCTGGTACATATCTTCTCAACTGTGACAATTTGAAAACACGAAAGACCAAAAAAATGATTTACAAGTGGTCATGGTAACATGACACCAAAAAAACCCATTCCAATAATTATAGAGAGGGTTTAAAATCCACAGTGATAGCCTATGTCCCAAGATAATGCTCCAAAAAACCACTGAGATCTAATTGAACTAAAGAACTCATCATTAAATACAAATGGACACCATTTTAATTCTTAAAATACCCTAAAATCTACAATATACCTCTACTAGATCCGAATGGTTTGTTCCAACACCGACATGGTGCCATGATAAAACAGACCACCTTAGCACCCTATCTCATCCGGTGACTGGTGACAACACCAAACCTCAGAAGGTTGAAACACTCCACACCTTAATAAAAATAAATGATTAAAACATCAAATGGATATCAAATCATGTGAGACCATGAAAAAATACCTAAAAACTGTACTAAAATGACTCCTCCACCTATTGAATAAAAATTGTTACCCATGTGTACCCATTGGTTCTTACAAGACCTTACAAAACTAATTTTGAAACAAATAGCCGACCTTAATGTCACTGGTCAAAGGAAATCATCCATGAAACCTTGACACTATCTTCTTTGGATGACATTGAATCACCATAATTGTTTTATAAAATGTCTAAAACATGCGTCATAGTGGGGGAAGTTACCATCCTTCCTAAAAATTCAGAACCCTGACTAACAACACCGCAACCTCTTTAACCGCCCCACTTACAAGATTTTTCTAAGAACACGAGTGTACTAAATAACAACAAAGGTCTTCCCAGTAACTGATATTGGGTCTTACGAGGCCCACCACCCCCACACAAATAATCTGAATTGACATGTATAAAGGACTCATAGTAACACCATGAGTTTTTTGGGACCTTTTCTCGAATGAAGAAAAAAATTTAATGTACAATACTCTAAGTAAAATATTCTCTTCAAACTAAACCATCATGTCAAATTTTATATGAATCACATACTTGTCGTATGATACATGCAACACTAAGTTGGCAAACGATACATGAAACACAATGTTTGGCATACGATACATGCAACGCTGAGTTCCTATAAAACAAAAGTTTTTTTAAAAAATAATATAATTATAACATAGTTGTTAAAAATTTTCATATGAATAGTAATAACTACATTTCAAATATTTTATACAATTTTTCTAAATAAAATAACATATAGATAATGAAATATATGAAATTTAATAATGTCCTTATAAGTCAAAATATACTATTTTTATTGTACATGTAATAAAATTTATTTTTAAAAAATTATAATTTAATTTGATAAAATAAAAATATTTTTTAATTTAGAAGATAAAAATTAACAAATGGTGAAATTTTGGGATTTTTCTGAGAATTTTCAATTTTATGTTGAGTAGTAAAAAATACCTATTTTTATTGAAATTATTATTTGTATTCAATTTATTAATAAGGATAATATATATTTTAATTTTATTTCATGTTATAATTAGATAATATTTTTTATCTTTTATTCCAATATTGGTCATTGGAACCATTTACTCATTTAAATTGAACATAAGGACTTAAAAACTATTGATCATTTTTACTATAAAAACTCACAATGTCATCTCGATAGAAGGATAATTTTTAAATTAATTTCTACCAATTATATGATTATAATTAAAAAATATGGTTTCAATTTATGGAATGAGAAAAAATTCTAATTTCTAATAACATCATATTTTTTTAACAAAATGATTAGTTAAATTGAATAAAATTAATCACGGTAGTTAAAGAGAAATTATGCTTAATAATGGACGAAACCATAACATTATGGGACAAAATGACCTTCATAGAAGTACAAAACAAGTTGGATATCCATATTTTGACTCAATCATAAGGTTACTTGGACTTCGTCCATTATTGAATCCTCTTTAAACTTGGAAAATTTTGGCAGACTTCTCTCATCCTATATTTACAAGAGATCCACTACTCCTCCACTATAAAAGGCCACCACCTCTACCCATTTCTTAAAACTCTAAAACATTTTAATTTCATAAAATAAATTCCTATGTATCATCACAAAAAACCTCTCTTATACCATGATTCCCCTCATTTTTAATAAATAATCTCAAGGAAGCCTTCTGGCATAAACCAAAATGAGTTACCTCATTAAGAGGTAACTTCTTCTCTCAATCTCCTTTCCATTAAATTTCCTTCATCACCCCTACACTATCATTTTTCCATTATTGTATAGGAAAAAATTTATCCAACAAATAATTGATTTTTATATTTTATCTACCTATAATTACATACCCCTCCATCCAATGGATATCATACATATTGTTTTTGTGTACGATGAACTAATTCCTCATAAAATAATGATTGTTCATTTTTCAATTACCATAAATCTCCTATAGCCATCCATGTCCCAGTCCACCACCTCCCTGAGCATTGCATGGAGAACCTAGGGTGGTGTTGGATGCAATGGTTCAAAGACCCAACCACCTTTTCTCGCCCCATCTCCATAGTAATATCTGCTACTCGGCGACCCACACTAAAATTTATACCACTAGCAAGGTGGCCCATCAAATGACACCCCCTCAGTAGAATGATGGATCAGATTTCTATTGTAATTTTTCCCCAATAATCACAAGTGTAGCTGTGCCTCTCCCACTACTGAGTAGAACCCTTGTGCGGCTATTGTGAAACAAACCCACATACCTTAGACTGATCATTGGTATGTATCTGAAAATGAATGTACATCATGCATTACATGTGTGTTAACTGTGGGCACTACATGACGCAGACCACATGCTAACTCTATCTTAGAAACATGCATTTCAAGTACAACCCCAGCTCATTGTCTTCCCACACCAATAGGGCCATCTATGTCTTAGTATAAAAAACAATATCCCCCTAAACTCTTAGAGTTATTAATACATACTGCTCGATTGGTGGTGGATCCACTATTCGTACAACTGGAAGAGAAACTACCTCATGACAAGGTCCCAACATGGAGACCTCATCACTCATCCTGTCGTACTCCAAAAATGTATTCACAAATCTCGAAGGTAGTCTTCATGAAATCATCTTCAAACGATTTCAATATGCACCATAGTAAGAGTATATATGGGGAGATAAATAAAAAAGGATAGGAAAACCCCAAAACCTAGTCATTTATGAATCGTGTACAATTATATTTATATGATCAGTTTCCTAATTTACCGTGTTGAAATACAGATTATTAGAGTCCTAGTGAATGGATATGTTGTCTTACCACTCAATCACTAAAGTCCCTGACCAAAAATATGAACTAAAAACATCCTAAAAGTATCACAATGAAACCCAACAAAGAACATGGTTGTTCTCCCAAAGCAGAACCCTCTCTGATACCAATATGTAATGACCTTATCCAATGGGGCTCGAGTCATGACACCCCAATCCCACCTTTATATGCAATCAGCTGGAGGCTAGTGCCAAGTAGGCTATCACAAACAAGGTATTCCATAGCCTAAGGTACATTTACTCATACACCCATGTACGCCTCCATCAAATAGTGTAGATATATATAAAATCAAAAATCAAAATTTCATGAATAAATCTATCTAAAATGAGAGTATAGAAGAAGTATAACTAGGGATAAATAGGGCCACAAAATTAAAACTATAATATCATTAAACCTTCACATATGTAATTTATATCTATCAAAAAACATATTGGTAAGCTCTGCTGTCATTCTATTGTGAAATTCAAGGCTTATCCAGCAACTGCACTTTTTCTACTATGGGTCCTACTTAGACTCCATCGAAGGACCAGTGGTATATATGAGACAAAAAATTTGTGGGAAATCACATGATGGGGTGAGTATAAGAATACTCAGTGGGATCCCTAAAACCAAAACCAAAAATAGACTTACTAATTGGCATCATTTAACTCCACTCAGCCGTTGGGATCCTAGTCGAGATAGAAACTCCATCTCAAACAGTCTTCATATATACATGATTATTCATCTCAACATGCCTAGAATGTGAATAAAATTATACATACAATGGGGACTCCTAGAACGTAACAATATATAATCCCAAAAGACTCCAAAGTCTCACGGTTCTAGGCATAGATATTACATAGAAACCAAGTCAATTTCCCAACACAATGCACGCAATGTTCCCATGAGCCACCGACCTCATAGACTGTAAAAGGAACCTACTACATGCCTCTAAAAAAGCCCTTCCTAGGAGAACTCACCCCATGATCTCTTTCATACCTAATGAAACCCACATATTAATGTCTCTTAGATTCCAATAATCCCATACTACGTCTCATGGTTAGGATAAATGGCCATATTCAAGGTGGTTTTCTGATGTTCTTGTACCGGACCTCATGTCTATCTATGTTGGATTTATTCATTTCAACGGTCGTGTACTATCACACATTTCCCAAGTCATTTCCCCCGATCACACGACAAGAGTCCCCTACAGAGAGTGTAACCATAAGTACATCATGTAGAATCCAAAACATCATCATACATGAATATTAAGAATATATGATGTGTAGGATGGGTTTAGACGTAATGTTTATGGGATAATTCTGTTGTAATTTCCCTACAAACAGCCCAAAACTACTCACATTCACCCTGAAAAACATTTAAAGACCATCGAGGGGTCCCTATGAATAAAATACAGGATAAAAAACCTTATAGTGTTTCATAACAAGGGTATCATAACTTAAAACTAAAACAACCAACCTTGAAGGAGAGACATCGATGCTTCGAGTACAGAACGAATCCTAGGATAGGTTGACTCTTGATCTAGTAATGATCATCATCACAAACAAGATCTGGAGGCACCTCCTCAACTTAGTTAATTATTTTCTCAAATGGAGAGAAATGTAGGTATAGGGGATCATCCATTCTATTTTGAACACCAAAATGTATTGGAGATTTAATATTTATTTATTTATTTTTAAATCAATATCCCCTACTAAACTCTACGGCCCCGACTCGCCTCTGACCCGACACCTGGAGTTGAAAAAAATTATGTTGTGCATAGGGTAAAAATGAATTTTTAACTCAATGTTAGTCTAAAAATTCCAATCTGATTCTCTAATTGGGATTTGTTATCATTTTAATAGAAATTGGGTCGGTGTGACAAATATATTTATTATTTTTAAAATCACCATATCGGGGCTCTCTAGGCCTCCAAACTCCATGGTAATTAAATTACTAGCTCTAGAAATATGAATATGATTATTATAAGGTCTTATAGGTCAACCAAGAGTAACTAAATATCTAATCATAAGAACATGTTCACTTGAATTTGTACCATGTTCATTTGGATAGATAAATGTGAGGACAATTTCCTGGAACTGAAGGAAAGGTTAGTCAGCGCACTTATAATTACAATACCTTATAGTGGATAATGGTTAGTAATATATAGCGATTCATCCAAGAAGTGAATTGGATTAGTAATTCTGAATAATTACAAGTATATCTCTTATTCCAAGTGTATGTTAATTATTAATCAAATAAAATTATCCAACTCATGATTTGGAGTTACCTTCTAAATTTTTTTCATTAAAGACATGAATGAATTTCCTATATAATCAATTGTGAGATATATATACTAATTATAAATGTATTAAAAATATATTTAGACAAAATTAATATATCAAGATCCCTAGATTATGGATAGAGTTAAAAAAGTCTTATGACCTCTCATTACATTACCTCTCTAGAAAGAGTATATGGTGGTCGATTCATGGAGTTGAAAATATTGTGCTAGTTGATCACTGATGAGGATCAAAAAAGATAAAATATTTATAGATTAGAAAATCTTGGATCTAGAAATCCTAATGTAATGGGAAAATATTCTCTTTCTAAAGTGAATGTACAACCCTATATCAACGTGATGATTAAGGAGGCACAGAAGGAAGATGTAGAATAAGAAAAAATAGTTATAAACGTTTTTTAGTTTAACCTTGAACATGAAAGAATGATAATGTTTAGGAAGCGTGTATGTGTTCTATCCATACCTTATTTGAAGGATATGTTAGTGGAATCTCCATGTTATACATTATCTATTCATCTAGGATGTACGATGTTGTATAAGGATTTGAATGAATACTCTTGGTGGGATTGAATGGAGAAAGATATCAGAGAGTTTTTATCTCGGTGACAGTTATTCCGTCAACTTAAGGAAAAAAGACCAAAGTATAAAGGTATGATGAATCCATTACTCCTACTATAATGAAAATTAGAGAACATTAGTATGGATTTTTTCATTGGACAACCAAAACATCTAATGAGTATAATAAAATATAGGTGGTAGTCGATTGACTTACTAAATCATGACACACTGTAACTTTTAGAGATGGCTTCTCTCAAGATCAGCTTGCTAGGATATAAATTAATGAACTGGTAAGGATTTATGGAGTACCACATTCCATTGTATCAGATAAATATCTGAGGTTTACCACTATGTTTTGTATGATTCTTCAGTGACAACTTTGTAAAGAATTGTGATTAATCACTTCTTATCAACCTCAAACAGTTGATTATTCATTGAGAACAATTAAAACCCTACATGATATGTTGATATCTTGTTCTGTAGATTTAAAAAGGTGATTTGGATCAAAATCCTCCTAGAGTTGAGATTTCATACAACAATATATTTTAGTCATGAATTATTAGGGACCTTATATTTCCCTCTATGGTAAGAAATCTAGATCTCCAACATGTTGGGATAAATTTGGAAATAGAAATCTATTGGTACATGAGATCACTGATGATATGGTAGATAAGGGTAGAATTATTCATCAGCATATCAAGGCATCTCAAATTCAAGTTAATATTTACGCTGATAACCATTGGAGTGACCAAAAATTTGAAGTTGGTGAAAATTTTTGAATACAAATCACTCATTGGAGAATTGTTTTGAGATTCGGGAATAAAGGGATACCAAGCCCAATGTATATCTGTCCCTGTGAGATTCATGATTATATTGGGATGATCACCTACCACTTGGAACCTCCTAAAAATATTTCACTTCTACATGATGTGTTTTGTGTATATCTTCAGAGGAAATACATACCTAACTAATCATATGTACTGAACTCAGTGGTTATACTACTGTATTAGGATCATTATTATGAGGAATAACCAGATAAAATTATAGAACATCCATATCATGTTCTACAAAGCAAGACCAGTAACATAGTTAATGTTTTGTGGAGAGTCCAATAGTTACATGATGTTACATGGGAAAATGTGGATATGAAGAAGAATAACTATCCTCATTCATTCACCCTAATGATGAATTTCAAGGGAATAATTTATTTTTTGGGGGTAGAATGTAACACCATGATTTTTATGGACATTTTTTAATAATGAATTACTTTTCATTGATGTCTCAAATTACTCTGAGTTAAAAATTCTTTTAACATGACACCAAATTAGTGAACGTTATATGAGAAAATCAATCAGTGTATGTTAAATACAAGAGTGACTTGGCGTATGTTGCACGTAACACGCATCTGGAATAATATTAATGCCACACTGAGTTGAAAAAATACATCTTTTTTTATGTAATTATTTAAAAGAGATAATTACAGAATATCCATTAAAATTATTAATATGGATACTAATAAATAAATTTTGAATTTTTTTTATAAATGTTTTATAATAAAACATATTCCTATTAAAGATATTTTTTAAAATTCCAATAATGTTTGAAAATCATATTTTTACAAACGAACTTATTTTGAGGTAATTATGTGCAAAATAATAAAATTAATTTTAGACAATTTTTGAAAATTAATTTGTTAAAATAAACTTCATTTTTTAATTTATATTTTTAATATTATCATAGGGTGGATTTCTATGAGTTTTTTGGGAAACATCATTTTTTGATAAATAATGAATAATACTAAATTTTAATTCATAAATGCTTTCCTCTAATTTATTTAAAAGGATATTTTTTATTTTTTATTTTTTCATAATTCTAATTAGGTCATTTAATTATCAATTAATTTAATTTAGGTCATTGGAATTAATTTCACTTTGAAATTGGCTATCAAAAAGTAGAATTTCTTTCGACGTTTTTACATTAAAAGCCTACATTTTCATCTCGTTTGCGGAATTGAATTTCAATTCATTTATGAAACTTCCATGTTTAGAATTTGGAAAAATATATGACATATTTTTAATTATAATAATTTATAATGTCTAATAATGTCACCTTATATTTGGAACTAAAATATTAGTGAAGGTGATTAAAATTAATTACAATATTTAAGAGAATAATTATTTTAACAATGGACTAATCCATAATCATATGACCCAAAAGGAACTAGAACCTTCACAAATGGACATTTGATTTTTATATGTCAACCATATTCCCCATTTTATATAATTTGGTCCATTAATGGATCCCCATTACATGGAAATTATGTTAGTGAAATTCCTTTTCCTAAAATTTACAAGAGTCCACACCTCCTCCACTATAAAAATTCTTCTCATCCTAAAAATTGCTCACTCATCTCAAGACATGTATGTTAGGAACATATCATCCAAATTAAAATAATATAATACCTAAATTTCTCATTAATGCCTCCCTTTTGTAAAAAATACATCCTAGGACATCCTTCGGTGTAATCCAAAAGGATTTACACAAAAAAGAGGTAATATCCTTCCTCGATCTCTTTTCATTTACTTTCATTCTCGCCAAACTAAACTAAAATTATTCCATTATTGTCAAAAAAAAGTATCTACAATATACTATGATTATTTATGATATAGTTTACTCTGAAACTAAAACACACTTCCATCTAATGGGTAATCAACATACTGTTTTCCTGTACAACAAACTACCACCTCAAAAAGATGATTCTTCCTTTTTTCCTTTAACACAATTCATGGTAGTGAATTATAATGGAAATAAAGATTATATATTTTTTTAAATATATTTATTATATAATTTTTCTTATTTAATTCTTTTATAACACATTCCTTTTTACCTTTCATCTTGTGTAAATATGATATCATCGTTTGTGAATATGTGGACTACCGTCTCCTCAATGTGATCTAACACTTTTATAATATAAATAGAATGTATTAAAGATGTGTTTAGTAATAATATGTCATATATATGAAATAAAAATTCTACATTATTAATTATATATATCATATACTTACTTTCTTTTAATGAGACAACAATATAGAAAAAACATTCATGTGTATGTCTAACAAACCGTCTCCATGAATGTTGTATTACATTTCATAATTTTATATTACATAGATTATTATAACAAAAATATAATAAGTATAAATTAAATCAATTTCATGGATTAAATTCTTTATATAAATATATAATTATAAGGACCAAAGATAAAAACAAATTAAGGCACATGCATTGAACAACGAAGATATTGCTCGTAGTAAAACCATACCATAAAATTGTAATCAATAGGGGAATATAAAGTCATAATAAAAAAATATAGTGTATTAGATATATTAATATTATCCTTTTATAGATTTATAATAATATTATATTTTTTATATAAGATGTTTTTATGAGTCCAATGAGATTTATGAAACAAGGTAATAGAATCTCTTCCCACATTTTATTTCTATGAGATGCATGTCTTGTTACCCATTCACTTATTTTGTGTAGTTAAACTTCTTCACATGAATATATTACTACTCTAAAATACATAAATCTTTTGGTATTCTATTATATTATCATTCATTCATGGTGTATATTTTTCTAATGGTACAAAATATGTAAGATAATTTTATCTCATTTTTCTATCTTTGAGACTCATGTTTTTTATGCTCTTAAATTCTTTTTCAAGCTGTATATACATCTATTTTACATATTATAACATGAATATAATTATTTTAATAATTATTTATGATTAATGAAATTCGATTTTCTTACATGTTGAGTAATATCTCATGTTACCATGTGGTAATATATTATTGAAACAATCTCATCCTTTATCTGGATTGTTTATAATTAGAATTCCATAGATGAAATATTATGATAGATATCTCAACAAACCTCCTGAGTTTATTTATCATATAGTAAGTCAACATATATCCAATAAATATTACCAAATTTTCCATATTTTTTTATTATTGATTTTTAATACTTATATTTATGAATAATTTAAAATTATTTCTCTCTTCGATTAGATATCTATTTTATTTCAAAAAACCAAGTTTTAAAAAAAATCAATGATTTTTTTTTAAAAAATGTTTTCAAAGGATCTTTGATGGATATTTCTAGGAATAATAATTTGAATTTTTTAAAAAAAATTCATAACTTCTTTTATAAGTTTTCAAATATATTTTCATAGAAAATTGTTTTCAAAACTGTATTATTTATTAAACTGAGTTTTTAAATGCAAGAATGATATTTTCCACATGAAATGTTTTAAAATATATTAAAAATTATTTAAACCTTAAATGGAATCCATTGGTGTTACTCATTCCATTATAGGGAAATTTTTTGATGTTTTCATTCATATTCATTTTTGAATGGTTTATTTTTTTATGTTAGGATATTAACAAAACTTGTATCCATTTTACAAGTAATATCATTTGAAAAAAAATTATGGCTTTTTTATTTGATGAAATTATTATAAATCCAGTATATTTTTCCATAACTTATGTAATGGCCAAATTTCTTTTATAATCATTTCATTTTATGGATTATAATAATATTTTTTATGATATTGTATAACACGCATGTATTATTTTATTTTGAGATATGTGGATCCTATATCACCATTCAATTAATTGGGTAAATATTTATACCTCATGAGATAGACTAATATTGTCCTAGGAGCGAACCATGACTACTGTGATGGCCATGAGAGTGAACTGTGACTAACAAGATTGTATGAGGAGTGAAATCATACTACTAATATGGACATGGGAGTGAGTCATGACTAACCAGATGGTATGGGGTGTGAACCCATACTACTGAGATGGCATTGGTATCAATTCCTTAACTACTATAGAAATAATTTTAAATACTTATATGTATACTAAAATTCCATGTTTTATTCTTATATTGTAATTTGAAGTCTTATGTTCTTATTTCCGTATGATTCATGTCTTATGAACTGACAGTATTTATTCCATGATTAATTAATATGATATTTGATATGTAGGAAATGATCATAAATTTTTCAGTATCATGTAATCATACCCTTATTCTTGAGATTATACTTACACATCACCCTCATTTACCCTTGCCAGCCATATAAGATCACCCATTTTTATGTGTCATTCCCTACGTTATGATGATATGTATTATTTTTTATGAGACTAAGAAAGGTTCTTGTCAAGATAAACCTAGTGGGAGATAATTGAGTTCAATTATGTACTTTTTTTTATGTTTCCATGTTTTCAAAGGCACTATACTACTAAAAGTTTTATGAGCACATTTTTATAATGTTTTATGTACTTCAAAAATATATGTAATGTTAATGTATGATAAGTGTGGGTTTCTATATTGATCCAATAGTGTAGGATGACACATATAGGATATAAAATTTAGGATGAGGTTATTGTGGACATTTGACGAAAATGTGAAATTTTGTGAACCCGTTATCAATATATAGTCAAAAAGGATTTAATATGGTTCTAGAGTGTTTACAAGAGGTGTTGATATCATTCAATGCTTGGATTAATTTAGTATAAAATAAAAATATATAGAATCCTAAAAAATTATTAACAATTATTGATGAAAAAATGTGTCAATGATTCATGTATTTCGGTTGATAAATAAAATACTAATTAGTATAAATTATTTTGTTTTCAAATAAAATTGAGAATCTTAGTGACTAGT
This sequence comes from Viscum album, assembly GCA_963277665.1. Lineage (NCBI taxonomy): Eukaryota > Viridiplantae > Streptophyta > Magnoliopsida > Santalales > Viscaceae > Viscum > Viscum album. Next base: position 1,935,212,972 of record OY728159.1, read on the forward strand.
CGTAAGTATTATAAAAGTTTTCATCTCAATAGATATTATCAAACTGATGAATTGTTAGAATATATAAAGTCATATGATGACTCAGGAATATTTGTATAGGTTCTAGAATAGTTGATGTAGTATAACATGAATTTATATTATGAGTTATTTTTATGTTTTGGATGTTCATAAAATAAATATATATTTTTAGTTTCCCTCATATTCCATTTGGTGGGGCATATAAATAGATTCTGAAAACATTAGTACATTTCAACATTTTTATGTTTGAAAATGGGAGATAACTACAATTTATGAGTCATAGGTTGTGTCATATTTATTCTCAGATAGATATCTCATTAGAATTTTTGACTACCAAAATAATTCTTACTGTAACAAGGATGATTAGACAGATGAGGATCAGACTGTTTGGTTGAGCAGTGTTTTAGAAGTGTATTTTGATAAACGGTTTCATTGTAATGATTTCATCATAATGAGTCTTTTATATTTAGTTAATCATACTGAGACAATCAGACCAATGGTAAACACACTGAGGTTCCAAACATAGTTTTTTGGAGAAATGTTATTGGTGATCTTGTTTTGGTGAACAAATTCTTTCTGAGAAAACATTGTAAATTGATGTGAGTTAGTATAATCATTCAATAGGGAGATAGATGCAGTCTAAAATGTTTTGAACCAAGACGTATTCATTTTTTAATTATAGTGAATTTCTATATAAACAATGAAGTGTTGATGGAAAGGATGAAGGTTCTCACACTATGGTCGAACCATATAAATCTCATATTCTATATATTATTTAATTCTTTTCCATGCATGAGGGTTTACAAAAATAATATGAGGATATCATATTTAATTATTTATAGGTGTTAGGTTTTAACTAGTATTGAATCATATAAAATAGGGCAATAGATTCAACCCCAACCCCCTTCTCAACTGTTATCCAATCCTTTGTAACATCAATTGGTATCAGAACCAGCTATTCCTTGTTGAATACTTGTCATGGGTAATATAAATTCATTCATTAGTAGATGAATTCATTCATTTCATGGAAAAAATATTGTAGAGATAAAATTAGGATGATACCTTATCTTATATCTCCTGTACTATAAGTTGTTTATACTGCTAAATTGGTTTTCTATCTATTGAGAAAGAACCTCCAATAATGATTGCTAACAAAAAAAATTATTAATTTGACAGAACGACTAGAATTTTATTCCGTATACATATGTCAAAAAATGATTACATAAAAATGATGGGTCTCCAAACATTAAACAATAATTAAAACAATCTGCATTGTATTTTTGAATAGAATAATAATGTGAATAAGAAAACAAATAGAATTATATGTTTTAAGAATTAATAATTACTACTGAAGAAAATATTTCTATATTCCACACTGATGTTAATGAAATTTTTTGAAACTTTAAAAGATTTAGAAGAGTCTTTCATGTTTCTCGAAAAGTGATGAATCTTATATGGATCATTTCGGAAAATATTGATTCTAAAATGTCATCTTTAGACTATAATGATGATTTATATATTGATGAATTTCATAAGTTTATTTTTTTTATTTTGAATTGAGAAAATATCCATTATTAAAAATTAATATAAAAAAAGATATGTATCTTGAAGTGATGAGATAAAGAAAAATTCAAGATGTTGAAGATGTTGATCCTTGTGATTCTATGGATAAAATAGATGATGAGTTAAATGATAAAATCATGTCTATTTTATCCTAGAATGGTAACAGAGGAAGAGGAGTGTATAGGGGTAAAGTTACACTCAAATTTAATGAGTGTGGTAAAATATTGAAACTTTTAATTAATTTCTACATGAATACTGGTAAACAATATCAATATTATTCAGTTGAAAATTATCATGGGAAGAAGTGGGAAAAAAATTAAGAAAATTTATCCGAAAAAAATAAGAAGTACAATACTAGATAAAGGGAAGTATGTTGAGTATGAAAGTTGAATGAGACGTAGCTGAAAAAAATCCTTCAGAAGATGAATGTTCATAAAAATTTAGAAAATTCATTGAAATGGTTGAAAGAAAGACTCTTAAAATAGTGAATAATTACGATGTGAATAAGATGAAATACAATATTATCTGAAAATAGATCATGATGAACGTCTTGAGGAAAATATATCTCGAATAAAAAAAATAAAAAATGATAAAGGAAGTTATTAGAAAAGGATCAAAAAGATAAAATATATATTTCCATGAAATTAGAAGAATATATTAAAGAGATATTATATAAAAAATGTATAATTTCTAAATAGAAAAAAAAAATTCAGATTCCATTAGGAACCAAGAATCTAAAGCAGAAGAAGTCATCATGTTTCCATCCAAACATATTGTGTCTGGTGGTACCATGATGATGATTTCTAAAAACATGAAAAGAGCATTGGAAGTAAAAGATGAGACTTATAATGTTCCTGAAAAAGAAAAAAAATCTTGAATTAGGTGAAATTATCACCATCAAAAAATAAAATGACATTATATTTTTTGGACTTTTCTAGTGATAAGAGACGTCAAATGAATTATTAGTAAGAGAAAAGATGGGAGAATCCTTTTACATCCACAAAATTTAAAAAACTATTTAGATATTATGGTGGCTCATGCCCAAAGTATTTCAATGAACAAAAAAGTTATTAACCTAAAAAAATTATCTACATATTATGAATAGAAATCAATGAAAAATCAATATTTGATAGTTTTTTGTAGGTTCTACATAATCCTTAGGGATAATAATTATAATTGGTGGCATAACATGTCACATGCCTGAAGAAGGATTGAATTAAGACAATGAAATTTTAAAAGAAGAATGAGTAACATTCCAAACCATAGGAAGTTGGAAAAGGGAAATCACATGATTTGAGAGAATTGCCAAAAAATATTAAATTTGAATATCTTTAAATTTTTTATTAAAGATTAGATCATATTGTTTTCTTTCTAAAATTGATATGACACTCCTTCTAATTTATTTCTTATTATTGAAAAAGAAAGGAATCATTAAAGAAGAATTTGGAAAAAGTAACTTCTGTTGATGTGGTATATTAGAATGAAAGTATAAGAGAAAAACCATATATACATGTTAGAGTTTTCCCCCAAACATGAATAGTTTTCTTCAAATCATGATGCTTGTTGAAAATATTGATTTAGGGTATTTAAATTTTTGAAATGATAGTTATTTAAAAATATAAGGGATCAGAAAGGCCAAAATTGATGCCTCAAAATTTAAATATAGGTGTTTTATATTTTTTAATACACTAAAACATAACATAAATACTGTGTGTATACATTTTGATGAGGGATAAAATGTAATTTCAAAATAAAACAATTAGCATCATAAGCGTAAAATATTGAAATGTTATTTCAAAAGGAGATATAATTTTTAGAAATCTATTAAAAATTAGAGAATTTAAGAACTCATGTTACATAAGTGGGGAAGATGAGGATACATTATGGAACCCGCGACATGGACCTCTTTGGAAGAAAAGTATTAATAGAGTTTCAAAGGTTAATTTTGTATGAAACTGTCCATAATTAAAATTAGAGAAGAATATGATTCTGGTACATGTTAGAAATGTAAGATGAAAAATGTAAGTCATATTCAAGTTGAGTTTCAATCAACAACACCTATTTAACATTTTCATTCCGAATTACGAGGGATGATAAGAAATAAGTCAATAAAATTATATTTTTACTTCATAATATTAATCGATGATTTAACTAGTATGACCAAAATCATATTTATCAAACACAAGTTAGAGGCTATTTAAATGTTCAAATTCATTAGAAAAGTGGTTGATAAAGATATGTGGGTTTACATAAAGGTTTTGATAAATTTTATTGGACCATAATTCATAGGTAATATTTTTTAAACTTATCTAATAATTCATTGAATAAAAAATCATTATATTTATCCATATACACAATAAAAAATAGAGTGGCAGAAAGGAAGAATAGATGTTTGGATGAGATGGGAAGATTAATGTCAGCATCATAGAAACATTCATTGATCTATTGATGAGAATTTATTCTTAAATATACACGTTTTTAGAATATATGTTTATTGATGGTTGGAATCCAACATGTTTCGTTAAAAATTGTAGTATAAAAAACATTTATTAAAATACATCATAGTTTTTGGATGTTCATGTTGGTTAAAAATTAAAAATATGGATCTTTGATATTTTGATGAAATAGATAAAGAATGAATGTGTATTGGTTAATCAACCATTATGTGATGTTATAAATGTTCGTGGATTCATATGACATCAATTTTAATAAAAATTCAATAATAGTTGTTGGGAATAGTGAGAAGTATAAATTGAATGTTTCTAATGAAATTGAGAATGATAAAGACAGACTTATCAGGATTCTAAAAAATCATGTGATGTGAAATATTTATCTAGAATACAAACATTTAAATTTCTAACCATACAAAAAACTACTTGAGTATAAAATAATTATTATTTTTATGAAGGATCGACATCATTCTAGATAAATGTTGGGGGTACAAAATCAAACATAGATTATATCAAAATTTGAACTACAATTAGTTTCAGAAGATATTCAACACAAATAAAGGGTGGATTCTTTATATGGATATTTGAATTATATTAAAAAATATGAAAAATTGTTAATTGTTTCATGAAAAAAAAAATTAGATGTTTTTAAAAAAATTGGGTTTACCAAAAAAAAATTTAATAAACATGGAGAATTTTAAAGAAATTGGTGAACATTTGTTTGTAAAGTATATATAGAAGTGTATGGTGTGGATTGTGAATAAAATTTTACCTCTGTTGAAAGAATATAAACTATTATAATTCTTCTATCAGTGGATCCATATAAAAATTAGAAAAGAAAATATTAGATTGATGTGAAGTCATATTTTTTAAATAGAGAGATTGAGGAAGAAGTTTACATTGAATAATAATTTGTTTTTATAATTCATAATGATTAAAACAAGTAATGCATATTTAAGAAAGTCTTACATGGGATGAAACAATCCTTATGTTCTTGGTATTCAATTCATTAAATTTCATGGTGAATATTTAAATTTTCTAAAGGAAAGTTTGATAGTATCATGTATGTGAATGAAGCTAACTCAATCATACTAACGTTACGGTGTGTGTGGTTGATATAATTCTTTTTTGGGGGTGAGTAAATTTTAACGAAATAATTTTTTGAGGAACTTGAGAAGAATTTTGAAATGTCAATGTTGGGATAATTAACTTTTTTACTTGGAATAAAGTTCAACAAAAATAAAACTACATTTTCCTTTCTAAAGAAATGTATGCCAGTGAGTTGTTAATGAAATTTTGTATTGATGTTTCTAATGAAGATTCTATTCAAATTTTAGAGATTAAAAGGATTGTTAAATTTTATTCCAAATAATGTGGAGATTATAAATAGTTTCAAAAGATGATTGGATGTATTTATTATCTCACAACCTCATGACTTAATATTTTGTATTAGGTGACATTATGTCTCGGGTATCAAAGTGAAGTGAAAGACACTCATTTGATAGAATCAATTACAATTATGACATAGTCAAAATGTAGAAATTCATTTTTTATTTTATGTAAAAGATTTTTTTGAATAAAGATTCATGATTATACTGATTCAGAATGGGGTGGAGAGTATAATGATAAAAACCAACTTCTAAAGGATGGGTTAAAGATGTCTTGTTAAAATTAGATGTCAAATGATATCTATATGAACCTTATATAACATTGAAAATAAAAATACATTAATTTAATGTTTAAATTTATAAAAGAGATCATTGTTTGAAGATATTTTTTGAATATATCTCAATGAAGAATCAAATTATAGATATAATTACAAATGTAGTTTAAAAAAGAAATATTCATTGATTTGAGGCAACAAAATAATTCCAATATTCCACTAATGACTTCATAATCCTCTAAATGAATTCCCCAACTATAGATTAGAATATGATAAAAAAGAGGGCAAAATTAATAGATTTTTACTATATTAGAATATTTTAATTAAGATTATTTTATTAATCTGATGATGTTTTTATAAAATAATGGTGTATTTAACAAGCACATGGGAGAGGAAAAGAAATGTGTGAAAAAGATAAATGTGGGATAGATTTTATTGTTACATGGCCTCAATCCTTTCTTGAAACTAAGGGATATAATTAATTAAAAAATATTACATTATGCAACAGTTTTGTGTCCGGACACACACATTTTAGAATGTATATGTTTTTATAAATTTTAGAAAACATGAGTTGTTTTTTAAGAAGAGTTATGAAAAAAACTAAGAGTTTAAATAGTTATTAACGATTGTTTTCAACAAATAAAATGGTAAATTATAAATATAATTATTGATGTTTATATTTTATCAATGTTTTTTATATTTAGATAAATAATTTTTTTTTTGAAAAATAAATGATTTTTAATGAATATTTTCATCCAGTAAAAAAGGGATGGAATGTTTTTAAAGGAATTTTTTTTCCAAAAACAGATGATTAGATCTATGTACACCAAACATAAAATCATTCATAGATATGAAGTGTTTTATTATATTTATCCAAGGTCATATATCCAAAATCATGACTTTGATGATTCATCAGACTCCGTGTTGGTTATAATGTCAAGAGTTTCTAAGTAATAGAAACTCATAATGTTAGTGAAGTGGTTTAATGAATATTGTGATATCATGATTTAGAATGTTCTTTAACATTCTAACCATAACTCATATAATTATTCATAAAATATTGTAGTTATCATAAATCATTAAACATTATCATGATAAAGTATATTGAATAAATGGGGGAATCGTAATGATTACAACAGTTACAGATAAAAATATAATATTTTCCAATTATCGGTGACACCGATAAGTCATTGTAATAAAAATAACATTTTTAATTTGAATGTTGAATATTGGGGAATAATGAGGTTTTCTTGAGATTCTGAGTGAATCCACCAATATATTACAAATAAGAACCAATCCATCAAAGTGATATAAAGACTGATTGGATAGATGCATGATGATACTGATAAGTTATCAGGCCCAGTATAAGGGAGTTGTCAAAAAATGATGAATGGTAAAATATTGAGAATAATTTTTCAACATGTTGTCAATATAGTATCAAGTAGAAGTTTGATTATTTCTTATAGGTGTTGATATATTTATAAATTGAGTTTATTTTCAAAGAAAAATCATATATATAAATGTATAAAAAATTTATAATAATTCTTAAATAAGAATTATGTCAATTATTTAGGAATTTCACTTGATATAGAAAATATTTATGAGAAGACATTAGTTTTATCGATTAATACTATGAAAAATAATGATTAGTCTTTATTATGACAAATAATTTCATCATAATGAGGAAAATCAGACAGATTAATAGTTATAAATTATGATTTCCACTGATGACTCTAGGACATTCAAGAAGGTTCCATAAGAGTTGAAGTGGTTAAACATGATGTTTAAATTTTGAGTTATTTTCAAAGTTTTTTTTTTGAATTTTAGTAAGTGGGATTATTTTTAGTTTCCCACCTTTTCCAATTTGGGATGCCAATAAATAGATTCAGTGTACTTTCATACTCTATCTATTTTATTTCATTAAAAAAATACTCTACATCTTTTTCATGTGAAAAAAACGCAGAGCACTACGGGGTTTGAGTCAGAGGTTGAGTCCATTTTTTTTCTATATATAGATCTTATTATAATATCATACAACTGCATTTTTTCTTAAGGGACTAAGGAAGATCAGTATGAGGAAGAATGAACTGAGTAGTTGAGTATAATTTGATAGGTGTGGTCTGTGAAATGGTTTTATGATTGTGATCCCATCATAGTGATTCAATCCAGATAATACAATCATGCATAGGGTTATCAGATGGAGGTTCTAGATAGAGTTTTTTGGATAATTTTTTTGATCTTTTCATTTGTGTCTCAATTTTTTGTAATAAAACATTATAAAGTAATGGATGTTAGTATAATAATACTTATAAAGATATATAGGTTGTCTAACTTGTTTGGTACAAGTTTTATTCACCTCTATATTATATTTAATTTTACTATAACCACATGAGTGGATATGGAAACGTTTTAGGGTCTTGAAAAGAGGCTGAACTTTGTAAATATATTGTTCTTTAATTGATTTACTTCATTTTCATGTATGAGTTTTTAATAAAATATGATTATGATATGAATTTTAAAAAGTTTGGGGGTAATATTATTAAATGTATTGAATCTTATAAAAGTTAATAGATGTTTCAAACACCACCTCCCTTAATAATTGTAATTCGATCCTTATGAAATTCAATCACATGTCATGATTACCAACATCATGCATTTCTTGTAGAATTTTTTAGCGAATGTTTTAATATCTATCAATTGTTCTATCATTTAATTTAGGGACTACATATGTTAGTGGTTTCTATTAAATGCATGCCACACTTAAATTTATATGGTGTATGGGCCCAATATATTTTATTTGTTGATCCATATAGTGCAACACTTTAATGATAATTTCAAAATAAATAAGGATTAAATTAAATGAAGTTGAATTCTAAAATTAAATGGTCACCGTTAATTAAGGATTCCAATATCAATTTAAATTGGGGTTTCCAATTTAAATGGAAACAAAAACAATGTATATTTGGGCATTAGAAATTTAACATAGAGATTGACCCAGACCCGATCATAGTAGTGGGTAGTAGGTAGCATCTCTTTGGTTGTATATAATGGTCCTATCAAATAGACCTGAAATTATGAGAAGGTTGAGGGAATTCTTTATAATTTGTAAAGGATTGTAAATATAATATTCACCTACCTTTTTTCCTTAATATTATAATAATACATCTGACGATAATTCTTGGAATTTTTTTATCTATTCCCCGACGACAACTTACAATCGTACTCTAGGAGGGTACTGACTACCATGATCCAGATGTGTTTGGCCTTGAGACACCACTAATACCACTAGTAGATCCCATATCAAACCAAATATTATCCATGATGATGGTGATGATTTTCAGTATCGAGGGAAGATTACATGGATTATGGACGCTATATCAGGGGCTCTGAAACCCACACCTTCGATGAGATAATTGACACTGATGTTCCAACTATAGATTCCAGCAAATTTGTTAGGAATGGGAGGACACTAGACTATAGGTTATGGTCTATAGATATTAATATCAATCATAATGAACATTGAGACACATCTTGAAAATATATTGAATATCTAAATTTATAAGCTACATAGATTAATCAAATAATGGCGGCATAAAATGAACCTAAAATTTGAGTATAAATAAATGATTTTGAGTGATTTATAATTGATCATTTATGACTATTTATTCACATAGACCCTATGGTCGGATCATTAAAGGGCAGTAATTAACACACAAGATGGTTCTATAATCATTATGTACAAAGAAACTCAATATAATGAGTTTTGGCACTTTGCACCAATCAATAATACTAATGAGCGAGAGAAAGAACAACAATTTCAAAATGGTTTAGATATACTACTTGTTCATATGTGAACATTTTTTGGATGATATACATTTATGATATAATAAACTAGTATCTAATCATAGAGTATAACCTAAGAGAGGCTGATGATGTGAGTTGAGCGGTTCAAAACAGAGATAAGTTACTAGTTCAAATAGTGGTCAAAAGAGATTCTTTGAGATTATGCATGTCCGCAGTGGCCACAAGATAACACCCACTAATAGTTGTGTCATATTTCACTAATGTAGGAATCATGGGTATAATAATACTAAGGGTCTAATATATAATTTCTATTTCTATTTTTGTGGTAGATTGGGACATCTACAACATTTTATCCAGACCTTCACATCTATCCTGAGTGGGAGAGTGTCCAGACGAGCTCAACCTCTAGGGGAAGTTTGAGAAGCTGGTAACAACATTACTACCATCCATATTGGTAGATTAGTTGGTCATTTATGAGGTAGAATGAATCCAAATACATAACTCCATCAAAGGCAACCCACTCAGATTAGTTAGGATGTAGAACAAGACCATGGATTGAGAGATATTTATTCAGCACAACCATTACCAAACGAGTAGGGAGCCATAACATCTACTCTTTGGGCGATATTTTTTATCATATAATATTTCATAATTCTTAATTTACAAAGGTACATCACATTAATTATCTATGTGGGTATTGTGGAGATCCTTAAGCTTCAATTTGTGAACTCCTAAGGAGGAATGCCACTACATAATCCATTGGGATTACGATTAGAGAGTGGATTCCAGTGGATGGAATTTACCCTTGAGGTGGGTATATAAAATTTCATATAGAACCCCATAATCCCCTAGATAATGGTCATTGATGTCATTATCAGGATGTTATATTTGTTCCCATACCAAACCTATGTGGTTTTTTATCAATTTGGGGTTTTGTTTATATTACTAGAAGGATGTAATTATACACGCAAGGTTGAGTGTTATGTAACGAATGTTAGAGCCAGAATATATCAACTTCTAATATTTAGGGTGACTTTGATGATTTTTATCCATTATATGGATGATCCAGTAACTCATCACGAATAATTTCATTCTGTAGTTGACCATTTTATGGTCGTTTTCCACCATTGACTTTTCTAGACTACATAATAAATGATAATTGGAAAGAACTATTGATCTAGTTCATAGAGATATAAATATATCCATCCTGATTACATGATCTCTACTATATAGTTGTAGGAGATCAAGATATAACTATGAGATTTAGAGGATAAGGGTTTTATAAAGACCCGTACTTTTTGTTGGGGATCACTGGTCCTTTGGCCATGAATGTGGATGGAACACTCCTGATTTTTTAGGATTAATAGAATATGAATTATCTTAATGTAAAGAATCGGTATTGATTACCTCAAATAAATGTTCTCATCGACTATCTTAGAGGAGAGATGGTTTTTATGAAAATTGATTTGAGATCATGCTATCACTATGAGTCTATTAGACCTTTACACATACCTTATATGAATTTTGATATTTGGAAAAGTTTATGAGAATTTTTTTCATGTTGCTTAGTCACAAAAAAATTTCTACCATTTTCCTACATTTGATGAATCAGGTTTTACACTAATTATTGGATTCATAAATGGTGGTATTTAGAGATTATATCATTTTGTATTTTCATACTCAAAAACTCTATTCCAAACATCATGAGATCATTCTAAATATTGTGAGAGAGAACTAAATATATTTTGTGATCATTAAATGACACTTATAGATGTGTACGATTCACTTCATGGTTATATAATCATGGAGATATGAGTATATGTTGAAAATGTCACGGTGAGAGTTACTTTTACACAAGATAATCCCAAGAACATCACTGATATGTGGAGATTAATATGGTCATCTAGTTATTACATATTCATTATAACATACTTCTCATTTATGAATGAACCTGTTATGGGATTCACTAATAAGGGGGGGATGTTTATATGTCTAGTAGCCTACTGTTAAGGAGTTCAGATTAATACTTAATTCAATGTTGATTCTCATTCTTATTAATTACGGTAGAAGGTATACAAGATATTTTTATGCATTATTTATTGGTCTAGAAGCAGTTCTAATGCACTTATTCAATTTTTTCTATACAAGACACAATAGATAAGGCCTCATGGGAGGAATTACCTAAATCACGATCTTGAGTTTTCAACAGTTGTACGTTTTTTCATTGTTGTTGGGATTAACTATTGGGAAACCATTTTATGATATTTATAGACCCCAAAATCATCAGGTATATTATCACATAGTGTGAATAAAATCTCAAGAAAAGAATTTTGGTTTAATAACTAATTACCTATGATACTGACCTTACATATATTATTGGGAAACACATTGATATAGTTTATTCACTAAGAAAGAGGTATCTGATAAACATAGTTTTAGAGGCTTGTTGCGAGTGGAATATTATAAAAATATTTTATATGATGAAAATAGAGCTTCAGGGTCATCATGGATATTATGTACATACATCAATTTTTGGTAATTCTTTATTTATTTAATATAGTTAGTATGAGGAAGTGTTCACATCCTAATGGACGGGACCTTTGAGGTAGTGTCGTTGGTGAGGATGCACCATCAGACTTATCATTTGAGGGAGAGGACATACTACGTATACATGGGAATACCTAGATTCTTATGGATATGATCGATGAGTAGATACGAGAGTCTATCACATATTTGAGGGAAGTTAATCCAAGAATCTCAAAGATTTATCATGATATGAATTTCTAGTATTGCTGACCTTTAATGAATCATTAAATTGAGAGTTTTATCAGTATGTGTTTCAACTGTATGTTAGTGAAGGCAGAACACTAGAAACCCACTATCATGTTACAACCATTACTGGTCCCGTGATGGAAATTGGAAGCTGTTATAATTGATTTTTTCTCATGGTTAACCGAGGTCACCCAAAGATAGAGATGTGGTATTTAATTCATGGATCGACTAGATAATGTGTCCAACTACCTTCTAATCTAGGAGACCTCTGATACTAGTGATCTAGAAAGGATATATAAATTTGATATTAAATCACTACATCAGGTCTTAAATACTTCCATTTTATGTTAGGGACCCTTTTTTTACATTGAGTTTCCGGTTATGGTTAAAAAGAGCATTTGGTATATCTGTCTTTATTAGACTAGTTTTTTTACCCTCATATTGATGACTAGTTCGGAAAAACAATACTTGTATAGGAGTACATGATCTGAGCATGGATCCTTGTTTTTTTAATTTCAATGAATATTCATCTCATCTTTTTTACCAAAAACAATTTATTTATTGTGAAAATTCACAAGGATTTGTATGAAGTCTTATATGGCCAGTCCTGTTGTTCACCCTTATGATTGTTAGAGGTTGGAGTGGAAGTGCTACTAGGTCCTCATCTCATGAAGGATAAATTAAAGTAGGTGCAGTTGATTAGAAAACATATCTATAATGCTTGGTTTATTTTGGTGTATAAATCGTATCTATGAAAAATACCTCCAGGGTTCAAGTTGAGGAATCATGTTTTCTTTAGGGAATCACCCATACATTTCCAAAAATGGATATCGAGGTGAGGGGTGTTTTACATCCTTTTTTGGGCCATTTATGATCATAGAGGGTGTTGGGATGGTGTCCCACTAGTTTCAATTATATAATTGGTACCATTTCACACAAAAACATCATTTAAATATAATATATTTTGCAATCATTATGCTGACCCGCCTCATATTTTTGATCCCGGTGTTTGTTGAATTAGATGATGATGTTTCTATTGAGAAGTATCCCATACACATCACTGATCAGATAGAAAAGGAAATTTGTGTCTAGTATGTCCATTTATTATGGGTGTTATTGAAGAATGTTTATGTACTTGTTGAGACATGGGATTGGGGGGACATAATTTCTTAGTGGCCTGATTATTTTAGAAAGCATTTTACCACCCTTGGAAGGGAAACATAGGAAAACATTATTTTATAGGGGAATACTATTATTTCCCAATTTTTATATTAGGTATGAATCCTTTATTTTTTGACTTGAATAATTTTTATGACCTAATGTAAACATAAAATGAGGCTACAAAGGATTCAGGGGTGTTGAGGGATTTTTTATAGCCTATAAACTCAGTTGGTGGGAGAAACCACATTGACGAAAATTTAGAAGAGACCATGCATCCCATACCAAATGGTTTCTCCGAATAGTATAGGGTGATTCTGTAAGTAGAATAGGTATCACGGTTTTCCCAAACATTTAGGCCATTGTTCATTCCAATGTGAAAGCTCAAATTTTTTATTAATTTGAAACCACATTGGTTAGGCACCATTTTGGAAATATTGTTCGTTAACCATGCATGTGACCTCTTGAGGAAATATGTGGAAATTGGTTAGAAAATTATATTACCATCCGTGTGTCCAAACAATGTGGCCACATATTTTTGGGCCGACTTTACCATTTTATCATTATGTACTTGGTATTTTACACCTACCGCCACCCACTTTCTATTTTCCTCCACCACCAGAAAGAGGCACCTCTTTCCTCCAATTTGCACTCCCAAGCCTCTCTTCCTAGTATTTGATTTCATTTATTCAAAGGAACCATGATTCAAAGACCTTTTATCATGTTGGATATGAACGTGGGGTTTCTATATCTTCTTGTACATTTCATTTTTCGTCTTCTCCTTGATAGTTCTATTTACTTTAAGGATAACAAGAACAATTTTTAGGTACTTCATCTATTTTTCTATTTTCTTCTACATTAGGATAAAATAAGGGCCAATACTATATTATTTCTCTTTCATAAGCATGAGGAAGTTAGTCTAGTATCTATCCCTCAATGATGAGATGATTTATATTATTCAATTTGTGTTTCAAGACAGTCTCACTATTTATTTCCTCTATATTTAATCATTTATTAATTAGTTTCACCGTTTTGATACCTAATGAATTATGTAAAGTCCACAATACATTCAATGTCTTCATCTGAATTTTATGAATCCCCTTTTGGTGCGACCCTGGTATTATTATCTGGACTTCATGGATACATTACTGTAGAAAATATCTATATGTTTAGTCGGACTTCAAAAATGTATTATCATCAATTAATTTGGATAACTTTTGCAGGGTATCATGGATAACACACATATCAAATCATACTAAATTATGATAGAATAGTTCCCTATGCCCCCAGAACCTTCCCAAATAAAAAAATAAACCTATTTTTTAAGTAATTTTGTTTTTTTATGAATTGATTGGGCGATCTTAATAAAAACTGTTGATTTTTTAATTCAGTAATGGAAATGGGCATGACAACCAATTTTTGTATTGATAGATGCGAACAACTTCACATAAAGTATTATTATATACAGGAATGGCATCCCTTCTATAGTGGTTATATAGGGGCATGTAGACCCTTCTCCCATTGTGATATATGATAATTGAGAAAATTATGGATTATAATGAATTGGCTTGGAGACCCTTATGGATTATGATAAATGGGAATTATAACCCTGATGATATTCTTCATTCATGGTGACCCAACTAATATGATTCATGCACAGAGACATAACTGATATGATTTGACCATGCCCACGTAATATTTATGATTCAATCATGGTAATCCTATAGTTATGATTTATAAATGAAAACACTATTTTTTAATTTGATCATGGTGACCCTACTATTATGAAAATTGGCATGGATCACACCATTCATGTGATGTCGGGCATGGATTCTCATGAAACTTGTGCATTTTATGCTACAGTTCATTGATGGTTTAGTTACACCTCAGGTCCAAAATTCTAGAATTATCCATATATATCATTTTTTTATTACTATGTATACATACAATATATATGTATACATAGGGTTACTTGTTTAGATATTGTTCTTCTTAGGCCATACGAGGTAGTTTTATCCACGAATTCTTCAAAAACTAGAGATAAACCATTATACATTTTATTACTTCTTTCCATATATCAAAATGATAAACATATAATATGAACTGATTGAAAAGTTATTGACATTTTAGGTTTTTTCCTATAGAGTTTATCTCCCACCATATCATGGCCACCAAAAATATAGAGGATGGTTATATTGATGCTGGTATGATTATAGAAAGCACACAGTTCCTCATTTATGATCGTTACATAACATGGTAGTGGGGAAGAACATGAGTGAACTATGTCTCATGATTCATTTAGAGATAGACCTTTTTTTACATGTATGGTATTTTATGCATGCTACCAGGCCTACCTATTTAATTTATTGATGTGTGACATTTCATCTTTCTATATATATTATTGGATACAGTTGGTGTTAAATATTTATTATTTTTAGATTCTTACCTTCGATAGATGTTTATTCATTATTTTCTGATATTTATCAGTTTTTACACTATTATGGTACTATGGTAAAGAGGTTATTGTCCCCCATTATATCACCTTGGATCCTTGATAATAGTCATTAACCTCAAGCATATGAGAAGGTGTACTTTGGGAAATCTGGCCCAACAGATAAAGTCACTGTTTAGTTTAAACCAGGTTATGGTGGCATAATGTAGTTCTTAGCTGTTTCCATTAATGGACATAACTATGGAGATTATTCCATGTTAGAGTCATGGTTACTCTAATTATTGAAACATGCAGTTCCACATTGTGTTATATGAAATGGATCAATGGGGGTGTCTCTATATAAAATTCTCAATGATGACCTAGAATTAATGATCAAGGAAAAATGTGTCTTGACTATTTTATGATAGACCATAGTGATATCTATATTTTTTATATTTGTATAGTTATGTGGTTGGATCCATAGAATTAAATGGTGAGAGGGAGGAGTCCATTATATGGTCTTTAATGTGTTAATAGATCATGGGTTCCATGGGGGGTATCCTCTGTTATGTGGTTTAATTCACTATAATATAGATGTAATTGAAATAGTTTATTTGAAAAAATTTAATCACCGCCTTTTTCTAAACATTCTCCTCCTCTTTCCATATAACCCAAAATAATCCATTCCATGGGCCCCCCATTCCCCTATTCTACTATAGATTATACCACCATAGTGTGGGGTTAATTTTAATGTGTTTTTTAGGATGATTCTAGTTGATATCCCCTATTTTAATTATATTTTTTCATCCCCTTACATGGATTTCAATATCATTTTGTTTGATATATTGTATAATTTGAAATTTTACTGGGGTTTAGTGGATTCGTCATGTCATGATCGAAATTTCTACTAGCAAGGATAAATTTTAGTAGAACATTATGATCGAATGATATTGCAATGAATAAACATCACACTATAGAAATATCAGTGACTATATCATTATTTAAATTAAATTGGTGATTGATTCAATGTCAAGGGGTATATTTTTTAAAGGATGGTGTTGAGAGTGTTCCAGGGACCATCGATGGGTGATTGTTTGGTTATTTAGTGTAGTGAGAACGTCATGTGAGTTATTAGGAAATTATACCAAATATAATTAATTTTTGAATTTATTATAAATTAAAAGAATAAATATAATAATTATTATATTTTTTTATAGTTATTTATTTTAAATTATGTATTGATAATTGGAAACATGTGGTTAGATGATGAAATTTATATTTTAATGAGCATGGGTTACAATTATTAAGAAAAATATTTAAAAAGGGAAATAACCTCACGACTGAGATAGATGGTCCTTTAGAATACACCATTGGTATTATCTATTATATTTAGGTGTAATGTTACAGGAAGTATTTTTACTATGATAGATCACTTATTTTTAATTAATTATTTTCTTTTATTTAAAATTAAATGCTCATAGATTGACTGAATGGAATTATAAGTATTACTATTAACCATTTTGTGCTGGTCTAATGACTCATATATTGATGGTCGAGGATGTAATTATGATTTTATTATTTATTATATATAGAACCAGAATGGTGATATTTATATGAACATTGTAATAATGAATGAACATGATATGATCTCATAGAACCCATGAGGGATAATGTGAATCACATTGAACTGATTTTACCTAATTGGCCATGAGGGTACTCTAATAAAAATAATCATCATCAGGCAACATGATTATATAATCGAGTGAGTTTCCTTCCCCGTTATCCTATGAGCACCCAAGTGGGTACTCATTATGTATATTTATGTTAGGTTTGTAGAGAATAATCATATGTTACGTGGTACATGTGATGGTATTTAATTCATCTTCATGTAGTAGTTTTTATAGTGATTTTCTTAAGATACTAATGACCTCATAAGAAAATTAATATAATATAAACGGAAATTATTCAATGTATGGGATGGATTGTGACCTGAGAGATATGATTTGGATTGAGGAACCCATGTAGCATGTCCAGACAGTGATTAGAATTAGGGGATTTTTGGGGATCCCTAATGAAATAAAAACCCCTGAGAGAGTGCATGAATGAATGGGTTGTGATGATTGTGGGCGTCACATTAGTATGTGAATAAATTATTTGAGGCTGAAATGGATTTTTTTGGATGAATTTTGATTAAGTTGAGTGTATTACCATTATTATGTGTGACATGTATAGGAAGATGGACAACACAAGTAATAATTAAATGATTTATATACATAAGGGGAACAATTACGTCCAATGTGTGTATAATATTTTTGTATTTATTAGTGTATAATATATGAATAAGTTATTTATTATTTTTCATATATTTACTTATGAAATTCCAAGGTATTTGACTTTATACTATCCTATATAGAATTAATCGGAAAATCACCATGGATTCAGCAGTGATGCCAAAATATTTAGAATTTCTTGGGAAATACGAATCGATTCGGTTGTGATTTATATCAATTTTAAATACTAATAAAAATATACATGGAATTAGGTTATGGAAATATATATTTCCATGTATAATCATACTTATAAATTGAGGCCTTTCTAGATTTCCATGGATTATCCCCATGAGAATTGTCTATAATCATATTACTCAATTAATGCCTAAAATATAAACCTATTAAATCACTATCATAGGTTTTATACATATGTGATGAATATAAATACATAAAATAATCTCATTCATTCACTAACTATTATAATATATTTAGTCATAGAATTAGATTGAATTATTATGTGAAATTCTCAATGTAAATCGAGCACAATATAATGTATGTGTAGTTGATCAAGGGTGTCAAGTTAGAACTAAATGATCCACATTAGTTATTTTATTTTTGATTCTTCCTGGTATTTAGTTATTTATTTAAGATTATAAAATGGTAATACATTTTATTATTGGTATTTACCACACTACATTGGTTTTCCTTAAAGAGTTTTACTCACAACATTGAGGGGAGTCCATGGAATCGTGGTACCGGATCAAAATTCATTGATAAAATGATCAATATGTGTATATTCATGATGTTTCGTGAATGATAATGATATCAATGATAGAGTGGATAATAATATATTATGGGGGTTCAATTATTTACGTAATATCTCCTTTAATGATTAGAATTTTTTCATATATATGATTTATTATTTCTACATTCCATTTTTTAATGAACTTTTTTAATTTCATATAAATATTATGATGATTATTTTTTATGAATATTAATTGTAGTTCTTTTTTTTGGAACAAATGGGTCTTAATATTAATAAAAGGAGTTAATTAATTTGTTTTCTTATTAATACACATCAGGTTTGATCAGGATTTATTCTTGTAAAGTGATCATACATTATAGGAGGATTCATTGTTTGAGATTACTCTTAGAATATGTTACAACGAAATCAATTTAAAAAGTATTATATATTGAAAAAAATAATGATATTCAAAAAGGAATCTTGTTCCATGATAGATTGATGATTCATGAATGAAGATTCATAAACATGGATGATTTGTGATGGGATATAAAGAAATGTAGGTGAATAATAAAATCAATTTGAATGGAATAATTTCACTAGGTCTTTATAAACAGGAGGAGCCTCTCAACCATAAAGGATTTGGTTCATGAATACATGGTGTTAATACTGAAAGCATTGTGAAGGAATTGGTCTATATACAATCCGCTACACATTAGTAGAAGACACAGAGTGAATTTGGAGAAAGTTGGAATGACTTTGATTTCAATAGGGCAATTCATGGATGAAATTACTTTTGAAAATAAGAAACTCTTCACAAACAAAATGTTATTTAAATGGATGGTTATGAACAAATTGAAATTAAGGTATATCAAAAAATGGGATTTCTAAAAGGATAATTGTTTCTTGATTTTTTTTAGTATTGAAAAGGGTGAATGATTCATGAAGGATGAGAGATTTTTGAAAGACAGTGGTACCATAAACACTAATATTTCCACAACAAATTAGTATGTTTCAAGTATAGAAGGTTCCCTAATAGTAGTGTTTAGAATATGGTTTATTTGAACATTTATTTAATGTTCATAAACTAATTTATGCAGGGAAATCTTTATCTTGTACTAATAAATGAAAAATAATTAAATGAAAAATCTACTGAAGTGACCAACATATCACTAAGTTCGATGCGAATTCACCCAAGGAAGTAATCAAGGGGTGATGAAAGATTTTTTTCATGGGAGGTAGTTTAATAACCCAACAATTATCATAAATACAAAATTACTCATGTTGAGTTAATATTTATGATCTTCTGTACTCTATCATAACTACTCTTTCTTAGTGGATTTAGGTATGGCCAACATACTATCGATTTATACTCATTTGACTAGCCCTTATTGGTGAACCATAGAAAAATGATGTGTTCTATCTCTATGTATGTATGATTAATAACAACATGATTCCATCTAACCCATTATACATGTTCCTACCAATGTAGACACATGATCCATCTCGTTAAATGATATTCTTGACATAGTGATTCACCACTCCCCTATCCAGCTGTTCTAGGGTCCTACAATTTTGTTATTTCAAACTCTGATATAGTGGTATAGTCTATTCAAATTGACATCTGAGATCCCAACATATACGTAGTGAGATCTATTGTATGGGGAGGTCTGTTTATGGTCAAACAAGCCCTCCATCATAGATGTTTATCAGTGGACCACAACTATTGTGTTACAATCATTAATTAATGACATAAATGTAATAATATTATTAATTTATATTTAGAAAAATGGAAAAATAATATGACATAATAAATTACAAAGGGAATTATTTTTCATAAGAATAGAGTTTAAAATGAATGGAATTATTTAATATAATCTTCATATTGTGTGGTAATAAATATAGTAATCGAAATAAATCATCAATTCCTTAAGGTGATTGAAGTTATTTGTAAAATTTTATTTTAAAAATATTTTTAATAGAAAAGAATCATGTATATAAATACAATTAAAATAGATAAATCATGGAGGGGAATATATGAAAAAAATTCATTGTTCCGTTTTAAATAATGTAATGTTTATCATAATGAAGTAAAGGAAGGGTATTTGTAGACATGTGACTTTCATGAAAATTGAATGGAGTTCAATGTATAACAGACAGAAAAGGTGAATGTAAGAAATTTAAAAAATTTAAGTGAGGGAGATGGATAAAATTACTAGAAGAATGAGTTAGTGGGAAAACCTATTATTAAAAATGTATGTTAAATTCATTGAATATGTAAGATAGAAAAAAATACATGGTTTACCTTTAACCCATCTAAAATTTTCAATTATAAATAGGTTCAATCTAGTATTGTAATAATTAAATGGGGTAAAAAATGATGATATCCAATGTAATCTACTATGATATTTCTATTAAATTATGATGGAAGTGAACTTGTACTATAGAAAGCATAAGAGGTTTCCTGATAAATATTTATATGTAAGTGATATACAACAATATTTGCCATCCACCAGGTCTTCAAAATTTACACCTAATGAATTTCAAGCCTAATTTTTTTCCAAAAATATAATGAATATATCAATATAAGTGGGAATTAACACTAAAAAACATGACTAATAAAGATGAATTAGGTTTTATTGAGTAGAGAGTGATATTATTGAATATTAAAATATAGATACCACTATGTATGGTCAATGATTCATTAATAAGATTGTGTATTTATTTTTGAATGAATGAAAATTCATAACCATAAATCCTTGAGCTTCAAGAATGTGACTGCCCCACTGAATGATCCTACAAATAAATGGCTAACTAGTGTTTGTCATCGTCACCACACAAGGTGGACTCCACACAATCCAATGGACCTATGAGACAACAAACCGACTGATATAAGTCTTTAGAGTAATGGGGAATAGATATTCCAACTCGAAAATAGTAAAATTATATAGACAAAAAATAATAAAAATTGTAAAGAGAAATTTGGGACATCTGTGGCTAGAAATTACTCCAAATAATAGTTATAGCTTTATTCCATAGCTTCCAAATAACCAAATAACCATCCACAAAATCATAAGTCTATTACTTTCCATTACTAGAGATAATTTCAATGTTATGGGTCTAGGATAACATATAAAAGTCTAGATGAACTATTTTAGGAGAGAAACCCATACTACTACCAATTAAATTTCAAAGGGTCGACTCACTCTCTCTCCCGAGAAACATGATTTCAATAGTCTTCACATTAGGGATGAAACAACGGTATCATGTCAATACTATGTAATTACATCCATATTAGATAATATGATGACTAAGTAGTTCTTTATTCTATTTAAAATAGAAAATGAAAAATTACATAGTCAGGATGTTGTTTGACTAGCACAGCTTCACCCACTAATCCAAGCCAAGTTATACCTTTGTGTCATTAAGAAACACAGTACGAAAAAAAGAGATGGATCTTGATATAGTATAAAAGAACGTATTCAAATCATCAACAATACAAATGTAGTTAATTAAAAATATTTTCTCCTAATAAATCATCAAAATTAGAATAATTTTTTTTTCTCAATCACCTCATAGAAAGTCATATCAGGGGTCATACATCCACAGAAGATAGGATGATGGTGGTCCAATTGACAACCCAGAAGATGGAATCTTCATGTGGGATAATTTAATTGGTTGGTAATATATTGAGTAGATAATCAAAAATAGAGAAACAATGCAGGAAAATAAATTGGATTTAACGGGAAATCCCTTCATCATTATTTTAAGAAATTTTTTCATTTCCCTAAATAAAGATTTAAGGATAGGGGTTTCAAAAAACAAGAAAATAAAAAAATAATTTTTCAATAAATTAATAATAATTTTTAGAAATTAAATTACATAAATTCAATTAACTGTGTAATAAATTAAAAATAAGATTGAGTAGAAAATGACCAATTTACTATATTTCTTTAATGGATTTATTTAGAAGGAATCAAGAAAAATATTTATTTCACAAAACAAGATATCACAAATTGATTATCCTTATATGGAGTGAAAATATACAAATATCATAGAAAATTTATATATTATGAAGTGTGGTAGAAGTGGAGAAAAAGAGTTAGAGTATATAACAAAAGAATGAGGGTATATGAAATGAAGTTCATAAAATAATTCTTGACATTTCTATGTTTTTTATACCAACCTCATGAATAATAAAATTATTCTTTTTAACTAATTTATTAGAAACCATTTCCAATTTTATTTTATTTCTTATTACTATTTTTTATTTATTTATAACTATTTTAAATATTTTCATTGATTTCCATCATCTTATTGATGTTTTTTTAATTTTTTCAATTTCAAATTGAAAAATATGATATGGTACAACTTCATGTTCAAAGAGACTATAACTATATAAATATAGTGAAATAATGTAAATCTATATATAAAAGATTATAAGGGTCTATATATTAAAAAAATTCAATATAATCCTAGTTTATCAAGTATATGATTTATTTAATGATGATATTTTAATTTAGGGTGTTTTATTGGTCATGATGAAGATAATTTATTTTAATTATCTATATTCCTACTTATTGGTTTTAAAATATAATTCATTATATAAAATAACTATAATGTTTTCTACTAATATTAATGTGATTTAATTTTTTTATGCCAGACATGAATTAATTATTTCATTAAAAATAACTATTATCTTTAATTATTGATTTTAAAAATAACATTAATTATTTTTAATCATATTTTAATTTAGTATTTTATACCATGATTACACCTGAATAAAATATTAATACTAGACATTCATGTGGTGATTAGAATTGAAATACTTCATCCATTGATGTAATAAACCAACCATAATGTGGGATATATATTCATTTTACAATAATTAGAGGGTGTGTGATAATAGATATTACATTAATTAAATAAAATTTTACTATATCAATAATACATTTGTCTTAAAATACTAATGACTATAAGAATTTTAGAGGAGGAAGAAACGGATATAAAAATAAAATTAATCAGTAGAGATAACTTTCCTCTTTTTTAGCCCTCTTTTTATTTTCTATCTCAAAATTAAGGGATGGTATTTTTTAGGGAATAACTTATAGAACTCATTTTGTGAATTTATGATGGATTTTTTTTTCTATTCAAAAATAGATATATGTCAGGTTAAATGTGCATCTTATTGGTGGTACATATAAAACGGGTAGAAGCGTGCGGTTGAATAAAATTTTATAATGATATAATATTTTTTTATGTAGAGGTAAAACATATTATTCGATATAAGGTTCTAATTTATTCAATAAATAATGAATAAAAATTTTCTTTTATATTCTAGAAGCATAAAAAAATTATTTAAATACACTTTGATAAAATGAAATTACTTTTTTGTATTTTATTATTGTATAATATATTTTACAAATATAAAAAATACTAAAATTTCACCCATAGAAAACATGGATTAGATGATTAAAAAAATGATATATACTTCATCCAAATTAATTTCAAAATTACAAAATTTTCATATTTAATTATATTATAAACGATAATATTTTCATGAATAAGTAAAATCATGATTTACTAAAAAATTCACATAAACAATCATTTAGTAACATTAATTAAAAATAAACAATCAAGGTATTTTATTACATTGATTTTTTATATAATTAATGGTAAAAAAAATTAATTTTAATAAATCATTATCCAAAATTATAATTTTACAATTTCCACTTCTATATAACTATTTTAGGTAACTTATATAATGAGAAAATTTTTAATATTAATATAACCTTTTATTATCCTATAAATTATATTTATTTCCTTTATTATTCTTTTACTATAGTTTCACTCCAATTTCTTTATACGTAATTTAAAATTTTAACATTATAATTTTGTTGATATTTTTATTGTGTTATTCATGGGAGTGATAGTAGTTGGAGACGACATTACACTGGAATATCAGGCTCATTTTTTTATTTACTGTTTTTCTTGTAACATTTTACTAATTTAATTTTTGGGATTTTATTTATTCAACATATTTAATATTTTATTAGGGTGATTTAATATAGTGATTTTATAGTTAGGTGTTTCATTTAATTTAATTATTGTATTCTATTTATTTTAGTTAATTAAAATTAATTAGATAATAATGTATTTTATAATATAATTAAATATAATTCATTTATAAATACTATAGATTCTAATAATTGATAAAATTAAAATGAATATTTTAAAATAAGATATATAATCTATTAATGAAAATAAAAAAATATCATTAAAAATTAAGAATGTTAAAGTAATGTCATAAATAACTACTATTATATTCTTCTTTATCTTATATTTTCTAGTTTTCAGTTTATGTTTTAACCTTTTAGGGGGTCTGGAATAATTGATGGATTGGGATAATTAATATACCCTCCTAAAGTCATGGTATTTCTTATAGTATAGTTTGATTAATAATATATGTGATTAACTTGAATTTTTGTTCTTTATGATTATTTTTATCACTCTTGTTTGTATTTTTATTGATTTAAGTCATTTTTATATGATTTTACTTATAATTGGATTAATTAATTGTGGAAATTTATAATATGTTTTTTGCTTTAATATTAAAATAGATACTAATCAAGAATATTTATTTATGGAACTGATATATAATTAGAGGCCCAAATCATTCCATGTTTCAATTTTTTTCAAGTAGAGGTTTTGTTAATTTATTTTATAGTAATATAATTAGTGAATACTAATTTTCAGTCCCTTGATGTTTAATGTTATAATTACATCTAAAATATTTATAAAACAACAAAAAAATTATTTATTTAGTTATGTGTTAAATAATTCGATTGATTGGTCATGAACAATGATACAAGACTGATTGTTTTATTTGTTCTAGTTTTGGGTATGTTTTAATATATTTTTTTATAAATTAACTGTAGGTGGATTTATATATGATTTAAAATATATATACTTATAAACTTATTGTTAACTCGTAGATGGATTCATATTTTCACTTATGTGTCGGATTCATGGATTATTTAATAATAATATTATTATATAATTATTAATATATTTAAATTTAATTCAAGATAGATTTTATAAATAATATTATGGATTTATTATATTTTTAATTATTAAAATACAAAGTGTTTTTGGGAGTTTCATATATTTTCTAGTCTTAATTAATATTTTAAAATTCTTTAATTCCATAAATTGATGTTTTCATTTTGTAATAGGACTATAATATGTTATTTCATCACAAATTGGATTATTTTTTAATATAATGGAACTAATATTAAATTTTATTATTTTGAAATTATTTCGTATATATTTTATCTAATGAAATGGTTTTGTTTTCATCCATTTATGTTTATTGGTAAATTATGTTTTCTTAATGTAAATTAATAAGAATTATTGTAAAAAAATTATTTGGATGGTTGGGAAGATTACATGACAATGTAGGTTTATTTTTTGAAATATTTAAGCATTATCTTCTATTTTTATTTTTCATTTTGTAGAGAAGTTAATTTTGATTATATTATTATGATATTAAATTATTAGTATAAATGAATAAAATTTCATTACAAGTAATGTGAAAATTTTATGTTTGGTGAGGACATAAGACAATCAATGTATTTAATATATTAACAGATAAGGATTAATCTAATGTAATTAATGTACAGTATGATATAATGGGGTTTTAATAAATTTTCATGAATTAATTAATAAAATGCATAATTTATGTTAAATTAATCATTAAATAATGATTAATAGTAAAATATTATTGTTAAAATTAATATTTTAACAATACATTAAATGTTTTTAGTAATTGGGTATTTTTTTATTCATAGATAAACATTATAATAGGTAAATCATTTAACTTCTTATTTTAGTGTTTCTAGAGTCTTTTCATGCCATTCTTTTAATATATATATGTTTGAGACTTCTATTTGAATTGAGAATAGTGAATAAAAATGTTTTAATTTTTTTTAAAAATTATTGATAACTAGATTATACCTATATCATGGTTTATGAACACGTAAAAACATCAATCCCAAAAATTTGTACGATTTCAATCAAATGGGAAATAAAATTTCCTAATAGAAATTATATTCTTATTTTGTGTGTGTCTCATTTTCGTTTATGGGAAGATAACTCGAGTTTGTTCATAATAGATATGATTGAATCTGATATACATTATACATTAAAATTAGGGCAGGTTAGGTTTTTTTATTTTTTTTTAGTGTTATACCATGTTTGGTTAGACAATTTCCATTAGTGAAATATTTTTTTACATATGGGGGTAAAATCTGGATATACAAGTACATTTTTATTTGCAGTTTTATGTTAATGTGGATTACCTCAATGTTTTTTGTCTTTTTATTGTTTTATTATTCATAAAACTAATTTTTTCATTTATTTTCAATTAGTCCATGATTTATAATGGGGATCTCGATTGAATTTGATCTTATTGTGTAAAATTATCCATTTTTGAAAAAGGGGTTCAAACTGTATATGAATTTTATAATATAAATTATTTCAAAAATATGTTAGTGTTGTGTTTCAATATATTAGATCCATATATATTTTGTGTATTGAAATGTGTTAAACCCAATTATTCATAAAATGGTTTTATGGTACTTTATTTCATATTGTATAACACTACAAGATTTTAATAGGGAATCTATATTACATATGGTATTTACAGAAACTTATAAATTTATTTTTGATATTAATATATTTTCATTGTGTACTAGTTTATAAATTTTAGTTTGTATCATGTTGTGTGTATAGGTTTTTTTATTCAATATCTTGTATGAGTTATAATTATTGAAATTTTATTGTGAATTCTAGAGTCTAAATGGTATGATACCATATATTTTTTTCCATATATAAGGGCTATAATCAGTATTTATGAACTATCTATCATATAAGTGTAAAATAATTTAATTAAAATGAATTCATTGATGAATGTGAGATAAGATTTGTAATGGCCCGGACCCCTCCAGTCTATTACTTTGTGAAAATGTGGTGTTGGAGGTGTTCCGGGAGGTCAATGTGACTTTTTCCCAACACTTTTCCAAATTTCCAGTTCAGTGAACAGTGTTTCCAGTTTTATGAACAATATCGGTAGGTGTATAGTGTTTTATAGATCTGTTTCACAGATCAGTTTCACAGATCAGTTTCACAGATTGGTTTCACAGATGGGTTTCACATATCAGTTTCACAGATTGGTTTCATAGATCGGTTTAACAGATTGGTTTCATAGATCGGTTCCACAGATCAGTTTCAGAGATCAATTTCGCAGATCGTTTTCACATATCGGTTTCACAGATCGGTTTCACCGATCGGTTTCACTGATCGGTTTCACAGATCAGTTTCATAGATCTCCTTCACAGATTGGTATCACAGATCGGTTTCACAGATCGGTTTCATAGATTGGTTACACAGATCAGTTTCACATATCCCTTTCACATATCCGTTTTTCAGATCGGTTTTACAGATCCATTTCACATATTGGTTTCACAGATCAGTTTCAAAGATCGGTTTCATAGATCCGTTTCATATATCGGTTTCACAGATCCGTTTCATAGATTGGTTTCACATATCAGTTTCATAGATCAGTTTCACGGATCGGTATGTGTACAGTAACGGTAGGTGAACAGTGTTTTCAGCTTCCAATTGTTTTTCCCCTTTTTGACATTTTCTTTCACGTAAAAAACATTTAAAGCCTTATTTTATAGAATATAATGCCGATTCAAAGGCCATAAAATTTATATTAATTATTCCTAAGGCAGGGATGTTTTACTTGTTCAAACCGTGTGGGTTAATGCGATCCGTTTTTAATGGAGAATTAAGCAGATCTTAAATCGTCGCCTCATTAAATCTTCAAAAGGGACAAGATATCATCATCCCTTGTTCTTCCTCTTTGTTCTCGGCTATGAGACACTGGAACCATTCAATCCTTCCTATAGGAGTTTCACAATCAAACCCTACTCCTCTGATTGGTGATGCTCTATTTTGATGCAACCAAGTTGTGTCGATCATTCTTCGATATAAGGTTTGTTTTATCATCATTCCTTCGGGGATCAAATTCTATTGATATCATTTCCATATTATCATGTAATCTCTATACTTTTAATGGGGTTTTCTTGGGGTTTTGTTGGTGTGGACGTACCGTGGCATCCTTGGGTGGATGCAGTTGTCGCGAGAGGATGATCGTGACCCGCTGTGTGGATAAATAACATCAGGAACTCTTCATGTTAGGGGATTCGTGGATTCTCTAATTGTTTATGGTCAATCGTAGAGTAATCATGATTTATCCCTTTAGACCACAATGAAATTTACCTAATTAGATAATTGAACCGGATTAAAAGAATTGGTTTGATTGCATGTTTTTTCTTTTTACCATGATAATGTTTTACCTCATGTTCTGCTAGATAGAGTGATATCTATGATTGCTTTGATTAGTTGTTCGTTCTTTATGGAAATTAATGAAGAATGTAAATCTGAAATTAATTGATAACTAATTGGCTAAAGATAAAGAGGTATGTAAATGAATCTGTTTGTTGTCATTTTTGTAGTTGCTATAATTTGATGTTAATCAAATTGGCATTGTAAGCATGTTAAATCTTTTGTGATAGCTTACTGATTAGGGTTTCTAGAATTTTAACCTACAAATAGAATATCTTAAATCCTAAGGGATTAAAAAACCAGTCAGTTGGTAAAAGATAACGTTGGGTAGGGTTCTTAGTTACCCTCTTGTTCGTAAGGCCGAGTGCCATGTGCTTTAGAGCCATGAGTGATCATTATGTATGAGTGCTGGATTCCTTGTTAAAGGGCCAAGAGGCCATTTGATGTGATGTTTGATTTACTGCTTCTTGTGCTGTTATATGACCTTGTAGGGGTGTTGTGATATGTGGAGGTAGGGAGGCCTTGTGGTTGTGGCATCAGATGACACCTAGAGTGGCGAGATGCATCAGTTTATGCATATGGGTGTCGGGGAGGACACAAGTGATGATGGCATGGGATGGATGTGTTTGTTGGTTGCTTGGTTACTTTGATTGATGGTTTATCTTCTTTACATTTTCCCAATACTCAATGAAGATGCTCTTCCTTACCCTTCTTCTGAAGGAGGCAAAGACGCGCGGGTTATGCCACCTGCTTTCCGTGTATATCTTCTCAAAGGAGAATGGGTCTACGCTCTTACTATTGGTAGAAAATACTCTACGGGTAGTACATCTACTCACCTTGGTGAGCCCCCTTGTGTTTAGTAGCATAGAATGCTTTTCTAGAATTCCTCAGAATATTGGAAGAATTCAGAAATGAATATCTGAATAAATGGTGTTAACCTATGGGGTTGGAATTGGTCGAAACATAATGATGAGGTTGAGAAAATTTGAAGGGACAGTGGAATTTTTGGATTTGGTGTTAATGGAATTTAATGTGGAATTGTTATTGGTTAATTAATCTTTAAATAATTAATTAACGTATACTGGAACTGATAAAAAGGGAAGGAAGTAATCTAATAAAACTCTTTAAATGGCTCTGTGCCTATAGGATACCAAGTATTAGAAGTAGCAGCACAGAGTCTGAGATACATTAGGTGCAGTTGTTTCTAAGACTAGGTTATGCCCACAGTGTGGTAGTGAGATATAGTATATTCTGTTCTTTTTGTGTTTCTATACGCTACTCCACCCTGTTAGAAAGAGAAACTGACACCTTGGGTATTCTGAGCCCTAGGGGGGTGTTTTCCCCAACATTCTGGTGGGAGGACGAACGGCTAGTTACCCCCTTTGGCCCCGCTCTCTTCTCTCGGTAGATACGTGTGCCAACATGCACAATGGTTAGTTTCCCCATATATGTGTGTAGAGGGCTATAATGGCTTGTGGTTATTTCACACATATATATTCTGGATATAGTATCCTATGGAATACTATAGGTGTAACGTGTATAGGTTGTGATGGCTTGAGGATCCCTACTCGATGTATGGGCTATAATGTCTTGAGATATAATACCCAATGTATGATACACGTTATGTGGGCTGTGGTGGCTCACAGAACATACCTGGTTACTTTTGGTTGCGAGGATGGTGTGGTGCTTCGCCAAGGTGACTGCGGGCAAGCCTTTGTGGTGAACGAGGTGCAGATTGTGGAGATTAGCCCAGGTGTTTGCGGGCAGTCCTTTGGAGAGAGATGCGCAGGACGTATATCGTTGGGGAAAAGCGGAAAACTATTGGGGAAGTAGTAGTGCAATACCCTTGATATTTTGTACTATATTCTATATTCTTCTATGCATTATGTGGTGAGAGTATCCGTGGTGAGGTTGGGAACTTAGTATACCTGTTCAGGTGACGAGTAAGTTTCACTTGTTGTTCACTAGGATATAGCATGCTTTCTTTACTTTTACACGAGAGGATTCAGGGAGGATCCTACTGAGTATATTGTAATACTCACCCTATGTATATATAAAATGTTTTTTAGGTCACTTGGATCAGGTTGGAGATCAAGAAGGTTATTACTAGCTTGTGGTTGGAGGAGCTACTCGGGCTTGTGGTTGCTGCCGTTTTACTTTATTTTGGGTACTTTTAGATTCCCTATCAGTTAAAGTAATTTTTCATGGCATTTCATATGTGTACATGGGTTTTTGTTATATTGCTGTCTGGGTTGGTGTCCGTTGGTGTCTATCACATCTCTCTCTTTCACATGTGTTCTCTTAGAGGGTAATGCATCCCATTTGTGTGTTTATTATACCCTCGGTTCTAGTCACCAACCAGTTGCCTACTGGAGGTGGGACTCAGGGGGTCATTATCTCCCATCTCACATTGCCGGCCCAGGAGGGGTAAACATTGTGGGTAGGGGGTCGTGACAGGATTAGGGTTGGATAATTCTTTTACAGGGGACATGTGTTTTTGTCCATGATTTTATGTGAATTTCTTATTAATATTTCAATATTAGATACATTTTTTAGGTAATGTAACCATAGTAATTACTATAATGATATATAGTATATTATTTGGATTGTTTTCCATGTAACCAATAACAATTGGCTCATGTATACACATTTTTCACAGAAAATCAAGAGATTTTAGCATAATTGGGTATTCTTAGTGTGTGTATAATACTCATCCATGACACATATCCATGGTACAGATTCATTTGTACAAAAATAGTAATTTGTTAATACTACTTATTATATAGGGTCACTGTGATGGAGGCTTGTGGGTTGTCATAAAATAATTAATTCTTGGAGATAATTTCACCAAAACATAACACATGTTTTTTCAATTCTAATTTTATTATTTTTTTCATTTATAAATTATACAAGTTGAAATGGTCCTATTTTTATTTACTTTTTTGTATTAGAATTTTTATATGGTGATAGGTTGAAACATCACCTAAAAAATTATTTTGTTTTCATTTACATATTTTGCATTTTAGATCTGATGAAGATATTTGTTATGAGATACAAAAAGGATTTGTTCCAAGAAATATTAAATATATAAACCAGTTATAAACATTTTTTAACTTATGTGTGAATTCAATTTTTTTTATATTTTGATAAAATAATCTATGTAACTTTTTGGTAATACTTTCATTACTTCTTACTAATAAATGGATGAAATTGAGTTTTACATAATTTCAATGAATGTCTAACTTGAGAATATGTATATCATGTGTTCTGTTGTTATAAAATTTTATTAAAGTGAATTTGGATCGTCACATTGATTTAGTTAGAGGAATATATTGGTCATTGAATCATAGGTGTAATGTGTAATGAATATCAAAAAAATCATCGCCATGCTAATAGTATAAGAACACCTTCAAGGACATATTGTCAGCTCTCTTTAGTATAAAATGTTTTTTAGCTGATTCTTATGATAATTTGACCCAAAAAATATTATATCTTGGTATATAGTGTTATAAAATAGAATAATTTGGAATTTTCATATTTTAATTGATTTAGTTTGATCCATATATATGTCATTGAAACATTGATTTTTAATTAATTAATGTATTTATCTATTGGTCCCTACTGATAGCACATGACTCTTGCCAGTACATGGTTACTGGGTTTATTCATAAAATACACCACTAGTTTCCCTAAAAACTTGTATTTTCCCATCCCTATGCCCGACTAATATTCCCTAATAATTCATCAGAGTGTTGAATATCCTTATTGGAAAAAAAAAGTTCGTTATATGTATTTTTTCAACACTCTCACACACAAAGTATGAAACAACCCAATACATAACCCATCATCAAAGAACTCATACCCAAGAATCACCTCAACTTCCAGTTTCTATTTTGTAGGATATGAAAAATAATGGTGAAACATTATGACATGGGTAATGTGATTTTGGATTTTAAAATATCTCACTTTCTGGGGGACTTATACTCACGCCACAATAGAACATAACAAACCCATTGGAGACAGTACATTTCAATGCAAAAATTATCACATACCTTCCTCATGTGTACCATTCTGATACCAATACAACAACATGGCCATGCTAATAGAACATGAAACCAATATTAAAATGTTCATAACATTCTCGGCCACAAGGTGCCAACAATATCCATGCAGAAAAATATTTTCTCCTCTATATGGATTACCCTGATTCATGAATAGATCATCAGAGTAATGAATATCCACACATTACAATAGAAGTTCCATAATTTCCACTACACTTCTTATTGGGTTACGCTATGAGGCCATAATAATAATTGGTCACCTATAAAAACAAAAGTCCCTTGCCTTAACATGGTCATCCAGTCATGGCCTACCACGGGCCATTTGTTTCCCCATAAAAATATTATTCCCCTCCCTCTGTACTACACACATTCTTACACATATCACTAGAATAAAGAAAATCCCTAGATTCAAAATCACCTCTTTTTTGTGATTTATCCTCACTCACACACAACATAAAAAACATCAATTGTGTTCACCCATTCTGGAATTACTCATGTTCAATAATTTCTTAACTATGTAGATATAATAATATTAACACTAAAAATAATGTTCCCTATTGTGGAAAAATTTTACTAACATTTTATTAATATTTATGTATCACATTTTCTAATTGTATTAACAATATATTTCAAAAAAATTCCTGAAAACCATGTTACATAGTGGAAAAATATTATTTATTGACATAATGAGTAAATTTTGTAATGGTTTTGCATTTAATTGTATTTGTATATAAAAAAAACTAACGTAAAATGCATTGGGAATGAGGTAATATATTATTTTATTCATTTATTTCTAAAGAGAAATGCAAGAATATATTGACTTATATAAGATTTTAGATTATTTTTTATTTACGTTAATAAAATATTTTTTTAAATTTAAATTGTTTAATTTTTAATATATTAAGAAAACATAAATTTAATAAATCTATTGTAGTGATAAATGAAGTTTGAAATTATTTGATACATTTGTATACATTAATGATTAATACATTTTTATGTTTATCAAATTATATAGAGTTTTATTCTAGTTTGAAATTTTCAATTAAACATTTTAATGTTTTTTTGATATTATTAATCATCGTGTGAAAAAAATTACTGTTATAATTTGAAATTGGATGAAACAGTTTTAAATTTGCGAAATTAAATAGGAATCTGTGGATTATATCTATTTTGGTAAATATATTTTGACTTTTGACCATCGATATGTCTTAGTTATTATAGAATCAAATTGAATAGATGTTTTGGACATTATATTGTACATTAAAGAGTGGAATTTGATTTTTAACGGAGGACTTGACACTAGAAATAAATTTTATACACATCATTTTTTAAATTATTTATAATTTAATAATTTTCTTTTTATAAATGTGGATATAATTGATACATAATTATCCATATCTTTTAAAATTTATCTACTTGGACTTGTGGTATATTATGGGAACATTTATTAGGAATAAATCAAGTTGGATAGTTGGTGGTCCCACACATGAATGAAACTCTGAGTGTTTGGTAGTGAAACATGGTATTAAATTTAAAATACCTCATCATAGTGATCATATTTTACTATTATTTAAATAATAAAAAATATTTCAATTACAAGGAGTTAAATGATTATGTATGGTTCATTCACATTAGGACATGCCTAAGGATTTTACACATGAAGACGTGTTGGTGTATAAAAATAAAATAAATTGCACTACATTGTTACAATTTGAAGTGACATCAATACCCGTTTAGGATAAAAAACCCCACGTGAATCATCATTAATTTTTCTCTCAATCAAGATAAATAAACCTATCTGTCACAATAATATCATTGATCTCAATGAATTAATACAATTGATTTAAATTCAATTGGTGAAAAATTACTATACGTTTTTATAAACATTATGATATCCATTTTCTCCCTATATTATATTATCTTGAAATATATCACACTCTCTCCCATAATGATCCATATTTACAATCCTCATTGTTCCACCATCTATTTTTTTCCCTATGTGATAAATTATTATTCGAATATGAGAAAACAAACGCCGATTTTCCATTCATTTATGTATTCAATTAAAATACTAAATATTTTAATTATACAATTTCATTCTTAAAATATTATATCATGATATAC
The DNA here is from genome assembly GCA_963277665.1 of Viscum album. Lineage (NCBI taxonomy): Eukaryota > Viridiplantae > Streptophyta > Magnoliopsida > Santalales > Viscaceae > Viscum > Viscum album. The sequence continues at coordinate 1,935,248,441 of OY728159.1, forward strand.
CAATTTATAATACAATCAAGATAAAATAGATTTGATATTTGAATTCCTTGATGAAACATGAAATGTAAAAATCTAAGAACACTCATCAATATCATAGATGAAGTTCCAAAATACATCAATCACAACTCCACTTATTCCAAAGGTTGGTGAAAATAATAAAGTGACTAAATACTATGTTGGGGGAAACTATTTCATTAATATCATAAATATAAATAAAAAATGAAAGCTAATAATCATATATAGTGATTAATTAGAACATGAATAATTTAATAGTATAATCATTGTATAATAAATATAATGAAATAATACTAATATATGGCCCAATTAATCTCCAAAATGGATGAAAAGATAAAAAATTATTAAAAGAATAAACCTAAAAAGAGGCACTACATTCATCCCAGAACATATCCTTCATCACATATTTAAGCATTATTGATATTGTCTACTTCAAAACACAATGAAAATGTTATTAGTAATGAATAAAAGAAAAACTGTCATAATATAAACTCAGATACCCATATATGGTGTGATAAGTATATCTCAATATGTTTTAACAGGTATCCTCTGATAAAAAGAATCATATAAGTGTAAATTCATAAGAAAAATAAATGTGAAAAATAGATCACACAATCAAACTCACTGGACCATTCTATGTTAACTAGGTCACCACAATGACTAACTTTCCATAAATTCTCCCATATTGGAAATAAACAACAATATACAACAAACCTTGACCCATTATAGATGAAATTATTTGGGTTACATATCCTGAATCAAATTGTACCCTCATTGTTATGGTGGGGTCTATATACATATGAGACACCATCCCCTCCAATGGGTGGTCTCACAATATGAACCCATGAAACATCATCTAGAGGTGTTAAAAAATCATGTTCCCAAGTCAACGATATTATAGGTTGATATATATTTTATACCCAACAAAAATACTCTACAAGGAGGGATCACATCAAGAACCCTTACCAACACCCACATTAGATGTCTCACATCAATTAATTAAGCCAACCATATTTAGAATGGTTACAAATAATTTACTCAAATAATCCCTTCTCACTCATGTGAGGTTGAACATTAGGTTCACAAATTCTTCCTTCTCACACAAGGAAGTTCACATATCATGTTATTAATTGATCCTCACTCTAGTATGGTCTTACATCAGTGCTAATGACATCAATATCCAACATGGACTGATTCCTCCTACAAATTCACCCACATAGTGAGGTAATCCATCCAGTCTCATCATCAAACATACACTCAACATGAATCACAAAATACACCAAAAATTGGATTTGTAGACCACCCCCTTTTGTTTATCCCCAGGTTCTATTCAATTAAGATACACCCCCATTTCATTAATTGCATCTCATAATCTACCTATCCTGAAAAGATAATTTCATCATGACAGTCTTGCTCACACTAGAATACCTTATTGATAATCAATATCCACATCTCTCTAATGAGTTAATCTTACATAGTCCTTAAGAAAAACCATAGTCTTTTTACATTTATACCGACAAGAAAGCACCGCCCATTAGTAGCTCACTGCCTGTAGGCACTATCATACCCAATCCTCTACAGGCCAAACTAATCAACTTTCACATTCAATGTCACACCACAGTACTACAAAAAAGCGACCATTATAATAAAAATCAAACTATTAATACTTTCTTAAAATTTTCAAAAAATAAAAAATTATAATTACCATCACCACTTTTTCATATCACATCAACTATTGGGATTTGTAAACAACATCATCAAAAAAAATACCCAACATGTTACACCTCATATATCATTGAATCTCTTATCCCACTAATGTCATATGAATATTCTCTAATCCACCATATAAGTGGTACGTCCCCATTATTCATGTGATGTATGGTTATATCTCTGATTGGATGTAGGACTAAGACTCCAATTCCCATCAAATAATTATGAATAAAACATAATGGTCTATTCATATGTTATCCCAACTCTTTTGGCATGTCTGAGGTCTCTTATAAACTCAATCACTATCTTTTCCCATTATCTACATAGTTGTAGATCAATAAAAAATACAAAAACTGATAAATAAAACATATTCCAAATCAAATAATTTTAAAAGCATCCTCGTTCTCTCAGCTAAAATTCTTGCAACGGAAAACATATAATTATCCCAAGATTGCACACTCATGCATAAATGAGAATTTAATATGACACTATTAGTACTATATACCTCTATTATATAGTTTCCAACCCTAAATTACTCATTTCATAATTTTAGAATCACATAAATTCTGTATCTAAGTATATAAAATTACCTAGTCATTAATAACTACAAATACAAAACAAACAGTTAATTATAAAAATTTGTAATTAGTTTTGAAACATTGATTAAAGAATAATAATGATTATAAACACACAGAGAAACACCGTATCACTAAATACATAAAAACCCTATACAATCTCTCTGTTGGGATCTCTTATAGGCATTCCATTAAAAATCCCTTTTGTAATGATTTATTTCAACTATTCTCTAGTGAAATTTATCAATGAGAACCTTATTGATGAAACTAAAATTAGTAGCCAGTTAAAGGGATGAAAACATAAGTATGAGGGTATAATACACCATAAATTCACAATGGAATAACTAAATCACTATCCCTAATCAATTAAGAACAATTATTTATTAATAAATTGGGGATATCTTAGAGAAATGGTGTTCCCCTTGTCACCCTCTATCTAAAACTAGTGGGAGACTAACCAATTAATTTCATGTCTACAAGGATTTTTAGAAAATGTAAAAAAAAATATCATTGAGTAACACAAATAATCTTGATTTGATTCCCTCTACCAAGAGCCCATCACATTGGGTCCCTTTTGGTCATAGTTTGACAGAAATCCCTCATCCAGAACCTAATACCACACATCCTAATCCCTTATGGTGTTACCACCACATTCATGGTCTGATATTCCACACCTAGGAAAAAACAGAATCTCTATAGATAGGATTTCTATTCACAAACACCAACTCTATAATGGTTGTTTCTCAACATCATGATGTGTCCTTCTCCCATATGGAATTATATAATACAATAATTCTTCCCCTTCGTTGTGGCATTTACACCCCACACCACTATTCCAAAGCAGGGAAATCCAACCATTCATGGCCAAAGGGTCTTGGTGTGACTGTCCATTATAAGTGAAAAATCACAAAGGAATTATTTTTGGTTCATATATCAATTTTTAATAGACACCATAATGGAAAACAACACTGGTTATAATGAAGCTACATATAATTGTTATTTTCTTTAATAAATACTATAATAATCCTATATTTTATGACATTAACATGTCCCATATGAAGGGATACCACTAAGATGTGGTTTTCTCCAATAAATTGTATTTCCATCAACCAACCATGAATCATAGCATGACCTCCACCCATCATGTTGTGATAAGGCATATACAACATAATTCAGAAATTGGGTTACATTATCCCTACTTTAAAATTTAATTGACCTCCTAGAACACCTATCGAGAGTCTAAATAAATCAAAAAACATACCTTTCATGTCATACAACCCTAAAAATACATATTCGAGTACAATTTTTTTATTGACCACAGATCTAGGTACAAGAAAAATATTTAGAAAATAAGAACTTGTTAATTTTTAATTTTTAAATGAATTCTAACCATAATTCTTCTCATCTTTAGAAATATATGGTGGTCCTCCTGACATGATTTCCAATCCACATCATTCTTTATCTCTTGAAAAAAAATGTGTTATAGGTACAAAAATCAGATCTGTCAGTACAACTACATCACTGAAAACTATGATAGTGATCAACCATATCAATTAATCCCAAGAAACCAATGTATAAAAAATGATTAATACCCATTCATATTTTTCTACTACCAATATTACACTACTGACAAATTCCAATTCACTATAATGATTTTCATCATTATCATAATTTCTAATAAAACATAAACATTTATATCAACAATATCAATGTGGATTACACATCACCAAACTCATTTCCATTAAATAAGACCTATAAATCATCATTTGGACATCTTTTTAGGAAAAAAAATATATCTCATCAATTGGAGAACTATCACATCCCTTTATTAGGATTCCATAACTCCTTAATTCATCAAGATGTCATCTAAATAGTAAAACTAGTATCTAAACCCAACACACATTGTAGTTTCTTGGATTTTTCTTAGACAAACTGAATCAAATATCAAAATTAACAATTGAGAACATTCTTCTCCCTGATCTGACTCATTATAGTTTATACTTAATTCCATATCTCATAGAATTCAAACATTATGAATATATTTAATATCACATTAAAATATTAATGTTAATATTCAATAGAGAACTAGGTCATATTATATGTAATTACACACCATAATCCAAATACCATCTTGATCATCCTTTAATTGGTCTCATCACATTTATAAACCTATAAACAAAAAGTTCATACTCAGTAACTAGTGCGATTGTCTCCAACATATGTGATCCCTTATGTTACCATGTTGTACCAAATTATGTATCCCGATTTCCCACATACTATATATAAGTCAATCTAGTAACAACATTTACCACCCCATCTATACCAATATTTTATTATAAATATCCACCACTATCCATTACCGTATCACTAGTGTCATTATCTTCAACATTCTCTAAATTTCTCCTAAAATGAGAGTAAAACACTCCAATAGATGATGGTAAAACCTCTACTATATAGATTGACTTACATTGATACATGATAATAATTCCAAATATATTCCACCACAACACACAACTCAATCCTCCAGATACATGGTCATCAAAATCCTAAAAACTATTTTTAGGGATCGATGGTTGGTAAGTCACACCACATTACAACATTTTAGATTTTATGTCTCATATCACTATAGTACACATCACTTCATCAAAAAATACTCATTATGTTATGAAAATAGGTTTTCTATCACATCTAATGGTCCTCAACCCGAAAATTGTTTATTATCAATTTATTATCCAAATAGGAACTTTTTATAACCAATTCACACATTCCCTCATTATGACCCCTAGACCCATACTCATAGATCTTATTCTAGGAACATATATTTTATGTACAAGATTTGTTACAAACTATATGTTATATAACATATGTATTCTATAATTATGTTACATAATAAAAAAATTCATCACAAACATTCAAAATGAATTTTAGGATTTCAAATTGAGTTAATTATGTGTAAAAAAATTAATAAATTCATTTCATTCTAAAATATTGGACTTTTTCTTACTATATAAGAAGATGCAAAATACCTAAAGAGACTTTAATATATTCCACACATTCTCCCTTATGTTATAACATTTTGAACATATCATGTGTACTATATTTATATATAATAGTAGGAAAAGAAAACATAGGAAGGGGTGGTCTCAAATTCATAGTAAGGGAAAACCGGAAAATGATAAAATCATTGAATTAACATGTAACAACTATTATGAAATGAATAATTGGTCAACATTATTTCATTATCAACTAAAACAACGATCTTGTTATATCATTGAAAATAAATAATATTATGTATATTAATAACACTGATATATAATGGTGGAATGTTTAATTTCAAACATCAAAAATATGTTATTAATGAGTTATTCCAAGGCATTTAGTAGACTTTGAAACCACAGTCAAATTATCTTGCAAAATTACCAAATACAAAAATTGTGTTGTCTAATGCAACGTATCATATCATTTATGGGATATTAAATGCTAATCACCAAAAGTCACCTATTTATGTTCAATGCATTCATAATAATAGTAAGAAAGATCATCCATATCATTCCATAAAGAATTTTTTTGTAATTAATAAATGGATTTCTTTATAATGAATAATAATTAATATAAACATATGATTTCTCATCATTGAAATTTCATAATAAATATGTATTTCAATAATTTACCCCACATCAATAATAGGGATAACATGATCATGACCCATCATGAAAAATAAGGTGGATGGATAAAAATTATATTTTCACCAATCCAGTACACATCTATAATGGAAGAAAAATACATGGCCCACCAATACCATTCCCTATGACAAAGGAATTATATTATATCTAGGTGAACCTCATTCAATTTAATTTATGAAAAATATGTTATTCACTAGGTATATATCTTTATAAATATGGATAAATTAACTCTTGAATAACATAATCATATTATGTATTGATAAATAGGTTGGATGTTTTAATAAAATATATCCCTACTCAAATTACAGAAACAAGGGTGTGTATTGAAATAAATAAAAAACATCATTGTAAAAATGAATAGAATGCTATCATAGTAGAGGTGATGCAGAATAAAATTAGATTGATACTAGTAGTTTAATAAAAAAATGATTATATATATATAATGATAAATCATGAAACATAAACCCCATTTGGGTAACTCCTTTTGTAAATGAAAATATGAATGGATAAATAAACATAAAATCTATTTTAAATATAATTTTTAACATTTAATTAAAATTAAAATTTATATGTCCCATTCAAAAGAAACTAATCAAATATTGACTTAAATACCTTTGAAGACAATTACATTTAAAATTATTTCTTAATAATAGATCATTTCAAATAACTTGTTACTATCATTGATAACAGAAGAAGTGATGAAAAAAATATAATAGTAAAATTAATACCTCTATTCGTAATTTTAAAAATACTATTATTTAAAACCCATTTTGTAAGCTGATTAAAAAATATCAATTTTTATAAAAAATTAACCTTTTCCAAAGCAGATTATAAAATACCATATAATAAAATTATATAATGAGAGATCCCAAATATTTAAATTTAATGTTAAAGATTAATAATTATAACTCTATAAAATGATATTTTATTTTTAATTCTAGAATCACATCTTAAGAAATGAGAATTATTTTTCAATGTGTTATGTGGTTGGAATTGTAATCATCATTAGATAGTTAGATAATTCCAATAATAATATCAAAATAATAAATGTATGAAAATTATATGAAATATTTTCAATATAATTATCCTAAATCATTGAATGATTGTTGAGTTTCTAAAAATCCTAACTATTATGGAACATTTTCTATCAAAATAAATATAACCACGTAAAAATAATTTAGATAGTAAATCCCATGAAATACCAATTACATGATAAAAAATATACATTAATAGTAAATAAATTATTCAAAAAAACATGTTTCAAAATAATTACTATTTTATAATGAATTTATATTTAGACTAAGGAGACACTTAAATTTTTGAATCATTGATATACAAATGAATTTAAAGTGGTAGTTTGAAAATGAACATCAAATATCATGATTCGTACATAAATAATATTATGATAACTCAAATAGAATTTATATACACCACATAAATTAATTTTTATTTTATAATACCATGCATGTCTCAAAAACAGGAATTCAACGTGAAACCCCTTACCATGATCCTCATCAATTTTTAACAATCACCAGATTTCCTTAATAATTTATTAAAGATCACAATATATTAAACTAAGAACCATATACATATCTATAATATTTTATATTCTTCATTTATAATCATTCCATATATATGAAATTTAATTATTACTTATTTTCAACAATTGGTGTCAGTAATCATAATCAATTTTATGTAGATAAATCAAATTATTTTGGATATATATTATTTATTTCAAATCATATCATTATAAGAACATATAATGTATTGGAATTGATGTTCCGTGATTTTTTAATAAATCTATAATTTCATTTCATATATAGACCCAACCCAAAATGACTAGAGTTTATTTACACTAACATTAAATTAATATGATTACATGAAAAAAAATCCAGATGGATTGAAATTCTTTTTAGTCACAATAAACAAGAGAAATAAATTATTCTTGTATTAAAAATGAATACACTAATTTAAGCAAAAAAATTATTTTGAGAATATCTTTATTATATCAAGAATATCATTGAATATATTTTATAGTAATCTTATTGGATTCTCATGGAAATGAAACACAATAAATGTAATCTCAAATGCATAGTAACTATAATGTATAGTTGAAGAAATAATCAATCAATATTGATAATAATTATGACATGGTAAATGACTGAACACACGTACCATTTAATCAGAAAAATATGATGGAAGTGTATAAACAATATCGAATGTTAATAACTGTAATCACATTCCATTAAAATAACTAGATATGTAAAAATTAATATATATTGGTAAGAAACTAAAACCCATTAAATTTAATCAATAAAATGGGAAGGAAATTAACCAATAGATTTGTCGATGAAAAATTTCATTGATAAGTTTTAACTCTATAAATTTAAAGGAAATTATTAATTATTATATTTCATGTCTTAGGCACATGAAAACCTATACTATAATGATCAATCCTATGGATAGGTTGAAACTATGGGTAGAAACTATATATTTTTCTTTTAAATTATCTTCTATGAGTTTTCAACAACTAATTGAATCTCATAAGACTATTAGAGCATTAAGGGGATTTTATTATTTGTTATCAAAACCATATGGATTACCTCAAATGGTCCCCAACCAATTTCATTCACGTTTGAAGCATTCTTCATATCGAATAAATGTTATTCCTTATTAAATTTATGGATTGAACAAATGATACATATTTATAAATATTTCTCAAAATAATAAACTAATCATCAAACTAAAAAACACACGAAAATTTTTATATAGTTCAAACAATAATCATATCAATCAAAAATGATTTAGATATTAAGGGGAAATTCAATGTCAAATTATCATAGGAAATTTAATATTTCAAGGGGACTAAAAGGAATGATGAAATATAATGGAAAGACTATCATTGTCCAAATAAATAAGAAACCATCTAGAGGAGGAATAAGGATGGTTTTAAAATAATATATACTATACTGAGTAAAATGAAGGGTTTTTTGTCCTTGATGAATATAAGTACTATAAAAATATATTATAAATAAATCATCAGGAAATTATAATTTTTTTGAAAACATTTGAAAATAATTTTCATTAAAAATCACATTTGTAAAATTTTATTAAAAAAGAAACCATCTAAGGAAGAAAAGTATTCATCAATGAAATTATGGTTTAAAAATATGTTCTTATTTTATGAGGTAAAAACATTCCTTGTTCATGGTAAAATGTTTGAAACATTCCATGTTCCAAAAGTGATAAGAATATTTCCTGAAAAACATTATAAAAATAAAAAAGGGTAAAAAAATATTTAATAAATAAATTTGTAAATGTAAAATAAAATTAATTCATTTTAAAAAACCTTTTTCTTAAATACGTTTTCTCACTAAAGAGATTAAGGATATCGGTTGTTCTTAAAATCATTATCTAAAACATTTGATTGCCTGAGAGTGGAATGTGGTACTAATAATTTATATTGGAAATGAATAATTAGTGGAGATTAAAATGAATGGTTTTATGAGACAATGATAAAAAATATTTCCTTAAATGGTAATTTAATTGTCAAAAATATGGAAAAAAAATATATTGTAAGGAAAACCCATGAAAATATTATAATAATGGATTGAGAATCAATCAATGAGTAGATTTTGTGTATCATATGTAAATCCACATATAGATGTGTATATTCATAAATATATTTCTTATATAATTAGAAACATAAACATAGAATATTAAAAATAATTTTTATGTAATATAACCCAATGAAAATAAATTGGTTCATGAAATTCATTTCAACTTGGTAACATTTTATTAAAATCCCATTTGATGAAATAATTTAAATTGAAACTCTAAATATCATAAAGAATGAACAAATCAGGATATTATATGAAGCATTTTTAGTATAAAAATAATATATAAGAAATTTTGTGGACATTAATAATGTTATTATTTCAAGAGAAATCTTACAATCAGAATAGGAAGTGAGATTGCAATGATAATGATTGAAAATGTTATCCAGAATAATAATCTTTAAACATTCCAAAGAGACCCATACCACATTGAAACATTTAAATAATAAAATAAACAAAGTAATACCCTTAAATTAAATATAAAATATCATTATAATAATAGTATTTATGATATAATCTATCAAAGAGTAGTATATACACCATATAAAATAAACTAGGTTCATAACAACAAATATGACTCAATGGAATGTAAATTGAAGTGAAATACCTTACCAAGCATTTACTTTCAAGTAAAAATCCATAAAATTCATGTATAAGGGTATTTATAGTGTTAATAACATATTAATGAACCATACCCATCTTTATAATATCATATATTACCATCTTATAATATCTTGTTACCCATTTGTTATTAATGTTTCATTATATCCAATATTTCAGGTGTTAATTTTCTAGTTCTTCGAGTATGTTTTCAATTGTAACATGCTTTTATTATTATGTCAATCATGGTTTCATATTTCCAAAATTAATAATAGGTTTTCATTATCATATATATTCATTATATACACATTTATAATAACCTATAATATTTGGAGATAATTAATGTAATGCATCATTCATGGAGATATAAGGTCATACGTACACATGAACACTACATTCATTTTATTTCTATATTAATGGAATAGATGAAAATGATATATATTTATAATTTAATTATACAACCATATCTACTTTATATATATTATCTAGGGTTATTAAGAACATTTTGTGGCAGTTCTTTGTATAGTGTTAATGTTAGACATCTCTTTGAGGGAGTAGTAGTCAACACTTCCACAAATGATGTAATCATTTTCCAACAAAATGGACTACATAAAGATGATTTTTTCTAAATAATATAATATATATAAACATTTTAGTAATCATAATTCCCATCCATGAGAGGAAATAATGGGAAACCAAAAAAAATTGTTTAATGATCCGCAAGTTCACCATACACATTTTTTTATGTCTATTACCTTTTATATTAATGAGTTAATAATTTTAGGTCAAACCGTTAAATTAAAAATATTTCCGTATATTATAGGATACTTCAGTTGTTATATAATAATGGAATAAAAATATTTAAAATATTGGAGTATGAAATAAAGCTAATGATCTTGAGGGAGGAGGCTACCTATTAATGAGGTAACACCTTGTGATATTATGTAAAGAGCATCCATTTATTATCACGACCTGACCCACGAGGCTCATGATGTGACTACCCCAAAACCACCTTTCATATGCCAGGGGTTTTTGACTATCACCGAAAAGTCAGTTCCCTAAAATGCGATAGCATTTCCTAAAAAACCTGTACAAACATAGAATTGGTACACTGCACACAAGTAAAACAAAGTGGAAGATGAAACGTTCAACAATAACATAAAAACCACCACATACTGTAAAAGTATGTACATAAGTAAATGAGTTAGATTACAATCCCAAATAAAATGGAAACTGCTGCAAAAAGGGAAAACAGAACCTGAGGTCGTAAGACCTGGATCCTACTTCAAGGGTAGGTACAGCTTGTCCTTGTGGCTCTCCATGTCTATGGGTCACCTCCATACACTTTTAAGTCCTCGTTCCTCAGTACTCAGTAAAATATTCCAATAGTATGCACAAGACACAACATTGTGGGGGCGAAGCCCATACCGGGTTGAGTATAACAATACCCAAAGGGGACCTAGAGACCCCTGATGGTATCTCAATAATCCACAAATGAAAAAACACAAAGAAATCTCTCAATCACAAAGCATGTTGAAAAAGATAGCTCACACCAGGTATACAACTAAGATATTAGGGATAAATATGGTAAGATTTAGGATATATAATTTTATTCCATTAGTAAGTTCCACAACATAACCCTAAAGAAGTTGTTCCAATGTAAATCCACACAGGGTTGTACATCGCTGATCGACGACGGGCCGATCTAAGACTGGTCCTTGTCGGGTCATGCACTACTAATACACACAGGGTCACTAGGATTTTGATCCAAAAATGGTCTCTATGATCATAATCCACACACGGTCGCTATGATGCTGATTCACAAAGGGTTTCTATGACGCTGATCCACACAGGTTTTATTTGATGATGATCCACACAAGGTCATTATGATGTTGATCCAGACAGTGTCTCTATGATATTGATCCACAAAGGGTCTCTAAGAACATAACTTCTTCATTTGAGACTTTCTGGTCGAAGTCAATCTTCCCTTAAGTGAATCTCGGTGCAGAGGATTCAATGGTGCCCTAATATTTTTAATCCGAGCATCGGTTCAAAAGTGAGAAAACATTTCCCGCAGGATTACTGAATACTGAAAAAAAATTCTCAAAATTCGGTTTCGTGCTCTCCCAGCCTTGGAATAACATGTCATCAATTTTCACAGACTCGTAATAATACCAAATAATTTAATAAAAATTTATATGTAATTTTATTTTTTTCACATTCTCCCCACCATAGGGATTTTCTTCCTTGAAATCCACATCAAATATAGGGGAAAAATGGGGGTACTGAGCATGTATGTGAATCTCCTGCTACCATGTGCTCTCCTGGAGATTCATGTGATACCGAAGAACTCACACCAGAGGAATCGATTTCCCATAAATGACATACTTATGTCAATCCTCTATCTCCATTGGGAACTCCACAAACGTCGCCCCATCATCAATGTACAGATCTCATGAGACGATAAAATGTGATTGATCATGCACGTACCTTCTCAGCTATGACACATGGAAAACATTATGTGCCTAGTGCATCTGTGGGGGAAGAGCATGATGGTATGCCACCGTGCCTACCCTGATGAGGATCTGTAATGTTCTGATGATCCTCAGATATAAGTTTCCACCTTAGTCATTCCTCTGTAATCATGATTGGGGTGAGACTTGTAGGAAGATACGATATCCCTCATCAAATTCAAAGGGTCTACATCTCTTGTAGGCCTAAGACTTCTTCCCTCTCTGTGATGTCTTTATACTCTCTCGGATGATCTATACCTTCTTAGTGGTATCTATTACCAACACTGGACCCATATGTGTTGACCCCCCTGGGTCTGTCCATCATAGAGGTGATCTGCACGGTCTCCCATACATGTCCTCAAATAGAGCCATGCCGATGTTGGAGTGATAAATGTTGTTGTAAGAGAAAACTACTAGTGGTAGGTGGTCCCCCAACTACGGCCAATCTGAATGACACAATCACGAATCATGTCCTCAAGTGTCAGTATTGTTTGATTCATCTGACCATCTTTCTGAGGATGGAAGGAGGTGCTCAAACATAGCTGAGTGCCGAACACATCCTGTAATATCTTCTACAAGAGGGATGTAAAACGACTTTCTTTATCTGAGATGATCATCAATGGAACCCCATAAAGTCATACAATCTCCTATATGTAGTTATGCCCCACGCCCTCTACTAATCCCTGCTATTAGATGGGTATGAATAGGGTCGACCTGGTGAGTTTTTCTACAATCACCCAGATGGAATCGTGGTCCCTAGAAGTATGAGGTAGTCCTATCACAAAGTACATGGAGATACCATCTCACTTACACTCTCATAACTCAAGTGGTTGTGTTATTCCTGGTAGAACATGATTCTCATCCTTCACTTGCTGACAAGTGAGGCATCATGACATGATCTTTTCCCTGATTTCATCATCCCTGGCCACTAGTAATGATACTGGAGGCCCTTGTACATATTTTCCACAATAGCATGTTACACCAAAGGGGATGTATGAAACTCTCACAACACCTTCTCCGATATCATCATCGATACCATGGTATGTTCTATGAATAGGATGATGTTACCCCCACCATCATAAAATTCATCAGAAACATTTCCTTAGGATATATGAGCACGTCGGGCCTCACAGTCTACATCCCCATGTACTACCTCCCTGATTCGCTGATGGTGTGAGAGTGTAACTATGAAAGACTAGAGGTAAGCTGTTCCAGCACTATCCATGAAGTATAACTAGAACATGGATAACTACTCTATCACCTCACTCAGGAACTGTAGACCAGTCCACATGTTGAGTGCGTCTTCAACCACATTCCCCCTCCCATGAGTTCAAAATATCTCAATGTCATAGTCCTGGAGGAACACTAGCTATCATCGATGTCTCATGTTCGGGTTTTTCTGTGAGAAGATATACCTGAGACTCTTCTGAGCAGAATAGATAGTAAACCATTCAACCATCAAGTATTGTCGTCAAATTTTCAAGGTGAAGAACACTGTTGCTTGCATCAGGTCATGGGTAGTGTAGTTCTGCTCATAATGTCTCACTTGCCGCGAGACGTAGGCGATCATCGCTCGCTCCCGCATCAGGACACATCCTAGGCTAGTACCTGAGAGTCACAGTAGACTACATTCCCAACACCCACTAGATATAGACTCCAGATGAGGGCACTTTTCAGCCTCTACCATATCTCCTAGAAACTCTGATGGAACTTCTCCGTGCACAAGAATAGATACCCCTTTGTCGTCAAAGCTGACAAGGGTGCATCTACTGTAACACCTGAGACTTTTATGAGAAATATTTTGTTTTTATGTTATATAAATCATCAAAGGAATCATTCACTACACACATCACTTTCTTGGTTTTCTTTACACGCAATCGCAACCTTCCTCGATAGCTTGGGTCTTACGCAATACCGAGTTTCACTAAACAACGATGTGCTATTAAAATATTATTAAAACTAGCCGTTATGAATAGTAATAACCACTTTTTTAAATTTTATATATTTTTTTTTCAAAATGGACTTCATTTTTGGATTCGGAATATCGAAATTATCCTAGGGTAAAATTTTGGTATATTTTTGAAAACATTCAATTTTTGATGAATAGTGAAACCACTAAGTGGTAGTTAAAAAAACTGAATTTTTCATAAAACTTAATTTTACCGCTTCTGTGAGTGCAATTTCAAAAATCCGAGAGACACGGTTGATTTTAGTAAGTAAAATGTGGTTCAATGAGATGAAAATAATTTTTGGTGAATAGTATCTTTTTACTTTTTTTTACCACGGTTAAAAGTAAATAGGGTGATTAAGGGTAAAAATGATATTATTTTTACCCTAAGACATGTCCTAATTCTATTGGAAAAGTTTAATTAGACCAAAATCAACCTTAGGAATAAAATATTACCATTTAGGCCCACTTGGATTAGATTAGGACATTTATTATCAATTTATTTAAAGAAGTGTTAAAATAGTTAAAATCAAAGTTTGATAAATAAATAATTTTCAGTATAGGGTTATACATATGATAAATTCATTAGAAAGCTAAAACTATTTCCTACATAATGGTATTCTATTTTTAATTTTTAGACATTAAAAAAATTAATTTATTTATGACACAAAGATGATGTAGTAATTATCTTAATAATGAAATATTGACATAATTGATGTTATAAATACCCAAATAAATGTAATTTGAGACTTTTTATGAATTACACTAATTTTTAGGTTAATATGACATCTTAGTATTCATTTAATTAACTATGTTTGAACTAATCATTCTGTTATGATTTTCACAAAAATCAATTACTAAGTACTATCAAAATTGACATAAAATAGTTTTTTTTTAAATATTATATTATTAATTGTTATTACATTCCTAAAAATATAAGTTTCGTCCAAGGTACTTATATCATGATAGTTGTATCATTAATGGACCACTTTGGGGTCGCTTGGATGTATATGGTATGTTTATTAACTATATAATATAAAAATACAAAGTGACATAGTAAATGTCAATCTAATTAACTAAGAGTAAAAAATAAAATATAAGGTTAATATAATGACCTAAACTTGTCTAAATTCTATTGTATGAGAGTATTGCGACCCATCCCTGCCTTAGCTTCGAAATAAATCAATTTTTATCTATTTAAAACCGAGTTTGGATTTATAATATAATAATATTTTTGGTTATTCCAAAGGTGCCCCTCTCCTCTCTTATCAAAGGGCACATCCTCCCCCTCTTCCTCAAACCACCATGAGCCTTCAATCTTGGCCAACCCCTACCAATTTATCCTCTCCACTTCCCTAGAAACATCCTAGAGGTCCTCGTCTTCTTTAAAGACCAATTTTAGTTCCCTAAAAGGAGGTCTCAAAGAAGCACTTCAAAGAAGAGGTAATGTTCGTTACCGATTCATTCATCTTTATTTATTCTTCCACTAATTCTTCTTTAGTTGTTTTATTATGAGGTAATAACATCAGTATCACTCATATACTGGTATGTTATTATAAGTATGAAAAAACTCTATTTCGCCATCTATCCATCCTATGGAAAAAGAAATCACTGCGTGTGCGTACGTACGGAATTCCGTCTTCATGCCGTGGTGTAATCTATTTTCCCCCACCACCTTACTTGGATGGGAATAATGGTGTAAATAATAACTATATATGATTATTTTAAAGTGATATTTATTCTGGAATAGTATACATACACTCCAATACAATTCCACAATCATGGGAACGATATCTTCGATCGTTCATACGTACGGAATACCGTCTCCATGATGTGATGCGACTCGTTCTACATGATCTTCATTGCATAATGATTATATAAATGAATTGAATGAATTAATATGATATATATTACACTAATACAATTCTATAAATGAGGTATCTATAACCTAAAGATAAGAATAAGAATTTATTCGACAAAACACGCATAATAACAAAAAGTAATAAACACCTGAATAACAAGTAGTAATGAAATATTACTAATAAGAAGCTAAGAATATGACCATATATGATATCATAACAATAAGTATTATTCTAGAATAAGTCAATAACATTATTTAAATCATTATACAGGAGGTTTGGACACTTACAAAGCAAATCAAACCTAAGTTAAGGGAAATGTCACAATCTCCTTTTTATCCGAGATTGTTTATACTTTGGAATTTACTGGGTTGTATTTTATCATCCCCAACCATGTTTCCTCAATATGTAATATTATTTTTATCCACCTACAATTTTTTAAATCCAATTTTACCCTTTGGTGAGTTTTTAGAAAAAGATATGAAAGGAATCATTTGTCGTTTTTCGTACGAGATACTTTTTGACTTTTCCGACAAAAGTATAAGGAGAATGTTTTTCTAACTTATACAACATGAATGGATTTTTAAAACTTTATTTCTGAGAAGATTCCTTTACAAGTTTTCAAGTTTATTTTTAATCAACTTCTTTTAGTTTAAAATTGTATGACATGTTAAGAAAGGAAAAGAGTTTTTAAAGTAGAAAGAAATTTTACTCAAGAATGGAGTTCAAGTGTTTTATCAAAATTATTTTCCATCTAATATAATATAGGGTTCTGTTTATATCCCTATTATTACATTGATTTGATTATGTTGTGATGGAATTATTTTTATGAATTCATTTATCTTATATAAATTGTTTTATGATGTCACGATATTTATGTTTCCCATTTTTATTACATGGGTTATGCTATGATGTATGGTTTATGATTTTGTGGCACACATAAGAATGGTATCATTATGAGATGGAGGGACCTATATTTCCCTTCAATTCATTGGGTAAAGATTTTATATCTCATGAGATAAACATGGCTAGAACGGCAGGTTAAACCGATTCAGTGAAACAAGACTGAAATGAGGGGTGAACTCGGTTCAGAAATGGACATTTTCCACTAAGATACTCTTAGAAATGAGTCTTGAATAATAAGAAATGATTCTCTATGATTATGTGTGTATTCCACAAAGTTTCATGTTTTAAGTTATGATTATTGGGATTACATTTCACTACTATGATTTATCCCATGTTATGAAATTATGATCTCTTTTGCAGGTTAAGATTTCCAAAAGTTATGTTCTTATGTATATGATGTGATTGATATTTATTTTTTTTACCGTTACTGAGCATTTGAGCTCACCATTTTGTATGTTTTATTTCCCCAGGTCAGGAAGAAGATTATTAAGTAGAATATGCCAAAAAGAGACTCTAGATATGATGAAATAAATGGGTGGCAAAGTAGATGCTTTATGAACAAGTTGTTTATATTTCCCAGTTTCTAACGACTCTATACATATACGGTCCTTTCCTGTTTTTGTTATATGTTGTAATAAGTGTGCTTCAATTTTGAAGTACTAACAATGTATGTAATGTATGGTTCATTATAGTTGGTATCAGAGGAAAGGTATAGTCAACCTTTGGAAACTAGGATGTGAAAGCCTTAGTAAGAACCCTAAGGATAAGTCTAAGCATAGAACACAATCTTAGTGTTTTAGAAATGGCCATGAATAACCTAGGATAAGACCTTAAGTGTGAAATTTTATTCTTGATTATGTGGTTTTCCTATTATAATTAGTGTTTCTCACAGTATTCTTCTAGGTTTTAGTCCATGGCTGGAACCTGATGGAACTGTGTTAATGCGGAATGTGACGAGAAATGCAATGATTGTCCCCCTGAGCAACCAAACGTTATGGGAGCTGGAATGAAAAATCTTGTAGCCATTTTCACACATCTTTCTCAATCTATGAATCATGCAGGACATCCAAACGAGAAAAGGAAGGAGCAACATTCTATTGAATCCTCCATGAGGCAGCGTCCACCTTTATTCAGTGGGTCTACAGATCCATTAGTTGCTGAACAATGGATTAGCACTACTGAAAAGATATTTTTAGTTCTTCAATGTTCTGATCATGATAAATTCATCTTAGCAGTGTATCGTTTGGAAGGTGATGCTGATCAATAGTGGAATCTTATCAATAATATGAGGCAAAAAGATGAAATTGAGTCCATGGAATGGGACGAGTTTAAGAAATTATTTTTCAACAAGTACTTCCCTCGTATTCATTGAAAAAATATGGAGAAGGAGTTTCTTGAACTAAAACAAAAGGATGATGAATCTGTTGGTACCTACGAAGAAAATTTTACAAGACTTGCAAGGTATGCTTCTGGGATTATTATCCAACCTGAGAGTAAGATCGATCGATTCTTTAGTGGCTTAAAACCAAGTCTTCGAAGGGCGTTATCCATAAGGGACTTCAATAGCTATGAGGAAATTGTTCTATGAGCTCTCAATGTCGAGATGGAGAATGGAGTAACCCATCAGTCGTATAGGTTTGATAAGAAGAGGAAAATGTAATTCAACGGAAAATCTAAAGAGCACACTGAAAATAAGATGAGTTTTCCCTTATGCTCAAAGTGTGGAAAGAAACATGGAGGGAGTTGTCTTAAAGGGACAAGTAAATGATTCAAATTTGGAAAGGAAGGTCATCGGACATTTGAATGCCGCAATGATGGGAAGAGGATGTATAATGATGCAAACAAAGGAAGGGATACACAGAATGAACCCACTACACTTAAATGTTTCAAGAGCAAGGAGATGGGCCATTATTCCAATCAATGTCTAAATCCATGGGTTGACAATGATGGTCGACGTCAACAAACTCTTAAGGATAAAGACAAAGGAATGTCAAATGAAATTTCTATCAGCAATGTGGAGTACGATAAAGATGTTATGAAAGGTACACTTACCATCCACTCTAAAGTAGAAAATGTTTTATTTGATTCTAGATCCACCCACTCTTTTATTTCTGAAGAATTTTCTAAGGGTATCACCGTATTACCTCAACAATTAGATGTTGAGTTAGCTGTGACAACCCCTAATGGTACAACAGTCACATCAAATGTTTATAATTCTTCTCCGATTGAAGTTTGTGGGAATGTGCTTCCTGCAAATCTTGTGATCCTTCCTATAGTGGAATTTGATGTGATTCTTGGCATGGATTGGCTTTCTTTATATGGAGCTCATATCAATTGCCAAAGAAGGGAAGTCACATTTCATATTCCAGATCAATCTTTGATCGTCTATCAATGCAAGGATGAACATAACCTTCCAGTGGAAATTTCTTCCATCTTATGGGTCTTGATTCCACTAAATGAAGGTTATTTATCTCAAATGGTTGGTGAGAAACACACGATTAATAATATTCCCATTGTACGGGAGTTTGATGATGTCTTTTCAGAGGAATTATCGGGTCTTCCACCAAATTGTGAAATTGAGTTTTCAATATAACTCATACCGGGTGCCTTGCCTATTTCAAAGACACCTTATAGAATGGACCCAATTGAGTTATAGGAATTGAAGAAGCAACTCCAAGAAAATCTTGATAAGGGATTCATATTCCCTAGTGTGTCACCTTGGGGAGCACCTGTTCTATTTGTTAAGAAGAAAGATGGATCAATGAGACTCTTCATTGATTATCGAGAACATAACAAGTTCACTATATAGAACAAATATCCTCTCCCACACATTGATGACTTATTTGACCAACTACGAGGAGCTCAACACTTTTCCAAGATTGATCTTCGTTTAGGGTATCATCAATTAAGGGTCAAAAGAGAGGATATACCGAATACGGCTTTCTGTACAAGGTATGAACACTATGAATTTATATTGATGCCATTTGGTCTTACTAATGCCCCTGCTATCTTCATGGATCTGATGAATAGAGTCTTTAGAGACAATATTGATCAGTTTGTGGTAGTCTTTATAGAAGATATTATTGTTTATTCAAAGAGCATGGAAGAAAATGAAGATCACTTGAGAATTATATTGAATACCCTGAGAAAAGAGAATCTTTATGCAAAATTTTCCAAGTGTGAATTTTGGCTTCAAAAAGTTGCATTTTTGGGTCACATAATCTCAAAAGAGGGGATATCTGTGGATCCAACCAAAATAGAGGTTATCGAAAGATGGTCGAGACCAACAACAGTAACTGAGATCCAATGTTTTCATGGTTTGGCAGGATATTATCGACGTTTTGTGAAGGATTTTTTACGATTATCTAATCCACTCACTAGGTTGACTCGGAAAGGAGTTAAGTTTTTCTGGAAGGAGGAATGTGAAGAGAATGTCAAGGAGTTGAAAAGAAGGTTATCCAGTGCACCTGTGCTCACACTGCCTTGTAGTGGAGAAAGGTTTGTGATCTATAGTGATGCATCCAAGAAGGGATTGGGGTGTGTTCTTATGAAAAATTATATGGTGATATCTTATTCCTCATGACAGTTGAAAATCCATGAGCAAAATTACCCAACTCATGATTTGGATTTAGCTGTGGTAATCTTTGCATTAAAGATTTGGAGGCATTACCTTTATAGTGAATGGTGTGATATTTATACTGATCTTAAAAGTTTAAATTATATTTTCAGAAAAAAGGGGCTAAATATGCGCCAAAGAAGATGGTTGGAGCTGATTAAGGATTATGACTGCTCAATTCATTACCACCCTGGAAAATCAAACAAGGTGGCAGATGCATTAAGTCGACAAGACCATGCTAGCTTATCCATGATGGGGATCACAAAAGATCAAATATTTATGGATTTACAAAGGATGGATCTTGGAATTATAATGAAAGGGGAAAATCGTATCTTTCTCAAATGAATGTTCAACCATTTATACATGTAAAGATTAAAGAGGCACAGAAAGAAGATGTAGAGTTATAAAATAAGGTGAGAAATGTTCCTGGATTCAACCTTTATTGTGATGGGAAAATAAAATTCAGGAATCGGGTTTGTGTTCCTCCCATCCCTGAATTAAAGAAGGAGTTGCTGGATGAGGCTCATAGTTCTTCATTCTCTATTCATCCAGGAAGCACGAAGATTTATAGGGACCGGAAAGAGTACTTCTGGTTGGATGGCATGAAAAGAGATGTTTCTGAATTTGTCTCTCGATGTTTGGTTTGTCAGCAAGTTAAACCTGAGAGACAGAAGTCTAATGGGATGTTACATCCATTACCCATACCAGAATGGAAATGGGAAAACATCACTATAGACTTTGTCATAGGACTTCCTAAAACATCCAAAGGAAATAATGCTATCTGGGTCATAGTTGATCATCTTACAATGTTTGCACACTTCATTTCTATTAGAGAGGATTTCTCTCTGGATCAGCTTTCCAGGATATGTGTAAAGGAAGTGGTAAGATTTCATGGAGTACCACTTCCTATTATATCTGATCGGGATCCGAGGATTACCTCAATGTTCTGGAGAAGTCTTCAACATACTCTGGATACAGAGTTGAGTTTCAGCACTGCTTATCATCCTCAGATAGACGGTCAGTCTGAGAGAACAATTCAAACTCTAGAAGATATGTTGAGAGCTTGCTCTATGGATTTCAAAGGTGGTTGGGATCAACACCTACCTTTGGTGGAATTTTCTTATAATAATAGCTTTCACTCCAGTATTCAGATGGCTCCTTATGAAGCTCTCTATGGAAAGAAATGCAGGACTCCAACTTGCTGGGATGAAGTTGGGGAAAGAAAGATATTAGGACATGATCTTGTTGATGAGATGGCAGAAAAGGTTCCGATCTATTCAACAACGCATAAGAGCAGCTTAGATTCGACAGAAACGTTATGCCGACAACCGAAGAAAAGACCTAGAGTTTTAAGTGGGTGATAAGGTGTTCTTACGAATATCTCCCTGGAAGAGGGTCATGAGATTTGGAAACAAGGGGAAGTTGAGCCCTAGATATATCAGTCCTTTCGAAATACTAGATCATGTTGGGAAGGTATCTTACCGATTGGCGCTTCCACTGAATCTCTCCCAAGTTCACGATGTGTTCCATGTATCTCTCCTGAGAAAGTACATATCTGATCCTTCACATGTACTCAGCTCAGAAGTTGTACCGTTCGAGAATGATCTTTCTTATGAAGAACAGCCAATAGAGATTCTGGATCGTTGCGAAAAAGTCCTACGAAACAAGGCCACTCACTTGGTGAAAGTTTTATGGAGGAGCCACAAATTTGAAGAAGATACATGGGAGCTTGAGGATATAATTAGGGATAGGTATCCTCATCTGTTTGTTACAAAGTGACGAATTTCGAGGGAGAAATTCATTTTAAGGGGGGTAGAATGTAACACCCGAGACTTTTGTGAGAAATATTTTGTTTTTATGTTATATAAATCATCAAAGTAATCTTTCACTACACACATCACTTGCTTGGCTTGCTTTACACGCAATCACGACCTTCCTCGATAGCTTGCGTCGTACACAATACAGAGTTTCACTAAACAACGATATGCTATTAAAATATTATTAAAACTAGCCGTTATGAATAGTAATAAATTTTTTTTGAAATTTTATAAATTTTATTTTTCAAAATGGACTTCATTTTTGGATTCAGAATATTGAAATTAGCCTAGGGTGAAATTTTGGTATTTTTCTGAAAACATTCAATTTTTGATGAATAGTGAAACCACTAAGTGGTAGTTAAAAAACTGAATTTTTCATAAAACTCAATTTTACCACTTCTGTGAGTGGAATTTAAAAAATCCGAGATACATGGTTGATATTAGTAAGTAAAATGCGGTTCAATGAGATGAAAATAATTTTTAGTGAATAGTAACTTTTTACTTTTTTAACACATTTAAAAGTAAAGAGGGTGATTAAGTGTAAAAAAGATATTATTATTACCCTAACACATGTACTAATTCTATTGGATAACTGTAATTCGACCAAAAACAACCTTAGGAATAAAATATGACCATTTAGGCCCACTTGGATTATATTAGGACATTTATTATCAATTTATTTAAAGAAGGGTTAAAATAGTTAAAATCAAAGTTTAATAACTAAATAATTTTTAATATAGGGTTATACATATGATAAATTAATTAGAAAGCTAAAAATATTTCCTACATAATGGTATTTTATTTTTAATTTTTAGACATTAAATAATTTAATTTATTTATGACACAAAGATGATGCAGTAATTATCTTATTAATGAAATATTGACATAATTGGTGTTATAAATACCCAAATAAATGTAATTTGAAACCTTTTATGAAATACACTTATTTTCTAGGTTAATATGACATGTTAGTATTGATTTAATTATCTTTGTTATAACTAATCATTCGGTTATGATTTTCACAAAAATCAATTACTAAACAGTGTCAAAATTGACATAAAATAGTTTTTTAAAACAAATATTATATTATTAATTGTTATTATATTCTTAAAAATCTAAGGATCGGCGAAGGTACTTATATCATGATAGGTGTATCATTAATTGACCACTTGGGGGTCTCTTGGATGTATATGGTATGTTTATTAACTATATAATATAAAAATACAAAGTGACATGGTAAATGTCAATCTAATTAACTAAGAGTTAAAACTAAAAGATAAGGATAATATAATGACCTAAAATTGTCTAAATTCTATTGGATGAGAGTATTTCGAACCATACCCACCTTAGATTTGAAATAAATCAATTTGGAGCTATTTAAAACCGAATTTGGCTTTATAATAAAATAATATTTTTAGTTATTCCAAAGGTGCCCCTCTCCTCCATTATAAAAGGGAACCTCCTCCCCCTCTTCCTCACACCACTTTGAGCCTTCATGCTCGGCCAACCCCTTCCAATTTCTCCTCTCCACTTCCCTAGAAACATCCTATAGGTTCTAGTCTTCTTCAAAGACCAATTTTAGTGCCCTAAAAGGAGGTCTCAAAGAAGCACTTCAAAGAAGAGGTAATGTCTATTACCGATTCTTTCATCTTTATTTCTTCTTCAACTTCTTCTTCTATAGTTGTTTCATTTTGAATTAATAACATAATTATCACTCATATACTGATATGTTATTATAAGTATGAAACAACCCTATTTCACCATCTATCCATCCTACGGAAAAAGAAATCATCGTGCGTGCGTACGTACGGAATAACCTCTCCACGCCGTGGTGTAATCTATTTTCCCCCACCACATTACTTGGATGGGTATAATGGTGTAAATAATAACTATATATGATTATTGTAAAGTGATATTGATTCTTAAATAGTATATATACACTTCAATACAATTCCAAGATCATGGGAACGATATCTTCGCTCGTACGTACGTACGGAATACCGTCTCCACGATGTGATGCGACTCGTTCTACATGATCTTCATTGCATAATGATTATATAAATGAATTGAATGAATTAATATGATATATATTACACTAATACCATTCTGGAAACGAGGTATCTATAACCTAAATAGAAGAATAATAATTTATTCGACAAAACACACCTAAGAACAAAAAGTAATAAACACCCGAATAACAAGTATTAATGAAATATTACTAATATGAAGCTAAGAATAGGAACATATATGATATCATAACAGTAAGTATGATTCTGGAATAAGTCAATAACATTATTTAAATCATTATACAATAGGTTCAGACACTTACAAAGAAAATCGGACCTAAGGTAAGGGAAATATCACAATCTCATTTTTATCCGAGCTGTTTATACTTTGGAATTTACTGGGGTGTATTTTATCATCCACATCCAGGTTTCCTCAATATGTAATATTATTTCTGTCCACCTACAATTTTTTAAATCCAATTTTACCCTTTGGTGAATTTTTAGTAAAATATATGAAAGGAATCTTTTGTAATTTTTTCGTACAAGGTACTTTTTGACTTTTCCGACGAAAGTATGAGAAGAATGTTTTTTTTAACTTATACAGCATGAATGGATTTTTAAAAAATAATTTCCAAGAAGCTTCCTTTACAAGTTTTCATGTTTATTTTTAATCAACTTCTTTTAGTTTAGAATTTTATGACATGTTATGAAAGGAAAATAGTTTTTGAAGTAGAAAGGATATTTTCTTCAAGAATGGAGTTCAAGTGTCTTATCAAAATTATTTTCCATATAAGATAATATAGGGTTCTGTTTCTATCTCTATTATTACATTTATTTGATTGTGTTGTGATGGAATTATTTTTATGATTCCTTTATCTTATATGAATTGTTTTATGATGTCACGATGTTTAAGATTCCCATTTTTATTACATGGGTTATGCTATGATGTAGGGTTTATGATTTTGTGGCACACATAAGAATGGTATCATTATGAGATGGGTGGAACCTATATCTCCATCCAATGAAATGGGTAAAGATTTTATATCTCATGAGATTGACATGTCTGGAACGGCAGTTTAAACCGGTTCAGTGAAATAGGACTGAAACGAGGAGTGAACTCGGTTCAAAAATGTACTTTGTCCACTAAGATAGTCTTGGAAATGAGTCTTGATTAATAAGAAATGATTATCTATGATTATGTTTGTATGACACAATGTTTCATGTTTTAAGTTATGATTATTGGGATTACATTTCACAACTATGATTTATCCCATGTTATGAAATTATGATCTCTTTTGCAGGTTAAGATTTCCAAAAGTTATGTTCTTGTGTATATGATGTGATTGATATTTATTTTGATTACAGTTACTAAGCATTTGATCTGACCCTTTTGTATGCTTTATTTCCCCTGGTCAGGAAGAAGATTATTAAGTAGGATATGCCAAAAAAGGACTCTTGATATGATGAAATAAAAGGTAGGCAATGTAGATGCTTTATAAACTAGTTGTTTATATTTCCCAGTTTCTAAAGACTCATTACCTATACGGTCCTTCCCTAGTTTTTTTATATGTTGTAATAAGTGTGCTTCAATTTTGAATTACTAACAATGTATGTAAATTATGGATCGTTATATCTACCCTAGAGAAGTAAGGTACAAATCTATAGTAGTAGCCATCTAATCCCCAAAAACATTGAACCATGGTCTCACTCTTCGGTGGCTCCCCAGAAATAACTACCTATATATTGTCTGGATCCACTGTAACTCTAGAAATCAAGATAATGTGTCCCACAAATGGGCCTCTCAAATCTAGAACTTTCACTTCAAGATCGTACAATAAATTTGGTGCTCTCAGATTGTATCTAGAACTATTGAATGTGACTGGAATGATCCTCCTCTGTCACTGAGTAAACCAATATTTCATCAATGAATACCACCACAAAAAGATCGAGGAATGGCTGGATGATCATGGTCTTGGGTCTAATGAACAATTCTAGGATGTTGGTCATGCCAAAAGGAATTACCTACAACTCATTATGGTCATACAATCATCTGAAGGTATTATTCGGTAAATCCTCATCTCATACACTGAGATATTGATAGTCTGATCTGTGGTCTATCTCTGAATACCATTGAGCACCGATTAGTTGGTTGAAGAGATCATCAATACTCAAGAGTGGATAATTGTTCTTCATGGTAACTTGGTTTAGGCATCGATAGTCTACGCAAAGCCTCGGACTCCCATTTTCCTTCATAGGAAAACAAAATAAGGGATTCCCATAGAGAAATGTTGGTCTTTATGAACCCATTCCTCTAAAAGTCCTCATGTTTTTCCCATAACTCACGAATCTCTTTAGGGACCATCTAATATGTGTCAGTAGATATCGGTGTCGTCCTGGGGAATAGGTCGATGTAGTAGTCTAACTCTCTGCAAGGAGGTAGTCTAAGACTATCCTTAGGAAATTCATCAGAATACTGGACAACCACTATAAGATAGCTCAGACTCCTATCATCAACTACTCTGAGAGTTACGCTATCTGACTATTGTGTGATCAGTTGGACCATCCTTCAGTAATTTCCATCATGAGCTATATAGGTTCCCTTCTCACCAGTAAAGTAAAACTGGGTCCCTCCTCATAGACACAGTGCACATTGCATCTAGAACAATTAAACATAGCATGGATTGTGGATAACCAGTATATACCCATGATATCATTTTAAAGCCTTGGCATAGTTAATAGGAGATCCCAGCAAAATATGTCTCCTCCTAAAGTAAGTTCACACTACTAGAACCTATGTGTAATCGTCAAATACTCGCCCGTAGTAGTTTCCAATCGTTAGGATCGATCAAATGGCTCTATCGTAATCTTAATGTTCCGAATGAAAGTTGTCGAATTGAAAGAGTTACTAGAACCTATGCCAATATATACAAAAAAAATGGTGGAGTAGACTAAGATCGTACCTCAAATCATTTCTGGAGCACCGTGGTCATAGTCCATATCTACCTGAAGCAAATCTCGTCCCTTTCATCCTTCTGCCTTAGGTCGTGGTGGACCACCTAAAGGTGGTGGAAGTAGAACCTCAAATCAACATCCACCTCCAAATGCACAAAATTCTCCTATGACCACCATGGTCATACGACGGGTTGGGAAGTTCTGAGCCATGTGGTCCTGCCCGTCGCACGCGAAGCACAGTATGCTTCTCTGCGGGTCTGCTCTACCTCGTGAACTCCGCACATCTGACGTAGTGTCCTGGGTTTGTCGTCTAGAAGTTATGGCCCACTAGGACCTCTGCTTTATCTACTTATTGTCTTCTTTATATGACTCAACTACCTGTCGTCAGGTGGTGGCTCCCACTGTCGGTGCCTGCTCAGCTAATAAGCTATCCATAAATAAGGATTTCTCGAGTACTCTAGCCTGCATTAAGATATTGAGTGACATCATTGATGCATTGATCTCCCACTGGAGACCTTGATCAAAGGTCTATGCCCTAATGAAAGGGTCTTGTACCAAGTCGGGTGAGAAGAGAGAGATGTCAGTGAATATCTCCGACTACTGATCCACTTCAGGCTACACTGATGTAAATGTATGAGCTCTAGAATATGCACAGAGCGTAGTGTCTCTAGAAAAAACTCTTCCGTGAAGATGCACTCGATGTTCGTCTAGGTGAGGGTCACTTCATAATGTAATTGGATCACCTTGTTCCACTATATCTCAATAGTGGCCAAGAAAATACTAGAATCTAGACTCCCTATATTCTCTTCCAGTTTCACAACTAGGTAGAAAACACTATCCATATCCTCTAGCCACTCCTCAACTACCTATGGATCCATATAGCATAGAAATATTCGAGCCATCTCCCACTAGAACTCGTGCAATGTGCTCAGTCGGCGTGCACCATCGGCTAGTGGGGTTTGTGGAAACTTATTCCCAAGGGGTAATGGTGTTGTTGGTGCACCTCTCAAAGGTGTTATCACTATAAGAGGACACTGCACCAAAGTATCATCACCTGGTGGTCCATCATTACAAACTCTCTCTAGATTCAAAGATGGTTGTCTATGTGGAGGCATCCTGAAAAGAAGCAGGTGCACCATGGTCAATAAGTCAAACCAGTTGAGATGAATCAAATGAGATCAAACGTAAACTATTTCTATAACACATGCAATCAGTGTTTTCAAGCCCCGAGTTTGAAATCAGAAATTAGGGTCCTAGTGTATGGATACATCAACTGTCGCCCCAACACTAAACTACCCAAACTAAAAACCATAATCAAAACACATAGTAATATTTCTCAATTAGAATGATCAGAGTCCTAGTTTTTTGGTATAATTGACTCCTTTGATACCACTTTGTCACGAAACTTCCCATGGGGACATGTCGTGACTAACCCAATCTCGTCATCCATAGGACATGGGTTAGCGTCTACCATTAGAAAGGAATTTCCCTAATATTGGATGGATTTTCCTCAAAACATGTATAGATAGAGACATGGTAAATTGCACACAATTTAAACAATACAGAAGAATAAAGGTTTAACCACAACTAGAAACCCACCACAAAGTGTAAAGGTAAGTACTGAAGTAATGTGCATGGAATACAAGCCCAAATGGAATAGAAAATGTAGAAAAAACTAAAAAATAGATCCTGAGGTCATCTACCAAGTATCACACCTAAAAGGGAGGTACATCGCATCACTTCGGCTCTCCACGTCAATTGTTCACCTCCATACACCATAAAATCCTAGCTCCTCGAGACTCAGTCAAAGCTGCCAATTTTCTTCACATTACACAACAATGTGCGGATGAAGACTATGCATGGGTGAGTATTCAATACCTAGTTGGGACCCCGAGACCCCCAAAGGAATTTTAGAATTCCGCAAAGGGAAAACCACAAAGAAGGATCTCATCCATAAAGCACAAAGAAAAAGACAGCTCACACAAGGTATACTACTCAGTGATCTGGAATAAAGATGATTATTCCTATGCTATATAATTTTATTACATTATGAAGAACCACAATTGATCCACGAATAATTTGTTCCATTCTCGATCAATACAGGGACATATGTTTCTGATCCACGATGGGTCACTCTAAGGTTGGTCCTCATCGGGTCATGCACAAAAGATCCACATAGGGTTTCTAGAATGTGGATCCACACAGGGTCGCTATGATGTTGTTCCACACATGGTTCCAATGATGAAGATCCTCACAGGGTCATTATGATGCGGATCCACACAGGGTTACTATGATGTTGATCCACATATGTTCACTATGATGCTGATCCACACAAGGTCACTCCCTAATTGAAATCCATCAACATAATTCCCTACACTCGGTGTGATTTAGTTCTGTAGAATCTGCACCTCAAGATATTGTTCATTACTCAGATGAAATGATGTTCCAAAAATTAGCAACACAATGGATCTCCATGTCGTAAGGGATCCAATGTGATAAACAACACGTCAATCGGATGACATGTCTATGAGTTATAAGTGTTTTAGTACCGAGGGCCTGGTTGGATTCAGGTTTGATCCAACCTGGTCATAATCCAACATTCTACGAAACTCGGGTGGAGTATCTCAAATGGACCTTCATGTTCCATGATTCCAACTCCACAGACGGTTCATGAAATGGATGTCTAGTTTGTGGGATATGGATTTTTAAGTGAAACATGGTCAAGAAGGGCCAAGGTATTGTCCGACTTTATCCGACTGACCAGACTCGCCCCGACCTGGGCTGACACGAACTGGTATGGGTCTGACCTGGCCCGGCCTGAGACGGCTGGGTTGAAGAATGGGATTTCCCGCTCTGGAAGGGCATGACCCTACAGGCCGTGCAGTGGTCAGAAAAACATTCAAACAGACATTCGACTGCTCAGTTTGAAACGTTGGCACCACGTGGCACAACCCTCTATGTCAGCGGGACCTGCAGGGTTAGGACCCCCCTCCACCGTGGCTCAAAGACACTACCTAACTCCACAGTGTGCGACAGCATGCCGCCCACTGCCAATGGGCCCATCCGCCTGTGCTGGCTACTGCGGAACCTTCGGGTGCCACCTTCCTCAACCACCGTCTCCCTTCGATGCTGGTCACCAGTTTTTCATTGAAGACGAGGCTTTCAAGGGCCTTTGAGATAGCTCTATTGGTCTGTTTTACCTTCCAATTGCGCCTATGGGCCTTATGTGAAGTTTCCAACACCGTGTGGCTCCCGCATTCATCTTACCACCATGTTTTTCGGTGGTCCATAGCGAATGCAATTCAAAGAAACAAGGGTGGATGATTTAGGCCTCGTTCGGATGGCACCCACCCTCTGGGTTAGAAATATTTAAATGGTTAGAGCTCAATCATCATCAAAAGAACAATAAACACCATACAAAACTCACGTAACAACCACCCACAATTTCATATGAATCATGGCTTAACCTATTTTGGTTAATTCGCATTCTCACATTTTTCAACAATTATAGACTGAAAAAAAAATCACTAGATTTAAAATAAAAACCCCATACCTCAGATTCGTAGGGTATGTGGAGGTTGTGGGATAACAATCCATGTTCTTTAAAGACGTCGTCGTTCATCATTTTTGGATTGATTCCTCCAACATCATCATGTAAGCTTCCATTTTTCATTGGAGGAAGACGTCGTGCAACCTATTCAGAGGTTCCTCTCTTAAGTGAAAAAAGATTCTGCCCGATCCCCATTAAAATAGAAGATACATTGAGATTAATGTATCGCAAAATTTATGAGGTCCATTAATGAGGTTACTTAATGAGTTTTACTATTGGATCTCTTAATTCTCTCAATGATGTGGTAACACATCCTATTAATTTACTCAATAGTGAAATTACAAAACTATTCAGTCAATGTATTAAATGGTGTGACTTTACACTATGGTACCACCACCATTTTTACTACAGTGAAAAAACGAAAAATAATATAAATTTTAGTTATTTTATTAATTTTTTGTAAATTCTAGGAAATTAACTTTTTATCCTAACCCTTTCCGGTCGAAGAAAAGTTTCCCTTAAGTGAATCCCGATGTTGCAGATTCAATGGTGCCCTTAGATTTTTATGCTTGAGCCACTTCAAAAGATAGAAAATTCTGCCTGCACATTTACTGAAAGTACCTTAAAATAGTTCAAAATTTGTTTCCAGGAACTCCGGGCCTCAGAATCACATGCTTTCAATTTTCACTGACTCGTAACAATCCCAAATAAATTTAATAAAAATTATATGGATTTTATAGGTCTTTACATAGATAGACATATTCCCATAGTGATAATTCTATGGATAGTTTATGGATTTTTAGTAGCTACATGGGTAGATATTGGTTGAGAAAAATCATCATCAGTGGTGTGAGTATGTGGGAGGATAGGAGGTCATATTATAGTTGATAATTAGTAGCACTCCTATAAATTTTGGAAAAGTGAATTAAAACTACATTTTTACCATTTTATGTGCAATCAATTATAATAAATGATCAATAATAGTGAGTATAGGTTCGAAATATCTCTATAAAATAGATTTTGGATAGGTTACTATGTCATTTTGTGCCTAATGATTAATGTTTACTCACTTGTTACGCTTAATTTCACCATAATCATTATAATGAATTTTAATTACATCCACTAGTATTAGTAGTAAAAAACTAATTTTACATTATTATTCATTATAAATTATTCTAATTCCAAATATAGTACCCATAATTTCAAATTATAGTCTCATAAGTGGAATATTTTCAATTTAAATTTAGTCATGTAGTAGGAACGACAAAACGGGTTTTAAAAGTAAAAACTTTCAAATGTTTGATATGTTTTCATATCCAATTTCAATGTAAAATTGATTAAAATTAGATAAATTGGATTAAATAATAATAAATTGATCTAAATAATCAAGTGGACCAAATTTAAAATATAATATATCCTTAAAAAATGAATTAGACCAAAAAAGAAGTTTTCAGTTAAACATCATCATTTGCAATGTTCATAAAATAATAAAACATCTCAAAAAATACCAAACATTCACCCTAACTTAATTTTTATATACCTATTCTGCATATTAAGTTTAATTTTTACACATAATATTTCTAAGAGTGAAATAACATGGATTTAAAATATATTATCCATAAAAATTTAGTAAAATTTCATTGATAGAAATATATGTTTTTATGTGTAATATTGGGTTTTCTCTTATCTCATACCTATTAAATATATTTGATGAATAACGAAAAATATTGAATATATAACATATACATATATTAAATTGAAATTAGCCACTAATTTTTTTTAATTTAATATATTTGGTTAAAATAGTTTTGTGGGGATAAAAATAGTCTTCTAAAAAATATTCCCTTTATATTAAATTTGTGCATATATTCATTTTTAATTAATTTGTAACCATTGAATTATTTTCATATTTCTGAAAACATAATATTTTCATAATTTATTTATTACTATTCATAACTATTAATTAAATGGATTTTTTATATCATATTATGTCAAATAATAATATTTTAATATTATATTATTTTCTATAAAACTTGTTATTATGTGTAACTCAATCCATTGAGGAATTTCTTTATTGAGTGTGATGTATGATAACAATTTTCACATGAATTAAAATATATAAAATCTATTGTTTTTATAAAATATAAATATATAATAAATTCATAAGATATTATATTCCCTTACATCCCCAATGTCTCTTGTCATACATGCTATCAAAAACAATGTTCCTATAATAATTTTTTCTGTAGTTACATTCTCCACAACTAAATTATATTATGTCCTCATAATTTAAACTCAGTTTTGGTGATTGATTGTTTTATATTTTTTGTGTTTTAGTCCTACATCATGGGAAGGGTTCATATGATATTTTCTTGTAAAGATACAATGGGAAGTACAAAGTTCACATTGATTAATATTTAACTAGGTCTCTATGTGGGTGATCATATGCGGAAATTATATAATTGTATGTAGATAAAAATGATAAATATTAATAGAAATTTATTAAGGTGAAAAATCCTAAACAAGTGAATAATCAGTGGGAATTTAAGGGCCTCAATGACATAAACCTGTGATGAATTATAAGGCCATCAATTAAAAAAAGGTAATATGAAATCATTTTTTAAGATCATTTTCCACATGTTGAGAAATTAAATTACTTCCAAAGAATATAACAAAATTTACATACATGAAAATTTTTAATTTCAAATGAACAATTCCATATATTTATTTTGCTTCAATAAAAATCAAATTGATCATTTAATACATGAAATTGGTATCCAAAAAATAACATTGATACCTGGACAACTAAAATAAACATTCAAGGGATCATTATGCCCATAAAAGACTAAACATTCCTTGCATTATTCTCTATGAACTCTCAGATGAAAATATGGTTTATTGAATAATATGTAAACCTAAAAAAGTAACACTACTTGACCACTTAATATTTATTCACCAAATTATTTACATAAAAATGAAATATTAACAGGGACATCCATAGGCTAGTGTTTGTAGTAAAACATGTATCATCCTCCGATCATGGGTTTTATAACAACATCCTTATATGATGTCAATTTTTTAAAACCATGTTAAAATATTTTCTAAAATAAATATGATACAAATACATAAAATAAGGATAATAAATAAATATCATTTTATCTATGGCTTCCATTACAACCCTAATAGATACATACTTCATCCATTAATTTCCACATAGGACCTTCCTTAGTCTACAGTTTATCCAATAGATGAGGGTATTTACTAAAACCAAAAATCATTGTGTCTGCATAAATTATCATATTATAAAAAAGCATATATTTATATTTAGGATGTCTAAATTATGACACATTATATTCAATCTAAGACACGTTAGGTTTATCCTAGTTTATTCACTTCCAAAATCCTTGATAATGGTTTGAAAGGAAATTTAAACTATCCAATGCATATCTTTTGGAGTGTCAAACAAGGTGATTAGTATGGCCTATTTTTGTGTACCTAGATACCCCGAGTCGGACCTTCCACACCATGTCAAAGTTATTACTCCAATGTATATTTGTTCCAAAAACACGTCCCCTTGTATTATCACGACAGAGATTTATTACCCGGAAGACCAACATTATTTATAACCTATGAAAATTCTACAATGTTCTTTTATACTTATCCTCAAATTATACCTTAGGGTTATGTTCTCTAATCTATGTTTTCCTAAATCAAGTTCTCAAGGTCTGTAATAAACTTAATATGATAACAACTATAGAAAATTGACCCAATAAAGACCAGATTCACTGCCTACTACAAATACATTGGAATTATAATTAGAAATAAAACCCCAAATGACCAAAGAGTTTAGGTTTTTTGAAAAACCATATTCATACATGATACTTTCATTATAAATGTATACCCAAATTATAACATAATTATTTTTATTTCAAGGAAAACATTATTCCATCTATATTATCCTTTTATATATTCCTTTGTATAATTCTGTGATTCCTGGTGAATGGAACAATAATAAGGGTGATCTTGATTGCACAGTAAGGGAAAAATATAGAGGATTCAATAATGAATAAATGCGATTTATAATTATGGAATGGTAAATAACTAAACACGCACAAAATTTAATCACAAAACTAAGAAGGAAGTGCATAAAGATAATTTTCGTTAATAACAAGAAACACATTCAACTCAATTAACAAGATAAGGAAACATTAATAAAAAAATGTAAGAAATAGAAAAAAAAATTAAATTTAAGAAATGAGCTAGGAATGAATTGAATCCATTCATATTTAGATTCAAATTCTTGTGGAGAGATAATATCTGAATCAAAATGAATGAAATGATTAATTATTGGGCATCATGTCTATAGAATGTGAAAACATATATTGTAATGATCTATCCACTATATATTTTAAAACAATGAGTAGAAACTAATACATGTTTCTTGAAAACAAACTAAAATGGATTACTTCTAAAAAAATTTATATAATGAGACTACTAATGCATTGAGAGGATTTCCTTAATTGCTTCCTAATATGTAGGGCTTATATTTAATGGTCTTTAACCCGTACCATTCATGTCCCATGCATTCAACATATTGAATAAACATTATTCCTTATCAAATATCAATATTGAAAAAGGGATATGGATTTATCAATATTTCCCCCAATAATCAAATAACATTCAAAGTAAACACCATATGGAAATTTTTATATCGTTTATTTAATAATTATATCCACAAAAAATGATATCGATATTTATGGGAATTTCAATGTCAAGTGATCATATGAAATTGAATCATTCATGTTAATAAAAGGAATCATGGGAGCGCATGTCAATACTATCCTTGTCCTAAAAAATTATAAACCACCCAGATGAGAAATAAGGATAGTCTCAACATGACTTATCCCATGTAAAGTAAAATAAAGGTGTTTTTGTAGTTGATGAATATAAATACTATACAAATATCTTTTATAATCATTCTTGATGAAAATATCTGTTTCTTTCGAAAATCCATTTCAAAATCACATCTGGAATCATTTTTATTAAAAAAAATTATTTAAAGCATGAAATTGAAGCCCCAATTAAATTTCACTGAGAAAATCTATAAATTCCTTAGAATAAAAAATATCAATCCTTTTTCATTGTAAAATTTTTCGAGAAATACCTTCTTTTGAAATTGAAGAGATGGTTCCAATAAAGAAACATGGAAAAGAATAAAATGGTACAAATATCATTAATATGTATTTTTGGAAAGGATAATTATTTTAAATTTTCAGTAATAAAACATGTTTTTAAAGAAAAAATGTTTTCTACAACTAAATAGTTAAATAAAGTGAGGTTTTCATAAAATCAATTTCAAAAACATTTTGAGTGCCAACGAGTAGGGAAATGGTACTAATACATCATTAAAGTCATGAATAATAAGATGATATGAAAATTAAGGCTTTTTTTAGTCAATGATAAAATAATTTCATCAGATGGAAGTACTAAAAAACCTGAAACGAATTATTTTTAAGGTACAACCTTTAAAATGTTATAATGTTTTAGTGGAAATCAACAAATGGGTAAATTATGTCTATCAAAATATAATTACATATATAGAGGTGGAAATTCATAAATATAGAGTAAAATCCATTAAAAATATAATAATATAATATTAACAAAATGTGTATGTTATATAACATAATGAAAATAAATGGGGTTATGAAATTATTTTCTACATCATAAATTTAAACTCAAATCCCCTTTAATGAAATATTTCAAATTGAAACTCAAAATATCATAACGAATGAATGAATCATAATAAAATATTTAATATTGGATGTATGTACACCATATATTATAAATTAGTTGTGAAAAAATATAGTGATTATATTAATATTTCTATAACAATCACCAAAGGAAGGGATATTATTTTGATAATCATTAAAAATGTTCTCACTGAGAATAATAATTAAATATTCCAAAGTATCTCATGCCACATTGAAACATTTAAATAATTATTTCTATAATGTAATAAAAATAAATGAATCGTATAATATCATGAGTATAAATATATTGATTTTATAACATATTAAAGGGTAGTATATAAACAATTTAAAAGAAAATAAGTGGATAACAACAAATAAGTCTCAATTGAATGTAAATTGAGATAAAGTCCCTTACATTGCATTTTCTATTGGGTGAACATGTATTAAATTATTTGATAATGGTGTTAATAATTTTAATAACAAGTTATTGAACTATATTCACATTCATAATATCACTAATTATCTTCTTATAATATATTTTTTCCCATTTTTTACTAATCATTCATTATTTCAACTATTTCGCGTGATGATTTCCTAGTTTTGGGGTATGTTTTAACATGTAACTTGTTTTTATTTTTACGTCGTTCATGGTATAATCATCTCCAGAATATAAAACATGATTATATAAAAATATAAATTTATCGTATATTTATTTGTAACAACCTATAACATGTCAATATAAGAAATAGAATGAACCGTTCAGGGACACAATAGGGCATATGTGGTCATGAATGCTACTTTCATTTATTTTTCCATTTAAATGAATGAAAATTTAAATGATATATATGTATATTGTAATTAAATTATAATATATATATCATATATATTACATTGGTTTTTTAAAACAAAATGTATATTTTCCATGTGTATTTTGAATGAGTTACATCGTTTTGAGGGGGTGGTAGTCCACACATCCACAAACGATGTTATGGTATTCCCAATAAATGGAGTGAATAAAGGTATATTTTGTAATATAAATAAATATATATAAATAAATTTTAAATATCATATAAAACATATATAAATATAATGTAAATATTAATTCCAAAAAAAACATTGGTGGTAAAATAAAAAACAAACAACTTTGATTTGTGAAGCGGTGGTTCTCCCTACATATAAATTGTTTGTCAATTACCCATTATATAGAAGTGTGTGTAATTGTAGGTTGTAACCTTAAAATAAAAAATATGATTTTTTTAGGTAACTATTTTTTTATTTAATCATTGAAAAAGAATAATTTATATATTGTGGAACTAAATAAAAATAAAGATCTTGAGAGAGGTGGTCACCTCTTATTTGGGTAACACCTTTTGATTTCAAAAATAGGGGTTAAATTAAGGGATCAAAACCCAAAGTGAGGATTCAAGTTTTAGGGAAGGGATATTTTGGATCTTTATGGTAATATTTTGGTTGAGCCAATGTGTCTTGATATGTGTGAGAATGTTGGAGGAGATAAGGCCTTTTTATAGTAAAGGTAGAGTGGAACTCTAGTAAATTTTTTAAAAGGGAATTCTACACACAGTTTTTACCAGTCAATTTGATCGAATAATGGAAATTATTTTCTCTATGGGAGGATAGGGTAGAAATATGGCCATAAAATTTCTTTTAGAGAAGTTTTAAGTTCATTTTGGTATATAATATTAATTTTTAGTCATATGTTATGCCCAATTTCACCTCAATCGATGTAATTAATTTTATTTAGATTCACTAATATTTTTCATCAAAATATATTTTGAAAATAATATAAATTAGAAATTATTCTGATTCCAAGTATGAAATTAATTTTTCCAAATTCCAATCCCAAAAGTGGAATAATTAATAAAAAATTAGTTCAATTGATGGGACATAAATGCGTTTTTTAAGTAAAAATGTTCAAAAGCTTTCTAGGTTTTCATGTCCCATTTCGATGTGAAGATAATTAAAATGATCTAAATTGGATTACCTAATAAAAAAATAAAACTAATTAAACATTAAAACCAATTTATAATATGATTTATCCTCATAATTTAATCAGTCAAAAATGCAGTTTTGAATTACAATTCAGTATTTTTCACTATTCCTCAAAAAGTGCAACTTCAATGAAAATACCAAACATTCCCCTTGACTTAATATATTTTTTACTATATTAAAAATTAGATTTATTTTTACATATAATATATATAAAATATCAAACAATTGTATTTAAAATAGGTTCTCTATTAAAGGGTGGTAAAATTACCTCAATAAAAATATTGGTTTTTGTTTGTAATATTGGGTTTATTCTTATCTCATGACAGTCAAATATTCTGAATAAATATAAAAAATATTTTATTTTATATAATATATATACATAAATATATTCATAAATAATACTCTGTAATTGTAATTAATTTATTTAATTAGGCCAAAACGATGTTTTGATCCTAAAAATATGTTTATCTAAAAACATTACCACTATATTCATGGGGTTCTTATATTCATTTCTAATTAATTAGTAACCAATGAAATCATTTCATATTTTTTTTAAACTTTATATTTACATTGGTTGTTAAATAATATTCATATCCTATAATTTAACAGTTAGGTTATATCTTATTATATTAAATAATAATAATTTAATTGTATATTATTTTTCATAAAACTCATTCATGCGTGTAAGAAAATTCATTTGAGAAACTTTTTGTTTCATTGAATATATGATATCACAATGTTGTGTGCATTGAAACCTATAAAATATATAGAATTTATTATAAATAAAAAATATATTATAAATTATTGGGATATTATATGCCCTTACATGCTTGGTGTTTCGTGCCATACATGCTATCAAATACAATGTTCTTACTTTAGATTTTATAGGAGATACATTTCATGTCTGTTCTGATTACAAACACTAAATATGATATAGGTGATGACAAGGTTTCACTTATTCATAATGAATTAATGGTGTTTTAATAATTAATAAGTTAAATTTTGATAAAACCTTACCATAAAAAATTATATAAATATTAATATCATAATACAATGGTAATTAAATTGTCCTTGTCATCAATTAGATGAATACATAGTATTATTCAAGTTGTTCATCAGAAATACCCAAACCTAAACAAATCATGATTAATGGAAAATTAGAAGGTTTCTTATATATATAATATCGTTATATGAGAAGAAGAATGGTATTATTTTGTATTTATTACTTTGAAATATGATAATTCTAAAGAATAATAATGATATGTTAATTTATATAAATTCATTACTATGAAATAAGGGAAAATTTTATTCTTCGTTCACTTCTTTTAAGCGATTTAATTAATTACAATCATTGTTTGACCATATCATTAATATTTAACACCATTTTTTATACAATAACATTAATTATATCACTAAAGTAATTTTAATAATTTATATAAATCCTCATGACAATCTATGTATGGATGTTATGAAATGAAAAATGATAATCAATTGTCCATAGTGGGCGCAGTCTCACGTACGCTTGTTTGACTAATTTGATTTCCATAGAACAAAAAAGGATTAATATTGTCTATGGTTTCAAAATTTATAAAATTAATCAAATATTTATTTATTTTTTCCCCTTATTTACAATATCATTTTATCAATTTTATATAAAACAATTCATGTTGCGTCAGGGGGGAATTACTGAACACAATGAAACATTATCTTTTTCAAATTTCATAATGGAAAAGGGGAGGATGGATAGTTATTATAACATAAATATAATAAAAAACAATTAATACTGACATTTATGATTAAAATATAATTGGATTCAATGAATTTTGTGTAAAAATATGTTCAAAAAACGAAATAAAAAAAGGGAGAGATTATAAATATTTATATTAATTCTTGAATTATATCTTTTAATAAGGGGGTAAAACAATATAGGGATGGTATTTTAAGAATCCAACAACATCCTTAAGGTGGATATAAGTATTGGGGAGAGTATTTCTTGGAGGTTTTTGTGAACTATTGGGGTTATGTTTTCAACCTAATTGAGGAGTGGATATACTCTTTTAATGAGTGATAATTAATGGAAATCTTGAAAATACCCAAAACATTTCAATAATGGGAAGTCTAAATCAAGGTAAGTGGTTCCAAAATTAATAAATAATATAATGTACATGTTTTAAGGTTGATAAATTACTCATCCATATATTTTTAGTCACATTTTAATCATTTTTAACATCATTTACTTTTATATTCCTTATTTTAATGATTTTAGATTAAACCATGGTAACAGAATTTTACATAAGGTAACTTATCTTTTATTCCGAAAAATAAAATGTTCAATACTATTTAATTTTTTTAACCAATTATAAATTTAAAATACGATTCATTTGATTCAATTTATAAATTTTATATGTATTTATTTTGAAAAAAAATTATTTTTTAAAAAACAGTTTTTGAGAAAATATTACTAATGTATTAAAAAATAAAATATGTTGTTTTATATTAAAGAACACATTAAAAATAAGAAAAAAATAATATGATACATAACTAGTCTTATAATTACATTTTATGAATTTATTATTCATATATAAATAATAGTACTTTAAAATTTATATTAATTTTTTAAGTGATATAGTTGAATAATCACCTAATTGTTTTTTAGAAAAACACAAAATATAAAATAATGTATAAACTACTATGATTATTCAAAAAATGATAAATTTTTCAAATCCAAATTTTATATTTTTAATAATTTTATCTTTTCAGTCAAATTGGGATATATTTTTAGAAACAATATTTATAGGAATA
The DNA here is from genome assembly GCA_963277665.1 of Viscum album. Classification (NCBI taxonomy): domain Eukaryota; kingdom Viridiplantae; phylum Streptophyta; class Magnoliopsida; order Santalales; family Viscaceae; genus Viscum; species Viscum album. The sequence continues at coordinate 1,935,290,370 of OY728159.1, forward strand.
TATATATTGATATAAATTTAACATTTTAATCTATATTTAATATTATATACTAATTAAATTTGCATTACATTAATATTCCTATAAAATATATTTTATCATAAATAAAACATTCCTTACATAAAATTGGCATACATATCTCCTTGAATGGTAATATTTATAATTTTCTTCCGAGAATCAATTATATTATTATTCATTATAGTTAAACTAAATGAATTTCATTTATATTTAAACTATACTTTATTTTATTTATGCATATACTTCATAAAAAGATTAGTATTATTTATTCCATCAAATTATGTAGATGTTTTTTAGTAGTAACAAATAAATATTTATATTTTAAATATATATATCACTATTTTATTTTTATTCATTATTATGTGTGGTGAATCATATCCAACACATTGACTTATTTTAAGCTAATCATAAATTTCGATCATGTGGTTTTACATTCACTAAAACATAAATAAATTGAATCCTTCTAATGTCAATTATTAATCAATGAATAAATTTGGTGAGCGTATTCCTAACATATTCATAATTTAGTGTATAACATAAAATATTATGTCTATTATACTCTCTTACTCTATGTCAAGTTAACTAAAATTCATCAAACAACATTACCCATTTATAAAATAAAATACCCTAGTATTTATACGCCCTAATAATATATTCTATATAATATAACTTTTCTAAAACAAGATAAATATCTATATCAATAAACCATAGGGAATTTTTATATTTCATAGAGAAATGAACACTATCATTAACCCATAAATAGCACTGACTGGTAATTCATAAAGTCACGTATTATTCAATATATATCATAGTTATTTAAACCATTTAATATCTTAGTTATAACCAATAATGAAAAAAATATTATATATTGACCCTTAAATAAGACACATAATATTCAATAGCATTTAAAATGTAGAAAAATCTCATTGATAAATTTAACATCACAAATAATTATGTGTAAATGTATGTAATATTAATTTATATTTCAATATTAGCCTCAGTACCGTACATAAAAATACAAAAAATTATATTTTTATATCATAATAATAATATTATATAAATCTCAAATATTTGAGCATAATCCTTTATTATATTATAATAAATACAATTTTCTATATATATTCCTTATTCAACATCAATTTTTATCCTATTTCAAAAACATTCTAAAAACAATAATTATTATTATAATATCTGAAATATATATACCAAAACATTTGGATTGGAATTCATATGAAGATGAAAAACTACAATATGGTGGTGCATTATATGTTTAAAAAAAATATTACCTTAAAATAGAATTATTTTAACCAAGTTAAAATAATCATACTCACAATTCCTCTTATGTATTCAAATTGTAATAAAATATTTCCCTTGGGTATGATAAAAAATATCGTAATCATGGAGATTATTATATGTGTTCCATAGGTCGTAATGATAAACATATTTTATTTAATAATAAATATAATCATTTTTAGTGAGTAGTTATAAAGTAATCAGACTTTAATTATTTTCACAAAAGAAAATTATTTATCAGAGGATTCACAAAATATTTTTAATCACAATGGCTGTGATAAATCAGAGTAGTATAAAAATAATTATTCTTTATAGAATAATAATCAATTTAAAAGATTTGTATCATAATCAATGATATTATGATAAATAAAATACAAATATAATGATGAATATAAAATTTTTCACTTTTTATTACAAATTCATCAGAAATAAAACACATAGAATAAAATAAGTAATACATATGAATAAAAATCTTTTAACCCAAACATAAGGGTATGAAATAACCCAATATAAAGGTCCCCTATATTATTCTTATATGAAATTCTATACTTCCCTTACCAGGGAAATTCCTTGATACGATGATCAACCTGCCTTGGTATCCATCGAGCACTCAATTCAGTGAATATATTTGATCATTCTTAATATCCCAAAAAACCCTCAATATGATAATCAGTTTTAATCTATAATGTTGTCCCCAACACCCCTCAATATTATTATCATATTTTCTCAATCTTCCTGTCATGGGATGCTCTAAATTATATTCATAATCTCATGCACACCAAAATTAAAAAAAGGATTTAAAATTGATTACAAGTACATGTAAAAAGATATTCAATCTTGTATCATTTATAACTATCACACATGGAGAATATTTAAAATGATAATTATCATTACTTGACTTCTTTTAATTGTGAAAACTCTTCAAATGACTATGTATTTATATGAAATCCTACTATGATCATCTTGATCCTCTAATAGTCATATTTTTCTGGGATATTTACAATGGCAATGAAACTTGGAAATCCAACAATCATATTATAGGAGAATGCATGACATGATTTTGGAATACAATTTTTTTAGTGTAAAATTTATGTCATTACGATAGAATATGTTTTCACATATTCAGAATTTAAAATTTATTAAATCTGAAATATTTTTTTACAAAATGTCACTGTGATTTTCATTGCGATTATAATTCCTATTCTATTAGTTCTGATTTCAAGTCTTGTTGTAAAACATTTTTCAGTATGATGACGAGGAAAAATTTCATTAAATATAACTTGATAAATGTAAATCCGATCATTATCAAATATATACTCATTATGATTTTTGTAATGAATAAAGTATGTTTGAATTCGTGAATACTTTAAGACTAATTATATGTATGGGAAAACATATATTTTTTCTTCAAAAAAAATTAAAACACGTTACACATGAAATAATTTGTTAAATAGTTAATTAAGAAAGTTTTTTTTTCTAATGAAAATGGAATGGAAATGTCAAAATGAAACTTTTTACTCTACAATCACCCATTTTTTTAAATAGAAATCATAAGACATAAGTATTAAATAACATTGAAAATTTAGTGGACCCAAATTCTATCAGTTGAATTTTTCTTATTATGTTTTTTTATATATTATGGATCACATAAAACAATATATAGGACAGAATAAAATATTTCTAAATGATGAAAAACATAAATAAGAGGTATATCACTACATAAAGAAATTTATAAAGATAAAATATTATCATTTACCTTAGGAATAGTAATATGATACTTATGAACAGTACATAAGCCTACTGAATTGTAACCTCACCCATGAATGTATATAATAAATTTGGGCAAATAATAATTAAAAGTCTGATATAATTAAATTATAATAAAATTAAGTGAATCATTTAAAAATTAGTATTTAAATGATTGTATTTTTAAAAGACATAAATATTTAATTACAATTTTATAATTGAGAAAACCATTTAAAATAAATTTCATTCTCATAAAATGGATTCATACATAAATATTTGTTTTCCTATAATTTTATGGTAATTTAATCAAACTATAGTTAATTTTGGAATGTGTTATTAAATTACTTTTAAATTTAAAATCTATATTTTTTCAACAAAATTATTATTTTATTTAAAAATAAAATTTCACATATTTAGATAATGATTTTCATAAATGGAGTTAATTTTTTAATTCTACAGGATAAATAGTGGTTAGGTTTAATTATTGGTATTTTTTCTGAAATACTTGAAATTTTATTGAATAGTAATATACAATAATTTAAAATAAAAAAAATATTAATCATAATAAACTATTCCCTTATTCATGGATGATGTAAGAAACCTTGGTTCATAATCACATGCACTTATTACTGTTTTTAGTGACAATAATCAATATAATTTCTTGCCTTTAGAAAAATAATAAAATAATGAGAAATTACCCATCTCCTCTATTATAAAAAAACACACTTCACCTACTCTTATATAAAATAATCTAAGCCTTAAATCATGTAATATATCATCATAAATCCTCTTACCTAGTCTCTACTCATGTCTAAGAGCTCTTGGACTTTCCAATAGTCCAAAACCCCTTCCCTTAAGGTTGTTCTCAAAAAGGTTAATTGAAGAGGTATATCCTCTTCCTTTTTCATTTAATTTTTTTTTCAAAATATTTTTTTTTTTATTCTCTCCTCACCACCTCAAATCAAATAATCCCCATATCTCTAGTATCATATATATACTAGAACTATATATTGAAAACGTATGATATTTCATCAATCACTTTACTCTCTTTTTTTACTTTAAAATCTATATCCTCACCGGATATGTGCTGATTGACAACTTTCATAGATGTTGAACCTTCGTTCTTCTATTTCACCTTCATGGCTGGTCATGTTATCACATTCATCATTAAACCATATTATAAAATAAGTATTTTCTGTTATTAATTGATCTATATCTGTTATATAAACATGATATTTAAAGATATAGAAAAAGTTGTTTGTTAGGATCGAAAACCTCTAAACTCTAGCTATATGATTATCATTATTATTTTATCTGTTGATTCATCCTCATATATGGAAAAAATAATACATAAAACCAATTAATCGTCTTATTTTTCTCTATTAACGTGAAATTAAAATTCTCTAGAATTATTACCATTATACATGAATAGCATTACATATAATAATGTTAAAAAATCATGAAATCAAGGAAACGAGCACTCTAGAAAGAAAAAATTCTATATTATAACTTATCAATAATGAAATTAATGATCATAATTAAATTATAATGACTAAAATACTTAAATAAAATCTTATGAATTAAATAAATAATAGAAGTAATCAGATTATCCTGGAATTTTTTGTCAAGTGAAGATCACAATCAGACTTAAGGTAAAAGTTTTCTACCCCAACCTCTAATTTCCTTTATTTAACTCTTTTTCACTATCTACCACATTTAAATTGTAAATTGTTATTATATTCTCATCATAAATTATATTTTATTGTTCTATATATATGTACCAATAATAATACATCATTCTATTATGGGTAGTTACATGTTTTAAAAGGATCCTTCTAAAATTCTTCTCGATAACCAAGAATAATTTAAGAGATCTGATCAAATTCATAAAAAAATTAAATATCACACTATAATATATTGTAATAAACAATTATTTTTATAAAATCACTAATTTTTTATGAAAAAACTATATCATTTAACTTCAGGTTTTAGACCAATAATTTTCAAAAGAAACTTTCATTTGTAAAGTAAAAGAGTATTTCTCTCAAGTATCATTCGATGATTATATTAGAGTATTTGCATCTATTTCAACACTGTTTTTTAATAATTATGTTTAATTATGATTAATATTTTATGATATCATGTAACATATTTTATTGAATATTGGATAATATTATGACTACATAGTGCTTTATTATATATAAAATAGGCAATGAAAAATTACATAGTTGGGATAGTGTTTGACTAGCACACAGTCACCCACTAATCCATGCAAAGCTATACCTACATGACATTATGATGCACAAAAGGAAAAAAGAGATGGGTATTTATATATTAGACAAGAACAGATTAATACCATCAACAATAATGATGTGGTTAATTATAAAATATTTTCTTATAATCAATCATCAAATTTAGAATAATTGTTTTCTCAATAAACTCACAGTAAGTCATATCATGGTTCATACATCAATAGAATATATGATGATACTCTTCCACTTGACATCCAAAAAGATGGAATCTTCATGTGGGATAATGTAATTGGTTGGTAATATATTGAGTAGAAAATTGAAAACAGAGAAACGATGCAAGAAAATAAATTGGATTTAATGGAAAATCCTGTAATCGTTGTATTAGGAAATTGTTGAATATCTCTAAATTAATATTTGAGGATAGGGGTTTCAAAAAATTAAAAATAAAAACCTTATTTTTCAATAAATTAATAACAATTTTTAGAAATTATAGAATAAAAATTCAATTAAATGTCTATTAAATGATAAATAATATTGAGTAGAAAATGTGCCTTTTTCTAGATTTCATTAAAGTATATAATTAGAAGATATCAAGAAAAATATTTATATCCGAAAACAAGATATAAAAAATTGATTATCCATATATAGAGTAAAAATATATACATATCATAGAAAATGAATATATTATAAAGTGTGGTATACGTGGAGATAAAGAGTGAGAGTATATAACAAAAGAATGAGGGTATTTGAAATGAATTTCTTACAATAATTCATGATATTTATATGTTTTTTTTAAACTAACCTAATGAATAATAAAAATTATTCTTTTTAACTAATTTATTATAAACCATTTACAATATTATTTCATTTAATATTAGTATTTTTAATTTATTTATAACTATTTTTAATATTTTCATTGTATTCTATCATCTTATAGATGTTTATTTCATTATTTCAATGTCAAATCGAAAAATATGATATGGTACAACTTCATGTTCAAAGATCCCATAACTATAGAACTATAGTGATATATTATAAATATTTATATATATATATAAAAGATCAGGTGGGTCTACATATTAAAAAAAATTCAATATAGTCCTGGTTTATCGAGTATAATATTTTTTGTATGATGATTTTTTAATTTATGGTGTTTTATTGGTCATGATGAAGATAATTTAATTTAATTATCTATATTCGTATTTATTGGTTTTAAAATGTATTTCATTATATAACATAACTATAATGTTTTTTATTAATAGTATTGTGATTTAATTGTTCTTATAGTAGTCATGAATTTATTTTTCTGTTAAAAAATTAAGTATTATCATCAATTCCGTATTTTAAAAATCACATTAAATAATATTATTCATAAATTAATTTACTATTTATACTATAATTACAAATGAATAAATTATTAATACTTTAAATGGATTCAGTGATTCGAATTGAAATAATTAATCCATAGAAGTAATAAAAAACCATAATATTGGTGATATATTCATTTTATAATAATGAGAGGGTGTGTGATAATAGATATACCTCTAATTATATAAAATTTTACAATACTAATGAAACTTGTGTCTTAAAATAATAATGAATGTAAGAATTTTAGAGGAGGAAGAAAGGGATGTAAAAATAAAATTAATCAGTAAAGATATCCTACCTCTATTTTATTCCTCTTTTTATTTTCTATCACAGAATTAGGGGATGGTATTTTTGTAGGGAATAACTTATAGAACATGTTTTCGTAATTTATGATTGATTTTTTTTATTTGTTTTCCATTCAAAAAAGATATATGTCATTTGAAATGTGCATCTTATTGGTGGTACATTTAAAAGGGGTAGAAGCGTGTTGTTGAATAAAATTTTATATTGATATAACATTTTTTTATATAGTGATAAAACATATTACTCGATATAAGGTTCTAATTTTTTTTCAATAAATAGAAAATGAAAATATTATTTTTTATTCTAGAAGCATATAAAATTTATTTATATACACTGTGATAAAATGAAATTACTTTTTGGAATTTTATTATTCTATAATATATTTTACAATTATAAAAAAATATTAAACTATCACCTGTAGAAAATCTTGATTAGATGATTACAAAAATGATGTATCCTTCATCAAAATTAATTTATAATTTATAAAATTTTCATATTTAATTATATTATAAACAAAAATATTTTCATGAATAAGTTAAATAATTATTTACAAAAAAATTCACATAAACAGTCATTTAATCACATTAATTAAAAAATCAGGGTATTTTATTACATTGGTTTTTTATATAATTAATGGTAAAAAAATTATTATTTTAATTAATCATTATCCCAAATTTTAATTTTACAATTTTCACTTCCATATTACTCTTTTTAGGTCACTTATATAATGAACTAATTTTTAATAGTAATATAACCTTTTATTATCCTATAAATTATATTTATTTCCTCTATTATAAATTTACTAAATTTTAACTCCAATTTCTTATACATAATTTAAAATATTGACATCATAAGTATGTTGATTTTTTAATTGTGTTATTCATTAGTGTGATAGTAGTTGGAGGCCGCATTACACTGGAATTTCAACGTCGTTTTTTATTTATCGTTGTTCTTGTAAAATTTTACTAATTTTAATTTTTCTAATTTATTTATTCAATATATTTTATATATAATTAGGTTGAAATAAAATAGTGATTTTATTGTTTTGTGTATCATTTAATTTAATTATTGTATTCTATTTATTTCATTCAATTAATATTTTTTAGATCATAAATATTATATATTCAAATCATTGATAAAATTAAAATTAATCATTTAAAAAAGAAATATAATCTATTAATGAAAATTAAAAAATTAATTAAAAATTATGAATGTTAAATAAATTTCAAAAATCAATTCTATTATATTCTTCTTTATCTTAATTTTATAGTTTTTAGTTCATATGTAATCCATTTTGGGGATTTGGAATAATGGTGGATTGTGATAATTAATATACCCTCTTAAAGACATGGTATTTTTTATAGTATAGTATGATTAATAAAATATGCAATTAGCATTACTTTTTTGGGCCTTTATGAGTATATTTATGACACTAGTTTGTATTTTAATTGATTTAATACTTTTTTATATGATTTTACTGATAATTAGATTAATGAATTGTGGAAATTTATAATATGGTTTTTATTCATATTGAATTAAATAATGATAGAGAATAATGATTTATGGAACCAATATATAATTAGAGGCCCAAATCATTCCAATTTTCTATTTTATTCTTTCAAGGAGATGTTTTGTTAATTTATTTTATAGTACTATAATTAGTGAATACTAATTTTTAGTCCCTTGATGTTTAATATTATCAATACATCTAAAATATTTATAATATAACAAAAATATTATATTATTTAATTATATGTTAAATAATTTGATTGATTGGTCATGAAAAATGTTACAAGCATGAGTGTTTTATTTGTTCTATGTTTTTGTATGTTTTGATAGTTGTTTTATAAATTAACTATAGGTGGATTTATATAGGGTCTAAAATATATATTTTTCTACACATATTGTTAACTCATAGATGGATTCATATTTTCATTTATGTTTTAGATTCATGGATGATTTTATAAGAATATTATTAGAGAATTCATAATATATTTTAATTTTATAGAAGAATGATTTTATAAATAATATTGTGGATTTAGTTTATTTGTAAATAACTAAATATAATGTTTTTTTTTCCAAAGTTTCGTATGTTTTGTAGTCCTAATTAATTTTTAAAATGCTTAAATTCCATAAATTGATATTTTCATTTTGTAATAGGACTATTAAATGTTATTTCATCACTAATAAGATTATTTTTAATAGAATTAAACTAATATTAAATTTTATTATTTGAAATTATTTCTATTATTTTTTATTTAATGAAATTATTTTGTTTTCATCCATTTATGTTTATTGTTAAATTATGTTTTTTTATGGAAAATAAAAAGAATGATTGTAAAAAAAATATTTGGTTGGTTGGAAAGAAAGCCTGACAAAGTAGGTTTATATTTTGAAGTATTTAATGAATTATCTTCTGTTTTTATTTGAAATTTTATAGGAAAGTTAATTTTGATTATATTATTAGGATAAATAATTATTAGTATAAATGGATAACATTTCATTACTAGTAATGTGAAAATATTACGTGAGGTGGGGAAGGAAGAAAAATAATGTGGTGATTAGATTAACAGATAAGGATTAATATAATGTAATTAATGTATAGTATGATATAATGGGTTTTTTATACATTTTCATGAATGAATTAATATCATTCATAATTGATGTTGAATTAATGACTTATTAATGATTAATAGTACAATATTATTGTTAAAATTAAAAGTTCAACTATACATTAAATTATTTGAGTTATTGGGTATTGTTTTATTCATAGATAAAAATTATAAGATTTAAATCATTTATCTTCTTATTTTAGTGTTTCTAGAGTCTTTTAATTCCATTCCATTTATATATAGGCTTGTGACTTCATTGTGAATTGAGAATAGTGGATAATTTATTTTTATTTTTAAAATAATTATAGATAACTAGATTATACATATATCTTGGTTTATGATCAGTAAAAAAACGTCAATCCAAAATATATGTATGATTTCATTCAAATGGGAAATTGAATTTGTTGATAGAAATTATATACTTATGTGGTGTGTGTATTATTTTCGTATAGTGGAAGATAACTTGAGTTTGTTCATAATAGCTATGATTTAATCTGATATCCATTATACCGTAAAATTATGGTAGGTGGGGTTTTCATTATTTGTTATGAGTGTTATACAGAGATTGGTTAACCAATTTCTATTAGTGAAATATTTTTTTTACATATGGGGTTAAAATCCAAATATATAAGAAAATTTTGATTTGCGGTTTTATGTTCACGTTGATTACCTTAATGTTTTTTTGGTCTTCTTGTTGTTTTATTATTCCAATAAGTACTTTTTTCATTTATTTCCAATTATTCTATGATTAATATTAGAAATATTGATTGAATTTGTACTTATTGTGTACAATTCTCCTTTTTTGAAAAGGGGGTCAAACTATAGATGAATACAACTATATATGTGATTTCAAAAATATGTGAGGTTTTTTAGTCAATATATTAGATCCATATATCTTTGTGTATTTATATGTGTTAGACTCAATTAATCATAATATGGTGTTTATGGTACTTTATTTCATATTGTATAACACTCCATGATTTTAATAGGGGATTTATATTAGATATGGTATTTAAATAATCTTATAAAAAAAAATTTGGTATTAATATTCTTTGTGTAATAGTTTATCCATTTCAGTTTGTTTCATGTTTTGATTATAGTTTTTTTATTCAATATTATATATGAGTTATATTTATTGAAATATTATGGTGAATTCTAGAGTGTGAATGGTATGCTATAATAGATTGTTGTCCATATATATGGGTTATATTCAGTATTTAGGAAGTATCCTTCTTAGAGGTGTAAAATAATTTAATGAAAATGAATTTGTTAATGACAGTGAGATATGATTCATGATTGATAATTCTTTTACAGGGGAAATGTGTTTTTGTGCATGATTTTATGTGAATTTATTATTAATATTTCTATTTTAGATACATTTTATTGAGTAATGTAACCATAATAATAATAATTATTTTGATACATAGAATATTATTTGGATTGTTTTTCATGTAACCAATAAAAATTGGCACATGTATATATATTTTTCATAGAAAATCAAGGGATTTTAGCATAATTGTGTATTCCTAATGTGTGTTTAATACTCATCCATGACCTATATTAATGGTATAGATTCATTTGTACAAAGGTAGGAATTTGTAAAAATTCTTGATTATATAGGGTCACTGTAATTGAGGCATGTGGGTTATCATAAAATAAATAATTCTTGGAGATAATTTCACCAAAACATAACACATATTTTTTCAAATTTCAATTTATTATTTTTTTCATTTATAAATAATACAAGTATAAATAGTACTATTTTTATTCACTTTTTGTATTAAAAGTTTTATATGGCAGTTGGTTTATACATTGCCGAAAAAATTATTTTGTTTTCATTTACATAATTTTGATTTTATATCAGATGAGGAACCATGTGATGAGATACAAAAAGGTTTTTTCCATGAAATATTACATATATAAACCGGTTATAAACATTTTTTAAAATTATGTGTGACTTTAATTTTTTATATTTTGATAAAATATTCTATTTAATTTTTTGGTAAGACCTTCGATACTTCTTACTAATACCTAGAGGAATTTCAAATTTAAATAATGTCAATGAAAATCTATCCTGAGAATATCTATATCATGAGTTCTGATGTTATAAAATTTAATTAAATAGAATTTGGATCGTCATATTGATTTAGTTAGAGAAATATATGTTTAATTGAATCGTATGTGTAATGTTTAATGAATATCTAAAAAAACAAGGCCTTTTTGACAGCATAAGAACCTCTTCTATTCCAAGTTTTCATTTCTCCCTAGTATAAAATGTGTTTTAGCTGATACTTATGATAATTTTAACCATAAAAAATTACATATTTGTATAGATTATTATAAAATAAAACGATTTGTAATTTTCATAGTGTAATGGATTTAGTTAGATATATATATATGTCATTGAAACATTGGGTTATAATTATTTAATATTTGTATCTATTGGTACCTTATCCTAGCACAAGACTCTCTCCAATACAGGGTTATTGGGTTTATTTATAAAAAGCAGGACTAGTTTCCCTAAAAACAAGTGTTTTCTCATCCCTAGTCCCCACCAATATTCCATAATGGATCACCAGAGTGTTGACTATCCTTATTGGACAATACATGTTCATTATATGTTTTTTTTCAATGATCTCACACACAAACTAAGAAACAACCCAATATATCACCCATCATGAAAGAACTCCTACCCAAGAATCACCTCAACTTCGAGTTTCTATTTTGTAGTCTAAGAAAAATAACAGTGAAACATTATAACACAAGTACTGTGATTTTGGATTTTAAAAGATCTCACTTTCTAGGGGACCTATACTCATGCCACATTATAAAATAACAAGCCCATTGAATACCTTACATTTAAATACAAGCATTATAACATACCATCCTCATGGGTACCATTCTAATACCAATACAATAACAAGGCCATGCTTATAGTACATGAAACCTATATTAAAATGTTCATAACATTCTGGACCACTTAGTGCCAACAATATCCATGCATAAACATATATTCTCCTCTATATGGACCACTCTAATTCATAAATACTTTATTATAGTTATGAATATCAACAAATTAGAACACTAGTTCCAAAATTTCCACTGCACTTTTTATAGGTTTACTCTATGAGGCCAGTATAATAATCGGTCACCTGTAAAAACACAAGTACCTTTCCTTAACATGGTAATCCAATCATGACCTACCACGCGCCATTACTTTCCCCATAAAAATATTTTTCCCCTCCCGTGGGTCTACACACATTGTAACGACCCAACTCTTTGGAAAAGGTATGGATCATTAGTTTTTCTTTTAAATTGTTTCATTTAAGCATCTTGAATGTGTGTAATGTTCTAATGAAGGTCCTGGGAGTGTTCGGGGTATGTTTGGAGCCCGGGAGGTTGAGAAATTTACTTGCAGATAGGGGCGCATGGCCTGCGCACGTCTTGTGCACGGTTTTGGTAAACCATGTGGTCTTTGGTCTGGAAGCAGGAAGGTGCACAAGGTTTGGGTAAACATTGCGCCTATCCTATGAGACCCTTTTCTGGAGGTAGAAAAGTGGGCACAGTTTGCGTAAGGTTTGGTAAACCGTGCTCATAAACCGTGCGACCTAGATCTAGGTAAATTTACCTTTTACCCATAATTAATTTAGAAGGCTTATGAGCCTTTCCTTCTTCCTCCAGCGGACAGAATAAGAGGAGAACTCCTCTTTGAGTTCCAAAACCCCCCTCTCACTCTTCTCTTGGTGGAGCCTTCATCCGGAGTCTAATTATTGATTCGTCGGAAGCATTGGAAGGGCCAAGGTATGCCTAACCTCATGCACCTTTCCTTCATCCGCAAATCTTGGCTTCCTTATAGTTATTTTCATGCAAGATCATATGATCTATTTTCAGGGCATTGGACTGGAACTCAGATCTATTCCAACATACTGTGAATCTAAGGTCGATATCAAGCGAGCTTACACCTACAGCTCTAAGGTAGGTGGTCATGTGTTCTCCTTTTGGGTTTTTCGTTGCATTGAGATTATAAAGGCGTACAGTGGGTTGTTTTTTCCAAAACCCCTAATTTATGTTTACTGCTTACTATAGAAATGACCCGAGTTGTATAAGATTGATGAATCTAACCTTTTTTGGGTGAATATATAAGGTATGGACCGAGAGTGGTCAACCATAGTTGATATGCCTTATGATTTGGACCTTTTCACCTTTGATCCTTAATGATATGACTTTAAAGGGAATTTGACATGTTAGGAAAATGAGATGACTTGGTTAGAGGTTCTCTAGGATGAGCTAGCCTGAACTCCTTTGAATAAATTGAAATGTATGTAAGCCTTACTTGCTTATGTGATATTATAATAGGGAAATGTCATGCTTTAATAATGTGATATGATATAAGATTAAATCCTATATATAATGTGATGTGAATGGTTATTCATTGATGTGTTGACGTGATCGTGATAACCTGTATGGGCGGGAGAAAGTCTTACCATGTGCCAGATAAATAATCTCTATGGGCAGGAGGCATTCTTACTCCATTCCAGATAAATAACCTGTATGGGAGTGAGGCATTCCTAACCCGTGCCAGATAAATAACCTATATGGGCGGGAGGCATTATTACCCCGTGCCAGTAATGATTATATGTATGTGAGAAGTATGGACGAGAGGCATGATTATCTTGTGCCAGTGATAACCTATACTTATGTACTGATACCTCTGGTGTTTATTCAGATTCCCAGCCATGAGCTGAAGTAGGTAGACCCACCAGGTTTCCTTCATGAACATGATCGAGAGGATTGTTTATTTACTTTGTTATACATACTTTCAGTATATTGCTCACTGTTGCATGCAAACACCTATTTGGATTACACGTAGACCCCGTTGGTGGTGTCCTACTTAGACTTGTCTCACACCCTACCCGGGTGGCCTCATGGGCACCCGTGTAGACTTTACTGCTTCAGGCACCAATAGGGGAAAAGGACCATCTTTAGGTTTTTGATACTTGTATGTTCTTGCGGGAGTTCTAGAGAAAAGGATCGAGCTTGGATAAAGATGCTCGTGGACTACTTTTTTTCTTTTTGTATTAATTTATAGCATGATTTCCATCTACATCCATTATATCAGAATTCCATGCATACATTTTGGACCAGAAACTGCCTATGTGGCTTTTGTATATTTATCAGGGATTTCCTTACTTCTGTAATTTGGTTTTTATGTTTCCCCTTTTTCCATGTTTATCCATTGGTTGTGTTTCCGCTATTTTTACTACTTTCTGCAATTCCGTTGTGTACTATGACATGGGGGGTACAGTCTCCCCACTAACATACCATTTCACCCCCACTACTAGTCGGCATACCCTGGCCTATGGGGAGATGAGCCAGGGGTCATGTGGACAACCGGGATCGGGGATTGGGTTGAGGGGCAGCCAGGTCCGGGATGTCACAAAGTTGTATTAGAGGTTTTACTTTCTTTCTTTCTTTACTGATTTTCAAAAATAGACTTGGATAATGGGAAAGCCTGTGGACTTAGCCATGAGTCATTCTTGGGCATCGCAAACCCATGTATGGGGAAAAGACCAAGTTTCCTATTTTATGTTGTTATTGATTCTACTATTTACGGTTGATATCGTTTCACCATTTGGTGCATCACATGTTTTGTGATTTTATTGAGATTTTCAATGTTGGAATTTGGATTTCATGGTTCGACCCGATGAAATGAGGGTTATGCATTAGAACATGTATCATGATAGGCACAAGATGATTAGTCCATGCATCTTTCCATGTCACGTTTAAATTTTTGAGCGAGCATTGCATGTTTTTTATTGCCATGCCTTGGTTATATGTGTGCATTTATGCTAGCCCTTTATGCTTGTTGTGGATTTAATAATGATGTGGTTTTAGTGGGTGTCACTCTTTGGTTCATAAGGAGTATGGCCCCTTATGGATCGGTAAATGACATTCCAACTAAACCAATATTTTTCTTAAAAGGAAGTTTAAATACTTGATTAGTGCAAGTAAATGAGAAATGACATCCAAGTGTGTGTCATCTTTCAGTTCATGAGGAGTATGGGACCTTATGGGCTGGAAGAAGCCATATCACCGAATTTAGTTAATTTTGACCAGTTGCAAGTTTTACAATGTTTTTTAAAAGGGTTTGGATAGGTGATCTTAGGGGTATAGAGGCCTAGAACTTTTCTTAGCTTCTAGAGTTCAACCTTTATTTTGTTTTCTTCTTCTATTGAGAAGTTCAACTTCCATTGTAGCACTATGTCTCTGAGATGTCCTCGAGTCGCACGTGCTGAAGGCGGCGATGATCACATACCTGAGGTGGCAGGCCCTGAGCCACCAATTGATCTTCCAATCGATCCACATGTGGATCCTCTAACTATTCCTGAGATGGGCGTCAATGCCCAGTTCTATGAGAGCTTCTTGCGTTTGATGCAGAGTGTGAAAGGTGGAGTGTGACCTGCCCCGAGTATGGAAAAGTTGACCCGCGAGTTTCAGTTGCACCATCCTCATACGTTTATAGGAGATGGTGGACCTCTTTCTATAGAGTCCTGGTTGGAGTCTGTTCTGAAAATCTTAGAGCACCTTGAGACGCCTCCAGAGCAGAGGTTCAAGCTCGCAGCTTATATGCTATGTGATTCGGCAAGGAGATGGTGGGATGTCATCACCTAGTCAGGATAGCAAAGAAATATGATCTGGACTAATTTCCATATTGTCATCTAAAATTATTTATTTCCCCAGACATTGAGAGATGACAGAGCTAGGGAGTTTATGAATCTGCAGCAAGGGACCATGACAGTCATGAAATATTCATCCTGTTTTACTGAGTTATACTGTTTTCCCCCTTCCCTAGTTGCTGATGATCCCATGGCCGCAAGGAGTATTGAGGATTGGTTGTGTTATGGAATCCAGTCCTGGGTTAACGTGTTTAGGTTGACGACTGTTTCAGAAATTGTTAATCAGGCATTGATTACAGAGAGGAACTTGTGAGATGTGGAGAGTGCGAACCAGGTCGGTTCAGAACGTAATAGTTCTAGTGGATCTACTTCTTGAAAGAAGAGGTGTTTTGAGGACTCTCATGGTGTGAGTAGTGGTAAGGACATTCTCTCAGGTGGTACTCCTGCCTGTCATCAATGTGGGGTGCCAAGACATATGAAGAGACAGTTCACGCGGAATCTAGTGGAGTGAAGAGGTTGTGGAAGGATGGGTCATCTCTACCATTTCAGCAGGGTTTTCCCCCAGGATCTAGTGTGTAGGGATTTGTACCTACTCCACAATCTGGTGCTGGATTGCCAGGATCACGTCAGTCAGGCAGTTGGAATACCGTGGGCCGATCCGTCAGTGGCAGTAGTCGAGGCAGAGGTAATCATGCGAATGACTCTCAGTGCCTGCAGGGTGGGTCTGCACAAGGTAGCCAGGCTATGACTCAGGGTCGTGGTGTCGGCCAGTTGTATGCAGTCGAGCCTACACCACAGGAGAAGCATGCCAGACCATCTACTTTACGAGGTATGATTCTAGTTGCCTCTACATTAGTATCTGATTTGTTAGATACAGGCGCTTCTCACTCTTTTATATTGAAGGCGATTATTGGAAGTTTAGCCCTCAACATAGAGTCATATCATGGTATGATCATGTTAGATACCCCCATTAGGTATCCATTCATAGGGAATTCTCCATTTCTAGAACTGTTCCCACGAGGTGGGCGATTACCTTTTCATGTGGAACCTATATGTTTCGGATATGACAGGTTTTGATGTAATAATCATGATTGACTGGTTAGTTCCCTATAGATCTCAGATTGACTACTATCATTAGAGGGTGGTGTTTACGTCACCAGAGGGTGATAAACATATGCATAAGGGAGAATGGGATCTTAGTGCGACACGAACAGGACCAGAACACCAGAGTTTAGGTGGTGTCACAGCATAGGTTTCCAGTCTTTATCTCGATGACCAAGGGATACAATGCTCTATTTATCCTCCCCTGGTGGAGCATTTTAGTGATGTATTTCTTGATGATTTCTCCAGTCTACCTCTAGTGAGATAGGTGGAGTTTACTATTGAGATTATTCCAGGAGCATCACCCATGACCATTCATCCTTATAGGATGCCACCTAAGGAACTTCTGGAGCATAAGAGTCTGTTGAAAGGCCTGGAAGGAAAAGTCTTTATACGTCCCAGTACTTCTCCTTGGGGATCACCAGTTCTTTTTTCCAAGAAGGCAGATGGAACCCTTTGTCTATGCATGGATTATCGTAGGTTCAATCATCTAACCATTAAGAATTGGTATCTTTTACCTCGAATTGACGACCTCTTCGACCATCTTCAAGGAGTGAAGGTTTTTTTAGAGATAGATTTGAGGTCGACCAATCACTAGGTTCATGTCAGGACTTCTTACATACCTCGCACGGTGTTCAGAAGTATGTATAGTCTCTATGAGTACCTAGTCATGCCTTTTGGGCTTACGAATGCACCTGTAATGATTATGGCTCTTATGAATTGGATTTTTCACCCGTACCTTGATTCTTTTGTGGTTGTATTCATGGATGATATCTTAGTCTATTCGCGCTTGAGACACGACCATGAAACCCATCTTGATATCGTGCTGAATACACTAAGAGAGCATCAGCTTTATGCTAAGCTCAGTAAATGCCACTTTTGGATAAATATGGTTCACATCCAGGGTCACATTATTTCGGAGTCTGTAGTTTCAGTTGACCCTGAGATGGTTAGTGTTGTGACTTATTTGGAGCAGCCCAAGAATGTCTTTGATATCAGTAGATTGTTGGGGCTTGTGGGATATTATATGCGGTTCGTTCTGAAATTTTCACGCCTAGCATCACCACTTACAGCTTTGACCAAAAAGGGGTGAGATTCGATTGGTCAGAACATTGTGAAGTATCTTTTCAAGAACAGAAGTGCAGACTAACTTAAACACCAATACTGATCTTGAAAGAGCCATGCATAGATTATACGGTCTTCTATGCCAGGTCAGGTATCGGTCTTAGAGCTATATTGATGCAGGAAAAGTGAGTCGTTGTGTATGGTTCTCCTCTGTTAAAGCCCCATGAATTGAATTATCTGACGCCTGACCTCGAGCTTGCAGAGGTTGTACATGCTTTACATTGTTGGAGACACTATATTTTGGGACAGAGTTTTGTGGTATTCACTGACCACAAAAGCCTAAAATATTTCTTCACTCAGTGGGATCTAAATCTTTGGCAATGTAGGTGGGTCAATTACCTGAAATCCTTTGATTTCAAACTGGCCTACACTCCTGGGAAAGGAAATTCAGTAGCCGATGCGCTATATCAGAAAAATCAGTCGCAAGTGGTTCGGGAATCTAATGATGAGTGGAAGCTAATGGACCTATTTTCGGAGATGCACATTGAGGTTCAGGAGGGATGAGATCAGACTATTCTCTCAACCTTAGCAGTGACATCGACTCTTTTGGAACGGGTCAGGGCTAGATAGTTATCAGATCCAGAAGGCCTTGTTCTATGAGAAAGTGTCGTTGAAGATGCGTCTATAGATTGGACCGTGTATGAGGAGATACTTTATTGTTATGTGGGTGTGTATGTGTCCCAGAAGACATCATAGAGGAGCTTATGAGGGATTTCCATGCCCCAGGATGGGCAGTTCAACCGGGCATCACCAAAATGTACCGTGATTTGTGACGACAGTACTGGATGGCTAACATGAAACGGGTGATAGCCAGTTTTATCACGCACTGTTCCACCTATCAGCATGTGAAGATAGAACATCAGCGTCCGGCAGGGTTTTGGCAGCCGTTGTCCATTCCGGAGTGGAAATGGGATGATGTTTCTATGGACTTTGTAACTGGTTTACCCAGGTCACTTCATGGAAATGATGCATTATGGGTTATCGTCGACCATCTGATGAAGGTTATGAATTTATTACCTGTACGGGAGACCTTCACGGTTGACGACATAGGAAGACTGTATGTCAAGGATATAGTGCACCTTCATGGAGCACCTTGTTCTGTTCTCTTAGACAGAGATCCTCATTTTACATCTCGATTCTGGCAGGGTTTACAGAAGGCCTTTGGTACTCAGGTACTTTTGAGCATGGCCTATCACCCACAGATTGATGGACAGACCGAGCAAACTATAAATGTACTAAAGGATATGATATGTTCCTGTGTTCTTGATTTTGGATGTTCATGGGAGAAACACATTCCTCTTTTCAAGTTCAGTTATTACAATAGCTTCCAGGCTACCATTGAGATGGCTCCCTATGAAGCCTTATATGGCAGGCCTTGTCGCTTGCCATTGTGTTGGCTTAAATCAGGGGAGGCAGGTTCTCTAGGACCACGTCTTGTGCACTAAACTACAGATAGTATATTGATTATTAGGAAGCGTATGCAGACACCTTAGTCTAGACAGTAGTCATATGCTAACAAGCACTGGTGACCTCCTGAGTTCGAGGTTGGGGACCAGGTTTTCTTGAAGGTCTCACCCAGGATGGGGAAGAAACGTATATGGAAGAAGGGTAATCTTTCACCGAGATTTGTAGGACCCTTTATGGTGATGAAACGGATCATGCCAGTAGCTTACCAGCTTGAACTTCACCAGAGATACCAGGACATGCACGATGTTTTTCATGTATCTCAGCTATGCTGGTACTTTTCAAGTCCAACTAATTTTTTTCTTCCTGATGAGGTTGAATTGGATGTGGATGCTTCCTTCGAGGAGTATCCGATGGGAATTGTTGGTCGGAGTGTGAAGACCCTCAGTGGCAGGACTATTCCTCTTATACAGGTGTTATGGCAGCACGACCTGGTACATGACAAGACCTGGGAGCGAGAGGCTGATATACATTCTCAATGGCCATAGATTTTCATTGATGACAACTCATTACCCTCGGAAGGCCAACTCGAGGACGAGTTGCTTTAAGGACTAGAGGTTGTAATGACCCAACTCTTTGGAAAAGGTATGAATCCTTTGTTTTTATTTTTAATTATTCCTTTTAGATTTTTGAATGTGTGTAATGTTCTAAGGAAGGTCTGGGGAGTGTCCGGGGTTTTTTCAGAGCCCATAAGGCTGAGAAATGGACTTGCAGACAGGGGCGCACAGCCTGTTCATGGCTTGCGCATGGTTTGGGTAAATTGTGCAGCCATTGGTCTGGAAGCAGGGAGGTTCGCACGATTTGAGCACGATTTGGGTAAACTGTGCGCCTAACACGTGTGACCCTTTTTCTAGAGGTAGGGAAGTGCGCACGGTTTTCACATTGTTCGGAAAACCATGTGCCTAAACCGTGTGACCCAGATCTTGGTAAATTTACCTTTTCCCTTCATTAATTTATAAGGCTAATGAGCCTTTCCTTCTTCCTCCAACGGATAGAACCATAGGAGAACTCCTATTTGAGTTCCAAAACCCTCCTCTCACTCTTCACATGGTGGAGCCTTCATCCGGAGTCCGATCCTTGATCCGTCGGAAGCATTGGAGGGGCCAAGGTAAGGCTAACCTCACGAACCCTTCCTTAATCAGAAAATCTTGCCTTCTATCTTATTATTCTGATGTAGGCTCATATTCCCTATTTTCAGGGCATTGGACTAGATATCAAATCTCTTCTAACCTACTGCGAATCTGAGGTCGATATCAAGCGAGCCTACACCTACAGCTCTAAGGTAGGTGGTCATGTGTTCTCCTTTTGGGTTTTCCATTGCATTGAGTTTATAACGTCGTATTGTGGGTTGTTTTTTCCCAAACCTCTTATTTATAATGACTGCTACTATGAAAATGACCTGAGTGGTATAGGATTGATGAATCTAACCTTTTTTGGGTGATTAGATGAGGTATGGACCAGGAGTGGTCAACCATAGGTGATATGCCTTGAGATTTGTCCCTTTTTCATTTTTGAACCATAATAATATGTCTTCAAAGGGAATTTTCCATGTTAGGTAAATGAGATGACTTGGTTAGAGGTTGGCTAGGATGAAATTGCCTAAACCCCTTTGAATAAATTGAAATGTATGTATTCCATGCTTTCGTATGTGATATTATAAGAGGGAAATGCCATTATTTAATAATGAGATATGATATAAGATGGAATCCCATATAAAATGTGATGTGAATGGTTATGCCTTGATGTGTTGACGTGCTCGTGATAACCTGTATGGGAGGGAGGCATTATTACCCCATGCTAGATAAATAACTTATATGGGTGGGAGGCATTCTTACCCCATGCCAGATAAATAACATTAATGGGTGGGAGGAATTATTACCACGTTTCAGATAAATAACCTGTATGGGCGGGAGACATTCTTACCCCGTGCCAGATAAATAACCTGTATGGGAGGGAGGCATTGTTACCCCATGCCAGATAAATAACCTGTATGGGAGGGAGGCATTCTTACCCCGAGCCAGTAATGATTTTATGTATGTAAGAAGTATGGACGATAGACATTCTTACCTCATGCCAGTGATAACCTATATCTATGTACTTATACCTCTGTGTTTATTCAGATTCCTAGCCATGAGTTGAAGCAGGTTGACCCGCTAGGTGTCCTTTTAGAACATGAGCGGGAGGATGGTTTATTTACATTGTTATACTTACTAGGAGTATATTGCTCACTGCTGTATGCAAACACCTATTTGGATTACACTTATATCACATTGGTGGTGGCCTACTGAGACTTGTCTCACACCCTACCCGGGCGGCCTCCTTGGCACCCGTGTAGACTTTACTGCTACAGGTACCAGTAGGGGAAAAGTCCTAGAATCAGGTTGTTGATACTTGTAAGTTCATTCAAGAGATCCAGAGAAATGGATCAGGCATGGATAGAGATGCTCGTGGACTACGTTTTTTCTTTTTGTATTACTGTATAGCATTATTTCCATCTACTTCCATTGTATCAGCATGCCATGTATCCATTTTGGACCAGACACTGCTTAGGTGGCTTTTGTATATTTATTAGGGTATTCCTTACTTCTGCGTTTGGTTTGTATGTTTCCCCTTTTCTCTTGTTTATCCATTGGTTGTGTTTTAGTTTTTTTATTACTTTCTGCTATTCCATTCTGTACTTTGACATGGAGGTACAGTCTCCCCACTAATTTAACATTACACCCACGCTGCAAGTCAGCAGCCCCTGGCCTATGGGGAGACGAGCCAGGGGTCATGTTGCCAACCGGGCTTGGGGCTCGGGTTGAGGAGTAGCCAAGTCCGGGACGTCATACACATTCTTACACATATCACCAGAATAATGACAATCCAATGATTCAAAATCACCACTTTTTTCTATGATTTATCCTCACCCACACACCCCATAAAAAACATCCAATGTGTTCCCCCATCCTAGAATTACTCATGGTCAAGAATTTCATAACTATGTACATATAATAATATTTCCCCTAAAAATAAGGTTTCGCATTGTAAAAAAATTGTACTAACATTATATTCCATTTTATGTATCACATTTTCTAATTATATTAACAATATATTTCGAAAAAATTCCTAAAAACCATGTCACATAGTGGGAAAATGTTATTTATTGACATAATGGGTAAATTCAGTAATGGTTTTGCGTTTAATTGTAATGGTATATAAAAGGAAAAAAATAATGTAAAATTAATTGGGAATGATGTAATTTATTATTTTATTTATTTATTTGTGAAGATAAATGCATGGATATATTGAATTATATAATATTCTAGTACATTTTTTATTTATGTTAATAAAATATATTTTTTTTAATTTAGATTTTTAAACCATTAATATATAATGGAATCATATATTTAGGAAATCTATTGTAGTGAAAAATAAAATTTGAAATTATATGAAACATTTATATACATGAATGATTAAAACATTTTTATATTTATAAAATTATATAGAGTATTATTCTAGTTTGAAATTTTCAATTAATCATTTTAAAGTTATTGTTGATATTATTAATCATCATGTGTAAAAAATTACCATTACAATTTGAAATTGGATGAATTTTTTTTCAATTTGGGAAATTAAATAGAAATGTGTGGATTATATATATTTTGGTAAATATATTTTGACTTTTGACCATCGATATATCCTAGTTATTTTATAATCAAATTGTATAGATGTTTGGGAAATTATATTGTACATTAAAGAGTGGACTATTATTTTTTAAGGAGGACTTGAAACTTGAAATAAATTGTATACACAACATTTTTTATTTATTTTTTATGTAATAATGGTTTTTTATAAATGTGTCTCTAATTGAAACATAATTATCCACATCAATTTAAATTTATCTATTAGGACTTGTGGTATATTATGGGTACATTTATTAAGAATAGATCAAGTTGGGCAGTTGGTGGTCCCACACATGAATGAAACTCTGAGATTTTGGTTGTGAAACATGGTATTAAATTTAAAATACCCCATCATTGTGATCATATTTCACTATTAGTTACTTAATAAAAAGGAGTTCAATTATAAGGTTTTAAATGATTACGTATGGTTCATTCACAGTAGGACATGCCTAATGATTGTACAAATGATGATGTGTTGGTGTATAAAAATAAAATAAAGTGCACTACATTAATAAAATTTGAAGTGGGATCAATACCCCTATAAGATAAAATCCCTCACATGAATCATCATTAATTTTTCTCTCAATCAAGATAAGTAAACATAACTGTCACAAGAATGACATTGATCTCCATGAATTAATACTAGAGATTTAAATTCCATTGATGCAAAAAATACTATATGTTTTTATAAACAATATTATATCCATTTTCCCCTAAATTATTTTATCTGGAAATATATCTCACTCTCTCCCATAGTGATCCATATTTACACTTCTAATTGTTCCACCATCTATTTTTTTCTTCTCTATGTGATAAATAATTATTCTAATATGAGAAAAAAAATTGAATTTCTCTTCATTTATGTATTCAATTAAAATCCTGAATATTTTAATTATACCATTAGATTCTTAAAATATTATATCAAGATACACCAATTTATAATACAATCAATATAAAATATATTTGATATTTGAATTCATTAATGAAACATGAAATGTCAAAATCTAAGAACACTCATCAATTTCATAGTTGAAGTGCCAAAATACATCAATCATAACTCCATATATTCCACATGCTTTTGGAAATTATTAAGAGACTAAATACTATATTGGTGGAAACTATTACATTAATTTCATAACTATAAATAAAAAATAAAATCTAAGAATCATATATATTGATTAATTAAAAAATGCATAATTCAATAATATATTCATTTTATAATAAATATAATGAAATCAAAGTAATTTATGTCCCCATTAATCAACCAAATAGATGAATAGATAAAAAAATAAAAAAATGAATATAGATGAATAGAGGCACTAATTTCATTCCAGAGCATCTCCTTCATCACATATGTAAACATTATTGATATTAATTATTTCAACAAACTACGAAAATTTTTATTAGTAATTCATAAGAGAAATAATTTATTAAAATACACTTGAATACCCATATATTGTGTGAAAAGTATATCTCATTATGTCTTAATTGGGATTCTCTAATAGAAAGCCTCATATAACTGTAAATTCATAAGAAAAAATCCTATGAAAAATGAAACACACAGTCATACTCACGTGACCATTCTATGTTAACTACATCACCACAATGACTACCTTAGCATACATTCTTATATATTAGAAACCAATAACAATATACAACAAACCTCGACCCATACTAGATGAAATTATTTGGGTTACATTTCATGAATAAAATTGTACCCTCATTGTAGTGGTGGGGTCTATAAACATATCGGACACCATCCCCTCCAATGGGTGGTCTCACATCATGACCCCAAGCCAGACCATCAATAGGTGTTAAAAAATCACGTTCCCAAGTAAACCATATTAGGGGATGATATTTATTTTGTACCGAACCCAAAAAATCTACAAGGAGGGATCCCATCCGGAACACTAACCAACACCCACATTAGATGTCTCAGTTCAATTTCTTAAGCCAACCGTATTTAGAATGGTTACAAATAAATTACTCAAATCATCCCTACTCACTCATGTGAGGTTGAACATTAGGTCTGAAAATTCATCCTTCCCACACAAGGAAGTACACATATCATGTTCTCAATTGATCCTCACTCTAGTTTGGTCTTACATCAGAACTAATAAATACAATATCCAACATGGTATGATTCCTCTTAAAACATAACCCACATGGTGTGGTAATCCATCAAGTATCATCATCCAACATACACATAAAAAGTTTCACAAAATACACCAAAATTTGGATTTGTAGATCACCCCTTAATGTTCATCCATGAGGTTCTATTCAATTAAGATACACCCCCATTTCATTAATCGCATCTCATCATTTACCTAACCTAACAAGATAATCTCATCAAGACAGTCCAGTTTGCACTTGAATACCTTGTCGATCATCAATTTCCATATCTCTCCATTGATTTCATCTTACTTAGTATTTATGAAAAACCATAGTCTTTTTACATTGATACCCACAAGCACACATCACCCCTTAGAATCTCAGTGCCTGTAGGCCCTGTCAAACCCAATCCTCTAGAGGCTAAACTAATCCACTTTCACATTCTATGTCACACCACAGTCCTACAAAAAAGTTACCATTATAATATAACTCAAACTATTGATTCTATATTCAATATATCAATAAATTAAAAATTATAATTACCATCACCACTTTTTCATATCACATCAACTATTGGGATCTTTAAACAACATCATCAAAAAATACCCTATATGTTACACCTCATATATCCCTGAATCTCTTGTCCCACTAATGTCACATGATAATTCTCTAATCCACCATATATATGATATGTACCCATTATTCACGTGATGTATGGTTATCCCTCCGATTGGATATTGGAATAAGACTCACATTCCCATCAAATAATTCTAAATAAAACATAATGGTCTATTCATGTCTCTTCCCAACTCTTTTGGCATGTCTGGGGTCTCTCATAAACTCAATCACCATCTTTTCCCATAATCTACATAGTTGTAGGTCAATAAAAAATTCAAAAAGTGATAAATACAACTTATTCTATATCAAATACTTTTAAAAATATCCAATATAATTCTATAGGGTTCTCTCAGTTACATTTCTTGAACCTGAACACATATAACTAACCCAAGATTGCACACTCATGCATCATTAGGCATATAATATGACACTACTAGTACTATATACCTCTAGTATAAAGATTCCAACCCTAAATTACTCATTTGATCATTTTCAAATTACATAAATTATGTATCAAAGTAAATAAAATTAACCAATATTTAATAACTAAAAATACATAACAAATAGTTAATTATAAAAATTTCTAATTAGTTTTCAAACATTGATTAAAGAATAATAATGATTAAAATCACACGGAGAATCACCGTATCAATAAATATATAAAAACCCTATATAATATCTCTATTGGGATCTCTTATAGGAATTCCATGAAAAATAAATTTTATGATGCTTTTTTTAACTATGCTCCAGTGAAGTTTAACACTGAGAACCTTATTGATGAAACTAAAATCAATAGCCAATTAAAGGGATGAAAACTGAAGTACAAGGGTATTATACACCATAAACTCACAATATAGTAACTAAATCACTATACCTAATCAATTAAAAACCAATATAGATTTATAAAGTGTGAATATATTATAGAAATGGCCTTCACCTTATTACACTCAGCCTAAAACTAATGGGATACTAACCAATTAATTTCATGTCTTCAAATTTTTTATAAAATGTAAAAAAACAAATATCATTTAGTTACACAAATAATAATTATTTGATTCCCTCTACCAAGAAACCATCACATTGGGTCCCTTTTGGTCATAGTTTGACAGACGTAGGTCATCCAAAACCTAATACCACAAATCCTAAGACCTTATGGTGTGACCACCACATTCGTGGTCTAAAATTCCAGACCAATGCTAAAACAGAATCCCTAAGGATATGAATTATATTCATGAACACCTACTCTATAATTTTTGTTTATCAACATCATGATGTGTCCTTCAGCCATATGGAATTATACAATACCATAATGCTTCCCCCTTCATTGTGGCCTTTGCACCTGACACCACTATTCCTAAC
Source organism: Viscum album (assembly GCA_963277665.1). Taxonomy (NCBI): domain Eukaryota; kingdom Viridiplantae; phylum Streptophyta; class Magnoliopsida; order Santalales; family Viscaceae; genus Viscum; species Viscum album. The sequence continues at coordinate 1,935,318,080 of OY728159.1, forward strand.
TATGCAAATCCATCCATACATGACAAAAGGGTCATGGTGTGACTGGCCATTATAAGTGAAAAATCACAAAGGAATTATTTTTGGGTTCCTATATCAATATTTAATAATTACCATAATGGAAAACCACACTGGCTACAATGAAACTTTATATAATTGTCATTTTATTTATTAAAATACAATAATAATCAAATATTCTATGACATCATCATGTCACCATATGAAGGGATACCACCAAGATGTGGTATTCCCCAATAAATTTTATTTCCCTCATCCAACCATGAATCATAGATTGACCTCTACCAATCATGTTGTGATATGGCATATACATCATAATTTAGAAATGGGGTTACACAAACCCTAAGTTAAAATTTTATTGACCAAATAGAACACCTCTCGAGAATTTAAATAAATCTAAAAACATATCTTTCATGTCTTACAACCCTAAAAATACATATTCAGTACAAATTAATTTATTGACCACTGATCTTGGTACAAAAAAATCAATATAAAATAAGAAAATGTCAATTTTTAATTTTTCAGAGATTTCCAACCATAATTCTTCTCATATTTAGAAATATATGGGGGTCCTCAAGACATGATCCTCAACCCACATCATTATCCATATCATGAAAAAAAATTGTGTTCAAGGCATCAAAATCCGATCTGTCAGAACATCTACATCTCTAAACACTATGATTGTTATCAAACATACCAATTAATCACAGGATACCAATGTATAAAAAAATGATTAATCCCCTGTCATCTTTTTCTACTACACATAAATCTCTTCTCAGAAATTCCAATTCACTATAATGGTTCTCATCATTATTATAATTTCATATAAAAACATCAACATGTATATCAACAATATCAATGTGGATTACAGCTCACCAAACCCAATTCCATGAAATAACACCTATAAATCATAATTAGGTCATCTTTTTAGGGGGAAAATATATCTTATCCATTGGAGAACTATCACATCTCTTTATCAGGATTATTTAACTCCTTAATTCATCAAGATGTCATATAAATACTAAAATCAGTATCTAAATACAACACACATTTTAGTTGCGTGGATTTATCCTAGAAAAACTGAATCAACTATCAAAATTAACCAATGAGGAGTTTCTTCTCTCTAATCTGACTCATTATAGTTCTTTCTTAATTCCATATCCTGTAGAATTCAAACATTACAAATATATTTAATATCACATCAAAATATTAATTCTTATATTAAATAAAGATCTTGGGAATATTATATGTAATTACACACCATAATCCAAATACCAACTTGATCATCCTCTAATTGGTCTCATCACATTTATAAACCTATAAACAAAAGGGTCATTTTTAGTAACTAATGGGATTCTCTCCACTATATTTGAGCCCTTATGTTAACATGTTGTACCAAATTATGTATCCATGTTTCCCACATACTATATATAAGTCAATCTAGTAATAAAATTTTCCACCCCATCCATACCAAAATTTATTATAAACATCCACCACTACCCATTACCATATCACTAGTATCATTACCTTCAACCTCCAATAAATTTCTCCAAAAATTATAGTAAAACACTCCAATAGATGATGGTAAAACCTCTACTATATTGATTGACTTACATTGATCCTTGAAAATAATTCACAATATATTCCACCTCAACACACAACTCAATCATCTAGAGACATTATCATCAAATTCTTAAAAACACTTTTTAGCGATGGATTCTTGGTAAATCACACCACTGTACCAAAATTTAGTTTTTATGTCTCATATCACTATAGTAGGACACATAACTTCCTCAAAGAATACTCATTAGGATATGAAGATAGGTTTTTTGTCAAATCTAATGGACCTCAACTCGGAAATTGTTTATTATCAATCTACTTACCTAACTGGAACTACGTATAACCAATGTACGCATTCTATCATTATGACCCCCAAGACCCACACTCCTAGATCTGATTCTAGGAACATATATTTTATGTACTAGATTTGATACCAACTATATATTATTTAACTTATGTATACTCTAGTTATGTTACATAAGAAAAAAAATTGCATTACATACTTTCCCAATGCATTTTAGGCTTTCAACTTTAGATAATTTTGAGTAAAAAAATTAATAAATTCTTTTCTTTCTCAAATAATGGAATTTTTTCTACTATATAAGAATATACACAATACATTAGGAGCCTTTAATATATAAAAAACATTATCCCTTATGTTATATCATTTTGAACATATAATGTGTACTAAATTTATATATAACAATGGGTGAAGAAAACATAAGAAGGGGTGGTCTCAAATTCATAGTAAGGGAAAACTTGAAAATGATAAAATCATTGAATAAACATGTAAAAAATATTATGAAACGAATAATTGATCAAAATTATTTCATAATCAAATAAAATAGAGATCTTGTTATATCAATGACAATAAATAAAATTATGGATATTAATAACACTGCTATATAATGGTGGAATGTTTAATTTCAGACATCAAAAATATGTTATTAAAGAGTTATTCCAAGGAGTTTAGTATACTTTGAAACCATAGTCAAAGTATCTTGAAAATTTACCAAATACCCAAAATAGTTTTGTCTAATAAGATGTATCGTATCATTTATGGGATATTAAATAATAATCCCCACAAGTCACCAAGTTATGTTCAATAGCATTCACAATAATAGTAAGCAAGATCCTTCATATCATTACATAAGGAATTTTTTTTCGAATTAATAAATGGATATCTTTATAATGAATACTAAATAATATAAACACATGATCCCTCATTATTAAAATTTAACAATAAATATGAATTTAAATAATTTTCCCCGCATCAATAAAAGGGATAACATGATCATAACCCATAATGAGAAATAAGGTGGATGGTTGAAAATTAATTTTCAACCATCCATTACACAAATATTATGTATTACAAATCTATGCCCCACCAATACCATTCCCCAAAAAAATGAATTATATTCTATCTAGGTGAACCTCGTCAATTTTATTTAAGAAAAATATGATGTTCACAAGGTATATATCTGTATAAATATGGATAAATTAACTCTAGAATATCGTAATCATATTACGTATTGATAAATAGGTTGGATGATTTAATAAAATATATCCCTACTAAAATGACAGAAAAATGGGAGTGTATTGAAATAAACGAAAAATATCCTTGTCAAAAAATGATTAGAATGATATCACAGTAGAGGTGATAAAGAATACAATTAGATTGATACTATTAGTTTAATCAAAAAAATGAATATATATATATATATATATATTGAAAAATAATAACACATAAAACCCATTTGGGTAACGCATTTTGTAAATGAAAATATGAATGGAAGAAAAAACATAAAATATAATTTAAATATAATTTTTAACATTTAATTAAACGAAAAATTTATATATCCCACTCAAGGGTAACTAATTAAATGCTGACTTAAATACCAATGAAACAAATTACATAAAAATGATTTCCTAATAATATATCCTTTAAAATTACTAATTACTATCTATGATAACACAAGAAGTGATGAAAAATAATATTATAGTAAAATTAATACCTCTATTTATTATTTTAAAAATACTATTGTTTAAAACACATAGTGTAGGCTGAGTAAAAAATATCAATTTTTATTAACAATTCAGTTTTACCAAAGGAGATTATAAAATACCAATAATAAAATGATATGATGGGATATCCCAAACACGGAAGATTAATGTTAACGATTAATCAGTATAACTCTAGGAAATGATATTTGATTTTCAATTCTAGAATCATATCTTAAGAAATGAGAAATATTTTTCTATGAGTATTGTGGTTGGTATTATAATCATCATTAAATAATTAGATAATTCTAAAAAATAATATCAAAATGATAAATGTAAGAAAATTATATGAAATATTTTCAATATAATTATCCCAACACATTGAATGAATGTTGAGTTACAAAAAATCCTAACTATTGGGGAACATTTTTAATCTAAAAAAACATGACCATGTAAAAATAATTTATATAGTAAAGCCCATGAAATACCAATGACATGATAAAACATATAAATTAATAGTAAATAAATTATTCAAAAAACATGGTTAAAAACATTGACTATTTCATAAGGAAATTATATTAAGACTAAGGAGACACTTAAATTTTGAAAACATTGATATCCAAATGATATGAAAGTGATAGTTTGGAAATGAACAAAAAATAACATGATTAATTGAGACGTAATATTATGATAACTCAAATAGAATTTATATTCACCACACAAATTAATTTTTATTTTATAATACCATACATGGATTAAATGGAGGAATTAAATGTGAATCTCATTACCTTGATCCTCATCCATTTTTAACTATCACTAGATGTCCTTAATAATTAATTAAGGATCACAAAATATGAAACGAAGAACCATATACATATCAATCATATTTTATATTCTTCATTTATAATCATTCCATATATATGAAATATAATTATTAATTATTTTCAAAACTTATTGTAACTAATCATAATCAATTTTAACTAGTTTAATGAAATTATTTTGGATATATATTATTTGATTCAAATCATATCACTTTAAGATCATATAATTAGTTAAAATAGATTTTCCATACTTGTTTTATAAATCTATAAGTTTATTTCATATAGAGACCCGACCCAAAATGCCTAGAGTTGATGTCTACTAATATCACATTGGGATGATTACATGCAATAAAATCCCAATTGAATGAAGGGATTTTTATTCACGAAAGACAAAGATAAATTCATGATTCTTGTATTAAAAATGAATACACTAATTACAAAAAAAAAATTATTTTTAGAATACATTTATTCTATTAAGAATATCATTGAATATCTTTTGTAGTAAACTAATTGGATTCTAATGGAAAGGAAACATAATAAATGTGATCTGAAATGCTTATAAATTGTAATGTTTAGTTGAAGAAATAATGAATCAATATGGAAAATATTTATGACATGGTAAATGACTAAACACACATACCATTTAATCAAACAACTGTGAGGGAAGTGCATAAACTATATAGAATGTTAATAACTGTAATCACATTCAATTAAAATAACTAGATATGTAAAAATTAATATATAAAGGTAAGAAACTAAAACCCATTAAATTTAATCAATAAACTCGGAATGAAATTAATCAATAGATTTGTTGATGAAAAATATAATGGTTAAATTTTAACTGAATCAATGTGAAGTAAACTCTTAATTATTTTATGTCAAGTCTTAGTCACATAAAAACTTCTACTATCAAGATCTATCCTCTAGATAATTTGAAACTATGGGTAGAAACTATATATTTTTATTTTTATTTATCTTGAGGGGGTTTTCAACAACTAGTTGCATATCATAAGACTATGGATACCTCAATGGGATTTTATTAATTGTTCTCAAACCCGTAGAGATTATCTCAAATGGTCCCCAACCTATTTCTTTCATGTTCGAAGAATTCTTCATATCAAATAAATATTATTCCTTATCAAATATCTGTATTGAACAAATGATAGATATTTATAAATATTTCCCCAAATAATAAACTAATCATCAATGTAAAAACCATATGAAAATTTTATATGGTTAAAGCAATAATCATATCCATGAAAAATTATATAGATATTAAGGGGAAATTCAATGTCAAATTATCATAGGAAATTTAATATTTCAATGGGACTTAAAGGAATTAAGATATAGAATGGAAATATTATCCTTGGGAAATTAAATAATAAACCATCCAGAGGAGGAATAATGATGGTTTTAAAATAATATATCACATGCTAAGTAAAATGAATGGTTGTTGTCCATGATTAATATAAGTACTATATGAATGTATTATTATAAAATATTCAGAAAAATATCATTTTTTAAAACATTTGAAAATAATTTTCTTTCAAAATCACATTGGAAAACATTTTATTAAAAAATAAACCATCTAAGAAAGAAAATTATTATTCAATAAAATTATGGTTTCAAAATATGTTCTTTTTGTATGAGATAAAAAAACAATCCTTTTCCATGGTAAAATGATCGAAACATTCCATGTTCCGAAAGTGATAAGAATATTTCCTTAAAAACACTGTAAAAATAAAAAAGTGTAAAACAATATTTAAAAAATAATTTTTTAAATGTTAAAAAAATTAACTCATTTTAATAAACATTATTTTTTAAAAAATAGGTTTTCTCATTAAAGAGTGTAATGATGTCGAGTGTTCTTAAAATCATTATCTAAAAAATTTTGAGTACCTGAGAGTGGAAAATGGTACCAATACTTGGTATTGGTAATGATTAATTAGTTGAGATTAAAATGAATGGTTTTATGTGATAATGATAAAAAAATATTTCCTTTAAATGGGAATTTAAGTGTAAAAAATACTGAAAAAATTATATTGTAAGGTAAACCCATGAAAATATTATAATGATTGCTTGGGATTCAATTAATGATTAGATTATGTGTATAAAATGTAAATCCACATATGGACATGTATATTCATAAATATATATTCTAATTAATTATAAACATAAACATAGAATATTAAAAATAATTATGATGTATTGTAACCCAATGAAAATAAATTGGTTCATTAAATTCATTTCAACTTGGTAACTTTTTACTAAAATCCCATTTGATGAAATAATTTAAATTGAAACTCAAAATATCATGAAGAATGAATTAATCATGATATTATATAAAAAAAATTAGTATAAAAATAATATATAAAAAATTAGGTGCACATTAAAATTTTATTATTTAAAGATAAATCTTACAATCAGAATAGGAAGTGAGATTCAAAAGATAATCATCGAAAATGTTATCCAAAAGAATAATCTTTAGACATTCCAAAGAGACCCAAACCACTTTGAAACATTTAAATCATAAAATACACAATGTAATAACATTAAATAAAACATATAATGTCCTTATAATAATGGTATTCATGATATAAACTATCAAAGAGTAGTATATACACCATATAAAATAAACAAGGTGCACAACAACAAATAAGACTCAATGGAATGTAAATTGAAGTGAAATACCTTACGTTTTCGTTACATTCAAGTAAACATCCATAAAATTCATGTATAAGGGTTTTTATAGAGTTATTAACTTCTTAATTAACAATATTCATGTTTATAATATCATATATTACCCTCTTATAATATCTTATTATCCATTTGTTATTAATGTTTCATTATATCCAATATTTCAAGTGTTAATTTCCTAGTATTTCGAGTATGTTTTGAATTGTAACTTGTTTTCATTATTATGTAAATCATGGTTTCATAATTACAAAATTAATAATATGTTTTCAACATCATATATATTTATTATATATGAAATTATAATAACCTGTAATATTTGTAGATAATAAATGTAATGCATCGTTCATGGATATTTAATGTCATACGTACACATGAACACTACATTCATTTCATTTCTATATTAATAGAATAAATGTACCTGATATATATATATATATATATATTTTAGTAGAACAATCATATCTACTTTATATATATTTTATAGGCTTATTAAAAACATTTTGTGACAGTTCTTTGTATTGTGTGAATGTTTGACATCTCTTTGAGGGAGTAGTAGTCGAAACATCCACAAATGATGTTATCATTTTACAACAAAATGGACAACATAAAGATTATTTTTACTAAATAATATAATATATATAACCATATTAGCAATCGTAATTCCCATCTATGAGAGGTTATAATGAGAAACCCAAACAATTGTTTTAATGAGGCATTTGTTCACCATACACATAAATTTTATGTTTGTTACCTATTATATTGATGTCTAAATAATTTGAGGTCAAACCCTTAAATTAAAAATATATCATTAAATTATAGGATACATTAGTTTTTATATAATAATGGAGCACAAATATTTTAAATAGTGGAGTATGAAATAAAACTATAGATCTTCAGGGAGAAGGCTACCACTTAATGAGGTAATAGCTTTTGATTTTATACAAAGAGTGTCCATTGATTGTCAAGACCCATCCCCCATGGATCGCCATGTGACTACCCCAAGACCACATTCCATAGGCTAGGGGTATATGACTAGCACTAGAAAGTTAATTCCCTAAAATGTGATAGCATTGCCTCAAAACCTATACCAACATAGACATGGTACACTGAACACAAGTAAAACAAAATGGACGTTAAAAGGTTCAACCACAACTAAAAAACCCACATAGTGTAAAAGTTTGTACTGAAGTAAATGAGTTATAATACAATACTAAATGAAATGTATAATTCCGAAAAAAGGGAAAACATAACCTGAGGTCTTAAGCCTAGGATCCTACTTGATGGGTTGGTACAGCTCGTCTTGTGGCTCTCCATGTCTATCGGTCACCTCTGTACACTGTCAATTCCTAGTTCTTCAAGACTTAGTCAAAGATGCCCATCATATGCACAAGAAACAACATAGCGTGGGTGAAGCCCATGGAGGGGGGAGTATAAAAATACCCAAAATTAACCCTGAGACCCTCAAAGGTATCTCAGAAATCTACAAATGAAAACCCACAAAACAATCTCTCAATCACATAGCATGATTCAAAAGATAGATCACACTAGGTATACAACTCAGATATGAGGGATAAAGATGATTAAATTTAAGCTATATAATTTTATTCCATTAAGAAGTTCCCCAATAGATCTATGGAGAAGTTTTTCCAATGTCAATCCACACAGGTTCCTATGTCGCGGATCAATAAGGCGTCGATCTAAGGCTGGTCCTCGTTGGGTCGTGCGCTACTGATACACACAGGGTCGCTAGGATTTTGATACCCAAATGGTCTCTATGATCATGATCCACACATGGTCTTTATGATGTTGATCCACAAAGGGTCTTTATGATTTTGATACACATAGGATTTATATGATGTTTATCCACACTGGGTTGTAATGATGTCGATCCACATAGGGTCTCTATGATATTGATCCACACAGGGTCTCTCTCCAATTGACATGCAACCATAGGATTCCCTGCACTTAGTGAACTTGATTTTTTTAGATTCTGCTCCTCAAGAAATCAGTCATGTCTCAAAATCCACCAAGTTCCATAAAGGATTAACCCAAAGTATTGAAATGTCGTAATGGTTCCAATGCAGTAGACAGCGTGGCAAGTGGATGCTGGGTCTGTGACTTATAAACATTTTTTACTGAGGGCCCGATCGGATTGGTTTCAATATAACCTAGTCTTACTCCAACATCCTCCAAAACTTAGGTGGGGTATCTTAAAAGGATCATCTTTTTCCATGGAATTTGGCATTGTAGATGGTTAGTCAAAACAGACGTCTGGTTTGTGAGATACGAACTTTTATGAAAAATTAGGTCGAAAAGGGTCTTGGGCCGGTCCGACCAGGTTCGGTTTGGACCCAGCCCAGCTGGGCCGGCCGGAGCAAGATGGGATGCGGCTGGCTCAGCCCGCTTGGCTATGGATCATCTCAGCCAGCCATGGCTTGGCACGGCCCGCTGTGCTGCACGGGGGGTCGACACCCCTCTTGAACAGACATTCGTCCGTTCGGTTTGTAATGGCGGCGCAATGTGGCACCACCCCCTCTATCAGTGGGACCCGCATTGTGAATCTCTCCCTCTTACACTATCTCCATCTACTACATGCAATGACACTCTGTACACTTCCATCACAGCCGGCCAAGGGAACACCACCCCTTCTATCCATTGCATCTCCTTCGGGCATTACCTTCCTATGTGGCCGGTGGAAGTGGGCCACCGCACTGGGGGGGATTCCACGGGCCACCAGGTGACCTCTTGTAGTCTGGTTTCCCTTTATATTGTGCCTATGGTCCTACCGAGATCCTATCAACTATTTTCGGCCTCCATATTCTTCTTACCGCTATATTTTCTGGTTTCCTTCAAATAAAACAATTCAATGAAATAAAGGCATAGGGTCTAGGCCATGTTCGGTTGGCCCTCATCCTCTGTTTTTGCAATATAACAAGGGTGATAGTTCAAACATCATCGAGAGAAGACTAAACCCCATTCAAAACTCCTACAACAACCACCAGAAATATTTCAAGAATCGTGGATTAACATTTTTTTGTTAATACATGTTCATCATGTTTTTAAGGATGATATATTGAAACAATATCACATGAATTTTAAAAAAACACGTACCTCGGATTTGTAGGAGATTTCGTAGTTGTGCAAGATGTATCAATGTTCATTGAATCTATTGATATTAATTGTTTCTGTATTGATTCTTCTAACATCATTGTTTATCCATCCGTTCTTCCTTGGAGGAATATGTCACGACACTTCGTCAGAGGTTTCTCTCTTGAGTGCCAAAAACACATGCCTGATTTTCATTTAAATAGATGGAAAGTGGATATTAATGCATCACAAATTTAATGAGGTCCATTAATGAGGGTTGTTATTGAATCTCTAAATTCTCTCAATGGTGTGGTTACATATCATTTTAAATCACCAAATGGTCCAGTTACACATTGTATTAGTCATTCCATTAAATGTTTTGAATTTTTTCTATGGTACCACCATCATTTGTCCAATGGAGACAAAAAGAAAAATAAAACAACCTTTAGTAATTTTACTATTTTTTTGTAAATTCCAAGAATATAACATCTTCGTTTGACCCTTTCCAGTCGATGTTAATCTTCCCTTTAGTGAATATCAGTGATGTGGATTCAATATTTCCCTCATATTTTTAATCCGATCATCGGTTTAAAAGAGAGAAAACTATGTCGGTAGGATTACAGAACATACCTTAAAAATGATCAAAATTCCATTCTAGGGTCACCCTTCCTTAGAATAACATGTCTTAAATTTTCACAGACTCATAATAATCCCAAATAATTTAATCAAAATTTATTTTTAATTTTCGGTCATTCACATTCTCCTCACCATAGGGATTTACTTCCTTGAATGCCACATCAAAACTAGGAGAACAAATGGGGGTACTACGCATGTATATGAGTATCCCGCTCCCATGTGCCCTCTTAGAGATTCTTTTGATACCAACAACCTCACTCCAGAGGAATCTACTACCCAAAAATCACCTACTTGTGTCGATCCTCTATCTTCATTGGGAACTCCACAAACGTCGCCCCATCATCAATGTACTACTCACACGAGACGATAATGTCTGATGGATTATTCATGTGCCTTCTCATCTATGAAACATGGATAATATTATGCACCTGTTGAATCTGAGGGGGAAGAGCATGATGGTATGGAACCTCTCCTACCCTAATGAGGATCTCGAATGTTCTGATGAATCTTTGATATAGGCTATCGCCCCAGCCATACATCTGTAATCCTGATTGGGGTGAGACCCATAGGAAGACACCATATCCCTCATTGAATTCCATGGGTCTTCATCTCATATCTTCATAAGACTTCTTCAATCACTGTTTAGTCTTCATCTTCTTCTGGATGATCTACACATTCTTAGTGGTATCTCTTAAAACACTGGACCCATATGTGTGGACTCCCCTGGGTCTGTCCATTATAGTTTTTCTCTACATGGTCGCCCATACATGTCCTCAAACATAGGCATGCCGATGGTGGAGTGATAATTGTTGTTGTAAGAGAACACTATTGGTGGTAGGTTGTCCCCCAAATGAGTCCAATATTAAGGACAAAAGCACGAATCATGTCCTCAAGTGTCAATATGGTCTGCTTCGCCTGACCATCTATCTGAGCATGGAAGGAGGTGCTCAAACGTAGTTGAGTACCAAAAAATCCAGTAATCCCTTACATAAGTGGGATGTAAAATGAATTTCTTGATCTTATATGATCGTCAATGGAATCCCATGAAGTCATAAAATCCCTTTTATGTAGAGACACCCCATTCCCTCTACTAATCCATGCTATCGAATGGGTATGAATTAGGCCGGCATGGTGAGTTATTCAACTATCACCTAGATGGAATCGTGGTCCCTGGATGTATGTGGTAGCCCTGTCACAAAGTACATGGAGATACCATCTCAATTACACTTTGATACCATAAGTTGTGTTAAGCCTGCTAGAACATGATGCTCAGCTTTCACTTGATGACAAGTGAGGCATCATGATATGATCTTTTACCTGCATTCATAATCTCTGGCCACTAATAATGACACCGGAGGCCCTTGTACATGTTTTCTACACTAGGATGTACCACCAAATGGGATGTATGAAACTCTCACAACCCTTTCTCCCATAGCATCATGAATACCATGGTGTATCCTCTAAATAGGATGGTGTTCTCCCCCCCCCCATCATAACATCCATCAGGAGCTTGTCCTTAGGATATCTGATCATGTCTGGCCTCACAGTTTACATCCCCATGTAGTGCCTCCCTAACTCGATGAAAGAGTGGGGGAGTAACTATTATAGACTCGAGGTAAGGTGCTCTACAACTATCCATGAAGTATAAATGGAACATGGATAACTACTCTATCACCTCACATAGAAACTGTAGACCAATCCTCATGTTGAGTATGTCTTCCACCATGTTCCCCTTCCTAGGAGTGTAAAATATCTCAATGTCATAGTCTGGGAGGAACTCTAGACATCATCGATGTCTCAGGTTCATGTTTTTCTGTGAAAAGATATGCCTGAGACTCTTGTGATCAGAGAAGATAGAAATTCATTCACCCATCATGTAGTGTCTCCACATTTTCATGTAGAATACCACTGCTACTAGCTTCAGGTCATGGGTAGTGTAGTTCTTCTCATGATGTGTCACTTGACGTGAGCCGTAGGTGATCACCACTTGCTCCTGCATCAGGACACATCCTAGGCTGGTCCCTAAGGCGTTACAGTATACTACATACCCATATCCAACTACATATAGACTCAAGATGAGGGTACTCTTCAGCCTCTGACTTAGTTCCTAGAAACTCTGCTGTAACTTCTCTATCCATAAGAAAATATTCCCCTATTTTCAAAGGTGAAAAGTGTGTATCTACCCTAGACAAGTAAGTTAAAAATCTCTATTAGTACCCAGCTAATCCCAGGAAACTCAGAACCACAGTAGCACACCATGGTAGCTCCCAAGAATGAACTACATCTATCTTGTTCGGATCCTCTACAACTCTTGCCACCAAGATAATGTGTCCCAAAAATGGACCTATCAAATCTAGAACTATCACATAAAGATCATCCAATACATTTGGTGATCTCAGAGTGTATCCAGAACTATCTGCAGGTGAGTGGAATGATCCTCCTCCATTGTTGATTAAACCAATATGTCATCAATGAATACCACTGAGAAAAGATTGAGTTAAGGATGGAAGATCTTTTTCATGGGTCCAATAAAAAATTCTAGTGTGTTGGTCACACAAAAAGTAATTACCAACAACTCACTGTGGCCATACCGGCATCTGAAGGCCATCTTCGGTACATCCTCATGTCGTAACCTGAGCTAATGATAACCTGACCTGAGGTCTATCTCTAAATACCATTGAGCACCCACTAGTTGGTCGAAGAGATCATCAATACTCAATAGTGGATAATTTCTCCTCACGGTCACCTGGTTTAGGCATTGATAGTCTACACAAAGCCTCAGACTCCCATTTACCTTGTTAGGTGAACAAAAAAAAGGGATGACCTTAGAGAGACATTGGGAATTATGATCCCCTTCAACTGCAAGTCCTCCAATTGTTACCACAACTCACGAAGCTCTGTAGGGCCCATCCAATATGCGGGAGTAGATATTGTTGTCGTCATGGGGAACAGGTCGATGTATAAGTATAAATATCTCTAAGGAGGTAGTCCTGGACTAACCTTCGGAAAGTCATCAGCATACCGGTCCAACACTATATGATAGCTCAGACTCATATAATCAAATGCTCTGAGAGTAACGCTATCCAAATAATTTGTGATCAGCTAAAGCCTCCTTCTGGAAAGTCCATCCTGTGCTGAAAAGGTTCCATTCTCACCGTTGAAGTAAAATATGGTCCCTCCTCACAGACACACTGGACATTCCAACTAAAACATTCAATCTGATCATGGAGCATGGATAACCAGTCTATACCAAAGATATCATAGTAAGTCCTTGAAACTGGTAATAATAGATCCCAACCAAATCTATCTCCTCCTAGAGTAAGTTCACACTGCTGACACCTATTTGTAATCGTCGAATACACTCCTGTAATAGTCTCCAATTGTAAGGATCAATCTAATGGCTCTATCGGAATCCCTGAGATCTGAATGAGAGACATGGAAAAGAAAGTGTGACTGGAACATATGAAAATAAGTACTACAATAATGGTGGAGTAGAAAAATATCGTACCTCAAATCATCTCTAAAGCACAGTGGTCATAGGCCTTAGCATCCTAAATCTTAGCTCGTCTCTGTCAGCCTTCTCCCTTAGGTCGTGGTGGACCACCTAGAGGTGGTGGCGGTAGAACCTCAAATCGCCATCCACCGCCTACTGCACGGAATGATCCTCTACAACCTCTACGACCCTATAGACCACCTCGTTCGAATCTCCACATCAACCTCAGTGGTCCCTCAACCATCTACTGATCATCGGTACGGCGGGTTGGGCAGTTCCAAGTCATGTGGCCCTACCTGTCACACGTGAAGCATAGTATGTTCCTCTGCTAGCCTGATCTACCTTGTGAGCTCTACACCTCTGACCCAGTGTCCTGGGGTCATTGTCCGGAAGGTATGGACCATTGGAAAATCTGCTTCATCTGCCTATTGCCTTCTTTATATGACTATAATACATGTCGTCGGGTGGAGGATCTCACCGTCGGTGCCTGATCAGCTAATAATCTATCAATAAATAAGGCTTCCTCGAGTACTCCATCCTGCATCGAGATATTGACCTACATCATCAATTCTATGATCTCCCGTTGGAGACCTATCTCAATGGTCTAGGCCCTAATGAAAGGGTCTCATACCATGTCTGTGGAGAAGAGAGTGAGGTCAGGGAATCCCTTTGACTACTGGTCCACTGTTAGGCTTCCCTACTGTAAGTGAATGTGGTCTAGAATATGCATAGTGCATAGTGTCACTGTAAAAAACGCTGCCCTGAAGAGGAACTCGATTTCTGTCTAGGTGAGGGTCTCTTCATTGTGTAATTAGAGCGCCTAGATCCACCATCTCACTATAGTGACCTTGAAAAGACTAGAATTTCGGCTCACCATTTTTTCTACCAGTGTGAGAACTAGGTAGAAAACACTAGCCATAGCCTACATCCAGTCCTCAACTACCTGTCGATCCATCTCTCCATGAAATAATAGAGGCCTCTCCCGCTGGAACTCATGCAATGCGGTCAGTCAGCATGCATCTTTTTCTAGTGGGGTTGGTGGGAACTTATTTCCAATGGGTAGTGGATCTGTTGGTACACCACTTGAAGTTGTTATCACTGTAAGAGGGACCTGCACCAAAGCATCATCACTCAGTGGGCCATCATCACAAACTCTCTCTGGAATCTTATATGGTTGTCTACGTGGAGGAATCCTGAAAAGAAACAGGTGCACCATGGTCAATAAGTCAAACCTATTGAGCTGAATCAAAAGAGATCAAACATAAACCATTTCCAAAATAGGGTCGTATGTCTCTAATCCACGTTAGGTCACTCTAAGGCTAGTCCTCATTGGTACACGCACAACAAATCCACACATGGTTTCTAGGATGCGGATCTACATAGGGTCTCTATGATGTTGTTCCACCCATGGTTTCTATGATGCTGATCTTCCCAGGGTCTCTATGATGTTGATCCACACATGGTTACTATGATGTTGATACACATAGGATTGTTATGATTCTGATCCACACAAGGTATCTCTCTAATTGAATTCCATCCACAAGAATCCCTGCACTCTGTGCACTTTAGTTCTATATAATTAGCTCCTCAAGATATCAATAAATCATTAAATGACATGATGTTCAACAAATTAGTATCCCAAAGGAACTCCATGTTGTTGGGGTTCCAATGTGACAGACGACATGTAAATCAAATGAAATGTCTATGATTTATAAGAGTTTTAGTACCAAGCGCCCGGTTGGATTCGGGTTTGATCAAACCCAGTCGTAATCCAACATTTTACAAAACTCATGTGAAGTATCTCAAATAGAACTTATTGTTCCATGAATCCATCTCCATAGATGGTTCGTCAAATGGATGTCTGGTTTGTGAGATAGGACCTTTTAAGAGAAACTAGGTCGAAAATGCCCATCGTACTATCCGACCCTGCCAGACCGACCCGACTCGCCCCAACCTGGGCTGACAAGAACCGGTCTGAGTCTGACCCGAGTCCAACCTGGCCCGGACCAAAACGGCTTGGCTACAGACTAGGCATTCCGGCTTTGGAAAGCCATGACCCACCGGGTTGCGCATGGGTCGAAACAACTCTCAAATGGAAATTTTACCATTCATTTTGTAATGACAGCACCACGTGGCACCACCCTCTATGTCAGTGGGACCCATGGGGTGCGGTTCCACCTTTGTCGTAGCTCAAAGACACGACATCACTCCACAGTGTGTGACTACGTGTTGTGCACTACCAATGAGGTCGGACGTCCTTGATGTCTATCACGGCACCTTCGAGAGCTACCTTCCTCTGCCACCATCTCCCTCTGGTGCTGGTCACCAGTGTTTCTGGGAAGATGAGGCTATATAGGGCCACTAGGCCAGCTCTATTGGTCTCTTTTCCCTTCCAATTTCACCTATGGAAATTTTGGGAAGCTTCCAACACTGCGTGACTCCCACATTCATCTTACCACGATATTTTCTGGTTGGACATGTAGAATGTTATTCAAAGAAACATGGGTGGAGGATTCAGGCCTTGTTTGGATGGAATGCACCCTCTGCGTTAGAAATATAATAAGGGATAGAGTTCGAAAATCATCAATAGAAGAATAAATAAGGTTTAAAACTCCTATAACAACCACCCTCAATTTTTTATGAATCACGGATTAACTTATTTTGGTTAATCCACATTCGTCACATTTTTCAACGATTATAGATTGAAAAAAAATCTGTCGAATTAAAATGAAAACTGATACCTTGGATTTTCAGGGGATTTTTTGGTTGTGGGAGATGAATTGATGTTTTTGAAGCTATCGTCTTTTATCGTTTCTGGATTGATTTTTTTAATGTCATCATGTAAGCCTTTGTTCTTCATTGGAGGAAGACGTCATGCCACTTAGTCAGAGGATCCTCTTTTGTGTTCCAAAAGCATACGCCCAATCATTATTTAAATAGAGGTAATGTTGAAATTAATGTATCGCAAAATTAATGAGGTCTATTAATGAGGTCAATTAATGAGTTTTATTAATTAATCTCTTAATTCTCTCAATGATGCAGTTACAAATTCTATTAATTCACCCAACTGTGTAGTTACACAACTTATAAGTCAATATATTAATTAGTGTGACTTTACACTATGGTCCCACCATCATTTTTAAAACGGTGAAAAAAATAAAAATAACATAACTTTACTTATTTTATTATTATTTTTGTAAATTTTATGAAATTAAATTTTTTGTTCGACCCTTTCAGGTTGAAGTCAGGCTCCCCTTAAGCGAATCTCGGTGTTGCAAAGTCAATTGTACCCTCATATTTTTATGCTAGAAGAAGTTCAAAAGATAGAAAATTATGCCCCTACATTTACTGAAAGTAAATTAAAAATAGTTCAAAATTTGTTTCCGAGCACTCCGGGCCTTGGAATCACATGCCGTCAATTAGCACAGACTCGTAACAATCCCAAATAATTTTTTTAAAATTATATGAAATTTATAGGTTTGTATATGGATGGACATATGACTATGGTGAGAATTATATAGATATTTGAAGGATTTTTAGTAGATACATGGGTAGTTGTTGGTTTGTAAAAATTGTCATCCATGGTGTCAGTATGTGGGTGGAGAGAAGGCCATATTATAGTTGATAATTAGTGGCACTCTTGTAATTTTTGGAAAAGGGAATTACAACCACATTTTTACCATTTTTTTTGGATTCAATTATAATAAAAGTTCAATAATATTGAGTATAGATTTGAAATATCTCTATATAATAGATTTTGGACAGGTTACTATGTCATTTTGTTCCTAATGATTAATATTTACTCCCTTGTTAAGCTTAATTTTAGCATAATCATTGTAATGAATTTTAATTACATCCACTAGTATTAGTTGTAAAAAAATAATTTGACATATTTATACATTATAAATTATTCAAATTCCAAATATGGAATCCATAATCTTAAATTATAGTCTCATAAGTGGAATAAATTAATTTAAATTTAGTCCCACAGTAGGGATGAAAATATGGGTTTTGAAAGTAAAAACATTCAAATGTGTTATATGTTTTCATATAAAATTTCAATGTATAGTTGATTCAAATTAGATATATTGGATTAAATAATAATAAATTGATCTAATTAATCAATAAACCCAATTTAAAATATAATATATCCTAAAAAATGAATTATACCAAAAAAAAGAAGTTTTGAGTTAAACTTCGTAATTTGGAATGTTAATAAAAAAAATAAAAGATCACAAAAAATACCAAACATTCACCCTAATGTAATTTTTATGTTCCTATTATGAATATTAAGTTTAATCTTTACATATATTTTTTATAAGAGTGAAAAAAACTGCATTTAAAATATATTTTCCATTAAAATTCAGTAAAATTTCTTGATAGAAATATGTGTTTTTATGTGTAATATTGGGTTTTCTATTATATCATGCCTATCAAATATAGAGGGTGAATAACAAAAAAAATAATTAAATATATAACATATACATATATTACATTACAAATGGCCATTAATTTTTATTAATTTAATATATTAGGATAGAACGGCTTTGGGAGGATAAAAATAGTTTTCTAAAAAAATATCCCTTTATATTAAATTTGTGAATATATTCATTTTTAATTAATTTGTAACCATTGAATTAATTTCATATTTCTGAAAATAAAAAATTTTCATAAGTGATTTAATACTATTCATAACTATTAATTTAATGGATTTGTTATATCGTATTTTGTAAAATAATAATATTTAAATAATATATTAATTTCAGTAAAACATGTTTTTATGTATAATGCAAGCCATTTAAGAAACTATTTATTGAGTGTGATGTATAACAACACTTATCACATGAATTAAAATAAATAAAATATAATGAGTTTTTTTAAAATAATAAACATATAATAAGTTCATAAGAAATTATATACCCTTATATCCTCGGTGTTTCTTTTCATACATTCCATCAAAAACAATGTTCTTACATTAAATTTCCTGGGTGTTACATTATCCAAAACTTAATTATATCATGGCCTCATAATTTGAACTCAGGTTTGGTGATTGATTGTTTTATATTTATGGTGTTTGTAATCCTACATCATGAGAAGGGTTCATATGATATTTTCAAGAAAAAATACAATGGGAAGTACAAAGGTCACATGTAATAGCATATAACTAGGTCTCTCTTTTGGAGAACATTTAGGGGAAGTATATAATTTTATACATATAAAAATAATAAATAATAATAGAGAGTTATTAAAGTTATAAATCATAATTAAGTGAATTATCAGTGATAATTTAAGGGCCTCAATGTCACAAATCTGTGATGATTTATAAGACCATTAGTTAAAAAAAATAAGGTATTATGAAATAATTTTTTTAAGATCATTTTCCTCATGATGAAAAATTAAATTACTTACAAAGAATATAACTAAATTTACATACATGAAATTTTTTAATTTCATATGTACAATTATATATTTTTATTATGCATTGGTCAAAATAAAATTATTCACTTAATTCATGAAATTGGTTTCCCAAAAATAACTTTGATCCTCGGACAACTAAAATAATCATTTGAGGGATCTTTATGCCCATAAAAACTGAATAATCATTGCATATTTCTATAAGAATTATCAAATGAAACAATGGTTTATTAAATAATCTATAAAACTAAAAAGTAACCCTAATTGTTCACTTAATATTTATTAACCAAATTATTTAATTAAAAATGACATATTAGTAGGGACATGTGTAGGCTAGTGTTTGTAGTGAAGCATGTATCATCCTACAGTCCTGGGTTATATAACCACATCCTTATAGGTTTTAATTTTCTTTAAAACCATGTTAATAAAATTTCTAAAATAAATATGACACACATACATAAAATAAGGATAATAAATAAATATCCTTTTATCTATGGTTTCCATTACAACCCCAATACATAAATACTTCATCCATTAATTACCACATAGGACCTTCCTTGGTCTAGAGTTTATTCTATAGAGGAGGGAATTTACTAAAACCTAAAATAATTATGTGTTCCTAAATTATCATATTGTAAAAAACCATATATCCATATTTATGATGTCAAAATTTTGACATATTAGATTCAATCTAATAAACCTTAGGTTTATCCTATCTTATTCACTTCCAAAATCCATAATAATGGTATGAAATTAAATTTAAACTATCCAATTCATATCATTATGGAGTGTCAAAAAATGTGCTTAGTAAGGCCTATTTTTGTGTACCCGGTTACCCCAAGTAAGACATGATAGACCATGTTGAAGTTATTACTCCAATGTAGATTTGTTCCAAAAACACGTCCACTTATATTATCATGACAGAGATGTATTACTCGGAAGACCCACATTATCTATAACCTAATAAAATTCTAGGATGTTATTTTATACTAATCAACAAATTATACCATAGGGTTATGTTCTCTAATCTATGTTTTCCTTAATCAAGTTCACAAGGTCTATAATAAACTTCATATGATAGAAAGTATAGAAAATTGACCCCATAAAGACTATATTCACTGCCTACAACAATTTCATTGGAATTATAATTAGAAATAAATTCCCAAAGAACCAAAGAGTTTAGTTGTTTTGATAAACCATATTCATACATGAGACATTCACTATAATTGAATAAACTAATTACAACGTAATTATTTTTCTTTATAGGAAAACATTATTCCATCTAGATTATCCTTTCATATATTCCTCGGTATAATTCTGTGATTCTTGGTGAATGGAACAATAATAAGGGTGATCTTGAATTCACAGTAAGGAAAAAATATAGAGGATTCAATAATGAATCAGTGTGATTAATAATTATCTAAAGGTAAATAACTAAACACAGACAAAATGTAATCATAAAAATAAGAAGGAAGTTCATCAATATATTTTTAGTTACTAACTTAAAACACATTCAACTCAAATAACAAGATAATGAAAATTAATATTGAAATGTAAGAAACAGAAAAATGTTCAATTTAATAAATGAGCTGGGAATTAATTGAATACATAGATATTTCGATTCAAATTATCAGGGAAAAATAATATCTGAATCAAAATGGAGGAAATGATTAATTATTGGTCACCATGTGTATGGAACATGAAAACTTATACTATAATGACCTATGCATTATATATTTTAAAACAATGAGTAGAAACTAATATATGTTTCTTCAAAACAATATCAAAGGGATTATTTCTAACTAATTTTATATAATGAAACTACTAATTCATCGGGGTTATTTCTTTAACTGTTCCCTAATTCGTATGGCTTACATTTAGTGGTCTTTAACCCGTTCCATTCGTGTCCCATGCATTCAACATATTGAATAACAGTATTCCTTATCAAATATCTATATTGAAAACAGTATATGGATTTATCAATATTTCCCCGAATAATAAAATAACATTCAAAGAAAACACCATATGGATATTTTTATATGGTTTATATAATAATAATATCCATGAAAAATGATACGGATATTTATGAGAATTTCAATGTCAAGTGATCATAGGAAATTGAATGTTTCTTGGTAATAAAAGGAATCGAGGGAGCAATTTTCAATACTATCCTAGTCCAAATAAATAATAAACCGTCTAGATGAGAAATAAGGATAGTTTCAATATGACATATCCCATGTAGAGTAAAATAAGGGGGATTTTTTCATTTATGAATATAAATAATACAAAATTATCTTTTAAGTCATTCTTGATGAAAATATCCTTTTCTTTCAAAAATCCTATTCAAAATCACTTCTGGAATCATTTTCATTAAAAAACGTCCTTTAAAGCATGAAATAGAAGCTTTAATGAAATTTCATTGAGAAAATATGTAAATGTCTTAGAAGGAAAAAAGATCAATACATTTTTATAGTAAATTTTTTAGAGAAATTCCTTTTTCCGATTGTGAAAAGATGGTTCCAATGAAGAAACATGTAAAAGAGTAAAATGGTAAAAATATCATTCATAAGTCATTTTGGAAAGGTTAATTATTTTCAGTTTTTTTAATAAAACATGTTTTTTAAATGAAAATGTGTTCTTCATATAAATATATAAATAAAGTGATGTTCTCTTCAAATAAATTTCAAAAAACATTTTGAGTACCAACGAGTGTGGAAATGTTACTAATACTTCATTAATGTCGTGAATAATAAGAGGAAAATAAAATTAACGTTTTTATTAGTCAATGATCAAATAATTTCATCGGATGGAAGTGAAAAAAATCCTGAAAAAGAATGATTATTAAGGTACAACCTTTAAAATATTATAATGTTTTAGTGGGAATCAATAAATGGGTAAATTAAGTGTATCAAATTTAAATACATATATAGAGGTGGAAATTCATAAATAGATAAAACAGATCTATTGAAAAGAAAATAATATATTATTAAATACAATGGGTATGTAATATAACATAATGAATATAAATGGGGCTATGATATTATTTTCATCTTTATAAATTTTAACTCAAATCCTCTATGATGAAATATTTCAAATTGAAACTCAAAATATCATAACAAATGAATGAATCATGATAAAATATTTAACATTGGATGTATATACATCATATATTATAAATTAGGAGTAAAAAATTAAAGTGATTATATTAATAAAAATTTAACAATCACAAATGGAAGGGATATAATAATGATAATCATTAAAAATGTTCTCAAGGAGAATAATAATTAAATATTCCAAAGTATCACGTCCACATTGAAACATTTAAATAATAATTTCCATTAAGTAATAACAATATATGAATCATATAATATCATGAGTATAAATATATTGATTTTATAACATATTAAAGTGGAGAATATACACAATTTAAAAGAATATATGTGGATAACAACAAATAAGTATCAATTGAATGTAAATTGAGATGAAGTCCCTTACATTGCATTTTCTATTAAGTGAACATATATTAAATTTTTTTATAATAGTTTTAAGTATTTTAGTAACAAATTAGTGAACTATATTCTTGTTCATAATATCACTAATTATCTTCATATAATATTATTTTTCCCATTTTTTACTAATAATTCATTACTTCCACTAATTTGTGTGTTAATTTCCTAGTTTTGGGGTATGTTTTAACATGTAACTTGTTGTTATTATTAGGTCGATCATGGTTTAATCATCTCCAGAATGTAAAACATGATTATATAATCATATAAATTTATCATATATTTATTTATAATAACCTATAACATATTAATATAGGAAATATAATGAACTGTTCATATAAGTGGTAGTCCACACATCCACAAACGATGTTATGGTATTCCCACAAAATGGTTTGAATAAAAGTATGTGTTATTAAATAAATAAATAAATATAAATAAATTATAAATATCATATAAAACATATGAAAATATAGTGTCTATCTTAATTCCAAACAAACATAGGTGGTAAAAAACAAACAACTTTATTTTGTGAAGCAGTGGATCTCCCTACATATAAATTGTATGTCAATCACCCATTATATAGATGTGTGTGTAATAAGAAGAATTTATATAGTGTGGAACTAAATAAAACTAAAGATCTTGAGGTATGTGGTCTCCTCTTATTTCGGTAACACCTTTCAGTTTCCTCCATAGGGGTTACATTGATAGATCACTACCAAAGGTGAGGATTCTAGTTTTTGGGAAGGGATATTGTGGATCTTTATGGGAATATACTGGTTGAGCCAATGTGTACTGATATGTGTGAGAATGTTGGAGGAGATAAAGAATTTAATAGTGAAGGTAGAGTGGAACTCTTGTAAATTTTTTAAAAGGGAATTGCACCCACATTTTTTACAATTCAATTGGATCAAATAATGGAAATTATTTTATCCATGTTAGTATTGGGTCGAAATATAGCCATAAAATTTCTTTTGGAGAATTTTTAAGGTCATTTAGGTACTTAATATTATTGTTTGGCAATATGTAATTCCCAATTGCACCTTAATCAATGTAATTAATTTTTTTACTTTCACTAATATTTTTCCTCAAAAAATATTTTGAAAATATTAGAAATTAGAAATTATTATGATTCCAAGTATGAAATTAATTTTTCCAAATTCTAATCCCAAAATTAGAGAAAATAAAAAAAATTAGATCCACAGATGGGATGACAATGCATTTTTTAAGTAACAATGTTCAAAAGCATGCTAGGTTTTCATGTGCCATTACAATGTGAAGTTAATTAAAATGATCTAAATTGGGTTAATTAATAAAAAATATATCTAATTAAACATTAAAACCAATTTAAAATATAATTTATCCTAGTATGTTTATTATTAAACAATGCAGCTTGGAGTTACAATTCAGTATTTTTCACTATTCCTCAAAAACTGCAACTTCAATGAAAATACCAAAAATTCCCCATGACAAAAGATATTTCTTAATATATCAAAAATTAGATTTATTTTTACATATAATATATTTAAAAGATCAAGGAATTTTATTTAAAATAGTTTCTCTATTAAAGGGTGGTAAAAGTGCCTCTATAAAAATATTGGTTTTTATTTGTAATATTGGGTTTATTCTTATCTCATGACCAGAAAATCTATTGGTTAAATATAAAAAATATTTTATTTTATATAATATATATACATAAATATATTCATAAATATGACTCACTAATTGTAATTAATTTATTTTATTAGTCTAAAAATACTTTGAGATCATAAAAATATGTTTCTATAAAAACATTACCATTATATTCATGTAGTGCTTATATCCATTTCTAATTAATTAGTAACCAATGAAATACTTTCATATTTTTTTATTTACAGAGGTTTTTAAATAATATTCATATAATCTAATTTAATAGAAAGGTTATATCTATTTTTATTAAATAATAATAATTTAATTATATATTATTTTTCATAAAACCGAGTCTTGCTTGTAACACAAGTCAATTAAGAAACTTGTTGTTTCATTCAATATATGATAACAAATTTTTGTTTGCATTGAAACCTATAAAATATATAGAATTTATTATAAATAACAAATATATTATAAACTCTTGGGATATTATATGCCCTTACACGCTTGGTGTTTCGTGTCATACATGCTATCAAATACAATGTATGTACATTAGATTTTAAAGGAGATACATTTCATGTCTGTTTTAGTTACAAATTATAAAGATGATATGGGTTATAACCATGTTTAAGTAATTCATAACGAATGAATTGTGTTTTAATCATTAATGGGTTATATTTTGTTAAAACCTAACCGTAAAAAAATATCTAAATAATAATATCATAATATAGTGGTAAT
The DNA here is from genome assembly GCA_963277665.1 of Viscum album. Lineage (NCBI taxonomy): Eukaryota > Viridiplantae > Streptophyta > Magnoliopsida > Santalales > Viscaceae > Viscum > Viscum album. Next base: position 1,935,343,675 of record OY728159.1, read on the forward strand.
TAATTTATCCTTGTGGTTAATTAGATGAATACATGGTATTATTCAAGTTGTTCATCAGAAAGACCCAAACCAAAACTAATCATGATTAATGGAAAATTAGAAGGATTCTTATATATTATATACTTATATGAGAAGAGGAACGATATTTTTTTGTATTTATTATATTGAAATGTAATAATTCAAAAGAATAATGATGATATGTTAATTTATATAAATTCATTACTCGAAAATAAGGGACAATTGTATTCTTCTTTCACTCATTTTATGTGATTTAATTAATGATAATCATTGGTTGATCATATCATTAATATTTAAAACCATTTTTTATACAAGAACATTAATTATATCACTAAAGTAATTTTCATCATTTATTTAAACCCTAATGAAAATCTATGTATGGATGTTAAGAAATGAAAAAGGATAATAAATTTTCCATAGTGGGCATAATCTCATGTATGCATGTTTGACTATTTTCATTTCCATAGAATAGAAGAAGGATAAATATTGTCTAGGGTTTTAAAATAAAAAAAATTAATCGAATATTTATTTAATTTTTTCCGCTTTTAGAATATAATTTTATCATTTTTATGTAAGAAAAATCAGGTTGCGTCATGGGGTAGTTACTCAACATAATGAAACTTTAACGTTTTCGTTTGTCATAATGGAAAAAGAAAGGGTGGATAGTAATTATAAAATCATTATAATAAAAAAAATTAATACTAACAATTATGATTACAATATAATTTTCTTAAATGATATTTTTGTAAGAATATGTTCAAATAAAGAGATAAAAATGCAAGTGATTATAAATATTTATTTGAATTCATGAATTATATCCTTTAATAAAGGGGTAAAACCATTTAGGGATGGAATTTTGAGATTCCAACAACTTCCTTAAGGATGATATAAGTATAGGGTAGAGTATTTCTCGGAGGTTTTTCTGAACTATTGGGGTTATGTTTTCAAACTAATTAATGAGTGTATAGACTCTTTTTAAGAGTGATAATGGATGGAATTATTAAAAACACCCAAATAATTTCAATAATGGGAAGTCTATATCAAGGAAAGTGGTTTCAAAAATAATAAATATTATATTGTAAATGTTTTATGGTTGATAAATTCCTCATCCACATATTTGTAGTCACATTTAAAAAATGTTTTATATCATTTACTATTAGATTCATTATTTTAACGATTTTAGATTTAACCATGGTAACAAAATTTTCCATAAAGTTACTTATCTTCCATTCCCAAAAATAAAATGTTCAATACTACTTAATTTTTATGCACCAATTAAAAATTTAATACCCACTTAATTTGATTAAATTTGTAAATGTTATATGTATTTATTTTGATAAAAAATTCTAATTTTTTAAAAACGGGTTTTGAGAAAATATTACATATGTTTTAAAAAATAAAATATGTTTTTTCATATTAATAACACATTAAAATTATAAAATAAATTTATATGATACATAAATAATCTTATAAAAACGTTTTATGAATTTATTTTTCATATATAAATAATGTATAAATTACTATGTTTATTCCAAAAATGATAATTTTCTGAAATCCAAATTTTGTAGTTCTTATAATTTTATCTTCTCAGTCAAATGGATATATATATATTTAGAATCTATAATTATACAAATATATATATATATATATATATTCATATTATTTTACCATTTTAATCTATATTTAATATTAAATACTAATTAGATTCTCACTACATTAATATTCCTATAAAAAATATTTTATAACAATTACACATTCCTTGCATAAAATTGGAATAAATATCTCATTAAATGGTAATATTTATAATTTTCTACCAAGAATAAATTATATTATTATTTATTATAGTTAAACTAATTGAAATTCATTTTTATTAAAACTATAATTTATTTTATATAGACAAATATTTCATAAAAAGATTAATATTATTTATTCCCTCAAATTAAATAGTTATGTATTAGTAGTAAAAAATAAATATTTATATTTTATAAATATATATCAATATTTTTTTCAATTCATTATTGTGTGTGGTGAATCATATCTAACACATTAATTTATTTTAAGTTAATCATATATTTCTATCATGGGGTTTTACATTCACTACAACATAAATAAATTTAATCCTTCTAATATCAATTATTAATCAATGGAGAAAGTTGGTGAGGGTATTCCAAACATACTCAAAATTTAGTGTATAACATCTAATATGATGACTTTATACTCTCTTACAATATATCAACTTACCTACAATTTATCAAACAACACTACCCATTTATACAATAATATACCCAAGTATTTATACACCCTAATAATATATTCTATATAATATACCTTTTCTAAAACTAAATAAATCTCTATTTCAATAAACCATATGGAAGATTTATATTTCATAGAGAAATGAACACTATCTTTAACCCATATATAGTACTGACTGCTAATTCATAAAGTCACATACTAGTCAATATATATCATATTTATTTATGCCATTTAATATCTTAGTTATAAACAATAATGAAAAAATATAATATATTGATCCTTAGATAAGACACATAATATTAAATAACATTTAGAATATAGAAAAATCTCATCGATAAATTTATCATCACAAATTAAAATTAGAATATGTATCTAAACATATTTTATATTTCAATATTAACCTCACTACCATCAATAAAAATACAAAAAAATATATTTTTCAATCATAAAAATATTATTAAATAAATCTACAATAGTTGAGTATAATACCTTATTATATTATAATAAATTCATTTTTTATATATATTCTTTTATAGGCATCAATTTTATCCTATTTCTATAACATTCTAAAATAATAATTTGTATTATAATATCTGAAATATAAATAAAAAATTTTGTATTGGATTTCATATGAAGATAAAAAACTACAATATGGTGGTGCATTATATGTTGACAAAATTATGTTTTTACCTTAACATTGAATTATTTTAACAATGTTAATCTAATCATACTCACAATTCCACTTATGTATTCAAATTGTAATCAAACTTTTCCCTGGGGTATGATAAAAAAATATCATAATCAAGTAGATTATGATATGTATTCCATAGGTTGTAATGATAAACATATTCTATTTAATAATCATATATAATCATATTTAGTGAGTAGTTTTAACGTAATCAGACATTTATCATTTTCACATAATAAAATGATTTATCAGAGGATTCACAAAAGATTTATAATCATAATGGCTATAATAAATCAGAGTAGTATAAAAATAATGATTCATTATAGAATCATATTCAATATAAAAGAGTTGTATTATAGTCAATGATATTATGATAAATATAATACAAATAGAAATATGGATATAAAAGTATTCACTTTCTATTACAATTTCATTAGAAATAAAACACTTAGAATAAAATAAGTAATACGTATGAATATATGCATTTTAACCAAAATAGAAGGGTATCCAATAAACAAATATAAAGGTTCCATATTTTATTCTAATAGTAAATTCTATAGTTCCCTTACGAGGGAAATTCCTCAATATAATGATCAACATGCCTTGGTATACATTGATCCTTCAATTCAATGAATGTATTTGATCTTTCTTACTGTCCCCAAAAACCCTCAATAAGATGGTCTATTTTAATCTAACTACATATCACAAACATCCCTCAATATGATTATCATATTTTCTCAATTTTTCTACCCTCTGATTCTCCCAATTATATTCATAATCTCAATCACAAAAAAATTACAAAAAGTAATTCAAAATGATTACAAGTACGAGTAAAAAGAAATTCACTCTTGTATCCTTTATAACTATCATACACTGAGAATATTTTAAATGGAAATTATCCTTACTTCACATATTTAATTGTGATTACTCTTCAAATGACTATGTATTTATATGAAAACCTACTATTGTCATCTTTATCCTCTAATAGTCATATGTTTTCCGGGATTTTTACATGGGCATGGACACCAAGAAATACAAAAATAATATTATCGTCGAATTCAGGAAATCATATTGGAATACAATCTTTTTAGTGTAATATTTATTTCATTATGATAGAATATGTATTCTCGTATTCAGAATTTAAAATTTCATAAATCTGAAATATTTCCTTAAAGAATGTCACTATGATTTTCTTTATCAGTATAACTCCAGTTCTATTAGTTCTGTTGTCATGTCTAGTTTTAAAACATTTTTCAGTGTGAAGACAAGATAAAATGTAATTAAATATAACTTGATAAAGTTAAATCAGATTATTTTCAAATCCATACTCATTATGATGATTATAATGAATAAAGTATGTTTGAATTCATGAATTCTTTAAGACTAATTCTATGTATAGTAAAACATATAATTTTTCTTCAAAAAAAATAAAACACATTAGATAGGAGATAATTATTCAAAGAAATATTTAAGAAAGTGTTTTTTATTTCCAATAAAAATGGAATGGAAAAGAAAAAATGATACTTTTGACTCTACAATCACCCATTTTTTTAAAATAGAAATCATAAGATAAAAATAAAAAATAACATTGACATTTTATTGGACCTAAATTATTTCAATTGAATTTCCCTTATTTTGATTCTTTTATATATTATTAATCATGTAAAACTACATATAGAACACAATAAAATATTTCTAAAAGATGAATAACATAGATAAGAGGTATATCACGACATGATGAAACTTATAAAGATAAAATAGTATCATTTTCCTTAGGAATAGTAATATAATACTCATGAATAGTACATAAGACATAGGAATAGTAACCTCACCCATGAAAGTTTAAATAAAATTTAGGCATATCATAATTAAAATTATTATATAATTATATCATAAAAAAAGTAAGTGAATTGTTAAAAAATTAATATTTAAATTTTGGTATTCTTAAAAGTCAGAAATATTTAAATACAATTTTATAATTGAAAACCCATTTAAAATAAAATTAATTGTCATAAAATGGAGTCATAAATCAATATTTGTTTCCCTATTATTTTTAGATAATTTTATCAAACCATAGTTTATTTTGAAATTTGTTTTAAAATTACTTTTAAATTTAAAATCTGTATTTTTTCGTGTAAATCAAGATTTTATTTAAAAACAAAATATCATATATTTATATAATTATTTTCATAAATGCAGTTCATTTTTTAATTCTAAATGTTAAAAAAAGGTTAGGGATAATTAATGGTATTTTTATAAAATACTTGAAATTTTATTGAATAGTAATATACGCTAATTTTCAATAAAAATGCATTTTTAACATAATGAACAATTCCTTTATTCATGGATGATGTAAGAATCCTTGGTTAGTGCTCACAATCACTTATTATAGTTTTTAGTCACAATAATCAATACAATTTCTTTCCTTTAAAAATGTAATAAAATAATGAAAAATTACCCATATCCTCTTTTATAAAAAAACACACCTCGACCCCTCTTATATTAAATAATCTAAGCCTTAAATCATGTAATATTTCCTCCTAAATTCTCTTACCTAGTCTCTACTCATGTATATGAGATCTTGGACTTTCCAATAGTCCAAAACCCCACCCCTCAAGGTTGTTCTCAAAATGGATAATTGAAGAGGTAAATCCTCTTTCTTTTTCATTTAATGTTTTTTCAACTTCTTTTCTTCTATTATTTTATCCACATCACCTCTATAAAAACGATCCGGGTAACTCTCGTATCATATATATACTAGAATGATATTTTTTTAATGTATGATCCTTCATCAATCACTTTTCTCTCTTTATTTTACATTAAAATCTATATCCTCATCTGACATGTGTTGATTTACTCCCTTCGTAGATGATGAACCTTCGTTCTACAATTCCACCTTCATGGCTGGTCATGATACCACGTTCATCATTAAATCATATTATAAAATAAGTATTATATCTTATTATTTGATCTATATCCACTATATATACATGATATTTAATGATATAAAAAAAGTAGTTCGTTGGGATTGAAACCCTCTAAACACTAGGTATATGATTATCATTAATATTTTATCTAATGATTCATCCTCATATATATAAAAAATAATACATAAAACCAATTAAAAAGATTTTTTTTTTGTTATTAAAATGAACTTAAAACACTATAGAATTATTACCATTATACATAAACTCCATTACATATAATAATGCTAAAAAATCATAAATCAAGGAAACAAGCACTCTGAAAAGACAAAATTCGATATTATGACTTATAAATAATGAAATTAAAGATAATAATTAAAATATAATGAAAAAAATACATAAATAATATATAATGAATTAATTAAATAATGGATGTAATATGATTATCCTGTAATATAAGGTCAGGTGCAGAACTCATTCAGACTTAAGGAAAGAGTTTTCTACCCCAACCTCCAATTTCCTTTAGGTTACTATTTTCCTCTATATACCACATTTAAATTGTTAATTATTCCTATATACTAATCATAAATTATATATTAATGTTATATATATATGTACCAATAATAATCCATCATTCTGTTATGGGTAGTTAAATGTTTTAAAAGGATATTTCTGAAATTCTTCTCGATAAACAAGAACGATTTAAGTGATCTTATCAAATTAATACTAATTTCATAGAGCACACTATAATATATTTTAAGAAGCCATTATTTTTATAATATAACTAATTTTTTTAAGAAAAAACTATATCATTTCACTTCTAGTTTTAGACTAGTAAATTTCGAAAGGAACTATTATTTGTAAAGAAAAAGAGTATTTCTCTCAAGTATTATTCGATGATTATATAAGAGTATTTCCATCTATTTCAACACTATTTTTTATTATTATGTTTAATTATGATTAATATTTTACGATATCATGTAACGTATTTTATTCAATATTTTATGGTTAGTTTGACTATGGTTGTGCTATTTTGGGATCATTCACAATATCATTCAAAATGAATAGTTTTTATGTTTACTGATTGGGGAATGTTACTTAATTTTCATATGATAGATTAAATATGAATGTATATGTTGATTATGTTTCTCCCCATTAATATGAAGAAATAATTTGACATAGAATGTGAGTGGTGGGGCTAGTTATGGCCCCTCGTTGCATCGGTAGGTATCACGAGACATCCTAGCTTGGAGTTTTTACCCATTATATATAGATTCTTGAATGATTCCATGAAGGTATGACAATTATGTTCAAAATTATGCATTACCTCATTATAAATCAAGTTTTTTTTGATTTTATTGTTTTGACTTGTATAATATCAATGGTTATGTTTGGTTATGGAATTATTATAATTTAATTCCTACGATTTTATGCTCATGATTAAGTATTAATAGAAAGTGTAATTTTAGTTATTCATCATGATTTATATTTTTGATTACATTGTATTACATACCCTTCCTGAGAATCTAATATCACCCCTTTATTATGATTTATTATTCTAGAGGATGAGATGATGTATATTTGTAATGCAATGCGAGGATAATGTAGATGTGTATTGTTATTTCTTATGTAGTTACTATGTTTTACATCATTTCAACTTGTAATGAAACTATTATTTATGTATCTAATTTTCCAATGCTACTAAACTATTTGTTCCTTTGATATATGAGTTCTTTGTTTATATGACAATGTAAAAAAAGAATGCACATGCTCTAATTTTTTGGGGTCAGGCCATTATTGTTGGTATGAGAGGAAGTTTAGTAGAATCCTTGGAAACTATATTCAAAAAATGTATATTTATTACCAAAACCCTATGATATATTTTTAGGATAATAAAATAACAACAGACATGGATTTTGATATTTTATTGATTGTGTGGATATTCCTAGAAAATACATCTCTTTCTTGATACTAAAATAGGAAATGGTTCTAGAATAGATGTACCTAGTAGTAACAACTCTGAAAAGGTGTTTTGGGAATAACTTTGGGTAACTAAGTACATGAAAATGGGCATTACTATGCACCTAGTTTGACAATACCATGGTACATTCTTAGGATAATTCAAATTTTCATTAAAAACCATTATTTTTTATTTAATTGTAAATATGTCCCAAAATAAACCATTATTATTATTATTATATTATGGATTCATTGGATTTAAATTTATGTAAAGTATTTTACATATTCTCTATTATCAATTATGATTTATAACATAATTTTGTCTATTCCATTTTTTTCAAATGGATCCTAGTGGAAGGAATGGAAACTAGATGAACGATTATATCCCACGTAGGGATATCCCTCCTATGATAGAAAATGATGTTTGTTCTAGAGCTGAAACTTCTACTGAGAAACTTATTACTATATTGGGACATCAGAATCTGGTTATTGACAATAACATTACATGAATGGTAAATCCTAAACAACAACATAGTTTACAAGTGTTATACCTTTTTATGTAGTGACAACCTCCATAATTTAATTGTACTACAAACCCATTTGTAGTTGAGTAGTGGATAAGGTCACTAGAGAAGATATTTCTCAATATGGGATGTAACAAAAGGGTGAATGTTGTCGTGGTAGTTTATGAACTATCAGTATATTTGGATCAATTGTGGTCACAAATTAAAAATAAAAAGGGCGAAAAATAGCTTGAAAATATAAAATTGTGTGATTTTAAGAATATTACCTATAAAAATGTTTTCCTTATAAATAGCAAGCAGATACGAATAGGTAATTCTTGAGTCTAACATAGAAAGAGGATAAAATGTTTCTATGTATAAATCAAAAAATACAAGGATATAAGGAATGCTACATACTACATATGAAATCTAAGAAGAAATATTGATTGATTCATTGAATTTTTAACACCATTGCTCTGAAGGTCACTGGTCTCCCAAAATTTTTTTATCATTTGAAGATATATTCTCATGTGTTATCAATATATAAAATAAATTTTCTATGTCATATGACATCAATGTAATGTAAGAGAAGAATAATTCTACAAAACACTCTGGAAATGGAAATAAGGAATGTGGGAAGAAGGGAAGATTCATTTTTCCATCATTATATAATTTTGGGATGAATCGCCCTGGTACATCCTTAAATAGTATGGGTGTTTGTTACATGTGTGGAGAAAATGGTCACCAATCCCATCATTATCATGGGAAGAAAGAAGCTACAAATTTTTAACTCCACAATTGTAATGATACGGTAGATTTTGAAAATTATTTTCCTATATACCAAGGAAACATTCCACAATGAAGGATAAGGGAGAATGGGTAAGCAATTGCAGTCACAAATATTGGGGTTAACATTCCTAATGATGCAAATATTGGTTCATTAATTGTTTCATCAAACTAGTTTAATTCTTTATTTGATTCTGGATCATCACATTATTTTATATCATCCATGTTTTCCAAGAAAAGTATACAATTCTGTTTTGATTAATTTAAAGAGTTGTTAGTTAAAAATATTCATGAAAGTATCATTACAATAAATATGTGTCGATCAGTACCCTTTATGATACATAAAATATCTTTAGTTATTGACCTTATCATTATACCCATGATTTATTTTTTATAATATTCATTATGAATTGTCTTTCAAATTATGATGTGAAAAACTATTGAAATAAGAAGTAAGTTACAATTTTTACGAATGATGTAGATTCCCTTATGATTTTAGAAAAAACATATCTATTGGATTCTTATCTTCATCCACCCATAGTAGCACTACTGAATTAAATTCATGGGGAGGAAGAGAATGAAATATCTGTGGGGGTGGAAATATATTATCAAATTGAGGATGTAACAATTTTTTATGAATACATTAATGATTTTATAGAGGATTTTCTCAGACATCCTCTAGAGTAAGAAAATGGTGTTTTCTGTTCATTTAATTCCTAGTGGAAAGACTATATCAATGAATACTTATAAAATGTCAACAGTGGAATTAGTGGAGATAAAGAAACAACAAGAGTAGTTGAGTAGAATGGGGTTTATTCACCCTACATTTTCTCCAGGGGGAGAACCTATCATTTTTTTAAAAAGAATGATGGGTCTATGAGACTGGGCATTGACTATAGGGAGATGAATGATATTGTGTTAAACAAGGGGAATCTTCTTCCTTAGATTGATGAATTATTTGATCAAATTCATGGAGCCCAATATTTTTAGATTTTCGACCATTGACCTAGAAATAATTAATTGTGTGTATGGAAGGAAGATATTCCAAGGAAAACATTTTGAAATATGTATGGTCATTGCAAATTTATATTAATGCCTTTTAGAGTGACTAATTCACCATCTCGTTTAATATATCTAATGAATGGAGTTGTCAAGGAGTAATTTACAGAATTTTTGGTGTTATTTATTAACGAAATCCTGATATTCTCCAAAATAATCTAAAATCATGAGAATTACATTGACATTATTCTGAAAACACTACTAAGGAATGATTTATAAGGGATTTTTTTAAAGAGTGAATTCTGGGTACAAATAGATTTTCTCATGGCTGCATTTTCTCTTAGTAAGGAACTCATAGTTGATCCGGTGAAAGAATGGTTGTTCAAGAATGGATTAAACCAACAAATATAACTGAGGTAAATAGTTTTATTTATTTATCAATTTATTATTTGTATTTCATTTTTAACTTTACCCAATTATCTACCCCATTAACCAAGATTATATGTAAAGGTGTTATGTTCATATGTAAAAAATAATGTGAAGAGTGTTTTGATGAACTAAAGAAAATGTTAGTGAATGATCGAGCCCTAACTCTACCACCAGGAAATGGTGGAATTGTGATTTATAGTGACACATCAAGGAAAGTAAATTTTTATGTCCTTATGCAAGATGATATTGTTATTTCTTATGCATCAAAGAACATAAAAATCATTAACAAATCAATCCAACTTATAATCATGACATAGAAGCTATAATCATCACTTTAGAGATATAGAGACTCTAACTTTATGTAGAGTGGTGTGAGATATATATGGATTATAAGAATTTGAAATATATGTTATCACCAAAATAACTCAGCAATAGGAAAAGGATATGGCTTGAACTACTATATGATTATGATTAATCAGAACACTATATCCCCGGGAAGGAAAATAAGGGAGTTGATGTATTGATAATGATAGATCATGGAGTTCTGTGTAAAATGAGGATTGAAAGGGATCCTATGTACACGGGTCTAGAAAATATGGACATGGTAATTATCAATTAATTTGAAAGATCATTAGATTTTCTTGCAGGTTACCCATCAATCATTATTTGAAATAATAAAAAGTTATCCCCATGATTATGATAATTTACAAAATAAAATAAATGGTGTGAATTATGATAAGATTCTAGACATTGTGTGTGAGTACAGAATTATGAAATTTGAGAAGAGACACTTTTTTACCTCTATACCTGAGTGGAAAATGGAGATACTAAATGATTTCCATATATTGTATTACTATATACGCCCAGGTAACACTAAGATGTATATAGATCTAAAAGAATATTTCTGGCCAGATAATATGAAGCGGGAAATTTCAGATTATGTATTAAAATATATAGTCTATCTATAGGTGATGAAAGAAATATAACATCCTAGAGGAGTCTTGAAATGTATTCCTAAATAAATTTTTTTGTCTTTGGTTTTTTTGATAATTTTATGAGACTGTAGTTAATTGTTGAAATTGATAAAAAATATATTTAAAATTTAAAATCTGTATTTTTTAAGATAATAATGATTTTATATAAAAAATCACATATTAATAAATTTATTTTGATTCAATTTAGTTCATTTTATAATACTACACAATGATAAATGGTTAGGGTTAATTTTTTTTAATGAAATAATTGATATTTTAGTGAATAGTAAAATACAGTAATTTACAGAATAAATACATTGAAACATAAATAATCCATACCTTAAGGAATATATGATGTAATAAAACATGGGTCAATCTCACATGCACATATTAATATATTTAGTCATAGGAATCAATAAAAAAAATTCTTGTGAAAAATAACAAAATAATAAATAAAATAATGAGAAATTACCCCACTCATCCACTATAAAACCCTCCCCCACCCCCTCTTCACATAAATCCTATAAGCCTTGAATCATGTCAATGTTTAGCTATAATCATATTCCATATTCTATCTGGAATTCTAGGAGCTATTGGTCTTCCAAAATTCAAAAACCCCTTACTATAAATAGGATTTTAAAGAGGTTAATTCAAGATAAAAAAACTCTTCTTGTTTTTTTAATTTTATTCCAATTTATTTTCTTTTATTATTGACTTCTCACCTCCTCTATCCAAATGATCACGATAAACATAATATCATATATATACTATAATGATATCTTGTTTATGGAAGATCCATCATCAATCTCTTTACTCCCATTATATTATTTAATAAACAATATCATTTTAAGGGAAGTGTTGATTTATAACTCTCGTAGATGAAAACCCACCATTCTTCAATTTCTCCAGCATGGCTTGTAATGATACAATTTTTATGGTTGAAATAGATTATAATATTTTTATTATATTTTAGGTATGGTTCGGGAATTATTTTATATAAATGATATTACATAATGAAACTAAACTTGTTTGTTGTGATTGAAAAACCGCAAAAATTAAGGTAAAATACTATCAATAGTATGTCATCTAATGATTCATCCCCATATATTGTAAGAAAAATAGTAAATAATACCAATAAAACATCTATTTGTTCATCTATAACCTTAAATTATAATTTTTTGTAAGTATTCCCATTTTTCATGAATTCTTTTACTCAAAATCAATAAAACAAGTCATGAAATCACTGAAATATACACTCCAATATGAAGAAAATCAATATTATAAATTATAAATAAAGAAAATAATGAACATAATAAAAATATAATGATTAAAATACTTATAAAAATGGGTCTTAATTAATTAATTAATGGATTTCATTTTATAATCTAGGATTTTATAGTGATGTGAAGAACTCCTTCAGACATAAGTTAATGGGTTTCTACACGAACCTCCAATTTCTGTTGGGATACTCTTTTTCTATCTTTACAACAATAATATTATTAATTATTTTTATTTACTCCCCATAAATTATTTATTAATGTTATAAATATGTATATGAACCAATAACACTCCTTATTTCTTATATGGGGAGTTACATGTTTTAAATGGGTCTTTCTCAAATTATTCCTGATAAACAAGTCTAACTCAGAAGAACATCTCGAATTCATACCTATTTTAAAGTAAAATATATAATATATTTTAATAAAAAATTAATATTATAAAATCAATAAATTTATTATGAACAAAATATATTAGTTCCATTCTAGTTTTATATAAAGAGTTTTCCAAAAGAACTGTTCTTTGCATAGAAAAAGGGAATTTCTCAAAAATATTTCTCAACATTTTAAAAGAGTATTTTAATCTATTTAAACACTCTTATTAATTATTATGTTTCGTTGGGATTAATATTTTATGATATCATCTTCAATATTTTATTGAATAGTTTATTATTATTTTGACTATTGATGTGTTATCCTAATACCATTCACCATATTACTCTAAATGATTAGTGTTTTAGTTTACTGGTTCGGAATTTTAATTAAATTAAATTTGATTGTTTAAATATAAATTAAATGTTGAATATGTTTCTACCCTTTCATATGTGTAATCCATTGGGCATCATAAATGATATGTGGGGCCCATTATATCCCCTTGATGAATCGATAGGTCTCATGAGAAAAAGAAACTTGGGTTTTTACCCATTATGTATGGTTTCTTAGTTGAGGCCTTGACCAAATGATAATGATGTCAAGCATTATAAATTACCACATTATGAAGCTAGTAATTTTTTTCATTTTATTATATCAACCAGTATAATAACCTCGATTATGTTTTATTATGTCATAATCAGTTTTTTATTATAGGAATTTTATGCTCAAGATTTAGTTCAAATGGCATGTGTACTTTCTATTATTCACCATGATTTATATTAATAATTCTAATCTATTATATATCCTCAATGATTATCTGATATCTCCTGTTTCATATGTTTTATTTTTCCCTAATATTAATTGATTTATATTGTGTATGACTTGTGAGGATAATCTAGATGAATATTAGTGTTTCTAATATTGTTAGTATGTTGTACTTAATAACATTTTTGTAATGAAACTATTATTTATGTATCTGGTTTTCCAATGCCACTAAATTATTCCTTACTTTGGGATACAAATAACTTGTTTATATTCCAATGTAATAAAATTATACACATGATATGGGCTCTGGGGGTTAAGTCATTACAAAAAAAGATTAATTCCATTATTTTTTATGTTCATCGTATATAATATAAAGATATTAAAAAATATGTCACCCTAAGTTATAGAACTCATCTAAAATATAATCATGAATGAAAGTAATAGCCCTATATGATATGAAATTACACTATCAATTGTATTGTCTTCTTTTAATTTATTACCCCTTAGTTATGCATTCCCTGCCATAAATTAAATTCCCCACATTTATATAAATATCACTCCCATTGTGATCATAAAAATTAATGGGGAGGAGACTTTTACTTCTTGAAAAAGGATAGAGAAATAACAATATAAAAGAAAATAATAAAGTACTTGATCATCTATAATTATTGAAACATCATTCATCTGATAATAATTTGAATATATTAAAACATATAGTATGTTGATGAAAAATTATTTTAATGATTGTCCAATCAAAAAATTTCAACAAGAGTTTTAAGAATTTAATATTTCTTTAGAATCAATGATCTAATCATTGTCTTCAACTTATTATAATATTTCAGTCAATATTCTACCTTGGCCATCATCTCTTCGTATGATATTTTTTCAGTTCCATATCCTATATCTTTTCCTCTTGAAACTAAATCCTTTCATCTTTCACCTTAATCTTTTCTTCATAAGCCTAAAGATTTTATTTTTTATGCTAATTATGATCTTCTTTCTCATTAATCCTTTCTGAGAAAAAATCACTACAATTATTCAAATCAATAAAGTAATCATTATAAACACTAAATATAGACATTTGATTGTGTAGAAACTCTTTGTTTCCTTGTAATTATATGATTTCATGAGTCTTTTCTCAGATGTACCTTCTAACTTCTCATGGAATTTTATTTTTTATGGCTATATACTATGAAATAATTTTGAAAACAAAATCAGTTTCATTCAAATAATTCTTATTTTTTCCAAAATTATTTTCTTCATGTTTTATATCATTATCAACACCATGAGTCTATTTCATTAACTTATTACAATAACTCATATGATCCCCAAAAAAATATTTTTATGTCCTGAATTCTTCCTCATATAATATGAAACTATCAGTTATGGATTTCATTGAATATGAATCTTTATATTGATATTAAATAACCAAATCAACCTTGGTCTCCAACTTAAGAAAGTTGGAACTATTTTCACCAACCTCTTTAAAGTATGAAAACTGTAATCAAGCCCCTATGATGTGACCATATTTAGTGAATCTGACATAGAATGATTTTTTATGTGACTATTTTCAATATATTCTTGAGTTGATTTTATTTTTTAATTCTTTGATTCTAATTTATGCTACCATCAGAAATTTCAATTTCATCGAAAAAACACTTTTTACTTCTGTCATCCTCTTTCTATGGATATTGTTCATCCCTCATGAATGATAATAAAAATTATTGAACTAATATATTCTTTTTTTACCTCACTAACATACAATTTATTAAAATTTCTCAAGTAGTACAATTATTTTTATGATGCCTGAGAATTCCTAATATAAAATTATATGAATCGAACATATCCTCGTTTTAACAAAATTTTATTTGTCTTAACTTTATTCTTTATCTTCTCTTTCATAAGATTATTCACCTTATTATCCTTCATGATACTCTTCTATTTATTTTATCATACTATCTTCTTGAATAATCTGACTATATTTTTATAAAACATCCAATTCTAAAGCACCATATTCCGTCTCCTTTTCAAACATTTCATAACGATTTTACCCTAATCTAAAATAACCATTACTAGATGGAATTAGCTTTTCCTCTAACATAACAACCTTTTAGTTATCAAAAATTGGTACATTATCAAAATAAAAATCCAATTCATGAAAATAGAAATCAATATGAGGTGTTAATATATTTTTTAAAGATAATTCCTCTTCTCCATTCATAAATATATCTACTAACATCACACCTGGATGTTTCTTTTTTTTCTGTTTCTTTTACATGGACTCATTCTATCACCCTTCATTGAATTGTATATTTATAGAATGTTCTTCAAATAGAACAAGATCTATGTGAGGATCTCCTGCTTTTATTTTATACATCTCCCTTCTCCATTCACGAGTAACATCCATTGAATCATTTTTCCTTTTTCCTTTCTTTTGTAGGGGTAGTGAATTAAATTTTCCCTAATTAATTGTTTTATAATATTTTTTTATTTTGATGTGGGTTCTACTTATAAATTAGAAACATTACTATTTGTGAAAAATATTTCTTGTTCTGAATAAAAATAATACATTATATGATTTATCATGTCATCAATAATAAAAAAACCTTTTCTTTGACATGATTAGACTTAATCAAAAAATTGAAATGTCTCGTACTTGATTCAGTCACCTTAATAATCAAACCAAGAAACAATAAATTTGTATAACTTATCGATCCTAGTTTGAAATAAATTATTGTGAAAAGAATAAATCCTTACAAATTTATTTTCCTCTCTTTGAAGAGATAATACAAAAATTAAGATGTAGGATAATTTCAGAGTATCTTTATATCCCTTTTCTAGAAGAAGAAAATATTGCATCCAAATAGATAAAATTGTATGATCCATAATTATATGTGTGAATTTTCTCAACTCATCATCAGATATATTCTTAAACAATTATTTTTCATCCATTTATTTAAAAAATTACCCTTAGAGTCTATAATATTATGTGATGGAAAAAATTAATCTCCTTCATCATAAATACCTAGGAATCATACTTTTTCCCTAGGTGTCATATTATAATTATTCTTACAAATTTGGAAGGAAAAATTTGTCCCTTTTATTTGTAAAATATTACATATTCACAAAAATATGTAACCAAATCATAACAAAACAAATAATAGTTCATATTTTTTTATTCCACAGATAATGATTCGCATCCCTTGAATTTTATCATCACTCTAAAAGATAAATCATAATTATTATAAAAATATATTACAATAGTCCTTTCCCAAAAACCCCGTTAATTTTAATCCATTGTAAGAGACATATTATGTTGAGAGGAAAATAAGGATTCAATCATAAAGAGAGAATTGGAATAGGGAACCTAAATGAGGCAGTTCATTGTAGCAAGATCATTGAGATAACCAATGTGGGACATATAGGGAGTTCCATTTATATGTGATATCAAAGGGAAAACTAATATTCCAAAATAGATCATTTGGTTGAGGATTATTCTAAATTATATAATGGATGAAAAAAAATATAATAAAATGTTTTTTATGAATTTACTCTCATTAAGATTAAAAAAATATAACTATTATTAGGTGAATACTATAATTTTAAAAGAAAACATATATATATAAATAATAAAAAACAATGATAAAACCAATTACAATGGAATATTACTAAAGTGTAAAATTATAGAAGTATACCATTCAGAGTAGAATAATATTTATTATATTGTTTTATTCTTTTTTTCTAAAACAAATTATAAAAGAAAAATTGAATAATTTTTTTAAAAGAAAACTCGAATATGATAAAATTTATATGAAAAGTAGACTGTGGTAAATTTTATTGAAATACATAACATGATGAATTTATATGAAAATTAAAATATGATATATTTTGTTTTGTTTTTAGTAAAACTCAGTCCAAAATAAATGAGTGTGTGTTGCATCCATGACACTTGATTACAACAACATCCAGCTACCACATATTAAGCTACTACAAAAGAATGTTCTATTGTGTTTTCATTCATACAAGACCAGGAAAATAATCTATATACTAATAAATTACATGTTATATATATAAATTGTCTACCTGTTCTATAACAAAAATGAAAAAAATATAAAGAAAAAAATTCAAACTCATATCTAGAAGAAACAAAAATTCCTAAATCCATAGTTCCATTTAAATAATTAAAAAATGATTAACTACTTTTATATGAGATTATTTTGGATTTTATTGAATCCTTGGTCATAAAAATACAAAAACATAAATATGATCAACTCGGATTTAAGTACATAAACTTCATATCATACCTCTAAATTATTTGGTTCTACTAGTTTAACAAGATCATCGATATCAAGTGTACTTGATTTACCTATTAGAGTACTAACACATTTAGTATTTTCATATCCAATATTTTTAAAAATAAATTTGATATACTTATGTTTAGATATATAAGTACCTTCTAGTTTTTGATAAATTTGAATACCATGGTAAAATGTTAGCTCAACAATCATACATATTTGAAACTCAAATTTCATAATATTTTCATAGGAATCTATTAAGGAATGTTTAGTGAATCAAAATAAAATTTCATGAAAATATATTTGGATAATCATAATGTTTTTATTTCCATTCCTTATAAAAATCATTTGATCAGTGATTCCCTTAACACAATTGTTTTGTAAAGAAAATCTTACTAATCTATCATACCAATCTCTAGGGGCTTGTTTAGGGCCATATAATGATTTTTAGGTTCATAAACATATCAATAGTTATTTTATATTCTTAAATTATAAGATTTCTAAAAAACAATTCTACATACCAATTAAGAAATTCAAACTTCATATCCATTCGAAAATGTTTGAAATTAATGAATTCTCTCAATGATAACAGAATATGTATAGATTCATGTCTAGCTACTGGTGCAAATTTTTATTCATACTTTATTCCTACTTGTTTTTGTAACCTTTATTTACATTTAATGATTTATTTATATTGATTATTTCAATTTCATTAAATTTGTTTTTGAATACCCATTTTTCAATAACTATAGAAGTTTCTTTAGGGTTTTCAACCATGGTGCAGATTTTATTGATTTTGAATTCATTTATCTCATATTGAATTTATTTTACCCAATCCAAATAACCTAACTCTTAATTAGGATTTTTATGTCCAAATTGAAAATGAAAAGAAATATTTTCTATTTCATTTCTCAAGAAATGTCTTGCCCTAACTTTTTTATTGATATCACCAATGATATTATAAAAAGGATGATTTATATGAAACAATTGAATTGGGTTTTGTATAACATGTTCATCCACAAAAGGTAGAAAATATTATTAGGTAAATACATATTAATATATTTCTTGAGTATATTATTTGATATAATAATCTTAAAAAAAAGGATTAAAATTAGTTTTGGAAAACACATCTGAGGATGTTCCTTGGGTTTATTTAAAAGCATAATGATCTATTTCATCAAATTTAACATGTATTGTTTCTTCAATATTAGAAAAAGTTTTATTTAAAACTGTATATTACTTAGAAGTTGTGGAATAACCTAATAAAATAACATCAACATACATTTGTGAAAATTCATGTATGTTGTATTTTGTATTTCTAATGAAAAATATGATTCTAAATACACTAAAGTAAGATACATTTGGCTTTCATCCAATCCACAATGCATAAAAAGTTTTATTAATAAAGGGTTGAATTAAAACATTATTTATATTATAAAAAGATGTACCTACCACTTCATCCAAAACAAATTAACAATTTAGTTTTCACTCAACATGGTTATTGTTAATTCTTAAAGAATACAACTTCTTCTTTCAATGACACCATTTTGATGAGGAATTAATGGAGCCATAATATAATGTGTAATTATATTATTACTACAAAAAAATTCAAAATTGTAATTTAAAAATAATCCACCATGATAACTATGAATAGTTAATAAGGGTATGTACTTCTAATGTTAACTTTGGCCACAAATGGTTTTAAATAACAAAATGCATAAAATTTATTTTCTAGAAAATAAAACCATGCATATCCAGTGTAATCATCAAATAAAAAATTCACAGTACTTTCCCCCAATAATTCTAGTTTGTGTAGGACTGAATATATCAATGTTAACTAATTATAAAGAATCAAAAGTTGAGACTTCACAAATATATTTAAAACCTGACTTATGTTTATTAACACATTCACAAGTGTCGAAAAGATTTTATGAATCTAATCTAATCCTTGAAAGATGCTTAACAGAATTTTTCTTAGTTAAGTTTCATATGTTTATATGTTTACAGTGTCCTAACCTTCTCCACTATAGCCAAGAATGATCATCCATTTTACTAAGGTAAGATTGATTTAGTTTCTAAGGTCTTGAAATTTAAGTGTGTAAACATTATCATAATGATGAGAAGAAATAATGAATTTACCATTGGAATTGTGTACTACACAATTTTCATTCCTAAAATTTACAATCTATCCTTCATCGTGTAAATTGATTATTCTTATAAGGTTGTGCTTAAGGCCTTCAAGGAACAAAAATTTTGAAATTAAATTTTTACCATGAAGAAAAATATTACATATAACGATAGTATATACTTGAGAATTACATCCAATGGTAAATTTACCACCATTCATCTTGATAATATTTTCAAATAAATATTTGTGTCCAGTCATATTTCTAGAAAACACAGCATCCAAGTAAAAAATATTATTGTTTATTGGCACTTTAATTATTTTCATAAAATTAAAACAAATAGACTTTTGGAACCCAACCCTTCTAGGTAATATAAATTCTATTAAAAAATATTTCGAAATCCAAATTTGTTTTTAAAAATGCAATTTTTGGAAATGTAAATATTGAACATTATAAAATGAAAAATTCATTTCCAAATAACCTGCACATTGAAATTTTTTATACTGGGGTAATTTTTAGGAATAAAAATGTTATTACTAAAAATAGGTTTTCTAGGAGTATATTACACTCCTGAACAAGTACCATATGGATGAATTTTTTGAAAATTTTATTAAACCCTTCCTTTCTAGCTATAATGTTTGATTAATGTTTCTTTAATAAATAAATTTTAGAATTTCGTATTATAACTAAATTCTTATCCATGTATGTATTAGTTTTGAAATTGAGTTTCTCAAAACTATTTTTCAAAATATATTTTTCATAAATTAAATCTTCTAAATATTAAGAAAAAATTTTATTTTCAGAATTAGACTTATCATGACCTTTTGATAGATCTGATATTTCATTCGTTAAAATATCAATTCTTCAAACAACTTTGGATGTTATTTATTATCCTTATAATAATTAACATACATTAAAGTATTAATTTTTTAAAAGTTATGAAATGTGAGAAACTTATTCATAATAATGTAAAATAGTATTATTATTATTTGAGTATTATTCATCGTTAGAGGATATATAATTATTCCCATCAAGATAATTTTTATTTAAAATCAAATTTGTTAATGAATAAGCTATGTGTATCTTGCCCGTAATGTATTGATTTGGAAATTGTACTTTAACAAGAAAAACAATATTCCTCTGATTTTATCATTCATTATCTACGGAATTATCTGATGAATCACCTCCAGTGAAACTTCATTTGTCATTAGATTTAATAACATTATTATTTTTTGAATTGTAGAACTTATCTTGACTCATATCAGAATTTATAACCTACCAATATTATCCTTTTATTTATAGAAAATTAGGTCAATTATATACAACTATTTTTCAATCAAAACAAGAAATAGAAGAGTCTTTCTTTTCATTATAATCATTTTTTACTTTTCTTTTATCAATACTAAAAATCCATTTTACCAAATATCTTTTTCATCCATCCAGAAATAATAGCTAATTTATTTTTTGAATGATCTGAATCTCTTGAATATGATTGAAGAGTAACTTTATTTTTGTTTTTTCTCATAATAACATTATCAGGATTCTGATCTTTTATCTCATTTGTTGTAATAGTAAAATAAATTCCCCACCTCATTTTTTTCTGTATCAATTTTCAATCGACCCTAATATTGTAAAATAGTCCCAAAAAATTCATTAAGAGTTAGATTCATTATTTTCCTTCATTCATCAATACATTTTATCTTGGTTTACCACTCCTTGGGCATGATATCAAATATCATTTCACCAATTATTTCATCTTATAATCATTTGTCTCGTATTGATTATAATCTATTAACTATTGTCCTAAAACATTGTTGTACATTTTCAACTGGTTCACCAAAATGGAAATTGAATGATTGGTAGTTTTCTCTTTGAATTTAACTTATCATTCCAAAAAGATTTAATGTTACAAAATTTGTAATCACTATAATTTTTAAGATATTTTTTTATTATTGAAAGAATAAATCAAAATTTAAATTCTCCTAGGCATAGAACATAAAAAAATTGTTTCTAAATTTGTAATTAAATTGATACTCTTTATTTTCCATATTTTTAAAAAATAGTAAATTCCTTATCAGGGATCATGTAATCCCCATTTAAAATGAAAAAATTGTCAAATCCAGTATTTATAAGGAATGCATTCATTCTATCTCACGAATACTAATAATTAGCTACATCAAATATAGGGAGTCTATTTTGATTGATTTTATCTACTAAACTGACATTGAGTTCATCCATCATTAAAACAAATAAAACAAATATACTCCACAATACATTGTAATGTAGTTGGTATTTAAAACAATTATTAAAAAATCAAGAAAAACATTCAATATAAAATAAACTGAAAATTTATGTATGTATATTCTATGGAATCATCCTTCGATATAATGTGTAAGTATTAGTACAATATTTAGTTGACTCTTATACCAAATAATTGGATTGAAACGTATATGAAGAAGAAAAACTACAATATGGGTGAATTGTATGTTTAAAAAAATTATTTTTAAACCATAATAGGGACATATTATAACAAGGATAAAATTATCATAATCATGATCCCTCTTAACTATTCAAATGATAATCAGAGATGGCCAATGGTTCTATTAAAAAAATATATTAATATGTCGATTCTGATTTTTATTACACATGTTGTAATAATTAAACGCTTTTATCTATATATCATATAGATTAATAATCAGTAATAAGTGGTAACATAATAAGAGTTTAATTATATTAATAGATAAAAATATTTCTTCTTGTATTCACAAAAGTATCATAATCACAATGATTACGATAAATTAGAGTAGTACAAAAATATTGATTCTGTATATAATCAAAATCAAAGTAAAAAAGCTGTATAATAATCAAAGATATTATGATAAATGAAATACAAGTAGAATGATTGATATAAATGTATTAACATTCTATTTCAATTCCAGTGAAAATAAAATTCTTGTCATAAGAAATGTTATAAAAATGAGTACAATTATTTTAACCGAAAGAACAAGGTATCGAATAACATAGGAAAAAATACCTTGTTTTATACTTACATGAAATTATATCATTATTTTATTTGGTAAATCCATCGATATGATGATCAATCTATCTCAATAATCATGAGAACCCTTAATACAATGATCAGATTTTCTCTGTCTTCTTATCCTTATCATCCCTCGATACGATGATCATATTTTCTCTATCTACTTATCCCCGACAACACCCGATATGATGATCAGATTTTATTTTTCTTCTAAGACTCAGAATCCCTTGATCATTTTCACAATCATATTCACAAATAATAAGAAAAATGAAATAATTAATATTACGAGTATGAGGAAAACTTGGTCACTCTTTTTATTCACAGCTCTCACACGCTGATAATTTTTCAAATAAAAATGAGCAGCACTACCTTCCTATCATATTTAACTATTATAATGACCATGTATTTATTGGAAATCCTCTAATGATCATCTGGATCCTCCAATGGTAATATTTACTCTGAGAATTTTTTCAGGACATGGAAACATGGAACTTCAAAAATCATAATAAAATATTATTAATTAATTCATTTTGGAATATAACATTTTTATTGTATAATGTATTCAATTAAAATAGAATATAATTTTTCATATTCATCATTTAAACATAGATAAATATCATGGATTTGATTATCAAAATTCATTACAATTTTCATGGTGATTATGATTCAAATTCTATGAATTTTGAAGTTAAGACTTATTGTAAAGTATTTTTCAGTTCAATGAAAAGAAATATAGTCTCTAAATTCGATTTGATAAAAGGGAATCCAATAATTATCAGATCCATAATCATTAAAATGATTTTAATGAATAACGTAATATTTTATTCATGAATTCATTAGGACTATTTTTATGTATGTTAAAACATATATGTTTTCATAAAAAATTAAAATATTATGTATATGAAAAAAATTATTTAATTAATTATATATGGAATTTTTTGACTTCACAGAAAAGGAATGGAAAATTCTTAATACGTTTGACTCAACAAAAAAATATGATTTTGTTTACCCATATAAAACCCTTGATTTTAATATACAATACATTATGATCAACTTATAACTATCTTTGTTCTATCCTTCCATCTGCATGGACTTATATCGATTGGGTTCATTAACCAAAATAGTTAACATCATTCCCAAATTATTCTTAATTATTAACATGTAGAAATGTCTTATCTAAATTATATCCCACTAGAGTGTCATTAAATTGATTGTAGTTATACATCTTCAACATGAACCGAGTGATGATCGAGTTAATGCCCACTAAAACCTTTTGCGTAATTACACCTAGGTACATATGTGTTACATACTGAATCCAATTATATTATCCAGAAATATATTAAATATATTTTAGAATGATACAGTCTCTTCTTTACTAGAATTTTTTTTGTTTTCCTATACATAGAATTCTCAAATCGTCTTTTCCCCATGGTTTTCACAAAAGATCAGTATTCGTAATTTCCAAATAAAATATGTATTAATTTCATTAAGTTAAATTATATTATTTCCAAAATTATGATCTATAATGGTCAAGCAATGGCCATTATAAACTTTCCAACTCCTAAATTATCCTCAAAAAATATTATTCTCTAATGTTATATAAACCCTTATCTAATACCAATGGGGGAATCCCAGACTCAGACTCTGAAATATGGTGCTAAAAAAACATAATTTACATACTCATATTGATACCAACCCCAAATTCCAAAAGATAGTTTTCCATTAATGACATGACTTAAATAGTATATTGAATTATACACATTTACAAAACCTTTAATGATTAAGAATTTATAGAAATAGTTAAAAATAAAAAAATCCCAGGTGAATCCTAAATAGTTGATATTTTCTATTATAAAAGATGATACGCAATCCATTAAGATTCTTAATAATATCCTAAAAAGGCAATCATATGTGTTATACTTCTATATGTATCTTTTTTACTACATTCCTACATAATCTGTTGAATTGAAACATATGAAGGGGTGAACTTAGAAAATCTATATGAAAAATCATACAACTGACTTATTCAGTGTATATGTATTGAATAAAGATTATTTTAGGAATAAGTGAAAAACATAAATCCATAATCTACTGCAATTGAGTTAATGCTTTATCTATGAAAATAAATGAAAATATGTGTATCGATAAGAATGACATCACACAAATCGAATACATAATGTCAGAAAACAAAATTATTAATTCAAGGCCATATTCCAAAATAGTTACATTTTGTTGATACTACACTAAATACATCTTAATGAATTTGAAAGGCATACATTAGATATCCAAATATGTTTTGTTTCATGCTATTTGTTGATATATCAGGGGAACCTTATTTTTGAGTCCCACCAATCACTTAATGGTGTCAAATTTATTCACCATAAGAGTCAACATAGCCTTTCATACCATTCCATAAGTAACATTTAGTTAAATACAATCATGGATATCATTATAATTAATAAAAATTAATATTAATACATGGTCAACTTGTGTTTATTGTCAACAATCATCACAAATATCAACACATTTCACTATTTTAATAAATGTTATACAATAATCAAAACCCATACAATGAATGAAGTTCGATGGTCTAAAGATACAAATTCATCATGATAATATTCATGTGTATTCGAATAAAAATATACATTATGAAAATAATTTTCCCCATATCAATAGAATAATATTCATTCTATGATATCATATACCAATATAAATTACATAAAATTTTGTTTTCACACCATATTTCTCACTTGGTGTACGGATATTTCTATACTAGAATAACATGGTAATTACCCATCCAATTAATTATGGTTGAGGTTTTAAAAAAAACATATATCTAGTGTAAAAAATGAAAAATATTGTGTTATTGATAGAAATGATAATATCACTCATAAAAATATTGCATAGAATTATTTCACAAATGAAAAGATAAAGAATAATTTTTTTTTTTGATATTACTAGTTCTAAATTTTTATATATACATAAATAAGGAGTCATATTAGGAATCATAGAAAATATCAAGAGAAATCCTTTAAAAACGATATGCCATATAGAAGTATGAAAATAAAATATCGATTAAAATTATTTTTAAAATATTGATATAAAATAAATAATTGCAAGTGTTTTATAAGTAAAATTTTTAAAAGGTGTCCTAAAAGCCTTAAGCTATATTTATTTTTAAATTTATTCTTATAAAAAAGACACTAGGAATTACATGAAGAAGCTAGTTGATGAATTATGAGATAATGATACATCATGTAGAAGGGAACGTAAAACACCTTCTTAATATATTGAAAATACTACATTTTAGAGCTCACTTTATTAGAAAAGTACAAAACAATCATTTGTGCAATTTTTTCCCCAAATATGGATTTTAGAATAATATATAATAAATATCATGTTATGAAAACCCATTTCTTGATGCCTACTAAATAAGAAATAGTAGAATCACAAGGGAAGAAATTCATGAATATTGGTATTATTTCCCACTGAATGAACTGATGAATGGGATGGTTGTATATTCTTGAATCCTCGGAGAGAATTCTGATCATGTGTCCATTTCAATATCACGTGAAGGCACCTTTCATGGATCATTTCCCACATCTAGTCCTATGGAGCCCTATTCAAAAATCCTTCTTGCTATAGAGAAGGTCCCCTAGACAACCAAAGGATTTCCCTAGGTTGTATGGTTTTTCATTAGAAAGTTCCTGTCAAACCACCCATTGACCTTCAAAATAAAGAGCGATAAAATTCTTGAGGAAGAGACCCCCAGAGGGCATGAATCACATGAACCATATCATCATTGGGAAAATTAAAATCCTGTGTTGATATCTAGAAAATATCACAAGAAATATGATCCTTTTCCAAATAAAATTAATGTGCTAATTTGGAGGAGGTGGGAGGGGTTTGCGGTTATTGAAAAACATGTGAAGCGTAGCCTGAGAGATCTATGAGACACTACAAAACTGAACAGAATCCCTTTATCTTATCATCTCTTCCACACAGAAGCCCTCCAAATTGTTTAGAAAACTTCGCAAGATCTCTATGGATAGGTGGATAAACCATTACCCTACATTCTTTCTCATTCTTCATATGGCCCACATTGCTCTAGTGAGAAGTCATCAAAAAATATAGTAAAAAACATAGATATTACCGGTGTCAACTCTCATGATCCCATACCTTTGTAAAATAAAAAAGGGCTACAAGAAGATGACGCGAGAGTTGTTCGTGGCCACTAAAACATGTGACTTGCCCTTGAAATCCCACAAGGCACTGTGATCCCCTGACTTCAGGCTCCCCATGTATCGTGAAAGACCTCTAGATTTTAATCCTCATCTTTAGGATATAGAATGCTTTTACACCCATATACGACCTATATTGATCATGTGATGCAACTCTAGAAAATAGAAAAAATTCCCCTGATAACACACTGGAAATCTCGAATGACTACCAAACAATGTTACCCAAAATGGGATAAAAAGGGAGGAGGAGAGAGGTACTCGCAGTCATTGAAAGGAATGTGATGAGCCTAGCGCACCCACGTCACTATCCCATTAGACCCTGGTACACTTAAGCCAAGGTCTCATGAGTGTTTTCTCACATCTACATGGAACCCAAGAGAACCATTGGACATATCAACATGACAACATAAAATTCCTCCGACATGTCTGCATGATCAATCAATTCCCTAAAAATAAGTTATAATCCAATAAAGGAAGAGATTTTGTGATTGATGAAAATCATTTGACAATCTCAATGAATTCCATGATAAGGACTCCTGAAATGACATGATAACAGACCCCTCTGCTGTCTCTAGCCTGGGCATTCACTAGATACACCACACTAGCCAGTGAGTATCCAGAGTTGTGAGGACTATAAATACCCCACCCCAACAAGAAAAATGCATGAGTGTTATGTAGATTTGATTCTATACAGCCAGACCTTACAAGTCTAGGATCTTGACTTCTATACACTTCTCTGAGTAATCATGCAACCTACTATCTTTTTGTAAGGTAATACACTGGTGGACAGTCAGATTAGACACATGCTAAGCATAATCCACTTTGCATGAAAATTCATAGATCATGCAATGGATGTATGGTGGGTTATGTGACAACCATTATAAATGACTACAAGATCATGCACGACTCGTGATGGACTAACATTGAATGAAACCACAACATTCATAATACAAGTGTTATAACCAAGATCAATGTCAAAAGGAATAAGTGAAAGACATGATCGATGACCCTCATACGCTTCATGTGTGTCCTCCTATGACACACAAATTGCCACTGAACATCACCTAGATTTCATGAAAATCTTATTGCATTACATCAAGGACACTCAATGTCCTCCAAACATGTCAGGTCATATCATAAAATTCCCACGCAGATGCCATTTCAATCTTTCAGACCCCCTGGGTCCAGCACACAATACATGTGTTGTCCCTTGGACACATCGCCTAACTCACATAACATCATTTCATCATGACTTTTGAGACTATTGAAGTCATTTGAACTTGAAAAAAAAAAGCTATCACGATACCCTATAGGCAAGCTGGCATATACTAACGACACACTTTGAGCATGTTAGCAGAGACTCACGACCCCCACTAGACAGGTTGGTCAGGTCTTGTGATGACTACTTGAGGTGTCAGAGTTGATATGTGACACCCCTATGATTGTGCCACACTGGCACTCATGACACCTTACATGTGTGTTAAGAAAGGTCATGCAATGTCTCTTATTACATGCTAACTAGGTCAGGCGGCACCCACTAGATGAGAAGGCCTTGACAATAGGGAATCTAGGGATTTGAAAATGTTGTTTGACCTTAGTGTGTAAGACCATATCAATAGAACAACCTCAATGTGTAAGCCTTGACTTAATGGAATCTATGATGACACTTATTCATGACATATTCTGGATTCATAGGCCCCCTCCCTCTGAGGTCTGAGCGTTATATTGATTATCTATGGAAGGAACAACATATAAGTCCCTTGTCAAATTAAATGATAGTGATTACTCGCTATCCCTTGTTTCTCACAAATGATTATCATTCACAAGGGATTATGGAATTCCAATGGTCATAGAATCTTCCATATGAACCCCTAAATGGTATAGGTCAGCCTCAGTATATATGCCACATATATTATATGAACTATGAGTTCTCTGATTTCCTCTATAACTGAGATATGTAGGATGCCTTCCCAAGACCTATGCTCTATTCCAATGTAACCCAGTGACTATCCCAATACAGAAGTCCCATTTCCATATGTATTGAGGTTCTTTATCTTCTCCCACATAACTCTCAAACTATATATAAGTCACATAGGTTTTGTTGGATAAAACTGATACATCATTGTGCATCATAAATTTCCATGTTATATGGAATACTTAGTATCTAAGTCACATAAATCAGCCGAACAATGAAGAATCTGATTCCTTCCATATTCAGAATACATAGGCATCCTTCTATGGGCCTAATCACTATTCCAAACACCCCAAGGACTATCCCAATATGCAGTTACCATACATACATGCTGTGAGGATGATCATTTATCCCCTTGTTACTCACACCAACTATAGATCACGTGGGATTAAGAAGGTATGAGTGAACATCTCATTAGTAATCCTGAATGAATACCCCTCATATAACTGTATATACCTTGGATTCATTCCCAATAACCTCAAAAAACTACTCAGGTTTTGATTCCAACAACATTTAGGATATGCAGGGTTCCTCATAATGGATCAATCCCATCTTCAGAATATCAACCGCCTCCTCATATGAAGAAAATTTCGAAGCACTTCGTTATATAGTTACAACACATAAATAAGATATTTCTCATTAGGGAAATAGATTATGTACCACAGATACATTCAAATGGGTCCCTCAACAAGACCCCCTTCTTTAACTGAAGAGATAATTAACTGATAAAATATATTTTTTGGGTAATCTGTCCCGTATCGGGATTAGGAAGATATTGGAGAACATATCCAATATCTATAAGAGAGTATTGTAGTAGAAAATAATCCCCCCCCCAAATGGTGTGATGAGATTGAAATCTAATCTTATCAACCGACACGAGTCCAAAAGAGTTTCTAGGATTGAAAACCCAGATGATCTCCAGCCTTTAGAAAGTAGGTCCATACCTAGCTATGGATAAAGTAGCTATTGGATGTATATAGTGAAGAAGAAAAAAAATTATCAGGCCAAATGTATGCAATTGAGAGAGGTCACAAAATACCACTCAATAAAAACATAAAAGGAAATCCCACACCACATTTCACATCCTAAATAAATCTAATGAAAATGACATTGTGGACCAGACGTGAATCTCTACAATGATAAATGATCGATTATTATCTGTCGATCCATCTTTTGTTCTACCTTATTTAAAAACAAAAGGATAAAACCAATGTGAATCTTTGTAACAGTAGATTGATTAGGTTATTATGTGTTAGTCCAATTGGTTTTATAATACCATTACAATCAAATCAGCAATACCAGTATAATCTTAAATATGATCCACTATCATCGGGGGACTCATAAGTTCATCATTGTTTATATGAGTCCAAATGAGTGGGAAAGGACAAATCAGAAATTAAAGGAAAAATAGTTAACCATGCATATATTATTGAACGTATTATGCCTATGATAATGCATTGAATGGTAACCTTGTTCTTTTTCATCTTCATAATTGTTGATACTACATCTGCAGCCTAATTGAATTTGATGTTGTCATTATCTAACATTCCTTCTCGAAAATCATCTTTAATAAAAAAAATTGCATCCCTTAAAACAATATCACCTACACGATGAATCCAATGTCTTGTATCGAATATACTAATCCAACAGTTCCACCGATATGGTTCTATCCCTTCCATGGAGTCATCTCATGAAGTCCTCTAGAAACGACAGTCGATGGGCCTGCATCACCTGGGGAACAATGATGCTAAACCATTTTCTCTTGTCGCAACAACCAATAGCTTATGGATCTTATCACATAATCATGACAACTGAAACCTTGTGTGTCTGAGGAAGGTGGACCAAGAATATGGATACTACTCCTATTAGGTTCTGGATAATCCCAAGAGGTCTCGAGCTAATCACCAACATCGCATCCATTCCACTTCCTCCCCTCAGTCACCAACTGATGGTACCATTCTATACAGTACGCCCTCTGATGCCCATGTATGGGATGCAATGAAATCTCATAGGAGGATAAAGGTTTTAAATATCTTATATAGAGAACAAATCCCCACTCCTACAGATGATGGCTTCTTGGATACTTAGGTAGGGACCATCCAGTAGGCTCATATCATTGCATGCTCTGAATAAGTATGCAGGAATATTCACATAGAATATATGGTGGAGGCTCATATTATTACCCAATATACGAATCCCATTGGCATATCTCAATGGAATAAGGATGAATTAATTCGTAAAATATCCCATCATAAATTTTAGACATCATTCAGTTCATCCTTGAGATAGAAAATGTGCAGGACCACATCCCCGGACACACTTTGTTAAAATATAAATACTTTTTAGAAACTGATAATAAACTCCACCAAAAAATCATGGAATCGTTGTAGATGAAGGGACATGGGCATTCTCCTATCCCTACAACTAGGACATCACACTACTATAATAATCAAGAACAATTGGTTGTACTGGAGGACAGACAAACTTATTCTTCCACTAGAGATGATTATCTGCATATTCTGGTGAAGTGTGATGCATCTGATCAGGAACGTATCTTTGTTCCAACCAGGGCCAACAATGTGAGAGTGGCCCACATCTCGGGGTAGGGTAACATGCATAATGAAAATATCTAGAGGCATACTCCAATATCTTAGGATCATACAAACATCCTCGTTCTGGAATAGGATGACCAAGTGTGAATGTCATAAGCCTTGAGATAGGCTCATATTCCTATTAATGGATTTGTCTGACATATTTCGGTAGATCATTAACATCGTGTTCTTATCCCGGATTCTTTTGATGAATGAATGTGCCGACATAATTCCATGAAAAAACATGGGAAGGATCATAACCCTCCTTCCATTACATAGGTTCATCGGTATATTCAAAAATTGAATGGATATTCATACTTTAATCATATTCCTGATCCATCGTGGGAAATCTGTTTGAGACCATCACATGCTTGGGGAAGGCTCATATTCATGTTAATAATTATAGGCATAATTTCCCAAAGGATTATAATAAGGATAATAATATCATTCTGATCGAGGATCACCATGTGCGAGTGGATCTTGCCTTGCAACATGCTCAAATTCATGTCAGGAATGAGACAACTCATTTGAATATTCTGGATGCTTCTCCGTAGTGGGTTAATATCAATGAAACATTAGATGGTTATATACATGTTCCAGAAATTGTCATTCAATAGGTGAATACCCCTGCAAAATGAATAGGTCCTCATTTTCGAACCATGAGGCAAAACATGGACTATATCCCTAATCTACCCAATAAAAGTGTCCTAGATATTGTTCAAGTCACATTCTCAACACAATGATGGTCCATCTTATCTTCCATCATAAAGAAAGTTGAAGGTGTTCAATACCATGATAGTCCATCACAAGGTTAGTGTGTCGATAGATCATATAGACTCTACTATTGACATTCAATGTGGTCAAACACCCCATGGAGATATCTCTCATGGAAATGTTATTCACCCCATTTCCCAAACACATTCATATAGAGAGGTATTCTAAACTCCAACACCTTCATACATAGAGGTGCTTGAGTCATCAGGGACAAAAGTGTATGGTTTCCCATAAACTTCCTGCATCACCTTATTCTTATTAACAGGTGACCATCATAGACATCCCCTATGGTTTGATCAGATGGAAGATTGTATATATAATGAAGAGGAGGCTGACATGGACATATGAATTGAATTAGTTGTAA
The DNA here is from genome assembly GCA_963277665.1 of Viscum album. NCBI lineage: Eukaryota > Viridiplantae > Streptophyta > Magnoliopsida > Santalales > Viscaceae > Viscum > Viscum album. The sequence goes on from OY728159.1 coordinate 1,935,377,025, forward strand.
AAAACCTCCCCACCATGTTCTGCTTTCTAGACACCAATGAATATGGGATCCCATAGGTGCTAGAGAAAGAGTGCATGCATTATTTATGCCAAAATATGTGGCCCACTGATCAAATACTGAAAGATTGACATCTATCTTTTCCAGGATACATGTTTCACCTCCAGATGATCAATATAAATTGATATTAGTGAGACCTAGATTCTATCTCCATGGCCAAAGATCTGAAATCAAAAAAGATCAGTACAAATCTGGAACATGGTTGTCGTCATTGCATCATGACTGTTTAGAAGCTAATCTAAAAAGACACTTAATGAATAAGTATTATAGGATGTGGATAGCTTATAGAATTACACTTTTCTTGTCCCATGGACCAACGTATCCATTTCAGATACCAAATCCTGAATTATTGTAGCCTCTGGTGAGATCAAGGGAAAGGGAAATTCTCAATCCAGTTTTTCACTACAAAGTAATTCCATTTTTTCAATAGTACCCATGTATTGTGGACAGAGAGGTAGGATACCCTACTGGACATCAAATAAGGGCCCTCGAAATAATAAGATGTCATGTCAAACATGAAGACTGAATTTTTAATCACCAGGGCAACATAACATGAGAAATGAATCTCATTATAGGTCAACATCACACCTCACTCCTACATGAGAAAAATTACACCACATAAATTGGGACATTATTAAAGTTGGGGTATCAGTATTCTAGAAGTAGACCCAGCCTACCTGGACGAGGGAATATCTTCCACCACCTCTACCACTCATATCTTCTATTCTTGCGAGAATTGGGACTAATCAATTGCAATATTACGTGAACCACATCCCACTAGGCTTGGAGAAATTACTTATCAATCACCATCCATTGGTTAATCATCCCCTAATAGGACCCTGGAGACATCATCTGTGATCCACAAACAACCCCACCCTACTAAGATGGGGGAATTTATATCTTCTTGACAATATAGTGAGTCATCAAATCCCCTACTAGACCCATAATATCATTGATAATTGGAACAATCACAGACATCTACGGCACTTAATGACCCCACCGTATAGTTATAGGTGAATTTTCATCATCATCACCACAGTATAGAGAATCAGCCTTATCCAGATTGGGTGAAATGACACAATGGTTTGCGTCCCACCTTCTGCAAGATACACCTATGCTCGGTGGGGCATGTTTGGGAACCCCATCCAAGAACTCCATTACAATAATCCTTCATAGAAAAAAGTGATTTCAATGAGCAGTATGAATAATATTGCCCCTCTAGGGTCAGATGATGAAACATACCAATAAGGAAAAGCATTCGAATAGTGACCATGGTGGAAGATATATAGAATCAAGATATTATGTCTAATGAAAAGATAGAACCACCATTTACTTATATTCCTATATTAATTTCACCACTGTAAACATGAAATATTTTTATCACATTGAAAATATAGTGGGTTGTGACATGAAAAAAAGACATCAGGAGGAGGGTGACTTGAATGCACTGAATGATGCTGGACACACCAAGAACCAGAGACGACTCCAAAATTGGGAAAATTTTGATTATCGTGCTACCACATCCCGTATCAAATTAAACCAAGTGGAAGGTAATATATTTATCTTGATATCATCCACTGATATGTGAGGTTCCTTCCCTGGAAAACAAATTTTCACAATATGATTGGGAAATTCAAACTCATCAGAAACATAATGAGGAGTTACTCAAGGAAAATATTCCATTAGTGTATCATCTCCTAGAAGTGAAAAATGTTACCCATCTAATATAAAATCCATTATCAATGTAGTATTATGAATATCAGACTGTATATTTGTCTAGGAAACCATCCAACATCTATCAGGATGTAAAAAATGATCATGAATTCCCCCTATTGCGGCAACAGCCACTTCCCTTCCTAGATAACCATACAGTCCTGGGATGAATTGAAAATACGAAGGATATATAAATGTGTCCAATTCATCAACCCTTGTGGTCTCCCTCTGATCGATAGATGATCTAGGTAGTAGTGACCCCAGAACACCTTAATGACATTGAGTCCTTGGATACTTCAATGGAATCCATGGAAGGGCGGAAAGTGCCTATGCAGCATGAACGGAAGCCATATCCAGAGTGGTTCGACGACACCCCACCTCTTCCCAACATTTTAAATGATATCTTATCCACCTTTTATGGTGTGGGAGACCCCGAGAAGCATCTCACACACTTGGTGTCCAAATGGAGGATGATAATGAGCTATCAATATCAATAGAAGGCAATTAAGATGAGGTGTTTTGTGTAGACTCTAATAGTGTCAGAGTTCGTTTAGTATAGTAGTCTGCCAGCAGAATCTATTTCATGTTTGGAATACCTTCATCATAAATTATTTTTCAAATTTAGTTCTACAATATGGAATTCAAGGATCGTTGACCTGAAAAACTACAAACAACATGAAAATGAGATGGTGTCATATTTTCATGGAAATGTGGATGTGATTTGTATACACACTCAACTTCCCTTTGTCACAAGATATATTGGTAGAAATATATGATAAAAATTATAGGTATGAGGTGCATACACTACTGATGAAACTGAAATATCTAGGTTTCATCCGCAAATTTTTGGAAAATTACAAATGTTCAGAGGAGTCAATTCAGTGGACCTGATAAAAGCTCAACTCATACTCATGGCATTGAAAAAATGTATTGCAAGAACAAAAGATGTAGCAGTCACTCTCATGCTAGAAGAAACACCTATTCATATTCCCTTTCTGGCCCAAAACCACCCAAGTCCTCCTATTGAGCGAACATAACCATAGAATTTCCATCTTCTAGAAGAAAAGAGAAATCAGGGTCATCCTGGATTTGAATTACGGATGAATAAGGTGTAATATTTTCAGAATGAACATCTCCTTGGCAATTTCATGGAAACTCATGAAAATAACATTTTCATTGTTCTGTAAATATGGAAGCCTGATGAGTTCATCCTCACCAACCGACACAATTACTACCATTTACATAGAAGGTTCGGTTATAATATCCATAATTTTTTCAGCTTCAAAGAAATACTGCAAGGGATGAATGATTCTAGAAAAGTGGTGAAAGATAATTCCGTAGGGAATTTTTATTTCCTTAACATAGTCCAAATAGAAGAAAAGGTTGATTGGAAGAAAGTATAAACTAGACTTATATTAAAATTTGACAATTGGATAGTTCAGAAGTTAGTTGATCGAGCCCACGTCACTTGGAGATCAAAGAATTGTAGGCCAACATGAGATCTAACACCCATGAAAAAGGTGTTAGATTCACCTTCCAAAGTGTCCATGACCACTAGAGGTGTGATGAAATAGATGAAGAAGATTCATATTATCCTTCAATGTAATCATTAACCCACTATTATTTCATCTGAGTGACATTGATAAGACTGAAACCACTGCATAAAATGGAATCCCCATCAGATGAGGAGCACATATTTGGTCCTATCAACACAATACACATGACATACCCCTTCTCTGATGATGATTATTCCCCTTAATACGGTTTTCCTATATATAATTGGGGAATGAGGGGACTCATTCACTAGAGTCAAGGATACATGGGACAACACAGACGTGGTCAGACTCAATATTTTGGTCATGAACCCATGGGAGAAATATATGTTGTTTAAACTCATGGGAATGTTCTCCATAATGCATGGGAAAGTTAATGATATTCCTCAGATCCCTCTAGTAGTCTCCCACATCAGAACATCTAGCATAACTGCTTAGAGGTTGTTCAATATGATCAACATAGGAAATGAGGAATGTTTGTGTGACTTATGCCACTGGTAGCAGATACCCACTCAACCTCCATAGAAGCTCCAGGTCCATCTAACTTAGCGATTTCATCTCCTGAACTGCATGCTCTATCCCATGAGCAACATGAATTAGAGAATCCCTATATTGGGATGTTTATACCTATAGTGCAAATGATTTATATTCTAAAGTAGCTAGATACAGTCAGATCCAAGCTCTTGATCTGGAATGGACATCGTCTTTCAAAATAACATAGGGATGCACTCATCTAATCCCTCTAGAGGCCATAGGAATTCATCGAGATAATTCACTTCCACTGAGGTATATTGAGAAGCGACTATGTCTTTAGGATCCCTTGTTTCCATCTCATTAACTAGTCAAGATCAAGATGAGGGAATCCATGTCAACATCATACATTTAAACATTAATGTCATGCTCAATAATGTAATTGTTCAAAATATTCTGATTCATAATGGATTTGGTATCAATCATATCCCGGTCTTGACCCTCTGAATAGTAAGGTATAGTGAATGGGACTTAACCCCTACAGCATTTTCCATCTAGGAATATGAATAGTGTGTGTAGAGTCCCATAGGGAAGGCCAGACTCAAATCCCAATTTGGGGAACTCAAATATAATACTGAGTTCATGGTTATCTAGTAGGATATCGCATATAATGTCAACCTTAGACGGCCATGGTTCCATATCCACCTATTGGTACCATAAAATTCCATTAATCTCTAAAGTAACCCATCAATGGATAGGTTGGAATACTGCACAGCGATAGATCACCATTTTAGGAATCCTGGTCTATATATGTTGAATTATATTTTTACAAGGAGGAAGGTAAGAAAATGATAATGGATAATGATATATAGGTTTTAGATACTAATGTATTATGAACCACCCCTTTCAATACCTGGTGAATTTTCTATGATGATTATATTCTACCCAAAAACATGGTTGAGATAGAAGAATAGATCCAAGTGGTCCAAACCACTCCTAACCTCATCAAAAATCATCTCTGGTATCACTTTGCAACAAATTTGATTGATGGGTATGGTGATATCTCTTTTAATGTACTCCCTCACCCTGATATTAATATAGAGGCCCCTATAATTCAATATTCACTTCAATACATCTCCCCATACTCTGAAATGGTTGAGGATGATATTTGAAACACCCTTCCATCATTTGAGGAAGGCGTCCCCACTACCATAGATGAGCTAAGAGAGATAAATGAGGAAATGGGGAATACCCCTATCCTACCTTGATTAGTGCCTCTATGAAACTCGAAGAGAATGATATGGACATTGCATTTATAAAAAATCATTGACATGTAATTGTCAGTATTTACACTAAAATTCATGGATTGAAAATAGATTTGACTAAACATCATCTCGGACTTCCCGATGAGCATCAAGGCTTCATGCATGTAGCGAGGAGGATTCACCACTCTCATGGATCCAATTTTGAGGTAGAAGTCTACATGTTGATCAAATGAAACATTGATTGAGAGGTACAATTTTAGATATGGATTTCCAAAATATTTCCTATCTATTATAAGAATATGTAGATTATGGTCTTTATTAACTTCATAAACCTTAATCAGAATTTAAAAAAGTATTATTTCCCCACTCCAAGCATAGAACCCTTCATTGATGCAATGACAAAATTATAGGACCATTCATTCATTGAGGGGTACTCAGGGTATAATAAAATCATGATGTCCCCCTAAGGATGAAGAATCCACTACCTTCATAGGACCTCAATATATCATTTTCTATCAGGTCATTCCCTTTGGAATAATGTTTTTGAGCGCCAAATATTAGTGAGTCATGCATCTAATCTTAAATCTATTCTTAGGTGGGATTGTGGAGTTTTATCTCGATGACATGATCTTTAAATCCCAACATTTATGTTATCACTTCATGGTTCTCTAACAAATATTAAATATGTTGCAACAACATACTCTTAAGATGAATCTACTGAAATTTGACTTTAGGGTAACATCAGGAATGTTCCATGGATGACCAATGTTGAATGGGCACTTCTCGTAATGGGAAGTTATTCATCAGAAACATAACATCTAGTTTGAGTCACAGAAGTCATAGAAAGAGCATGAACTAGATGATTTTTTTACAACACACCATACCCTAATAAATATAACAAAATTGATCAAGCTCACAAAATTAGAGGTATTTTATACCCAAGAAACCCCATAAACATGAGAGATATACTTTTATGGAACCATGCAGATTCCTATTGGTACAAAAATTTAGAACCTAAAACTCAATTGCGGTTGTCCATGGATTACATTTGTCTCCCCAAACAATGAATTTTATTCCTACTATTCCTTATTATTCAAAGGAATCACAAATTATAAGGTAAAATACCAATCCCTCAATTATGGATGGGAACAATACCTACATCTTCACATAGCATAACTAATCATCCAATGAGATTTAGAGTTACTGATAAATCAAGTCAATATATAATTTTACATCAAAATGGATGAATTCCCCCCCCCCAATAACTGGCTATGTTAGGGGATTTATGGATACATTTCCATTTTATCCCACACAAAATTATGACCCCTCCTCACAGAATGTCACACTAATGTGATGGCCAATTTAGAAATCGTCATGGTTATCCCAAATATAGTGGAAGAAACCTTCTATATTACATGTTGAATAATTATGTCCTAAATTACCATATGTGATATTTATGAGATCACTCAGATCAAGAACACCCCAGGTAATGATGAACCAACAAACACCCCTTGATGGATGGATCACATAATCGCCTATCTTCGATATGGGAAACTCCCAGAATATCTTATCTTAAGGGAAAATATTCAATCCCATGCAATGAACATCAACCTTTAGGATGGACCAAATGAGAGAAAATACTCTATAATCATGGTTTTGGTGGAATTATCCATAGGTGAATACATAAATTATATGTTATTATTATCTTGGTGGAAGTCCACATAGGCACTTACTGAACCCATTAATCTGGAACTAAGATCTTCCACCTAATTAGAAGGTTGGGATATTACTAGAAAACCATGATACAAGACTATGGGAAAATCCTCATGAATTTCCATGAATTCTAGATCCATGGAAACATCATATATAATCCCCTATAACTACTGAATATTGATAAATATTCTTGAAAATTTTCTGTTTCGTGGATGGATGTTGTTGGGCCATATCCCCCAACCACCACTAAGCAGTTCAAGTGAATCCTTACTAAAAAATATATATTTTTCAAATGGGCTAAGGTGATACACTTCAATGAATTCTGGCCAATTAATATCATCAAAATCATGATGTTATATATCATCACCAAATTTAGAGTCCTTCACACAATATTAATGGACAACAACACCAACTTTTGTTCCACATAGTTGAATAATCTTTACCAGAAGTACAAGATTGAGTCCAATCAATAGTCCTGATATCATTTAGTGGAAACTATAATGATATAGGCATTTAATAAGACTCTTTTGGATAAACTCTTGATGATGACGAACAAGGATAAGATGTCTTGTCCAAATAAACTTTTTCATGCATTTTTGTTCTACAGTACCACCACTCATACTGCTACAAAAATAGTGCCATACTCACCGGTATACAAGACTGAGGTAGTGTTTCTCATAGAGGTCAAGCTACCCTCACTCTGAAGAGACAAATTGGGATAGATCTAGGATGATTAAAAATTGTAGAAATAACTAGATGGGTTTGAATGACTGGATAAGACGAGGTAGTTAACAATGCACTATCTCAAAGTCCACCAGAATCAAATTGCACTTGTTTTCAATAAAATGATTTTCCTTCGCAGATTACTTCCAAGGGAACTGCTGTTGGATCTCATAATACTAATGATACTGGGAATTAATTACCCAAAATTGGATCCCAAGTTTGAAATTCCATACATAATACATAAAATTTATCATAATGGTGCCTGTTTTCTGACCACCATGAATGGGGATCATGTCACACCACCCATAAATGATATATTTCTCATGAAAAATGTGTCATAAGCTGTTAAAAAAATGTTCATCTTGGAAAAAGTAATACCCATTATTTATCCTCTCTTCATGACCTCAGACAACATGGAATATCTGGTCATCACTACATGATGTTTAACTGCATGGTCTTTTCCTTACAACATGACCTTAAACGGAATGATTTCTACAGAACAATGTATGAAATTATTCACATTCCCAATGAGAAACATAGGTATTCTGTTACCCAACATAATCATCCAACCACTACATCATACAAAATTCATGTGTTATACACCTATTTTGTCTCTGTACTGTAGGGGTACCCATGCCACTCCTTGTTTCTCACACTGATCATAGTTCATGGGAGATTAATAATTATCGTATGGACATAACCTCTAATGAATAAAATATAGGTACAAAAAAATATATTGTAGTCTTCAGTGAAAGTCAACAAAATTTATTCCATATTTCCTCTGCACATGACGTTAAACTGCACGATCGATGTCCTGGTCGCATGACATTAAACTACACTATCCTCCATGAACTACATGTGGTTTGATTCTCATCCCCATGAGGTATGTAGTCATGCCCATGCTTCTATCCTTGGTCCCAAATGTGATGTTCCCACCAAATCATGTTGATCCACCTTCTCCCTCACCGCATGATGATAAAGTACAAGGAATATTGAGAACTACATGTAGCTTGATTTCTACCAATATAGGATATGTAGTGATGCCTAGATCTCTAATGCTCGGCCTACTTGAAAATGTCAAGAAAAATAATGGCCACATTTACATATGGCTCAGACCTACATAATGTATTATATTTTCCATAACTATGTTTGTATTGATTGTGATCTTTATTAGATATGTAGTGATGCCCACATATTTCATCTTTGGGCCCAACTTCAACCATAACCTTTTCCGTACCTCTATCCCGAGGCTTCTAGGAATTGTGTGTGGTGCGGGTCAGACCACTTTGGTCCCCATTGACATCAGATTCCTTCATGTCACCACATAATGCACCACTATGTTAAGAACTCCACCTTATTATCTTGTTCACATGACCCTACACTATGTCTCATTATCCTCATCATAAGACATTTAACTGCACAACCACCTAGAACTACAAGTTGATTAATTCTAATTTTTGGGTGATATAAAGTGGAGCCTAGGTTACCTTCGTTGGGACTTGCCAAAACATTTCTACCTTTCATGTTGGTTCCTATTTTCTTATCCAATGATCTAAAACTATACAAAATCATTTCCTTATTGAGTGATGTTGAAATTCACATAAGCATATCCTTACCTCGTAATATTATACTCCATGGTAGTATTTCCTTATTGAGTGAAATTAAACAAAAAAAATATTTCCTCACCATAAGATATTATTATACATGGATGAAAACCAATCCCCACTACATTACAATAATGTGTGATGACCATTTCCAATTTTTTCTTCCACATAAATGAACTGAAATAGACTTACCTCAATATGATAGATTATGGGGTGCTTCTACAATCCTTTAATATCAACTCAAATCCATCAACCATACATCATGTTTTGAGTGTCCCAATTCATTTTCAACCTTCCATGACCATTTTTAAGGACACTCATATTCAAGAACCATTTTCTTGACTATTCATGCATGCCCATGGCTCCTGCATATGCGCTTATGGTCGTCAACCAAATGTGTCACTCTAAACAAGAGCTTTCCAATTATTATGAGCCGTGAAATTGGAATGGTGGCACTCAACACCCAATTGTGTTTGAAACACACCTTGTATGATTGTACCACATAATTACTCATGAACTGAGAAACTCAAGATGTGATTTACATCATTTCCCTTACTTTTCTTGAGTAGATGTTGGAGTGCTCTAATCCTTGGGTATAATAATTAGCCTCTTGTGTCACATTCTCCATGTTCAGTCCATTCAATTCATGACCTTAAAATATTTATGCTTTGGATAAATATGTATTACATAAAAAAAATTGTATAATGTTCCAAAACAAAAGTCCATAAACATATAAAGGAAGAGACACAAAACATGTCAGGAAAAAAATATTAAAAGGAAGACTGATGAAATGTCGAGTCTCCGCCCACTAAACTATTCATCCTAAGAGTTCAGACAAATTTTAGAGTGAAAATATTATAGGTGCAATGGCCATTGGTTCCATAAACATAGTAAAAGATTCTATATGCTCACTAGACCCAGGAGTCCAGAAAAAATTTAGGGAAATTTTTTTCACATCTCCTCACTGTGAGAATATATTCTGTAGGACGTGAAAAAACCTATGAGAAATTCAAACCCTCCTTGGATTTTATTTCTTATAGAGACCACACATCATGAGTTGGGGTGCCTCAAAAATCATAACCATAAATGTCCCTTGGAAATGATATTTTTCTTTTGGTAACCTTTTCTTGGAAATTCATGCACCTCATAGCTCATGCATATTCACCAATGGATGTCAACCAAATGTGTCACTCTAAAAGAGGAAATTACAATTACGATGAGACCTGAAATCATAAAAACATCACTTAAATCTCAAATATTTCTTAATCACTTCTTGTTTTATTATCCCATACCATTCACCTATGTTAAGAACTCAAGATCATGATTTACAGTTCTCAAACCAAAATATCCTAGCATGTTCAATATCCTCAATGTTACGTCACCAGGTTTCATACCCTTTCTCCAAGATATATTGTGAAACATAATTACCTATATTTTGACGGCACAAATATCATGATTCAAAACCACACTGCATAGATCTCGATCCTCATTTGAAGATCTAACTACTGTAGGGTTCTAGAACCCTTTCTCGATAACATTCTTCACATATCCAACTTCTTCATCTAGACATTTGAGATTTCAAAAATCGTCCATACCATTCACAAAGAAGTGCAGATCATATTTAATTTTCCATGATATTGATACATAAGGGCCCTCAAACACCAACTAAATTAATCTTATACTCTCCATAAAGGATCTTTCATTCTTCTGAGACTTTCAAAACACTGTCCGAACCATAAATTTTTTGATTTCCAAGGGACATACACGACATGTCTGCACCACCTCATATTCATGGAATCTATCTCCCATGTTATTATTTATCTCATGCATACCCCTAATACCAAGATTTTTTTTGGTATCCCTGGTATTCCAACCTCTTAAATATTACCACTATAGATATTTTATAGCACTTGGAAAAGATATCTGGCTTCAAGGGACCCCATTTATCGACTATGAATACATGGAAATGTCTTCATCATATTCACTTATGACTATCAAGAAAGTGTGTCACTCTGAAAAAATTGCATTCCAATCCTCATGAACCTCAGTAACCCTAGGGTAGGATCTATCACCTCAGAGTGTTTTAGGTCACTCCTAGCATGTCTTCACTATATCCCATGGTCTGAATGTTGTTATGAGCTAAAATATTAAAAAATAAAGTAGTACATGGTCAGAGCTAAATGACCATAAACTAATGAAAAAAATGGTCTGAGATAAATGACCATAAAATAAATCAATATATGGTATCAAATAAGAGACCATAAACTAAAGCAACAGTTTTTCGAATATAAATGAACATAAACTAATGTAACTGAAGTTAAGAGATAAAACAGCTTAAACTAACGCAATATATGGCGCAATCTAAAAGGTCGTAAACTAAAGAAATATATGTTCTGAGATAAATGACCTCAAACTAAGGAAATAGATTGTCCAAGCTAAAAGGCCATAAAATAAAGAAATAAATGGTCAATGAAAAAATAACATAAAACAAAGGAATAGATGATATGAACTAAAATACCAGAAACTAAAGCAATATATGGTCCATGATATAATACCTGACACTAAATAAAAAGATGGTATGTTCTAAAAGAGCATAAACTAATTATACAGATGGTATAACCTAAAATACCATAAACTAATGCAACATAGGGTCCAATCTAAAAGAACCTATACTAAAGCTACAAAATGGTCCAAGATAATAAACCTTAATCAAAAGAAATAGTTGGTCCAAGCTAAATGACCTTAATCTAAAGAAACAAATGGTCCTAGATAAAATCGAAAATTTAGTAAACTAAAGGGATATTGGTTCTGAGCTAAAAGGCCTTAATCTAAATTCATATTGGGTCAATGATATAGATACCTTAAACTAAATAAATATTACATCCATGATATTAGATCCTAAACAAAATCATGATATAAATGTAATCAAATAGTCGGGTGGGAATTATTTTACATTATATTTAAGTCTTTATCCCCTTGGATATCGCTCCTAGTGAGGGGAATTTATTGACGCCTGACAAATAAGAATTGACAAAATCATAAAGGATGAAATACATTAATATGTGTATTATGTTCCCCACAAAATAATGTAAATATGGGAATGTTGAATATCCATGAATCTTCTAAGAGACTCACGACTGTGTGACCATTTCAAGGTCACACGATGACCCCACACAAGCCGAATCGCCTGTAGTTATCACCATAGATCCCTATTCATCAAACATACTTGCTCTTATGAAGATCCACTAGAAAACCGAATAAGAACCCAGAGACTGCATGGCTTGTCATCGACAAGTTCCTGACAAACCCCCAAGAATACTTCCAAAATAAAGATGATTGACATTCAATGGAAGATACAACCAATGGTCATGAATCTCATGAAAAATTCATCATTTTTAAGATTAAAATACCATGGTGATATCTATGAAATCTCTCCTAACATCTGAGACTTCACCACATAAAACAAATGAGGTAATGGGGACCAAGAGAGAGGGGTTCATAGATCCCGAAATACAAGTGACGTGCACTTGGAGGGATCCTCTAGACACCATGAATTCTTGTGGAATATGTATGGCTTGTCAGTATCAGTACATAATATTTATCAAGAGCATCCAGAAAACTCAGTGAGGATCTGAGGGAAATATGATAGACCTATAAACTACATTCGTGAAAACTCTGCATATGACCCTTATTGGTCAAGAGAGACAACATCCAAAAAACAAGTAAAAAACCATAGATATTACTCATTCAAACTCTCATAATCCCTAAACATTATAAACTAAAAAAGGGTCTAACAAGGGAGAAATCAAGAGGGGTTCACAGTTATTGAAAGATATGTGACATTCCCCTGATAACCTATAAGGCACCGTGATCCATCAATGACATGCTCACCCTATTTCGCAGAAGCTCTTTATATTTTCATCCTGATCGTTAAGACAATAAATGGTCATGCATCTCCATGCGACCCCAATTTCTTTTGTGACAAATCTCAAAAAAATAGAAGAAATATCCTCAAAAAACACATGAAATATGCTATGACTCCCAACCTATATTACATAAAACAAATGAGATCAAAAGGGAGGAGGTGATAGGTAATCGTGGTCGCTGAAAGGAATTTGATGATCCCAAAGCACCCATAGTGTTATCCCACGAGACCCTAAGACAATTCACCTAAGGTCTCATGAGTGTCTTCTCACATGTACTTAGATCTCACAAGAACATGTGGACATGTCATCATGACAACATGAATGTCCATCGACATGTCCACATGATAAAAAAAGCCTCCATTATCCAGTAATAATCTGAAAAAGGAAAATGCTTGTGACCATTGAAAATCAGGTGATGCGTCCGAAGCATTCCACAATATAGACTTTCAAAACTATGTGTCACTAGGCCCCTTCGACAGCTCCAAATAGGACTCATGTTAGATACGCTGAAGAGAGTGGTGATTATTTGGGGTGGAGAGGCATATAAATTTCCCACCTAGCATGAAAAATGACCGAATACTACTAGGGTTGGATTCAAGATGCCTAGACTCTTTAGGAATTGGATCTTGACTTATACGGACATCTCGGAGCGATCATGAAACTAAATAGTGTTTCATCGGGTAATACACTAGAGGAAAAGTAGATTATTCATTAAATATCCATAAATAACATTTCATGATCATTCATAGATTTCATGAATGATTTCTTGTAGGTTATATGTAGTCTATTCTACAAGCCTACTTGATCACGTGAGATTCAAGAAGAACTGACACTGAACAGAACTAAGGAATTCATAATACATTGGTTAGAACCTATATCAAAAGAAGAATAATTAAAAAAATGCATACTCGATGTCCCTCATGTGCTTTGAATGTGTCATCAAAAGATATGTGATTGCACCAGGTCATGTATCCCATATTTCACGAAACCCCTTTAATATGTCATATTGGATAATTGAATTCCTCTATATGTGTTAGGGAACATCATAAAATTCCCCAGTGGGTGACACTTCAATCTTGAGAACCATTTAGGGACATCACCATGACATTCAACATCCCCATACACATCATCTGACTCACATAATGGTGTTCTATCAAGTCAGATGAGCCTCATGAATGAATATGTACATGATAACCAATATCTCTTGATTCCCTCCTGGCATGTTATCTGTGACTCATGATGCCCTCAAGACATGTCCTCCATGTCTCGTTATGACTTTTAGAGTTGTCATCCAGGACACATGACCCCCCTCAGACTATGACACACTGGCTCTCTCGAGAAGATATATGTGTGTTATGCTAGGTCATGTAGTGGAACTCAGCACATGCTGACTATGTCACACTGTATCATCCAAACAAGAAGTCCATTTAAAAAGTGTATCCCAAGATTTGATATTGTTTTTTGTCCTCTATATGTAATCCTCATAAAAAGGGTATCCTCTTTGTGTAATCCATGACATAAATGTAACTATAAAGACTCTAATTCTTGGAATATTCTCAATACATAGGGAACCTCCCTTTAATGACTAAGCTTCGTATTGATTTTCCTTGGAAGGACCATCATATGAGTAACTTTTCCAAATAAATGATATTGATTATTTTATATCACTTTTTTCTCACAAACAAGAATAGATCATGTGGGATTAGGATTTGAAATGGTCTTATAATCGGCCCCATAAACCTCAACAGTAGTATAGGGAAGATTTAGTGTATAAGACTCAAAATTATATGAACTTTGTGGACTCTAATTCCCACCCTAAGAGAGATAAGAAGGATTCTTCCCACGGCCTGATCTCTATGACAAACATCCTCAAGGAATAACTCAATACATATGTGACTTATCCTTATGTTGTGATGTTTTTTATATGATACCCCTTGTTTATGACACCAAGTGTTGCTCACGTGGGCTTAGGTGGATGCAACGAGCACCTCATTTAGAGTCATAAATTTCTATGGTATAAGGCAGAATCAGTATGTAAGTCCCATACATCATCCAAATGTCAATGACTCTGATTCCTAACATATTCATGATACATAGGATTAATTCTTGGAGAAGAAGAAATATAACAAACACCCTAAAGAAAATCCCTGCATGAAAGTACCATACATACATGTCATGAGGCAGATCATCGATCCCTTTTTCACAATGAGAATAACTCACATGGACTTATGGAAGTGTGAATCAACATATAATTTGGCTTCATGAATTAATAACACTCATATAAGGGTATATACATTAGGTAATGTCCCAAAAACCTCAGCAAAATAAATGGGTTTTTATTCTTATAGCTTTCAGGATATATCAGACTCCTTATAATGAAACAATCCCCTCCTCAGAATATCAACCGCCTCCCCATATGAAAACAAATTATGAAGAATGTTGTTATATGGTTAAAAGACATAAAGTAGGTATTCGCCATTATGAAACATATAAAGAACCATGGATGCATTCAAATGGGTCCCCCATAAAGAACCCCTTCTTAATCTGAAGAGAGAAGTAACTGATAAACCATTTTCTAGGGTAATTGGTCTTGTATTAGGATTAGGAAGTGATTTTCGGAAATTTCATATATCTGTAAGTGAGTCTCGGAGTAGGATATTATTTACCCAAAAAGTATTAGATGAACCCAACCTCTCATCCTCTCATCCAATGTGAGTCCCCAAGAGTCATTGGGCCTAAATCCCTAGATGGTTTCTGACCTTTAGAAATTAGGTATTTACCTTGCTATAGATAAGTGAACTATTTGATGTTACATTGGAAGACGAATCAAATGATAGGCCCAATTTATGAAATTTAGAGGGGTCACAAAATACCCCGCAATAAAATCATTAAGGGAAATCCGACTCCACAATACATGTCCAAAAAAATGACTAAACCCCATTCATGGAAAATAAATATACAACTAAAAACATTATAAAATAAATAATAGATATTTTGGCTATCAATATTTATTACATGAAATAAATCCAATGTAATGATAAATATTTTTCAATTTTTTCTATGGTAGGAATTAATATATCCATAAAATGTTACAATACAACATATTATATTTAAACAATATAATGTAGTTTACTATTATGATATATGATCCGAATAGTCATTTGAACTCCATCAATGAAGTTTGAGTAAACAAATATCCTTAATTCCAGGGAGACAACTGAATCAATAGCCACTTGAATAAGGGAAAATGATTTATCCAAAATATTACATGAAATAAATAGAGGGTGATAATAAATTATCCAAGTGTTTTAAATACACTATAAAAAATAATTTGGATGTAGAATATATATTATATATGAATGAATACAAATTGAGGCCATGAAAATCATTATAACTTTTGAAACATTTAATCCAAAACCCATGCAAAGAGAGGTCTTGAAATTGAATATTTATTACCATTATTAACTGATAAATCATGTTATGGTATTTCAAATATGCATTATATATAACAGATAAATGAAATTATATTCATAAGACAAAACATGTCTCAAAGAGTGGATATTGAAATGAATACCCTTACCTTAGTCAATATTGATTGTTCATTTTAACTTAATACCATGTATAATTTAATTAAGTTCATTAAATAAAAACCAATGAATCTTCTTCAAAACTCTATACTTTTATTCTCATCTTTTTTAGTATTTATATATATTATTAAAAAATTCATGTTTGTATATATTTTCAACAAAGAGTATTTGAAATCACTATCAAATTGAAGTATATTAACAATAGTCATATTTCTATTTATAAATTTTCAAAATTACATTAAAATTAGATCAAATTGTTAACTATAATTGATGTTTCATGATTAATAATAAAGAAAAAATTTCATTTCATTAAATATTTTGTTATCAAAAATGAAAATGAAATCACCAATGATCATTTTTTAATGATTCATAACAAAATAAAAGTGATTTCTAAGTCAAGAGTGAATTTTTTATATAATCTTTTGAGAGAAGAAAATTTTATTTAAATATTTAAGTCTTATTTTACAAATAAATTATTCCTCATAGTCATATTTTAAATAAATTCATAGTTATATATAAAGAGAATGGTAAACTAACCCTAACATATACCCACCATATTAAATTGATTATTGTGAAGTGGTATTATTATAACGTCATTATGAAATATGAATTACGATTATATTTACTGTTTATTACTATTATATAAGAAAAATTAGAAATAATTATATGAATTAGTATATATATAAATATATACTAAAAAGGAGAAGAGATAATTTTTCATTAGTTTTCTCATTTTGATTGATTGAATTAAAGATAATCATTTGTTGATTATATAATTAATTAGGATACCAATTTTTCATAAAAAACCTTAATAATATCGTAAATGTATTATTTATAACATAATCACATCCTCATGACCCAAGAGTTATGTTGGTGATGAAAAGATAAATGAATATCAATTATTCTATATATGTGGTAGTACACACGTACACTTGGATGGTGATATCATTTCCTGTAAAATGGGAGAGTGAGTAATATAGTATATTGATTCATAGAAAAATATAAATATAAATATTATTTATTAAAATCCCTTTTTATACCATCATTTTATGGTGATTAAGTCAAAATAAACATGTTTCATTTTGGAGATGGTAGTTTGCATAATGCAAAAAAGATGTTTTTTTCCTAATGGAAATTAGAATTATGGTTAATTATTATACCATAAATTTGATAATATAATAATAATATTTGAAAATAATGTTGTAATTGAAAGATTTTTATATAAATATTTTGAATGAATAAGGGAACATAATGAAATATAAATTTAATGGAATGTCCTAAAAGTTATGGCTCACGTCATTGATTATCTCCATTTCAAAAGGGCATAAGCCTTTGAGGGATGGTATTTTTGGAAAATAAGAACCTTGTTATAGTGTTTAGAAGTATGGATGAGAGTATTGTATAATTTTATGGTTGGAATATTTATGTTTTGGAGTGAGTAAAGTTAGGAGAGGAGTGCCCCTTCTTATATGTGAAATGTGGTAACATTTTTTCGAATACTCGAAAGTTAAAAATAATGGGAATTAACTCTCATGTACAATGGTTCAATATTATTTAATAATGTAAAAAATATGACTTGTGATTAATAAATCCCCACACACACAATTCCACATATTTTTAACCATGTTTAAGGCCACATACTCTTTAATTTATTACTTTTTCCATTTTAACATTCACCATGGTAACTAGTTTTTAACCAATGTAACATATCCATTGTTTAAAAATAGTTCCTAATTATAAAATCATTACCCTCTAAATATAGATTTTAAAAATGTTCAACTAATTTAACATATCCATTATTCTTATTAGTTATATTTTATCATCATTAATCATATTATTCATTAAATATAAATATAGATAAGACATAATAGAAATATTTAGAAAAATATAATTATATGAAGAAATTATCTTATTAGTGATTTTAGGTAAAATAATATAATTTCATTTATATTATAATTAAATATTATTGTCTTTAATTATATAATTACAAAATAGTTTATCCCTGTAATTCCATTAACCTAGTTACCCAGATCCGGTGCATTATTTTAATACATTTGCATGATTACATGGAATCAAGTCCCGAAGGACTGGTCTGTTTAGCAGTCTTGGAAAATAGATTACATACAATAACTTAGCATTAAAATTTCTAACATAAAATAAATCCTAGAAAAACCTTTGAGAATTCCATTATTCCCCATGAATAACCCTGCATATCAATCATAATAAACTTATTTGTATCCTAGGAAAATAAATCATATGAAGTGGGTGAGATCAAATAGTTAGTAAGGGTAAATAATTCAGCGGAATCTATAAACATTTAGGTCAAGATGTATAATAAAAACATCATCCATTTAAACATAAACATTGATATAATATTGAAATAACAAATAAAAAATTTCCATATAAGTATAAAGATGGATATTTTTCTAGTCGAACAATCACATGTAATTACTAATTTCATAACAAGGGAATGGATAATACCAAAACTAATTACTAGTACATCAAGGCCTTGTGCCAAGAACAGACACAAATGTTCTATCGAGGCCTCATAACAATACACTATTTTGTCTCATGAGACCTACCAATCCATTTAAGGGAAATAGAGGTCCACGCCCATCACTTACTAAGTACGAAACAATACACATATGAAAATGTTGAATCACAACATAAAAATTTATATCAAAACTAGAATACAAAATTTTATTATATTAACCATAGGCCATGAATGGTATACAAATAGTTCACCAATAGTAAAACATATCATAACTCATTCAATAATGTATGAAAAATTGTGTTATAATAAATCAACCTCAATCAACAATAATATCTAATAAAGGATATTTCCATAGTTGAAAATGATCAGTAAAACTTTTTGATAGAAATATTCCTTGTTCATGAAATCATTTAAAAGACACAAAATTTTTAAAGGAATGCATTTAAAAGATATATTTTCCTAATTTTTTCCCATACAAATTTGAAAATTTTGAATGTTATTAATATTTTAAAACATTAATGTCCATATAAATAAATCGATAAGACCATTTTGAAAACATGGACATTAATGAGAATGATTTGGAAGAATAGATATTTAAAACATTTAAAATGATGTTTTAGTTAAATAGTACATTAAAATAATCCTTTAGAAAACTATTTTATGAAACATGGACGTGGATTACAATGAAGTTCTTGTAGATACTTATGTATAAACAACCTCACATAATAAAGAGATTTGCAAAATATCCCTTACAATAGGTCTGATACTCTCCATACGAGTCTGAAATTAATGTATAATGTGTTTAAACATATTATTAACTTATATATGAATCATAAATATATTTATTATATCATATATGATTCTTTCCTGACATTATATTAAGTGTTTACTTACAATTCTATGTTGATGTATCATTTTGGGTAATAATAAATTTGTTTATCGAATGTGTTTTGACTTGTTATTATTGATCATATTTAAATATATCAAGATTTACATACTTCCATAATGATATTAAGTTGTGTAAAATTATTTTTAATAATAAGATGAAAATTATCCCTAAATTGTTATGATGGGGAATGAAATATCATTACGTCGTGGAGACGGTAATACGTACGTATGCATAAGCAACATTATCATTCTATTGAAGGAGAAATCATATATAATTGGATGTTATATTATATATAATGAATAATTAACATGTTATATTTATTATTTATATAAATTATACTTCTTATTATACCCATCCAAATAATGAAGTGTCGAATAACACATTACACCACAATGTGGAGACGGTAAGCCGTACGTACGCACGTATTTTGACATTGTCATTCATAGATGGATAGAATAATGAATAAGTTTGTAACATATTTATAATAACATTATATTATGTAGATGGTACTTTATTTATCATTTTGTTATGTAAACAACAAATAAATGGGAAGTGGAAGAAGGAAAGAACTTTGAAATAGGTGATGAAATAATTACCTCTTCTTCGGGTGCTTCATTTCAATTTGAACAAATATCCTCCATAGATTGGCTTTATGATCAACAAAATACCTCTAGGATGAGTTGAGGGTTGTTGTGAGGAGATTTTTGAATGATTTGGTTGTGCCAAATGGCTTTTTAGGTGTGAATTTAATAGAAGGGGAAATACTCTTTTATAAGAGAGGTGAGGGGAAATTTAGAAAAATCTTGAAATATTAATTTAATATAAACTTTTTTTGGGTTTCAAAAAGGCCAAAATAGATTTATTTCTAGGAAAAGGTGAGTATGGTTCTTACTAATATAAACCATTATGTTTTATATAATTTTATGTCACCATATTAACATTATCGTTTACATTTAACTCTTAGTCAAATAGTTTACCTTTTACCATGTCTTGTATTTTTATACTACATGGTAAATATAGAGAATATAAAATTCAAAGAGAACCTAAAGTGGTTAATTAATGATATATATAACATTATCTAAGTCCTTTTACCAAATATTATATTTTTATGAATATTATATTATATTATAAAAAAATCTGTTTTAAAAAAACATTGATGTAAATTTTGACAGTAATTAGAATTTGGTTATTTTGAAAGTCGTAACATCTTGGTTACCTCATAAAAATACATTGAATCAAACTAGAAATTTTATATTCAACTATAAAATTAGTCTATTTCATGAAAACACACATATTACATTTATTTTAATATTTATAATATCATTTATCAGAGAATTTCATTAAAAAGAAAAATACTACATCATTATTGTGTCATAAGTAAATATATTTATTTTATGTCTCAAAACTATAAATAAAGTAATATTATATAGAAAATATTTTTATATTTATAATTAATATTTATAGTCAAAGGAATAAATTATATAACTCAATATAAATATTGTTTTAGTGAAATATACATGTTTATGTTATATTTCTTTATACTTCCAATTAATTTTTATAAAATGTTATTTTCACTTCCAAGTGGTTCCATGGGATCCCCAAATCGACCCAAGTAATTCCATGGTCAGAAATATATCATTAAATATGATTATTACATGTTTTAGAGTAGTTTAATATTATTATAATCTTATTTTTTACCTTTATTTAACATATTTACACTTTAACCATGGTAAATAAAATTATTACTGAATTTATTATTCATAATATCCTAAAATTAAAAGGTAACTATTTACACAACTTGGATCATATAATTTCAAATGTGGAATCCAATTTTAAAAATTTAAAACACAGATGTTTCATTAATTAATTTAAAATTAATTCCGGCTATCAAAACCAAAAAAGTCTGTTATTAAGAATTAAAACAATCAAAAGATTGAAATGTTTTAACATAAAATTTAAATGTTAAATTGCATCAAATGGCCTACATTAGATTAATTGATTAAATTATAATCCAAATATATTTTAAGAACAATTAAAAAGACAATATATCTATATCAATAAATTATATTAAAATGCAGTTTTGAATTAAAATTCAGTATTTTTCACTCACCATTAAAAAAATGAATGTTTTCAGAAAAGTGCCAAAAAAATTATCCCAACTAAATATTTATTCCCCTATTATAAAAAAAATTTATTTCATTAAATTGAATATATAAAATTTTCAAAAATTATATTTAAAAAGGGTTCACCATTAAAAATCTGAAAACAATACATTTTTGAAAAATAATTTTTTATCTTAATAATTGATTTTTTACTTAAATTACATAAATGAAACAAAAAATATTAATGTTAAAATTATTTGGGATTTATATAAAATTAAAAAATCTAGTTTATAATATTCATAACCACTTTTTAAAAAGCTAGATTGATAGGTCGTGGTGTGCTTGAACATGGTGTTTCATACATCACACACAATCTAATTACTAAGAAGAAGAATATCGTGGATGATTAGGGTGTTACGGTATCCCATCCTTCAAAAATTTCTCCCTCACAGTTTAAACTCAAGATTCAAAACTAGGGGTTTGACATTTCAAAATATCATAGTTGAAATATTGTATCGTATAATGGATTAATGAAACCTCAATTTTAAAATAAAAAAAGGTAACGATAAAGGTTATGAGAAATAATTCATACTAGCATTCCATGTAGAAAAACATGAATATGGAAGAGAAAACATACCATCAAGTTCTGATAGAGAGTGATAGATAATATTATTATGAGAGATTTAAGAACAATAAAAGCTATAAATCTATGGTGATCTAATGGACAATGTCATTAATCGCAAAAAAAATGTACTAGGAAAACATTTTTGGATTCATGATCCTTTACTGAGTGTTATAGAATTAATTTAATTCATATACTAAGATCACAAGGAAACATATGTGCAGTTTCATCCTCTACCACAAACTCATCATTCACTTCAAAAGATACAGCTCAAAAATATTCCGTTTTTCTCAATCGTATAAGGTTACAGAAATAAAAATATACCATTTAAATGAATAAAAATATTTTAGAACAACCAGGGACTTCCTATATGCTACTATTTGGTGCTAAAGCCTTGTCATACAATGGTTGTGGGTACGATTCCTATTAGTTTTTCCGACATGACGGGTTATTTCCCAACCTGCATGTTTTCCTTTTTATAAAACTATAGTATTATTACATTCCATTCATAATATTATACAATACTATCCAATGTATAACATAATCTATCCATACCATTACAGTTATCCAAAATATTTATGTGCAATCTCTATCTAAAAGGTCCCTAAATTTCAAAAATCAATGGTAACGTCAGATTCCCCTAACAAAGTAATTCCTCTCTTACTTTCACATAATGAATATATTATTATCTTCATCATATTAAAACCTCAATTAAAAAAAGTAATGAAATATAATCCTTACATATATTACATTCATCGTATAACTGCAATATAATTACTTAATCCAAAAACACAAATACATTAATTATTCCACATTGACTACAGTAACAACATAAACTTGACCATGATTCATTTTCTTTTTCTAAGATATATTTTCTTGATCGTTTGGCCAATCATTTTCATAATGTCCCATATATTTACAATTACATTCCATAACTTCCTTCTTTCCCTTAAAATCAGGTTCATAGTAACCTTTTTCTCCAAATTTGTAGCAAACTCTCATTCATTTTAGGCATGTTATAGGGTATTTATTCCAATAATTATTATATTAGGGAAATCCTCCATTTATTTTTTCTCTTTATCTATCTCTTTATCCACTATTACCATATTATCTTTTCTTAATTTAATTTCATAAGACAGGTAATTCTTATTCTTTATTAATACCACATGAGACTATATCTTCAAACAATGACAATGTCTGTGAGACCAATGACCCTATGAATATAGGTTTTAACACATGAAATAATCGATCAATATTACTTATTAGGTTATTTATATTATCTAAATAATTTCTTCCTAACATTTTAATGTTATCCTCATAATTTGATAGATTCTCATTGTCATTTTTCCTCAACTTCAGATATTTCCATTCCATATCATCTTAGTGTTCACGATGAAAGTATATTTCTAAGAAACTATCATTAATCTACCTCCATTACATATTTGATACTGCTTCATTCTACTTCGTGTTTTTAATTAATTACCACCATAGATCTGCATCTCAGGAGAGGCGCTAAACTGCCATGACTACTTTTCCCCTCTTACTACTCACCAAAGCATGAAATATTTTTTCTAAGGAACATATCCACTACTCATTTACAAATGGATTTGTATAACCATTGGATGTTGGTGTATTTTTCCTCATGAAGTGGTCTAAAATTGATCCTCCACGTTGTGGAACAAGGTTCTCCATATGGGTAAGGTTCTTATTCATAACCTAAGTGAGTTTTCCCAGTATGGTTATAAGTTTTCCAACACTAGTTGCCTCACTAGATCCACTATAGTTATCTTGAACAGTGTAGAGACCCAATGCATGATGTACATGGAAATTACAATACTTATTCAGAATACTTATAAAAAAACAAACACTCAAGGACTGTAATAGTTTAGTGTCTTTGGAAACATGGAATATAAACTTCTAATCATGTAGAAAGATCTTCAACATCTCCCATAACGATCATCCCCTTGTTGTTTCCTTACCTAATACCTTTCTTTTAATCCTGGGAGAAAAGAAAACATATAAAGGGTGATCTCAAATGCTCGGTAAGGGTAATCATGGAGAAAATAAAACAAACTACATACATTTGAACATAAAAACATGAACATAATGTTTAGACATCAAAATCTTGAGCAATGACATAAAACATGGAAGTACGTAGGGCATAGATCATAATGGAACATCA
The DNA here is from genome assembly GCA_963277665.1 of Viscum album. Lineage (NCBI taxonomy): Eukaryota > Viridiplantae > Streptophyta > Magnoliopsida > Santalales > Viscaceae > Viscum > Viscum album. The sequence goes on from OY728159.1 coordinate 1,935,401,926, forward strand.
ATCATGCTAATATAGCATGGGAATAAAACATGAAATTGTGTAAAACCATTAAGCACATGATATGATTTCCATAGTATCCAAGGCATTGCTGCCAAGACCATCTTAGTGGATAAAGTCCCTTTCTGAATCGAGTTCAATCCTCGTTCTAGTCCTACATCACTGAACCAGATTAACTTGCAATTCCAGCCATGTCTATCTCATGAGATATAAATCTTTACCCAATACATTGGAGGGAGATATAGGTCCCACCAATCTCAAAATGAAATCATTCTTACTTATGCCACAACAAAAACATAAATCATTCATCCTAACCCAAAGAATAAACATCATCCTATAATAACATAATCTATATAAAACAAATGGATATCATTTCATCATAATAAAAATCAAACCACATAAATAATAGTGACATTATACTTGAAACATGAACATGATGAATAATTTCATCTTAGATGGAAAATAGTTTTGATAAAATGCTTGAAATAAATTCCTGGCGAAAATATCCTTTCTTTTTAAAAATCATTTTCTTTTCACAAAATGCAACAAAATTTTAAAAGAAAATAATATTATTGAAAATAACCATGAAATCTTGTAGAGTAAACTTCTTGAAAATAAGGTGTTATAAAAACATAAAAATCCATTCATGTCGTATAAGTTAAAAATCATTCTTCTCGTACTTTTGCTGGAAAAGTCAAAAAAGTATCTCGTAAAATAAATAAAAGAATGATTCCTTACGTACCGTGTAGTAAAAGTCAAAAATAGGTAAAAAGGAATTTGAACATACATGAAACCATTTTTAGGAAATAGGGTCATGGATGATAAATAAAAACCTAGTAAATACTTAAGAATGAACAATCTCGGGTAAAAATGAGATTGGAAAAGTTACCCCTTACCTTAGGTCCGATATGCTTTGTACGTATCTGAACCTCCTATATAATGATTTAAATAATGACAATGACTTATTAAATAATCATATTCATTGTTATTATATCATTTATGATTCACTTATGACTTTATATTACCCTTTCTTTTGTAAATTCTATGTTAAAATAGTGTTTTGGGTAAAATCATTTTATTTATCGTACGTGTTTGGACTTGTTGTTCTTGATATTATTATTAAATATATCATGAATTACTTACTCCAATAATGTACAAAATCATTTATATATCATATATTATCAGTTTATATATATATAATAGATAGATAAATGAAATGAAACACACCGTTCATGGAGACGGTAGGCCATACGTACGCATGAACGTTGTTTTCCTTTCCTTATTAACATGAATGGAAGTAAGTAGATGGAATATATGTATATATACATAAATCCAGTAGCTTAATTATGTCATATATTTCATTATTATTCATTATATATAATTTATAATCATTCTTGAGTGGTTAACAAGGAGAATGAATCTCATCGCGTCGTAGAGACTATAATCCGTACGTACGCACGAATGATGATATCATTCCCATAATTATTGAATTGAATTGGAGTGGATGATATAATATCTCAGAATTATTATGATGTTATAATAACTATATATAGGTATTCTTTACACCATTATACCCATCCAAGTAAGGTAGTGGTGGAAAAACAGATTACACTGCGGCGTGGAGACTGTATTCCGTAAGTACGCATGCACAGTGATTTCATTTTCCGTAGGACAGATAGAAGGTGAAATGGGGTTATTTCATATTTATAATAACATATCAGTATATTATTGATAATTTGGTTATTAATTTATAATGAATAAACTAAATAAGAATAAGTTGAAGAAGAAAGAAACTTGAAAGAATCGGTATAAGAGATTACCTCTTCTTCGACGCACCTCTTTTAAGATTCCTCTTATGGAACTAGAGTTGGTCTTTTGAGAATACAAAAACCTCCATAATTTTTCTAGGGATGTGGAAAAGGGAACTTTTCAGGGTTTGGACGAGCATGAAGGCTCAATGTAGTGTGAGGAGGAGATGGAGGAGGTTTCCTTTTATAATGGAGGAGAGGGGAACTTTTGGAAAAACTTATAATGTTATTTTATAATAAAGTCATATTCAGTTTATAATGGCTCCAAAGTGACTTATTTCGAAGATAAAGTTGGGATGGGTCGAAATCCACTCAACCAGTAGGTTTTAGACAATTTAAGGTTACTATTTTATTCTTATCATTTAGATTTAACTCTAAGTTAAATAATTTTTCTTTTATCGTGTCTTCTTGTTTTCTTACACTATATGGTTAATGAAATTAATATAACAAGCCAAAATAACCCCAAGTTGTTCACTATTAATATATATAACCTTATCTAAGTCATTTTTCCAAACCATATTTTTTTAGAAATAGCATAACAATTAATAATATAATATTTGTTTTAAAAACTATTTTACGCCAAATTTGACACTATTTGGAAATTGATTTTTGTGAAAATCATAACAAAATGATTAGTTCGAATTTTTTTAATTAAATAAATTATAACATGTCATATTAACCTAATATTTAGTGGAATTTATAAAAAGTCGAAAAAATAAATTTATTTGGGTATTTATAACATCAATTATGTTAAAATTTCATTAATAAGGTAATTACTGCATCATCATTGCGTCATAATTAAATTAAATTAATGACTAAAATTTATAAATAAAATATAATTATGTAGGAAATATTTTTATATTTCTAATGAATATTTATAGTCTAATTTATCTAATGTATAACCTTATATTAAAAATGTTTTAGTTATTATACATTGATTTTAACTCTTTTAACTATTCTTTAAATAAAATAATAATAAATGTCCTAAACTAATCCATGTGGACCTAAAGGGTAATATTTTATTCCTAAGGTTGTTTTTTGTCGAATTACACTTATCCAATAGAATTATGACATGTTTTAGGGTAATAATAATATCATTTTTACCCTTCTTAACCCTATATACTTTTAACAGTGGTGAATATAAGTAAAAAGTAACTATTCACCAAAAAATATTTTTATCTTATTGAACCACATTTTACTCCCTGATATTAACTGTGTCTCTCGTGTTTTCAAAATTCCACTCACAGTAGCGGTAAAATTAAGTTTTATGTAAATTTTCAAATTCTCCTAAGAGGTGGGCAAAAGATGGTGAAAAGTTCAATAAAATTTTTATATATCTAAAATTATTTTAAAATGACTCCAATGAATTACATTGAACTTACATGGGTATTATGTATCAATTTTTACCTAAAATAAATTTAAAAAAAATAAATAATTATTTAAATAAAAAGTCAGTTTTCAAATAGTAACCTAGTGTTTTCACTATTCATCAAAAATTGAATGTTTTCAGAAAAATACCAAAAATTCACCCTAGACTAATTTCGATATTCTGAATCCAAAAATGAATTCCATTTTAAAATTTAAAATTTATAAACATTCAAAAAGTGGGTATTACTATTTATAATGGCTTGATTATATAATATTTTAATAACATATCGTTGTTTAGTGAAACTTGATATTACGTATAACACACGCTCTCGTGGAAGGTCGTGATTGCATGTAAAAATACCAAGTCCGGGTTGCATGTAGTGAAAGATTCATTTGTTGTTGTGTATAATAGAATCCAACCATATTTCATTTATACATTGAATATATATATATATATTTATTTATATACACTCAATGTTGCATAGAATAATTAGCCTCTTGTGTCACATTCTCTATGTTCAGTCCATTCAATTCATGACCTTAAAATGTTTATGCTTTGGATAAATATGTATTACATAAAAATCAATTTTATAATGTTCCAAAACAAAAGTCCTTAATCATATAAAAAAGAAACACAAAACATGTCAGGCAAAAAACATTAAAAGGAAGACTGAGGGAATGTCGAGTCTCCACCCACTAAACTATTCATCCTAAGAGTTCAGAAAAATTTAAGAGTGAAAATATTATAGGTGAATTGTCATAGGTTCCATAAACATAGTAAAAGATTATATATTCTCACTAGACCCAGGAGTCCAGAAAAAATTTAGGGAAATATTTTCCACATCTCCTCACCATGAGAATATATTCCGTAGGACGTGACAAAACCAATGAGAAATTCAAACCCTCCTTGGACTTTATTTCTTACAGTGACCACACATCATGATTTGGGGTGCCTCAAAAAATCATAACCTTAAATGTCCCTTGGAAATGATATTTGTCTTTAGGTAACCTTTTCTTGGCAATGCATGCACCTCATAGCTCATGCATATGCACCAATGGATGTCAACCAAATGCATCACTCTAAAAGAGGAAATTACAATTACGATGAGACCTGAAATCATAACAACATAACTTAAAACTCAAATATTTCTTAATCACTTCTTGTTTTATTATACCATACCATTCACCTATGTTAATCACTCCAGATCATGATTTACTGTTCTCGTACCAAAATATCCCAGCATATTCAATATCCATAACGTTACGTCACCATGTTTCATACCCTTTCTCAAAGATATATTGTGAGACATAATTACCTATATTTTCATGGCACAAATATCATGATTTAAAACCACACTTCATATATCTCTATCCGTATTTGAATAGATAGATACTATAGGGTTCTAGAACCCTTTTTGGAAAACATTCTTCACATATCCAACTTCTTCATCTAGACATTTGAGATTTCAAAAATCGTCCATAGCCTTCATAAAGAAGTGCAGATCATATTTAATTTTCCATGATATTGATACATAAGGGCCCTCAACCACCAACTAAATTAATCATATACCTTCCATAAAGAATCTTTCGTTCTTCTGAGACTTTCAAAACTCTGTCAGAACCATGCATTTTTTGATTTCCTAGGGAAATACCCGACATGTCTGCACCACCTCATATTCATGGAATCTATCTCCCATGTTATTATTTATCTCATTCATACCCCTACTAATGAGATTGTTTTTTGTATCCCTGGTATTAAAACGTCTTAAATATTACCACTATAGATCTTTTATAGCACTTGGAAAAGATACCTGGCTTCAAGGGACCCTATTTATCGACTATGAATACATGGAAATGTCTTCATCATATTCACTTATGACTATCAAGAAAGTGTGTCACTCTGAATAAATTTCATTCCAATCCTCATGAACCTCAGTAACCCTTGGGTAGGATATATCACCTCAGAGTGTTTTAGGTCACTCCTAGCATGTCTTCACTATATCCCATGGTCTGAATGTTGTTATGAGCTAAAATACTATAAAATAAAGTAGTATATGGTAAGAGCTAAATGACCATAAACTAAAGCAACAAATGGTCTGAGATAAATGACCATAAAATAAATCAATATATGTTATCAGATAAGGGACCTTAAACTAAAGCAACAGTTTTTCGAATATAAAAGAACATAAACTAATGTAACTGATGTTAAGAGATAAAACAGCTTAAACTAACGCAATATATGGCATAATCTAAAAGGTCGTAAACTAAAGAAATATATGGTTTGAGATAAATGACCTCAAACTAAGGAAATAGATGGTCCATGCAAAAAGGCCATAAAATAATGAAATAAATGGTCCATGAAAAAATAACATAAACCAAAGGAATAGATTATATGAACTAAAATACCATAAACTAAATAAATATATGGTCCAAGATAGAAGACATGACACTAAATAAAAAGATGGTATGATCTAAAAGAACATAAATTAGTTATACAGATGGTATAACCTAAAATACCATAAACGAATGCAACATAAGGTCCAATATAAAAGATCCTATACTAAATCTACAAAATGGTCTGAGAAAATAGACCTTAATCAAAAGAAATAGTTGGTCCAAGCTAAACCAACTTAATCTAAAGAAACGGATGGTCCTAGATAAAAGCTAAAATACAGTAAACTAAAGAGATATTGGTTCTGAGATAAAAGGCCTTAATCTAAAGTGATATTATGTCCATGATATAGATACCTTAAACTAAATAAATATTACATCCATGATATTAGATCATAAACAAAATCATGATAGAAATTTAATCAAAGAGTCGGATGGGAATTATTTTTCCTTATATTTAAGTCTTTATCCCCTTGGATATCGCTCCTAGTGAGGGGAATTTATTGATCCCTCCCAAATAAGAATTGACAAAAATCATAAAGGATGAAATAAATGAATATGTGTATTATTTTCCCCACAAAATAATGGAAATATGGGAATTTTTAATATTCATGAATCCTCTAAGAGACTCGCGGCTGTGTGACCATTTCAGGGTCACACAATGACCCCACACAAGGAGAATCACCTGTAGTTATCACCACAGAGCCCTATTCAACAAACATACTTTCTCTTATGAAGATCCACTAGACAACAGAATAAGCACCTAGAGACTGCATGGCTTGTCATCGAAATGTTCCTGACAAACCCCCAAGAATACTTCCAAAATTAAGATGGTTGACATTCAATGGAAGATACAACCAATTGTCATGAATCTCATGCAAAATTCTTCATTGTTAAGATTAAAATTCCATGGTGATATCTATGATATCTCTCCTAACCTCTGAGACTTCACCACATAAAACAAATGAGGTAATGGGGAGAAAGCGAGAGGGGTTCACAGATCCCGAAATACAAGTGACGTTCACTGGAAGGGATCCTCTAGACACAATGAATTCTTGTGGAAGATGTATGGATTGTCACTCTCAGTACATAATATTTATCAAGAGCAACCAGAAAACTCAGTGAGGCTCTGAGGGAAAGATGATAGACCTATAAACTACATTCATGAAAACACTGCATATGACCCTTATTGTCCAAGAGAGACAAGATCCAAAAAACAAGTAAAAACCCATAGATATTACTCATTCAAACTCTCATAATCCCTAGACATTATAAAGTAAAAAAGGTTCTAAAAGGGATAAATCAAGAGGGGTTCACGGTTAATGAAATATATGTGACATGCCCCTGATAACCTATAAGGCACCGTGATCCATCAACGACATGCTAACTCTGTTTCGTAGAAGCCCTTTATATTGTCATCCGGATCGTTAAGACAATGAATGGTCATGCATCTCCATGCGACCCCAATTTCTTATTTGACACATCTCAAAAAATAAAAGAAATGTCCTCAAAAAACACATGTAATATGCTATGACTCCCAATCTATATTACATAAAACAAATGAGATCAAGAGGGAGGAGGCAATAGGTAATTGCGGTCGCTCGAAGGAATTTGATGATCCCAAAGCACCCACAGTGTTATCCCACGAGACCCCAAGAAAATTCACCTGAGGTCTCATGAGTGTCTTCTCAGATGTACTTGGTTCTCACAAGAACATGTGGACATGTCAGCATGACAACATGAATGTCCATCGACATGTCCACATTATAAAAAAGCCTCCATTATCCAGTAATAATCTGATAATGGAAGCGACTTGTGATCATTGAAAATCAGGTGATGCGTCTCAGGCAGTCCACAATAGAGACTTTCAAAACTATGTGTCACTAGGCCCCTTCGACGACTCCAACTAGGACTCATGTTAGATACGCTGAAGAAAGTGGTGATTATTTGGGGTGGGGAGGCATATAAATTTCCCACCTAGCATGAAAAATTCCCAAATACTACAAGGGTTGGATTCATGATGCCTAGACACTTTAGGATTTGGATCCTGACTTATACGGACATCTCAGAGTGATCATGCAACTAAATAGTGTTTCATCAGGTAATACACTAGCAGAAAACTAGATTAGTCATTAACTATCCATAAATCACATTTCATGATCATTCATAGATTGCATGAATGATTTCTTGTAGTTTATATGTAGTCTATTCTACAATCCTACTTGATCACGTGAGACTCAAGAAGAAATAATGAATTCACAATACATGGGTTAGAACCTAGATCAAAAGAAGAAGAATTAAAAAAATACATACTCGATGTCCCTCATGCGCTTTGAATGTGTCATCAAAAGATATGTGATTGCACCAGGTCATGTTTCCCAGATTTCATGAAACCCCTTTGATATGTCATATAGGATAATTTAATTCCTCTATATGTGTTAGGGGACATCATACAATTCCCCAGTGGGTGCCACTTCAATCTTGAGAACCATTTAGGGACATCATCATGACATTCAACATCCCCATACACATCATCTGACTCACATAATGATGTTCTATCAAGTCAGATGAGCCTCATGAATGAATATGTACATGATAACCAATATCTCATGATTCCCTCCTGGCATGTTATCTGTGACTCATGATGCCCTCCATACATGTCCTCCATGTCTCTTTATGACTTTTAGAGGTGTCATCCAAGACACATGACCCCCCTCAGATTGTGCCACACTAGCTCTCTCGAGAACATATATGTGTGTTATGCTTGGACATGCAGTGGCACTCAGCACATGCCAACTATGTCACACTGCACCCTCCAAACAAGAAGACCATTTAAAAAGGGTATCCCAAGATTTGATAATATTTTTTGTCCTCTATAGGTAATCCTCATCAAAATGAAATCCTTTTTGTGTAATCCATGACATAAATGTAACTATGAAGACTCTAATTCTTGGAATATTCTAGATACATAGGCAACCTCCCTTTAAGGACTAAGCTTCATATTGATTTTCCTTGTAAGGACCATCATATGAGTAACTTTTCCAAATAAATGACATTGATTATTTTTTATCACTTTTTTCTCACAAACAAGAATGGATCATGTGGGATTACGGAGTTGAAATGGTCATATAATCGGCCCTATAAACCTCAACAGCAGTATAAGGAAGATTTAGTGTATAAGACTCAAAATTATATGAACTTTGTGGACTCTAATTCCCACCCTAAGAGAGATAAGCAGGATTCTTCCCACGGCCCAATCTCTATGACAAACATCCTCAAGGAATAACTCAATACATATGTGACTTATCCTTATGTTGTGATGTTTGTCATATGATACCCCTTGTTTATGACACCAAGTGTTGCTCACGTAGGCTTAGGGGGATTCAATGAGCACCTCATTTGGAGTCATAAATTTATATGGTATAAGGCAGAATCAGTATGTAAGTCCCATACATCATCCAAATGTCAAAGACTCTGATTCCTAACATATTCATGATACCTAGGATTCATTCTTAGGGAAGAAGAAATATAACACACACCCTAAGGGAATTCCCTGCATGAAAGTACCATACATACATGTCATGAGGCAGATCAGGGATCCCTTTTTCACAATGATAATAACTCACATGGACTTATAGAAGTGTGAATCAACATATAATTAGGCTTCATGAATTAATAACACTCATATAAGGGTATATACCTTAAGTAATGTCCCAAAAACCTCAGAAAACTACATGGGTTTTTATTCCTATAGCTTTCAGGATATATCAGACTCTTTATAATGAAACAATCCCTTCCTCAAGAATATCAATCGCATCCCCATATGAAAAATAAATTATGAAGAACATTGTTATATGGTTAAAAGACATAAAGTAGATATTCCCCGTTATAGACCATATAAAGAACCATGGATGCATTCAAATGGGTCCCTCATCAAGAACCCCTTCTTAATCTGAAGAGAGAAGTAACTGATAAACCATTTTCTAGGGTAATTGGTCTTTTATCAAGATTAGGAAGTGATTTTTGGAAATTTCATATATCTGCAAGTGAGTCTCGGAGTAGGATATTATTCACCCTAAAAGGATTAGATGAACCCAACCTCCCATCCTCTCATCCAATGTGAGTCCCCAAGAGTCATTGGGCCTAAATCCCTAGATGGCTTCTAACCTTTAGAAATTAGGTCTTTACCTTTCTATAGATAAGTGAACAATTTGATGTTACATTGGAAGATGAATCAAATGATGGGCCAAATTTATGAAATTTAGAGGGGTCACAAAATACCCCGCAATAAAAGCATTAAGGGAAATCTGACTCCACAATCCATGTCCAAAAAACTGACTAAACACCATTCATGGAAAATAAATATACAAGTGAAAACATTATAAAATAAATAATAGATATTTCGGCTATCAATATTTATTACATGAAATATATCCAATGTAATGATATATATTTTTCAATTGTTTCTATAGTAGGAATTCATATATCTATAAAATGTTACAATACAACATATTATATTTAAACAATAGAATGTAGTTTACTATTATGATATATGATCAAGATAATCATTTGAACTCAATAAATGAAGGTTGAGTAAACAAATATCCTTAATTCCAGGGAAACAACTGAATCAATAGACACTTGAATAAGGGAAAATGATTTATCCAATATATTACATGAAATAAATGGAGGGTGATAATAATATATCCAAGGGTTTTAAATACACAATAAAAAATAATTGTTATGTAGAATATATATTATATATGAATGAATACAAATTGAGGCCATGAAAATCATTATGAATTTTAAAACATTTAATCCCAAACCCATGCAAAGAGAGGTCTTGAAATTGAATATTTAGTACCGTTATTAAATGGTAAATCATGTTATGGTATTTCAAATATGCATTATATAAAACAGATAAATGAAATTATATGAATAAGACAAAACATGTCTCAAAGAGTGGATTTTTAAATGAATACCCTTACCTTAGTCAATATTGATTGTTCATTTTAACTTAATACCATGTATAATTTTATTAAGTTCATTAAATAAAAACCCATGAATCTTATTAAAAACTCTATAATTTTATTCTCATCTTTTTTAGTATTTATATATATTATTAAAAAATTCATGTTTGTACATATTTTCAACAAAGAATATTTGTAATCTCTCTCAAATTGAAGTATATTAACAATAGTCATATTGCTATTTATAATTTTCAAAATTACATCAAAATTAGATCAAATTGTTAACTTGAATTTATGTTTCAATATTAATAATAAATAAATAATTTCATTTAATTAAATATTTTGTTATGAAAAATGAATATGAAATCACCAATGATCATTTTTTAATGATTCATTACAAAATAAAAGTGATTCCTAAATCAAGAGTGAATTTTTTATATAATCTTTTGAGAGTAGAAAATTTTATTTAAATATTTAAGTCTTATATTACAAATAAATTATTCCTCATAGTCATATTTGAAATAAATACATAGTTATATACAAAGAGGATGGTAAACTAACCCTAACATGTACCCCCCATATTAAATTGATTATTGTGAAGTGGAATTATTATAACATCATTATGAAATATGAATTACAATTATATTTAGTATGTATTACTATTATATAAAAAAATTATAAATAATTATAAGAATTAGTTTATATATATATATATATATTAAAAAGGAGAAGAGATAATTTTTCATTAGTTTTATCATTTTAATTGATTGAATTATAGATAATCATTTGTTGATTATATAATTAATCAGGATACCAATTTTTCATAAAAACACTAATAATATCATAAATGTCTTATTTATAACATAATCACATCCTCATGACCCAAGAGTTATGTTGGTGATGAAAAGATAAATGAATATAAATTATTCTATATATGTGGTAGTCCACACGTACAATTGGTTGGTGATATCATTTCCTGTATAATGGGAGAGTGAGTAATATAGTATATTGATTCTGAGAAAAATATAAATATAAATATTATTTATTAAAATCCCTTTTTATACCATCATTTTATGGTGATTATGTCAAAAGAAACATGTTTCATTTTGGAGATGGTAGTTTTCACAATGCACAAACGATGTTTTTTTTCTAATGGAAATTGGAATTATGGTTAACTATTATACCATAAATTTGATAAAATAATAATAAAATATGATAATAATTTTGTAATTGAAAGATTTTTATATAAATATTTTGAATGAATAAGTGAACATAATGAAATATAAATTTAATGGAATTTCCTAAAAATTATGGCTCACGTCATTGATTATCTCCATTTCAAAAGGGGATAAGCCTTTGAGGGGTGGTATTTATGGAAAATAAGAACCTTGTTATAGTGTTTGGAAGTATGGATGAGAGTATTGGATAATTTTATGGTTGGACTATTGATGTTTTGGAGTGAGGAAAGTTAGGAGAGGAGTGCCCCTTCTTATATGTGAAATGTGGTAACATTTTTTCGAATACTCAAAAGTTAAAAATAATTGGAATTAACTCTCATGTACAATGGTTCAATATTATTTAATAATTTAACAAATATGACTTGTGATTAATAAATCCCCACACACACAATTCCACATATTTTTAACCATGTTTAAGGCCATATACTCTTCAATTCATTACTTTTTCCATTTTAACATTCATCATGGTAACTAGTTTTTAACCAATGTAACATATCCATTATTTAAAAATAGTTCCTAATTATAAAATCATAACCCAATAAATTTAAATTTTTAAAATGTTCAACTAATTTCATTTATAAATGATATAAAAATAATTTTAAAACAAAAATTTATAATGTATTCATTTTTTGTAAAATATTACTAATACTCTAAAATATAAAATATGATTTTTGAAATCAAAAACTAAATTTTTAACATTTTAAAGTCACATATATAATAAATAATTTTTATTATAATATTTCTTAATAAATTTCCTATTCATTCTTAAATAATTATAATTCCATAAAATCCACAGTAATTCGAGCAATTATTTCATCACTATTCACAAACAAAATTCAAATCAGATTAATAAAAAAATAACATAACTTAAATATTACCCTGATAAATCCAAAAAATTATTTTCATTAATTAATTTTTAAAATATTATAAATTTCACTTTATAATAATATTGTGACTTGTAATGATATGATTTTTTATGGAAAATAAATTATTTTAGAATATTAACCATTCTAATTTATATATAATATTATTTACTAATCAGATTATTATGAAATATTTATTCTTATTAGTTATATTTAATCATCATTAATCATATTATTCATTAAATATAAATGTAGATCAGACATAATAGAAATATTTAGCAAAATATAATTATATGAAGAAATTATCTTATTAGTGATTTTAGGTAAAATAATATAATTTCATATATATTATAATTAAATATTATTGTCTTTAATCATATAATTACAAAATATTTTATCCCTGTAATTCCATTAACCTAGTTACCCAGATCTGGTGCATTAATTTAATACATTTTCATGATTACATGGAATCAAGTCCCGAAGGAATGGTCTGTTTAGCAGTCTTGGAAAATAGATTACATACAATAAGTTAACATTAAAATTTCTCACATAAAATAAATCCTAGAAAAACCTTTGAGAATGCCATTATTCCTTGTGAATAACCTTGCATATCAAACATAATAAACTTATTTGCGTACTAGGAAAACAAATCATATAATGTGGGTGAGATCTAATAGTCAGTAAGGGTAAATAATTCAGCGGAAGCTATAAACATTTAGGTCAATATGTATAATAAAAACATCATCCATTTAAACATAAACATTGAGATAATATAGAAATAAAAAAAAATATCCATATAAATATACACATGGATATTTTTTTAGTCGAACAATCACATGTAATTACTAATTTCATAACGAGGGAATGGATAATACCAAACATAATTACTACTACATCAAGGGGTTGTTCTAAGAATAGCCACAAATATTTTGTCGAGGCCTCGTTCTAATACACTATTTTGTCTCATGAGACCTACCAATGCATCGAAGAGAAATAGAGGTCCCCTCCCATCACTTACTAAGTACAAAGAAATCCACATATTAATATGTTGAATCACAACATAAAAATTTATATTAAAACTAGATTACAAAATGTTATTATATTAACCATAAGACATGAATGGTATACAAATAGTTCACCAATAGTAAAATGTATCATAACTCATTCAATAAAATATGAAAAACTGTGTTATAATAAATCAACCTCAATCAAGAATAATATCCAATAATGGATGTTGCCAAAGTTGAAAATGATTAGTAAAACTCTTTGATAGAAATATGCCATGTTCATGAAATCATTTAAAAGATGCACAATTTTTAAAGGAATACATTTAAAAGATAATTTTTCATAATTTTTTCCCATACAAATTTGAAAATTTTGAATGTTATTAATATTTTAAAACAATAATTTCCATATAAATAAATCGATAAGACCATTTTAAAAGCATGGACATTAATGAGAATGATTTCTAAGAATAGATATTTAAAACATTTAAAATGATGTTTTAGTTAAAGAGTACATTAAAATAATCCTTTAGAAAACTATTTTATGAAACCTGGACTTGGATGACAATGAAGTTCTTGCGGATACTTATGTATAAACAACCTCGCATAATAAAGAGATTTGCCAAATATCCCTTACTATAGGTCTGATAAACTCCATACGAGTCTGAGATTCTTGTATAATGGCTTTAACCATATTATTAACTTATATAAGAATCATCAATATATTTATTATATCATATATGATTCTTTCCTGACTTTATATTACATTTTTATTAACAATTCTATGTTAATGTATCATTTTGGGTAATAATCAATTTGTTTATCGAATGTGTTTTGACTTGTTATTCTTGATCATATTTACATATATCAAGATTTACATACTTCCATAATGATATTAAGTTGTGTAAAATTATTTTTAATCATAAGATGAAAATTATCCCTAAATGGTTATTATGGGGAATGAAATATCATTGCGTCATGGATACGGTAATACATACGTATGCATGAGCAACATTATCATTATATTGAGGAGAAATCATTTATAATTTGATGTTATATTATATATAATAAATAATTAAAATGTTATATTTATTGTTTATAAAAATTATACTCATTATTATACCCATCCAAATAATGAAGTGTCGAATAACACATTACACCACGATGTGGAGACAGTAAGCCGTACGTACGCACGTATTTTGACATTGTCGTTCATAGATGGATAGAATAATGAATATGTTTGTAACATATTTATAATAACATAATATTATGTAGAAATTTCTTTATTTATTATTTTGGTATGTAAACAAAAAATAAATGGGAAGTGGAAGAAGGAAAGAACATTGAAATAGGTGATGAAATAATTACCTCTTCTTCGGGTGCTTCATTTCTATTTGAACAAATAGCCTCCATAGATTGGCTTTATGATCAATAAAATACCTCTTGGATGAATTTAGGGTTGTTCGTAGGAGATTTTGGAATGCGTTGGTTGTGCCAAATTGCTTTTGAGGTGTGAATTTGATAGAAGGGGAAGTACCCTTTTATAAGAGAGGTGAGGGGAAATTTAGAAAAATCTTGAAATATTAATTTAATATAAATTTTTTTTGGGTTTCAAAAAGGCCAAAATAGATTTATTTCTAGGAAAGGTGGGGGTGGGTTTTAATAATATTAACCATTATGTTTTATAGAATTTTAGGTCACCATATTAACATTATCATTTACATTTATCTCTTAGTCAAATAGTTTACCTTTTACCATGTCTTGTATTTTCATACTACATGGTAAATATAGAGAATATAAACTTCCAAGAGAACCTAAAGTGGTTCATTAATGACATATATAACATTATATATGTCCTATTACCAAATTTTATATTCTTATGAATATTATATCATATAATAAAAAAAATCTATTTTAAAAAATCATTAATGTAAATTTTGACAGTAATTAGAATTTGGTTTTTTTGAAAGTCATAAAATCTTGGTTACCTCATAAAAATAAATTGAATCAACCTAAAAATTTGATATTCAACTATTAAATCAGTCTATTGCATGAAAACACACATATTACATTTATTTTAATATTTATAATATCATTTATCAGATAATTTCATTAAAAAGAAAAATACTGCATCATTATTGTGTCATAAGTAAATATATTTATATTATGTCTCAAAACTATAAATAAAGTAATATTATATAGAAAATATTTTTATATTTATAACTAATATTTATATTCTATGGGATAAATTATATAACTCAATATAAATATTGTTTTAGTGAAATATACATGTTTATGTTATATTTTTTTATACTTCCAATTAATTTTTATAAAATGTTATTTTCACTTAAAGTGGTTCCATGGGGTCTCCAAATAGACCCAAGTAATTACATGGTCAGAAATATATCATTATATATGATTATTACATGTTTTAGAGTAGTTTAATATTATTATAATCTTATTTTTACCTTTATTTATCATATTTACACTTTAACCATGATAAATAAAATTATTACTGAATTTATTATTCTTAATATCCCAAAATTAAAAGGTAATTATTTACACAATTTGGATCATATAATTTCAAATGTTGAATCAAATTTTCCAAATTTTAAACACATATGTTTCATTAATTAATTTAAAATTTATTCCTGCTGTCAAAACCAAAAAAGTCTGTTATTAAGAATTAAAGCAATCAAAAGATTGAACTGTTTTAACGTAAAATTTAAATGTTAAATTGCATCAAATGGACTAAATTATATTAATAGATTAAATTATAATCCAATTATATTTTAAGAACAATTAAAAAGGCAATATATCTATATCAATAAATTATATTTAAATGCAGTTTTGAATTAAAATTCAGTATTTTTCACTCACCATTAAAAAAATGAATGTTTTCAGAAAAGTAACAAAAATTTATACTAACTAAATATTTATTCTCCTAATATAAACGAGATTATAATTTCATTAAATTGAATATATAAAATTTTCAAAAATTATATTTAAAAAGGGTTCTCCATTAAAAATCTGAAAAAACTGCATTTTTGAAAAATAATTTTTTTATCTTAATAATTGATTTTTTACTTAAATTACATCTATGAAACAAAAAATATTAATGTTAAAATTATTTGGGATTTATATAAAATTAAATAATCTGGTTTATAATATTCATACCACTTTTTAAAAAGCTAGATTGATAGGTCGTGGTGTGCTTGAACTCAGTGTTTCATACATCACACACAATTTAATTACTAAGAAGAAGAATATCGTGGATGATTAGGGGGTTATAGTATCCCATCCTTCATAAATTTCTCCCTCGTAGTTTGAACTCAAGATTCAAAACTAGGGGTTTGACTTTCCAAAATATCATAGTTGAAGTATTGTATCGTATAATGGATTAATGAAAGGTCATTTTTAAAATAAAAAAATGGTACCGATAAAGGTTATGAGAAATAACACATACTATCGTTCCATGTAGAAAAACTTGAATATGGAAAATAAAACATACCATCAAGTTCTAATGGAGAGTGATAGATAATATTATTAAGATAATTTTAAGAACAATAAAGCTATATATCTATGGTGATCTAATGGACAATGTCATTAATCGCAAAAAAATGTACTAGGAAAACATTTTTGGTTTCATGATCCTTTACTGAGTGCTGTAGAATTAATTTAATTTATATACTAAGATCACAAAGAATCATATGTATAGTTTCATCCTCTACCACAAACTCATCATTCTCTTCAAAAGATATAACTCAAAAATATTTGGTTTTTCCCGATTGTAGATAGTTACAGATATAAAAATTTACCATTTAAATGAATAAAAATATTTTAGAACAAACAGGGGCTTCATATATGCTACTGTTTGGTGCTAAAGACTTGTCATACAACGGTTTTGGGTACGATTCTTTCTAGTTTTTTCATCGTGACGAGTTATTTCCCAACCTGCATGTTGTCCTTTTTCTAAAACTATAGTATTATTACATTCCATTCATAATATTATACAATACTATCCAATGTATAAAATAATCCATCCAAACCATTAGAGTTATCCAAAATAATTATGTCCAATCTCAATCTAAAAGGTCTCTAAATTTCAAAAATCAATGGTATCGACAGATTCCCCTAAACTGCATCTCCGGAGAGGCGCTAAACTGCCATGACTACTTTTTCCCTCTAACTACTCACCAAAGCATGAAATATTTTTTCTAAGGAACATATCAAATACTCAAATACAAATGGATTTGTATAACCATTGTATGTTGGTGTTTCTATCCCTCATGAAGTGGTCTAACATTGATCCTCCACGTTGTGGAACAAGGTGCTCCATACAGGTAAGGTTCTTATTCGTAACCTAAGTGAGTTGTCCTAGTATGGTTATAAGTTTTCCAACACTAGTTGCCTCACCACATCCACTATAGTTATCTTGAATAGTGTAGAGACCCAATACATGATCTACATGAAAATTACAATACTTTTTCGGAATACTTATAACAAAAACAAACACTCAAGGACCGTAATAGTTTAGTGTCTTTGGAAACTTAGAATATAAACTTCTAATCATATTGAAAGATCTTCAACATCTCCCTTAATGATCTTCCCCTTGTTGTTTCCTTACCTAATACCTTTCTTTTAATCATGGGGGGAAAGAAAACATAAAAAGGGAGAGATAAAATGCTCAGTAAGGGTAATCATGGAGAAAATAAAACAAACTACATACATTTGAACATAAAAACATGAACATAATGTTTAGACGTCAAAATCTTGAGCAATGACATAAAACATGGAAGTACATAAGGCATAGATCATAATGGAACATCAATCATGATAAAATAGCATGGGAATAAATCATGTAATTATGGAAAACCATTAAGCACATGATATGATTTCCATAGTACCCAAGGCATTGCTGCCAAGACCATCTTAGTGGACAAAGTCCCTTTCTGAATCGAGTTCACTCCTCGTTCCAGTCCTGCATCACTGAACCGGATTAACTTGCAATTCCATCAATGTCTATCTCATGAGATATAAATCTTTACCCAATGCATTGGAGGGAGATATAGGTCCCACCAATCACAAAATGAAATCATTCTTACTTGTGCCACAACAAAAACATAAATCATTCATCCTAACCCAAAGAATAAACATCATCCTATAATAACTTATTCTATATAAAACAAATGGATATCATTTCATCATAATAAAAATCAAACCATATAAATAATAGATACATTATACTTGAAACATGAACATACTGAATAATGTCAGCTTAGATGGAAAATAGTTTTGATAAAACTCTTGAAATGAATTCTTGGGGAACATAACCTTTCTTCTTAAAAATCATTTTCTTTTCACAAAATGAAACACAATTTTAAAAGAAAATAATATTATTTAAAATAACCATGAAATATTGTAGAGTAAACTTCATGAAAATAAGGTGTTATGAAAACAAAAAAAATCCATTCATGCTATATAAGTTAAAAAACATTCTTCTCGTACTTTTGCTGGAAAAGTCAAAAAAGTACCTCGTAACATAACCAAAAGAAAGATTCCTTAATTTCCATGTAGTAAAAGTAAAAAATATGTAAAAAGGAATTTGAAAATACATGAAACCATTTTTATGAAATAGGGACATGGATGATAAATAAAACCCCAGTAAATACTTACGAATGAACAATCTCGGGTAAAAACGAGATTAGAAAAGTTACCCCTTACCATAGGTCCGATATGATTTGTACGTATCCAAACCCCCTATATAATGATTTAAATAATGTAAATGACTTATTAATGAATCATATTCATTGTTATGATATCATATATGATTCACTTATGACTTTATATTACCCTTTCTTTTGTAAATTCTATGTTAAAGTAGCGTTTTTTATAAAATCATTTTATTTATCGTACGTGATTGGACTTGTTGTTCTTGATATTATTATTACTTATATCATGAATTACTTACTCTCATAATGTAAAACATCATTTATATATCATATATATTCATTTTATATATATAATAGACATATAACTGAAATGAAACACACCGTTCATGGAGACGGTAGGTCATACGTACGCATGAACATTGTTTTTATTTCCATATTAACATGAATGGAAGTAAGTAGATGACATATATATATATATACATAAATACAGTAGCTTAATTATGTCATATATTTCATTATTATTCATTATATATAATTTATAATCATTCTTGAGTGGTTAACAAGGAGAATGAATCCCATCGCGTCGTAGAGACGGTAATCCGTACGTACGCAAGAGTAATGATATCATTCCCATAATTATTGAATTGAATTGGAGTGGATGATATAATATCTCAGAATCCGTATGATGTTATAATAACTATATATAGTTAATCTTTACACCATTATACCCATCCAAGTAAGGTGGTGGTGGAAAAACAGATTACACCACGGTGTGGAGACGGTATTCCGTATGTACGCACGCATGGTGATTTCATTTTCCGTAGGATGGATAGAAGTTGAAATGGGGTTATTTCATATTTATAATAACATATCAGTATATTAGTGATAATTATGTTATTACATTATAATGAAGCAACTAAAGAAGAATAAGTTTAAGAATAAAGAAACATGAAAGAATCGGTAGAAGAGATTACCTCTTCTTCGACGCACCTCTTTTAAGCTTCCTCTTAAGAAACTAGAGTTGGTCTTTTAAGAAGACCAAAACCTCCATAATTTTTCTAGGTATTTGGAAAAGGGAAATTTTCCGGTTTTGGACGAGCTTGAAGGCTCAATGTGGTGTGAGGAGGAGAGGGAGGAGGTTCCCTTTTATAAGGGAGGAGAGGGGCACTTTAGGAAAAACATAGAATATTATTTTATAATAAAGTCATATTCAGTTTATAATGTCTCCAAAGTGACTTATTTCGAAGATAAAGTGGTGATGGGTCGAAATCCGCTCAACCAGTAGGTTTTAGACAATTTTAGGTTACTATTTTAACCTTATCATTTAGATTTAACTCTAAGTTAAAAAATTTAACTTTTACTGTGTCTTCTTGTTTTCTTACACTATATGCTTAATAAACATAATATAACAAGCCAAAAAAACCCCAAGTTGTTCATTATTAATATATATAACCTTATATAAGTCATTTTTCCAAACCATATATATTTAGAAATAGCATAACAATTAATAATATAATATTTGTTTTAAAAACTATTTTATGCCAAATTTGACACTATTTGGAAATTGATTTTTGTGAAGATCATAACAAAATTTAGTTCGAAAAAAGTAAGTTAAATCAATGATAACATATCATATTAACCTAAAATTTAATGTAATTTATAAAAAGTCTCAAAATTAAATTTATTTGGGTATTTATAACATCAATTATGTTAAAATTTCATTAATAAGGTAATTACTGCATCATCATTGGGTCATAATTAAATTAAATTAATGAATAAAATTTATAAATAAAATAACATTATGTAGGAAATATTTTTATCTTTCTAATGAATATTTATAGTTTAATTTATCTGATGTATAACCCTATATAAAAAATGTTTTAGTTATTAAATATTGATTTTAACTCTTTTAACTATTCTTTAAATAAAATAATAATAAATATCCTAAACTAATACAAGTGTACCTAAAGGGTAATATTTTATTCCTAAGGTTTTTTTTGGTCGAATTACACTTATCCAGTAGAATTAGTAAATGTGTTAGGGTAATAATAATATCATTTTTACCCTTCCTTACCATATTTACTTTTAACCGTGGTGAATAAAAGTAAAGAGTAACTATTCACCAAAAAAATTTAACTTATTAAACCACATTTTACTCCTTTATATTAACTGTGTCTCTCGTATTTTCGAAATTCCACTCACAGAAGTGGTAAAATTAAGTTTTATGTAAATTTTCAAATTCTCTTAAGAGGTGGGAAAAAGACGGTGAAAAGTTCAATAAAAATTTTATATATCTAAAATTATTATAAAATGACTCCAATGAATTAAATTGAACTTATATGGGTATTAGTAATAAATTTTTACCTAAAATACATTTAAATAAAATAAATAATTATTTAAATAAAAAGTCAGTTTTTAAATAGTAACCTAGTGTTTTCACAATTCATCAAAAATTGAATGTTTTCAGAAAAATACCAAAAATTCACCCGAGGCTAATTTCGATATTCTGAATCAAAAAATGAACTCCATTTTCAATGATAAAATTTATAAACTTTCAAAAATTATGTATTATTATTTATAACGGCTCTTTTATATAATATTTTAATAACATATCATTGTTTATTGCAACTTGATATTACGTATAACACACGCTCTCGTGGAAGGTCGTGATTGCGTGTAAAGCAAGCCAAGTCAGGGTTGTGTGTAGTGCAAGATTCCGTTGTTATTGTGTATAATAGAATCCAACCAGATTTCATTTATACATTGAATATATATATATATATATATACTCAATATTGCATAGAATAACTTCTATCAAACGAACTTGAAATTTTGTGTAACACGATCCAAGAATAGTGTTGCGTATACTACAAGCTAATACAGTGCTGCATATAGCACAATATAATCTTGGTGTATCATACAACACAAAACATCAAATAAATTAAAAAAATACTTCTCATAAAATCTCGGTTTGTTACATTCTACCCCCCTTAAAATGAATTTCACCTTTGAAATTCGTCAAGGTTATAAATGGTTTTCTACTTGAACGTTTCTTTAATAGAAACCCACATCGTAAAAAGGAATACCAAAACATAACTTTAAAAACTAATGTATGAAATGTAACGATTACCCAAATTAACTAATCATTGGGATTCCACATAGGAGAACATAGGTGAAAATATGGATATGAAAGTGAAATATAACCATCAAGTTCTGATGGAGAGTGGTAGAAAACATGGCTATGAAAAAGCCAACAATCACAAATCCATAAATTTGTGATGATTTAAGGTACTATCTGATTCATCATGTATGAGTTCAATAGGACAACATATTTGGTTTTCAAGATCATTTCCCTGATGTTGAATAATTTTTGAATTAAAAGAAATACATACTTGATTTTGGTACAATCTCACTGCAGTTCGTGACTTGAACAATTTCCACTTCATCTCTTAAATAAATGAAGTTGAATTTGTCTTCTGTGAAGTGTTATCGAATCATGCAATAGAATGATAGGTCATTCCATCTGTCTCAAACATATGTTTAGAAATATTTATATACATAATTCCATTTATAGTGAGATTAATCGTATACGGTTCAAAAAATTGACTTATACTTCAACTATCATACCACGTAATAAAATAAAACTAATTTCTACAAACTGGGGACTTCTTATAGGCCAATGGTAGGGGATAATGGCATGTCTCACTTTAGTTGTGGGTTTGATTCCCGCATCCTTTTTTGACGCGATGGGTTGTCGCCCGTCGTATGGGTTTTCCTTTTTCTAAAACTACACTATTAAAACATTCCAGAAATAGTGTCAAAAAAAGTTATAGATTTAAAAAATTCTATATGATGTCCAAACTAATCCATTCCAACCATTAGCCTTATAAAAATACTTCGGCCCAATCTTATAGTATGAAAAAATTATTACTAGAAAGATCACATAACAAGCATGTGAAAACCATCATTTATCCCCTATATATCCTAAGAAATATCTTGTTCATCGCATTCCAAACACGTGAATACCTTAACCATGTATTCTCATAAATTACCATAGAACTATAGTGAAAACATGAATGTTGTCAAAAGGTTACTCTTTCCACATACCAAAATCTCAATAATTCTATATACTCAAACCATGATATCACTTTGTCCTTATATCATTCATGAGATCATTAATACTATCAAACATTTCATCATCTCTTTATACATTCATTATATGCATATTAGGTGCCTTCCAAAAATATCTAAAAAACCGTTCATGGTTACCGGTACCATTCAACATATACTTTCAAAAACATAAGGAAAAAAATAGTGTAACAATCCTTAGATGTCTCTTTATTCCATATTACCATGAGATTACTTATAAAACATTACTCTTGATAAACATAAAATCATTCCACTACTTTCTTAAACCACTGACTGAGCTTTACCATTTCTTTCATCTCATATATCATTTTTAGTCTCTTCATCATCATCAACATAAGTAATACCCATATGAACATGTTGATTCTCTTCAAGATATTTTCCCTTAGGGCATTGGTTTTCATAATACCCGTACATTCCACATTTAAAACATTTATCCATTGTTGATGTCTTAGAAATACCATTACCTGTGTCCATGGTGTTAAATGAACCTTTTCCTTTACAATTACTGTCTTTGTGTCCTTCTTTTCCAAACCCAAATCATCTTCCGGTTCCTTTGAAACATTCTTCATGATGCCTCTTCCAACATGATTTACATGAGGGATATTGGACTTTCTTTCCTCTATGATCATCATGAAACACCATCTTTCTCTTATTTGCCGAGTTGGGAAACTTACCAAAGTTGAGATTATTGATCATATTATGAGATTTCTAATTAGGCATAATAACAATATGTGGACCTCTATATCCAATTTCATTTGGTTTCTCATGAAGAATATCTTTCCATTGTCCATCATATCCTCCATTATCGTGAATCTTCCTGTTTCCAGCCATTTTCTAAAACCCAAAACAAATAGTGTGAGCGGAAAAAATCATAATGAAGGGGGAGTACCTTCAATATCTAACATCTTAGGTTTAATTATAATATTGTTAACATAATTCTAGTACTATAACCTCTACTTATAATTTACCATACAGACATCCCTAGACATACCTTAGAAATATCTCTTGGGATTTCACTAACGTTTCCGCTTCCTAGATTCCAAAGGTTGACTAAAACTCCCTTTGATTCCAACTGTAGAGACCCAATGCTTGACTTAAATTGACATTACAATACTTTTGTGGAATACTTAGAACAAAAACAAACACTCAAGGACCGTAATAGTTTAGTGTTTTTGGATACGTGGAATATAAACATCTAATCATGTTGAAAGATCTTCAACATCTCCCATAACGATCTTCCCCTTTTTGTTTCCTTACATAAAACCTTTATTTTAATCCTAGGGGAAATGAAAACATAAAAAGGGTGATCTCAAATGCTCAGTAAGGGTAAGCATGGATAAAATAAAACAAACCATATACTTTTGAATATAAAAACATGACCATAATGTTTAAACATCAAAATCATGAGAAATGACATAAAACATGGCAGTACGTAAGGCATAGATCATAATAGAACATAAATCATGATAAAATAGCATGGGAATAAAACATGTAATTGTGGAAACCCATTATGCACATGATATTATTTCCATAGTAGCCAAGGCATTGTTTCCAATACCATCTTAGTGGACAAAGTCCCTTTGTGAATCGAGTTCACTCCTTGTTCCTTTCCTGTATCACTGAACTAGATTAACTTTTAGTTCCATCCATGTCTATCTCATGAGATATAAATCTTTACCCAATTCATTGAATGGAGATATAGGTCCCACCCATCTCATAATGAAATCATTCTTACTTGTGCCACAACATAAACATAAATCATTCATCATTACCCAAAAAATAAACACCATCCTATCATAACATAATCCATATGAAAAAAATGGATATCAATTCATCATAATAAAAATCAAACCATGTAAATAATAGAGACATTATACTTGAAACATGAACATACTGAATAATTTCATCTTATATGGAAAATAGTTTTGATAAAACACTTGATATGAATTCTTGAGTAAAATATCATTTCTTCTTAAAAATCATTTTTTTTTCACAAAATACCACACAATTTTAAAGGAAAATAATATTATTGAAAATAACCATGAAATCTTGTAGAGTAAACTTCATGAAAATAAGGTGTTATGAAACCATAAAAATCCGCTCATGCTGTATAAGTTAAAAAACATTCTTCTCGTACTTTTGCTGGAAAAGTCAAAAAAAAGTACCCCGTAACGTAAACAAAAGAAAGATTCCTTACATACCACGTAGTAAAAGTAAAAAATGAGTAAAAAGGAATTTGAACATACATGAAACCATTTTTAGGAAACAGTTACATGGATGATAAATACAAACCCTGTAAATACTTAAGAATAAACAATCTTAGGTAAAAATGAGATTGGAAAAGTTATCCATTACCATAGGTCTGATATGCTTCGTACGTATCCAAACCTCTGGTATAATGATTTAAATAATGTCATTTACTTATTACAGAATCATATTTATTGTTATGATATCATATATGGTTCACTTATGACTATATATTACCCGTTCTTTTGTAAATTCCATGTTAAAGCAGCATTTTTGGGTAAAATCGTTTTATTTATCGTACATGTTTGGACTTGTTGTTCTTGATATTTTTATTACATATATCCTGATTTACTTAACTTGAGAATTTAAAACACGATTTATATATCATATCTGTTCAACATATATATATTTAATAGATATATAAATGAAATGAAATACACCATTAATGGAGACGGTAGGTCGTACCTACGCATGAACAATGTCTTACTTTCCTTATTAACTTGAATGGAAGTAAGTAGATGACATGTATATATATATACATAAACCCAGTAGCTTAATTATGTCATATATTTCATTATTATTCATTATATATACTTTATAATCATTCTTGAATTGTTAACATCAAAAATGAATCTCATCGTGTCGTGGAGACGGTACTCGGTACGTACGAATGAGTGATGATATCATTCCCATAATAATTGAATTGAATTGGAGTGGATGATATAATATATCAGAATCTGTATGATGTTATAATAACTATATATTGTTATTCATTACACCATTATACCCATCCAAGTAAGGTGGTGGTGGAAAAATAGATTACACCACGGCGTGGAGACGGTATTCTGTACGTGTGCACGCGTAGTGATTTCATTTTCCGTAGGATGGATAGAAGGTGAAATGGAGTTATTTCATATTTATAATGTCATATCAGTGTATTAGTGATACTTATGTTATTAAATTATAATTAAGCAACTAAAGAAGAAGAAGTTTAATAAGAAAGAAACTTGAAAGAATCGGTAGAAAAGATTACCTCTTCTTCAACGCACTTATTTTAAGCTTCCTCTTAAGGAACTAGAGTCGGTATTTTGAGAATTCCAAAACCACTAGAATTTTTCTAGGTAAGTGGAGAAGATAAATAGGAAGGGTTTGGCCGTTATTTAAGGCTCAATGTGGTGTGACGAGCAGAGGGAGGAGGTGCCCTTTTATAAGGGAAGAGAGGGGCACTTTAGGAAAAACTTAGAATATTATTTTATAATAATGTCATATTCGGCTTATAATGGCTCCAAAGTGACTTATTTAGAAGCTAAAGTGGGTATGGGTCAAAAGCCTCTAACCCAATAGGTTTTAGAGAAGTTTAGGTTACTATTTTAACCTTATCATTTAGATTTAACTCTAAGTTAAATAATTTAACTTTTATCGTGTCTTCTTGTTTTATTATACTATATGGTTAATAAACATACAATAACAAGACAAACGAACCCCATATGGTTCATTATTAATATATATAACCTTATTTAAGTCATTTTTCTAAAACATATATTTTTACGAATAGAATAATAATTAATAATATAATATTTGTTTTAAAAACTATTTTATGTCAACTTTGACACTATTTGGTAATTGATTTTTGTGAAAATAATAAAAGAATGATTATTTCTAAAAAAGATAATTAAATCAATGATAACATGTCATATTGACCTAAAAAATTAGTTGAATTTATAAAAAGTCTCATATTACATTTAATTGGGTATTTATAACATCAATTATGTTAAATATTCATTAATAAGATCATCATTGTGTCATTATTAAATTAAATTATTTAAAGTCTAAAAATTATAAATAAAATACCATTAAGTAGGAAATATCTTTATCTTTCTAATGAATATTTATAGTCTAATTTATCTATTGTATGAACCTATATTAAAAATGTTTTAGTTATTAAACATTGATTTTAACTCTTTTAACTATTCTTTAAATAAAATAATAATAAATGTCCTAATCTAATACAAGTGGACCAAAAGGGTAATATTTTATTCCTAAGGTTATTTTTTGTCGATTTACACTTATCAAATAGAATTAGTACATGTGTTAAGGTAATAATAATATCATTTCTACCCTTAATTACCCTATTTACTTTTAACCATGGTAACAAAAAGTAAAAAAGTTACTATTCACTAAAAAAATATTTTTATCTTGTTGAACCACATTTTACTCCTTGATATTAACCGTGTCTCGTGGATTTTCAAAATTCCACTCCTAGAAGCGGTAAAAATATTTTTTATGTACATTTTCAAATTCTCTTAGGAGGTGGGTAAAAGACGGTGAAAAGTTCAATAAAATTTTATATATCTATAATTATTATAAAATGACTCCAATGAATTACATTGAACTTATATAGGTATTATGTATCAATTTTTACCTAAAATAAATTTCAATAAAATAAATAATTATTTAAATAAAAAGTCGGTTTTTAAATAGTAACCTAGTGTTTTCATTATTCATCAAAAATTGAAAGTTTTCAGAAAACAAAAAAATCACCCTAGGATAATTTCGACATTCCGAATCCAAAAATGAAGTCCATTTTGAAAGATAAAATTTATAAAATTTTAAAAAGTGGGTATTACTATTCATAACGGCTAGTTTATATAATATTTTAATAACATATCATTGTTTAGTGAAACTCGGCATTGCGTGCAACAAATGCTATCGTGGAAGGTCGTGATTGCGTGTAAGACAAGCCAAGTTAGGGTTGTGTGTAGTGCAAGATTCCTTTGTTGTTGTGTATAATAGAATCCAACCATATTTCATTTATACATTGAATATATATATATTTATATACACTCAATGTTGCGTAGAATAACTTCTATCAAACGAACTTGAAATTTTGTGTAACATGATCCAAGAATAGTGTTGTATATACTACAAGCTAATACGTTGTTGCGTATAGCGCAAGATAATTTTGGTGTAGCATACAACACAAAACATCAAATAAATTAAAAATAATACTTCTCATAAAATCTCGGGTTGTTACAAATAGGAAGGAAATTCCTACATGGATTACGTGCGTTGATAAAGTATTCATTCCTTCCACTAGGGACCATTTTTAAAAAATGGAATACACAAGATTAATTCCGGAATCGCAATGCGTAGTTCCCAACATGTAAAACACCTAACAGAAATTAAATAGTTTATTCATATAATCCATAAAGATAAAAAAAATTGGTAATTATTTACACTTAAATCCTTCATAATTATTTGTATTGAAAAACTGAATTATCCTATGCATATCCCCTGAGAGTTTCAAACTTTGTGTGTAGTAGGGACCATTTTCATGTATCAATATATCCCAGATCAAGCCCAAAACTCCTTTTCAGAGTCTTAACTCCTTGGTACATCTTATCCAAAACCATGTAAACTTGTATTATATAGAAAAGAATGTATTGGTTGGAAATCCTACATAATATCTATCTGACCACTTTTTTTATGATCTTCTATACTAATATTCAATTTCTATCTTGGGGTAATGTTCTCTAATCAAATTTTTTCAAATTATAGTTTCCATGGTTTGAATTAAACTTCTACTGATACAAACTATATTTCTCTGACCCCAATTACCCAGATCTGGTTCCCTAAAGTATTCATTGGCATGATTACAAGGAATCACATCCCAAAGGGCCAATCAGTTTAGCAGTCTTGGAAAATGGATTATATACAAAAACGTAACCTTAAAATTCATAACATAAAATATATTATTTAAAATCCTTTTAGAACAACATTATTCCACTCAATTCACCATACATATCAAACAAAATAAACTTCTTATTCATCATGGTATAATAAATCATAAGAAAGGGGTGAGATCAAATGCAATGTAAGGGTAAATAATTCAGTAGAAGCTTTAAACATTTAAGGAAAGATTTATAATTAAAACATCGGCTTTTTAAACATAAACTTGAACATAATATGGGAAAAATAAATCAAACATTACATTATAAACAAGAATATGGATATTCTACTAGTCGACTAATCACATGTAATAACTAATTTCATAATGAGGGAATACAAAATGATAGACATAATTACTACTATATCAGGGCCTTATGCCAAGAAAATTCACAAATATTATCTCATGGCCTTGTACGCAGACACTATTTTGTCTCATGAGAACTACTAATGCATCAAGGGTCTATAGCGGGGCCCGTACATCAATTACTATGTCCATATCATTCCTTATATGAAAAATTTGGAACATAACATAAACATTCATATAAAAACAATCATTTGAAATATCAATACTTTAACCATATACCGTGAATGGTATAAAAATAGCACATCCACAATCAAACAAATCATAACTAATTCAATACAATATGGATGATTTTATTATAATAAATCAACCACAACCAATAATAATATCCAGTAACGGATGTTGACATAGTTGAAAATGATTAGCAACACTCTTTGAGAGAAAAATCCCTTTTTCAAGAAATAATTTAAAAGTCACAAAATTTATAATCGAAGACATTTAAAAGATATTTTTTATTAAAAGGTTCCCATACCACATTGAAACTTTTGAAAGTAATTAACATTTTAAAACATTTGTGTCCATATATTTAAATCCTTAAAACCATTTTGAAAACATGGACATTAATGAGAATGATTTAAAAGAATAAATATTTACATCTTTTAATAAGATCTTATAGGTAAATATTCCCTTAAATGAGTCCTTTTAAAAACTCTTTTATGAAACATGGACATGGATTACATAGAAGTTCAAGTAGATACTTATATATTAAAATCCTTAGATAATAATGAGATTGTAAAATTAACCCCTACCATAGGTTTGATACTCTCCGTATGATTTTGAAACTCATTTATAATGTTTTAAAACATATTATTAACATATATCAGAATCATAATAATATTCATGATATCATATACTATTCTTTTATGGCCTTATATTACCTATTTATTAACAATTCCAAGTTAATGTAACATTTCGGCTAATAATCACTTTGATTATCATACGTGTTTTGACTTGTTATTCATCTTCAAATATAATTAGATAATTATTTAAATACTTCCAGAAAGGTATTAAGTTCTTCAAAATTATTTTTAATCATAAAATGAATATTATTCTTGAATGGTTTTGATGGGGAATGATGTCTCATCGCGTTGTGGAGACTGAAAGCTATACGTACGCACGAGCGACAATGTCGTTATATTGATTGTGAAATCATATATAATTGGTTGATATATTATATATAAATAATCATTAACTTATTATATTTACTATATACCTCAATTATACTCATTATTATACACATCCAATTAATGAAGTGTCGAATAACACAGTACACCAAGATGTGGAGACGGTAAGCCGTACGTACACATGTACGGTGACTTTTTCATTCACTGTATGTATAGAATAATGAATATTGTTGTAACATATTTTTAATAAAATCAAATTATGTATAACGTACTTTATTTATTATTTTAGTATAGAAAGAATAATAAAATGGGAAGTGGAAGAAGAAAAGAACATTGAAAGAGGTGATGAAATAATTATCTCTTTTTCGGGTGCTTCATTTAGATTTAAACAAAAGGACTTCATAGATTGGATTTCTGATCAAATTAATTAGTCTAGAATAAGTGAGGGTATTCAGGATGATATTTGGGTAGGTTTTGGCTGAGCCAAATGAATTTTTAGGTGTGAATTTAAGATACGGGGAATTACCCATTTATAAGAGAGGTGAGGGGAACTTTAGGAAAAGATCAAAATATTAATTTATTATAAAATGATTTTTTTTCTGGTAAATAAAAATAGATTTATATTGATTATATGTTGTGGATGTGTCTAAATCATCTCAACCAATAGGTTTTTGACAATTTTAGGTCACCATATTAACCTTATCTATTAGATTTATCTCTTAGTCAAATAGGTTAACTTTTAACATGTCTGCTTGTATTTTTATTCTATATGGTTAATATAGTTACTATAAAATTACGATAGAACATAAAGTGGTTCATTAAATACATATATAACATTATCTAATTCATTTTTCCAAATATTATATTTTTATGAATATTATATCATATAATAAAATATTATTTGTTTTAAAAACATATTTATGCCGATTTTGACACTATTTGGAATTTGGTTTTTGTGAAAGTCATAACAACTTTATTACCTCGAAACAAATACATTTAGTCAACACTTAAATGTCATATTTACATATAAATTTTTTGGATGGAATCAAAACATTAGAATTATATTTATTTTAATATTTTTAATATCATTTATTTTATTCTTTCATTAATTAAGAAAATACATCATCAATATTATTTCATAAATAAATATATTTATTTTATGACACAAAAATAATATATAAAATACTATTATGTGGGGATCATTATATCTTTATAATGAATATTTATAGTTTAAGATATCAATTATATAACTTAATATAAATATTTTTTTAGTGAGAGATATATGTTTAGGTTATATTTTTCTATACTTTCAATTAATTATTATAAAATGTCATTTTCACATCCAAGTGGCTTCATGGGGTCCCAAAATCTACCCAAGGAATTCCATGGTCTAAAATATCTCATCCAATATTATTATGACATGTTTTAGGGATTTTTAATATTATTATAGTGTTATTGTTTACCCTTATTTACCAATTTAACCTTTAACCATGGTAAAGAAAATTATTACTAATTCATAATATCCAAAAAAATAAAAGGTTCCTATTTAATCAATTTGGAACATATGATTTCAAATGAGGAATCCAGTTCTCCAAATTCAAAACACATAATTTTCAGTAATTAATTTAAAATTAATTCTCATTGTGAAAACCAAATAGCGGGGTTTTAAGAAATAAAAACTGTTAAAAGATTAACATGTTTTTAAGTAAAATTGAAATTCAAAATTACAACAAATGACCTAAATTGGATTAAGTGATAAAAATAAAATACAATTAAAATTTAAAACCAATTAAAAGAGACAATATAAATATATAAATATATTATATTTAACGATAGTTCTGAATTAAAATGTAGTATTTTTTACTATTCATTAAAAAATGAAAGTTATCAGAAAAGTAACAAAAATTTATCGAGACTAAATATTTATTCTCTTATTATAAATAAGAATTTAATTTCCTAAAATTGAATATATAAAAAATTAAAATATTTTAATTAAAAAGGGTTCTCCATTAAAAGGAAGAAAAACTGCATTTAAAAATAATTATTTGAATAATAGAATTTTTCCTTATATTGCATCCAAGAAAAAAAATTGAATGTTAAAATTATTTAGGATATATTTAAGTTTAAAAAATTAGTCTAAAACTATTCAAAACCAATTTTTAAATGCTAGTTTGATAGGTTGTTGTGTGCTTGAACTCGGTGTTCCGTACATCTCGGGATATTGAATTACTAAGAAGAAGTGTATCATTGAAGATTAGGGTGTTACATTATCCCCTCCTTCAATAAATTGTTTCCACAAAATTTGAAATCAAGATTTAATACTTGGAATTTTAGATTTCAATATATCTTAGTCAAAATCCCACATCATATAATGGATTAATGAGACCTCTATTTTAAAATAAATAATGGTACATATGATGGTTATTAAAAATAACACATACTAGGGTTCCAGGTAGGAAATCATGGGTATGGAAGAGAAAACTGGTCATCAACTTCTAAGAGAGGGTGATAGAAAATATTTATTAGAGAAAGTTAATAATAAGAAGTCTATAAATTTTTGGTGATTTATGGGGCCATTTGATTCATCATAAAAGAGTGTACTGGGTAAACATTCTTGGAGTTATGATACTTTACCTTATGTTATATAATTAATTTAATTCATAGACTAATATCATAAGGAAGCATGTGTAATGTTTCATCCTCTGCCACAAACTCATCTTTCAATTCAAAGGATAAAACTCAAAAATATTCTATTTATCTCCCTAGTTGCATGTTGTCCTTTATCTAAAACTACAGTATTATAAAATTCAAAATATAATATTAAACAATACTGTCCAATTTCCAACATAATCCATTCCAAACCTTTAGAGTTATCCAAAAATAATTTTTTCCAATCTCGATCTAAAAGGTCTACAAATTTCTAAAATCTACAGTAACATCATATTCCCCTAACAACATAATGCTACTCTTATTGTCACATAATGAATATATGATTACCTTCATCAAATGAAAACATTAATTAAAACAAAATGCAATGCAATATAATCCTTATATATATCACATTCTTCTAATAACCAGAATATAATTACTAAGTCCAAAAACACAAATACATTATTTATACCACTTAAACTATAGTAACAACATAATCTTGACCTTGTTCTATTTTCATTCTTGTGCTATATGTTCTTGTGATTTGTACAATCACTTTCAAAATGTCTCATTTCATATTTAACAAACTCTTATTTCTTTTAGGAAAGATCCCGGGTGTTTCTTACCACAATTATCACATAAGTGAAATCCTTCTTTCTCTTTTTCTCATTATCTATCTCTTTATCCACAATTAACTTCTTATAATTCATTACTTTATTATCATAAGACATAGACAATTCATTTTCTATCTTGATAACATAGTAGACTATATCTTCGTATGATGAGAAATATTATGAGACCAATTCTAATAAAATGACAGGTTTTAACCCATCAAATAATCAATAAATCTTACTTATTGGTTACCTATATAATCTACAACATTCCTTCCTAACCTGATAAAGTTCTTGTCATACATTGCGACATTCTCATCCCCATTTTGCCTCAAATTCTGAAATTTCATTTCTATATCAGGTCGATGTTCATGAGGAATGTATTTCTCTCACAAATGATCATCCAAATCCCTCCATTACATACTTTATACTTCTCCATTATAATCTGTGTTTTAAATTAATTACCATCATTCATCTACATCTCTTAAGAGGCAATAAACAGCCATGACTACTGTTTCCCTCTTTCTACTCCCCAAAAAATGAAATCATTTTTTCTAAGGAACATATGCACTGCTAAGCAAAAAATTGATTTTTAGACCCATTGAATGTTGTTAGTTGTTACCTCATGAAGTGATCTATGATTGATCCTCCATGTTGTGGATCAGGATTCTCCATAAGGTTAAGATTATTATTCAAAATTGGAGTGAGTTTTCCCAGTATGGTTATAAGATGTTCAACACTAGTTTTATAACCAGCTCCAGTTTTATTATCATAAAAAATAGGGAAATCCCTAAATGGATTATGTGCATCTATACAGTTTCCATTCCTTCCACTAGACACCATTTTTAAATAATGTCACACAGTAGATTAATTTTTGCATCACAATGCATAATTCCAAACATGTAAAACACATAACAAAAAATGAACAATTTATACATATAATCCATAATAATAATAATAATATTGGGGATGTATTAACTCATAAATGCTTCATAATGGTTTGTATAGAAATTGTGAATTATTCTAAGCATATCCCCTGATATTTTCAAACCAGGTGAGTATTAAGTCTCGTTTTCATGTATAATGATACACCAGGTCAATCCCGAAACTCCATGTCAGATTTTTAAATCTTAGGTACATCTGTGTCACAACCACGTCCACTTGTAGTATTTAGAAATGGATTTATTTCTTGGAAAACCAACATAATATCTATATTTCCTATTTTTTGTGATGTTTTGATATACTAATATATAATTTCAATCATAGAGTAATGATCTCGAATCATAGTTTGTTTATAAATACACTTTCATGGATTGTACTAAACATCCTCTAATACCTATTGTAATTCACGGACCCTAGTTACCCAGATCTGTTGTCTTATATTAATACATTTTCATGATTACAAGGAATCATATTCCGATGGACTGATCAGTTTACGAGTCTTAGAAAATAGATTATATCAAATAACTTAACATTACAATTTATAACATAAAATATAGAATAGAAAATCATTTGAGAGCAAGATAATTCCCCTATATTAACCCTTCATATCAAACATAATACAATTATTTTCATCCTGGTAATATAAAACATAAGAAAGGGGTGATCTCAAATTCCCATTAAAGGTAAATAATTCAGTGAATGATATAAAATTTTAAGCAAAGATGTATAAAAAAAATTCGGCCTTTTAAACATAAACATGGACATAATTTGGAAAAAATAAAACAAAAATTACCATATAAACATTCACATGTATATTCTAATAGTCTATTAATCACATGTAATAACTAATTTCATAATGAGGGATTACATAATTCTAGACATAATTACTACTACTTCAGGGCCTTCTTCCAAGACCATTCACAAATATTATATCAAGTCCTTTTTCTAAGACACTATTTTGTCTCATTTGAACTACCAATGCATCTAGGGGATATAACGGGACACACCCGTCACTTTCTATGTTCATAGAATTCCTCATATGAAAATGTTGAATCATAACATAAACATTCATATAATAACGATAATATGAAATATAAATACGTTAAACTTAATCCAGGAATGGTAAAAAAAATATCACATCCATAGTCCAATGTATCATAACTCATTCAATATAATTTAGGAGATTTTATAATAATAAATCAACCATAACCAAGAATAATATCTAGTAATGGATGTTGACATAGTTGAGAATGATTATCAAAACTCAATGAGATAGATATCCATTTTTCATTAAATAATTTATAAGTCACACAATTTATAATGGAATACATTTAAAAGTTATTTTTGAATCAAAATTTCTCATACCACATTGAAACATTTGAATGTAATTAACATTTTAAAACATTCATGTCCAAATAAATAAAATCTGAAAAACATTTTGAAAACATGGACATTAAAGAGAATGATTTTGGAGAAAAACTAATTAATAAATTTAATATGATGTTTTAGTTAAAGATTCCTTTGAAATAATCCTTTTGAATAATCTTTTATGAAACATGTACTTGTATGATAACAAAGTTCTAGTAGATACTTATGTATAAAAATCCTTGTATAATTAAGAGATTTCAAAATGAACCGTTACCTTATTTCTGATACTCTTCGTACGAGTCTGAAACTCATGTATAATGTTATTAAACATATTATTAACTTCTATCTGAATCATAATAAAATTTATGATATCATTTATGATTCTTCTATGACTTTATATTTCCTATTTATTATCAATTACGAGTTAATGTAAAATTATGGTTAATAATCACTTTGTTTATCATACATGTTTTGACTTGTTCTTCCTGATCATATTTAATTAGATCATTTCTTAAATACTACCATAATGATATTATGTTCTTTAACATTTTTTTATTCATCATATGAAAATTATTCTTGAATGGATATGTTGGGGAATAAAATCTCATCGCGTCGTGGAGATGGTAAGCCGTAAGCACACACGAGTGACAATATAATTCTATTATTGATGAAATAATATATAATTTGAATGTGAATTGTATATAAAGATTCATTAACATGTTATATTTATTATTTAAATCAATAATACTCATTATTATAGCCATCCAAATAATGAAGTGTTTGGTAACACACTACAACCTGACGTGGAGACGTTAAGTCGTACGTATACACGTATGGTGTCTTTGTCAATCATAGAATGGATAGAATAATGAATATGGTTATACCATATTTTTAATAACATCAAAATATTTAGAAGGTACAATAGTTATTATTTTTTGTATGTACAAAACCAAAAAATAGTAAGTGGAAGAAGAAATGAACATTGAAATATGTGATGAAATAATTACCTCTTATTCAGGTTCATCCTTTTGATTTGAACAAAAGGGCTCCATAGAATGGCTTTATGAAAAAATTAAGGCCTTTAGGATGAAGTGAGGTTAGTTTTGAGGAGTTATTGGCTGGTTTTGGCCAAGCTAAATGTCATTGGAGATGTGAATTTAAGAAAATGGTATGTAACCTTTTACAAGATATGTGAGAGGCACTTTAGGAAAAGCATTAAATATTAATTTATTTTAAAAGTATATTCGGTTTCTAATATATCCAAATGGATATAGTTAGTATTTAAGGTTGTTATGTGTTAAAATCATCCAAACCAATTTTTTATACAATTTTTTTTCGCCATATTAACCTTATCGTTTATATTTAACTCTTAGTCAAATAGTTTAACTTTTTACCATGTCAACATGTATTTTCAGACTACATGGTTAATATAGTTATTATAAAATTATAATTGATCCTAAGTGTTTAATTAATGAAATATCAAATATTATCTAATTCTATTGAACAAATCATTGATTTCTAGGAATATTATATCATATAATAAAATAGTATTTCTTTTAAAAACTCATTTATTTTATTTCTGACAGTATTTGGTATTTGGTTTTTGTGAAAGTCATAAAAACATTATTAGATCGAGAAAAAACTTTAATCAACCCTAAAATGTTAAATTAACCTAGAAAATTATTTAACGGAATCGAAACAATCAAATTATATTTATTTTAATATTTATAATATCATTTATTTGATTCTCTTATTAATAATGAAAATACTTCTTCATTATTCTATCACAAATAAATATATTTATTTTATGTCTAAAAATTAAAAATAAAATACAATGATGTAAGGAATATTTTTATATTTATAATTAATATATATATTCTAAGAGATAAATTATATAACATCATATAAAAATTATTTTAGTGAAAGATAAATGTTTATATTATATTTTTGTATACCTTAAATTAGTTTTTATAAAATGTCATTTTCACATCCACATGGCTCCATGGGATCCCTCAATTGACCCAAGGAAGTCCATGGTGGGACATATCTCATAAAATAGGATTAGGAAATGTGTTAGGGTATTTTATTATTATTTTTATTTTTATTATTTTACCCTTATTTACAAGATTTAGCCTTTATCCATATTAAATAAAATAATTACTGAAGTTACAATTCACAATATCCCAAAATATAAAAGGTACATATTTAAACAATTTGGACCTTTTGAAACCAAATTAGTATCCAATTTTCCAAATTAAAAACACAAAATTTGTAGTAATTATTTATAATTAATTCTCGCTGTCAAAATCAAAAAGTGGGTTTTTAAGAAGTAAAAACTATCAAAATATTGACATGTGTTTATGTTAAATTAAATTGTAAAATTACATAAAATGACTTAAATTGGATTAAGTGATTACAATATAAACAAATTAAACTTTAACACCATTAAAAATAAAAATCTATCTATATAAATAAATTATATTAAAATGTAGTTTGGAATTAAAATGAAGTATTTTCATTATTCATTAAAAACAAGAAAGTTATCAAAAAAGTACCAAAAAATTATCCAAACTAAGATATTATGTCCATATTATAATTAATAATTTAATTTCATTAAATTTATTATATAAAAGTTTCAAATATTGGATTTAAAAATGGTTCTCCATTAAAATTCGAAAAAACTATATTTTTGAAAAATAAATCTTTTATCAAAACTATTGAATTTATCCATATATTATTCCAAAACAACACCAAATATGAATGTTAATATTATATGGGATATATTTGAAATTAAAAAAATTTAGTTCATACTATTCATAACATATTTTTAAATGGCTAGTTTGATAGGCCATGGTGTGCTTGAACTCTGTGTTGCGTAAAACACATGTTGTTGAATTATTAAGAAGAAGTGTACTATGGAATCCTAGGGTGATACAACTCTTGATCATTACAACTAATTAAATAACTACGTTTTAATAGTCACAGTTAAATATTTATATTTTATTCAAATATATCATAGTTTCATTTATGTCTTTTGTTGTGTATTGTATAGGATATGGAAATATTCATTAATTCAAAGATAATCATATATTTCAATCTCAAGGTGTTACACTCATGAGTTAAAGATTTACCAAGATGTTATTCTAATGATAACTCTCATCTTCCAAACTATAGTGGACCTCTTAAATAAACCCCTTTTAACATCACATGTAAATAAAGAATAATACATTTTCATATTTATTAATATTTATGATTTAAATATTAATATTACATTAAAGAGGATTCTATGTTCATTGGCATAGCCGACACACAACAATGGGTTTCTTTGAAATTTTATACTACACACAACGTTGGGTCATACTGAAAAATAATAATATAATATTATTTCAAATAGTAGTTAACTCATATCCATTGTATTGGTGGGAATGGACAGAGGTAACTAAATTATGAATATACATATTGGTTATGTATTTTTACATTTATCCAATAAATTTTAGAGGCTTAAAATAAGAAAGAATCTGATTTTAAGGATAAATACTCTAATATTCATTAAAATATCGATTTACCGCCTTTTGATGTCGAACCCTCATTAAATCTTGTTTGGTCACGTTTATATGTTCTATTTGAAAAAATAAAATTCTACTTCAGATTAAGGACATTAAAATTTACTATGGGTATATTTTTTGTATTTTTCTAATAAAATTCATTTTTTAATGAACAGTGAAAAATACTATAATTTATTTATAAATTCATTTTAATCTAATTTATTTAGAAGGTTAAATTATATTTTTAATTGTTTTTTATGTGTAATTATATTATTTTTTTGACATTTAATCCAATGTTGGTCATTGGATGTAATTTCACTTTGAAATTGGGAATAAATAAGTGTCAATCTTTTTATAGTTATTATTTCTTAAAAACATGTATTTTTGTTTTTCCAGGGGGAATTA
Source organism: Viscum album (assembly GCA_963277665.1). Taxonomy (NCBI): domain Eukaryota; kingdom Viridiplantae; phylum Streptophyta; class Magnoliopsida; order Santalales; family Viscaceae; genus Viscum; species Viscum album. The sequence goes on from OY728159.1 coordinate 1,935,442,367, forward strand.
TTTTTAAATTAATTTCCTACACTTCTGTGTTTAGAATTTATGAAAATGGTTTCTAAATTTGGAATCCAGAGGTCCAAATTTTGTAAATAGTTAAATTTTATTTTTAGACATGATGAATATTTAAATCCTGAAATATTTTTTTACCATGGTTAAAGTATAAATATTGTAAATAAGGGTAATAAAATATTATTATAATAATATAAAATTACACAAACATGTTTCTTAATCCTATTGGATGATAAATTTCCAACCACGGGCATCATTTTTTGATTTTGGGACCCCATTGAGCCACATGGGAGTGATAATGACACGTAATGTTAATTAATTTAAAGTAACAACAAAAATGTCATAATTATATATCTTTTAGTATATCAATTTTTAAATGGGGTTATATAAGTTATCTATTCAACAATAAATATTAATTTGAATTATAAAAATATTTTATACATCATGATTTTTGTTTTATAATTTTAACAAATCAAATAAATAAAAAAATTTATGAAACAATAATGATGCAATGTTTACCTCATTAATGAGTGATTTAAAAAAATAAGATTATACAGATTAAAAAACTATCCAAAACCTATCCAATTATTATTGGATGATTTTATTTCTAACATGAGTCATCTAATATTTTAATTTAATTAGTTTCGGATCTTCATAAACTGAAAATAATTATATAATTAAATAATATTTTTAAACTTTCGTAAAGAGCCCCGCATCCCCCTTATAAAAATCCCTCACTTATAACCCATTACTTGTTGAGTCAGTAAGGTTTTCATTATGAATTTTCCATTCCTTCTTGTTTTGAAAATCACAATCTCCTTTTCTTTAAGAAAATATCTTTTATGAGGAAAATTGCTTTTATAAGGAAATTCGCTTTTGTAAGAAAATTTATCCTTATCATATTTTCATTCATATTTATCTTAAGTATAACATTCGTAATCATTTCTATTTTCTCTGAATTGTTTGAAACATTGATATGAAGTATTCGGTTTTAGGATCCGAATTCTAGATAAGAACTGTAATAAAGTTTCACTCCGAAATCCAGATGAGAACTGTGATAATGTTTCATTCCAAATTCCGGATACGAACACTGATTAAGTCCTACTCCAGATTCATGATACGAATACTTATGAAGTTAAACAATGAATTCTCATTACGAATTCTGATGATGAATTCTCATTATAAATTCTAATGACGAATTCTCATTACGAATTTTGATGAGGAATTCTCATTTAGAATTCTGATGAGGTATTCTCACTACGAATTCTGATGAGGAATTCTCATTCTGAATTCATTTATTAAACAGAATCTGAGCATCTTTTTTTTATACACTCCGAATTTATTTAGACTCCGAAAATTATTTTTGGTTAGACTCCGAACTTTCATTTAGCTTATGCTTTTATATTCTGTCTACTCTTTATTATTTTCCTTACACTCCGAATTTCTCATTCCGAACTTTTGAGTTAGATTTTAAACGATGTCGTACATTCTGTTACACTTGTTTTGTTATAAAACGATGTCTTCTATTCTGTATAAACTAACCGTTGGTTAAGTTACAGGTGTACAGGTCCCTCCAATTTTTAAGGAAAATATGACCGTTGGAAAGGAGGCCGACCTTACCTATAAATAGGAGATCATTTGAAAGAGCTCTGGACACATGAATGATGAACTGATGACTGATGAATAACTTCTTCGACATTGTGCATACATGCTGTTGAAGTTATATCTAGAGAGAGAGAGGCTCTTATTAACTCTCAAAGCTTCGTGCGACTCCGAATGTTGGTGATTACATTATAGGACTTCTGGGGATAGGAAGACAGAGGTGCCGACTACCTTAAAGTTCGAGGGCTTCCTTGCTGAGGAAGATAGAGGTCGCCAACTACCTTAATGTTGAGGGATTTTGGGGATAGCAAGACAGAGATTCCGATCTTCGTATCAAGGGCTTACCCGGGTGTGGGTAAGACAGACTTTCTTGAAAGTATAAATCAAGGGACCTTTATCCAAGGTTGTTGGATACCCTTCTCTTTAGGTTAAAAGATTTATATCTCGTTTATTTCCACTGTATTTTCTATTGTAAGGAAAGTTTAACATTCTTATACTTCTTTACTTATATTCTGATTCATTTAGATTCTATACGCTTTAAGGTAGAATCTCATATTGTAATATTTTGTTATGTTTCAATTTCTGGAACCATATTTCCGGAACCTATTTTCGGAATCTCTTTCCAAGTTTTCATTTGGTGTTAGAGGTGTTGTGAATTTTCTTAGTTTAACTTTGTTAAACTTATCCCTTTCCTTTGATTAAGGAAATCACAGTTATTCATAACTAACTTTAATGGTTCCAAAGGAATTTTTAAAGTATACAATTCACCCCCCCCCCACCTCTTGTATATTGAGCATCTACATCATTATTTCGATCCTACATTACTGACACATCTCAAGACCCTTTTCTAGTCAATAATCTACCTAATTAATCTCTATACATCTCTATAATCATCCTAGAATCCTTACCCTTGGAATAAGGAAATTCAAGTAATTATTTTTGTTCAATCCAAAGGGAGATACCAAATTTAAAGGTAATGCCTTCTCTTATGTTCTTTTGTTTTATTTTACTTCTCCAACCTACTAAACTCTTTTTATTCCTTTATTTTATAATAACACCAATATCCTCAATATACTAGGTTATTTTTATGATAATGATTCGAACTAAACTTAAACACACCTCCATCTAATGGGTAAGGAACATATTATTTCTGTGGTCGGCGAACTACTACCTCATGAAGCGATGATTGTTCAAATGTCACATACCACCTATTATGGTAGCTATTAATATGGAAATGTATATATATGTGATATATATTATATTTATATTTTATCTATGTTTCTATATTTTTAATTTATATAATGCCTTTATAGTTTTCAAAGGGGGTAAATACACTAATTTCAATTGAGGAAGGGCGGACTACCGCCCATTCCAAATGATATGAATCATTAATGCCATATGTGGAACATATATAGGGTGGAGTTAATGAAATTATTTATTATATTATACTATAATTATAATATATCTATATATCATTAGGTTTTTATTCAATTAAATATTAAATAGAAATGAAAGTAGCATTTTCGCATACGTACGACTTGTCGTCTCCATGAACAGTGCATTTCATTTCTTATCTCCAAATGTTATGTACTATTATATATATATATGTATGATATATATGATATCTAAATCATGAATATAATTCTGGATATAATTTAATTTTTACCTCATGGAAAATTTATAATTATAACAATATCATTTTTTACTCAAGAAAAGAACATTGACAAAATGTTTGATATTAACACAAATAATAAAATAATTTTTATAGAAATAAAATAATTGATATAAAAGGAATAATAAACTTAAAAAAAGTTTCTTAATAAAGTATAAATTATTTTTAGTTTATTATTCAGGAGATTAATTAACGATCAATTCATGTCGGATAAGAGGTAAGGCCTTTCATCTCAATATCCTTTCACTATGGCATTTTTTTATAAATATATTTCTCTTATATGGTGTAAAAAACATTTTACTTTTAATTTCATTAAAATAGATTCCTTTTCTACAAATCTTTTTTCTAAATGGAAAAAAAACAGAAGGTTTCTCTTAACGTAATCGGTGACAACGACCTTTCCATCGCCACGACTTTTATTTGATTTATGGATTCCTCAACAAGTCTTACTATTTTCAGGAAAATAAATACCATATCTTTGTTTACATTTCATGGTATTGAAAATGGTTTTGATAATGGATTCTTTATGTTTATATATTTAAATGATATATTTTTATTGAAATTGGAAATGTTATATTTATTTTATGCTTGTTTTATGTGTTGTGGATATGATACGGTTCATGGGAATGTTTTTTGTATACGGGTTTTTTCGTGATAAGCATAGGGAGGGTGATCCTGATATAGCTCTCTCATGCATTAGGTAAAGTGACAGAGGTAAATGTGAATATTTCTCCTATGAGATTTAGGGAATATACTTTGATTTGTAATCAAATGTAACTCCCTACGTAGTTAAGAAAGCGACAATGTAAGTATGTTATGAATTCCACTAGTTACCTTTATGATTTATGATTTCTATGTTTTATTCATAAATATTATGATTCCATTATGTATGATCTTATGTTTGTTATGTATTTATGGACGACTGTTATCTTTATTTATCTGATAACCCTTAATGAGCTTTCTATGCTCATCCCAAGTTTTTTAAATATTTTTTATAAGACATAAAGATGAATAGGGTCAAGGATGGGATCAGAGAAAAGTAATGTTGTCTAAAACATGGAACTAGAAATGACTCTTTCTATCAAAGAGTTTTTATTTTATGAAAAAATGTAATCTTAGTAAAATTTTCTACTTTGTAATTATTGAGATGTAATGTAATATTTATTGCCTAATTCTTTAAAACTATAATATTTAAAAGATCATAAATGTAAATTATTCATTTATTTCAAGATTATGTAATGTTTTATGTTCGGGTCCTTATAGTTGGTATCAGCATTTGGTTTAGACAACATTAGGAGTAATAATATTGTTAAATTAATGTCCAAAAATTAATTTATGCTAATATTGAAATGATTTATCATTTACATATCACCATGTTTCTTTGCATAAGATATTTCTGTGTTCATAATGGTTTTTTGCAAAGGAAATAGGGCAGCTATGATGGGATAAAATCAAGAGGAGGAAAACCTTCCAAATCAACAACCTGAGATGGTCAGAATCGGAACTGGAATGTTTTTAGAAGTGATATAAAATTTGACTCAGGCTATTAATGGAGGTGGTATTCATGCATGAGATCATCTTGATCAACCACAAATGAACATGTTAGCAGTGGAGCATTTCATGAGGTAGCATCCCCCATCATTCAGAAGATTATCTAAGGTTGTCCTAGGTGAATGGGTGACTAAAGCACTGGAAAATATTTTTTATGTCATGGAGTGTTTAGAACATCAAAAGGATAGTCTTTTTATTTATCGTTTTGAAGGTGAATATATTCAATGGTGATCGATGGTTAAAAATATCAGGGATAGTGATGAGATTTATGCTCTTTACCGGAATGAATTCAAATGTATGTTTCTTGAGAAATATTTTCCTAAGGTTGATCATATTTGGATGAAAAAACAATTCCTAGGAAATTGAGGTAAGAGGATGACATAGTAACTTCTTATAAAGAAAAATTCACTCGACTGTAATGTTATGCTCCAGATTTCATACGAAATCTTGATGGTAAAATCAAAAAAATTTACTCAGGATTAAAGCCAAAGAATCGAAGGGCTTTAGATTCTGATGATTTCAAATGTTATAAAAAACTTGTTATATTTGTGGAGAAGGTGTAAATGGAGTTTTCCGATGATCAGGTGTTCTTTGAAAAATAACAGAATAAGTTGTATAGGTGGCTGATGAATGGTAAGAACACTTTAAAAAATTCTGATGGAAAGAAACATAAATTTATAGATTGTGAAAATTGTGGTAAAAATAGTTATGGGGAATGACTTTTGAATTCTGGTAAGTGCTACTGATGTAGTAAAATGGGAAATAAGGCTCGTAATTGCACTAAAAAAATCAGGATAATAGTAAGGCAAAATCATATTTACAGTCAATAAAATGTTTTAAGTGAAATAAAATGGGTCATTATGAAAATGAGTGTCCAAAGAAGAACTCCACTGCAGGGAAGTAGCCAGACTAGAAGCAGAAAGGGTTGGTGAAATCCTTTGCAACTATTTTAGCAGATGTTGGGACATGAAATGAAGTAGTATCATGTACATTGTTTGTTTGATTAGATTATGACAATGTGTTTTTTATTCAGGTTCTACACATTCATTCATTTATGAAAATGTTTATATTAAATTGGGAATTCCATCTCAAGATATGAATTATGAACTTATGGTAAAAACACTGGGGTAAAATGTTGTGAAAAAAATAAATTATAAGAACCTTCATGACCTTCTGTGTGGAAATAATAATCCTATAAACCGTATTTTTTCCCTCTAGTAGATTTTGATGTTATTTTGGGTGTAGATTGGATTTTTTTATCATGCTAAGATTGACGGTAGAGCTAAAGTGATATCTTTTCAGGAATATTTTCAGTTTGTGTACAAGATTGAACCCTTACTTTTGATAATGTATCAGGAAGCTAAGAAACTAGTAAAATATTGAAACGAATGATACCTCGAACTTTTTGTTGAAAATAAAGGAACTGTTTAGATTAATGATGTGCCAATGGTAAATGAGCACATTGATATTTTCTTGATGATTTTCCTGGTATTATACCTGACCAGGAAGTTGAATTTACTGTAAAAATATTTCCTTATGCAAAGACAATTTAAAACCCCCCTTATGAAATGGATCAAATTGAAATTTTAGATTTAATGAATCAACTACAAGAGTTTTTAGAAAATGTTTTCATTCAATCTAGCACATCACCATGGGGTGATCCTGTCTTGTTTGTTAAAAATAATGATGTTTCAATGATACTTTTCATTTATTATAGATCATTAAATTACATAAATGTTATGAAAGAGTAACATTTGCCTCATATCGATGATTTGTTTGATCAACTCCATGAAGCTCAGTAGTTTTCAAAGATTGACTTCAGGTTGGGGTACCATTAGTTGAATATAAAGGATGCAGACATTCCAATGACATCATTTCATAAAAGATATGTCCATTATGAATTTTTAGTTATTCCTTTTGGGATAACCAATACACCTATTACATTCAAGTATCTTAAAAATAGAATTTTCTGTGAGTTCTTGGATAATTTTTTGGTTCTGTCCATTGATGATATTTTCATTTATTCTAAAAGTAAAGAGGACCACGAAAGTCATTTAAGGGTTTTCATGCAACCATAAATGAAAAAAAGTTGTATGGTACATTCAGGACGTGTGAGTTTTGGTTACAAAAAAATCATTTACATGGTCAGATTGTTTAAAAAAATTGAATAACTACTGATCCTACTAAAACAATAGTTGTTGAAGAATGGTGAAGACCCACTAATATAACCGAGGTCCTTCGTTTTCTTGGTTTGGAAGATTATTACTGAAGGATTATTGAAAAAAATCACTATTATCTATCCCACTGACTAACTTAACTAAAAAAGTTGTTATGTTCATTTGTACAAAAGAATTTGATGATTGTTTTTAGGAATTGAAAAAAAGATTGGTGAATACTTTTGTTTCGGCACTACCTTCCAGAAATGATGAGTTTTTTATCTACTATAATGCTTCATTAAATGGACTTGGATGTGCCCTAATGCAAAATGATCACGTAATTTCTTATGATTCACGTTATTTGAAACCTCATGAGTTAAATTACCCTACAAATGATTTGGAATTTGCTACTGTAGTTTTTTGCTTTAAAAATTTAGAGGTATAATCTGTATGGAGTAAAATGTGATATATATTCTGAAAAAAATAGATTGACGTATATTTTCACTCCAAAATAATTGAACATAATATAGAATACATGGCTATAATTAATCAAGTATTATGATTTCACGATCAATTACCATCAGGGAATAGAAAATAAAGTTATTGATGCTTTGATTTGAAAAAGTAATGCTACATTAACCTTGTTACATTTTGAACAAGATCCTCTGGTTTTTGATTTAATGAACACTGGAATAGAAGTTTTTGGTGTAGGAAATTCCTCTTTTTTGTTTCAAGTGTCAGTGAAATCATCTCTATCAGACAGAATTTCGAAAGAGAAGAAGGAATACAATGAGTTTCAAAAAAAGGTAGAGTTGTTTTAGAAGGGTATGTTTCTTGATTTTAACATTGATAATGATTGTTTTTTGAGGTTTGGGAAGAGATTATGTGTGCCTTGTGATTCATAGTTGAAGAATGAGTTGTTAGGTGGAGATCATAGATCCTCATTTTCAGTTCATCCTTGTAGTACTAAGATGTACAGAGATCTTCTAGAGTATTACTAGTGGGATGGAATGAAAAGAGATATTATGGATTTTACTATGAATTGATTGAATTATCAACAGGTTAAAGCAGAGTGGTAGTTTCCGAAAGGGATTCATCCGTCCTTACTAGTCCCAGAGTGAAAATGGGAAAATATATCAATGAACTTCGTTGTGGGATTACCAAATTAATCTCAAGGTAATAATGTAATCTGGGTTATAATTGATTGATTGACTAAATTTTCTCAGTTTATTCCAATTGAGGATACTTTTTCTCTAGATCAACATTCTCAGTGGTATTTTAATTAGATAGTCAGATTGCATGGTGTTCCCCTATCCATTGTATCTGATAGTGATCCCAGGTTTACTTCTAAATCTTTGGAAGGCCTTCAGAAGTCATTGGGTACTGAATTAAATTTTAGTATATCTTGTCATCCTCAGTTAGATGGGAAGTCAGAACAAACAATTCAGAATCTAGAAGATATGTTACGTGCTTTCTAGATGGATTACCATGGAAATTGGGACCAACACCTTTCTTTGAATGAATTTTCTTATAATAATAGTTTTCATTCTAGTATATAGATGACTCCATTTGAGGAATTATATAGGAAGTGGTGTTGAACTTCTACCTTTTGGGAGGAAGTAGGTGAAAGGAAACTTATGGGAGAAGAATTTGTAGAAGAGATGGCAGAAAATGATCAGTTGATTCAGAAGAACATGAGAACAGATCAGAGTTGGCCAAAACATTATGTGGATAACATGAGGAAGGATACTTTTTGGATGTAGGTGATCATGACGTTCTCAATGTTTCTCCATGGAAAAGTGTGATGCATTTTGGTAAGAAGGGATAGTTGAGTCTGAGTTCATTGGACCTTATGAAATCCCGAAGAAAGTTGGATAAATTGCCTACAAAGTGGATTTTCCTACATGTTTATCCCAGGTACACAATATTATTCATGTTTCAATGCTAAGATTGTATTCTCCGGATCCATCTCATGTTTTGAGCCTAGAGGTTGTTCAGTTGGAAGAGATTCTCTCTTATCAGGAACAACCAGCCCAAATTCTTTACCGTAGAGAGAAAGTGTTTCAAAATAAGGTAATTGGGAGGGTAAAGGTTTTTTGGAAAAACCATATGGTTGAAGAGGCAATGTGTGAATCTGAAAATTCTATGAGAAATAAATACCCTCATTTATTTGATAAGTGAATAAAAATTACGAGGACGCAATTTCAAAAATGGTGGAAGGATGTTACATCCCAAGTAAATAAAGAATAATACATTTTCATATTTATTAATATTTATGAATTAAATATTAATTTTACATTAAAGTGGATTCTATGTTTTATTTCATACTCGGTATGCAACAAAAAGTTTCTTTTAAATCTTATGTTGCACACAACGTTAGTCATACTGAAAAATAATAATATAATATAATTTTAAATGGTAGTTAATGCCCAGACATTGTATTGGCATGAATGGATAGAACTAACTAAAATATGAATATGAATATTTGTAAAATGTTTTTACATTTATCAATTAAATTTTAGAGGCTTAAAATAAGAAAGAATCTGATTTTAAACATAAATACTCTAATATTCATTAAAAGGTCGAATGACAACCTTTTGATGGAGGACCCTCATTAAATCTAGTTTTGGTCAAATTTATATATTATATTTGAGAAAATAACATTCTTCTTTAGTATTGGGACCTCAAAATACACATTGGGTATATTATTGGTATTTTTATGACAAAATTTATTTTTTAATGATTAGTGAGAAATATTGTATTTTAATTCAAAACTGCCTTATAATCTATTTTATTTATAAGGTAAAATTAGTTTTTAATCAGTTTTAAAGTGTAATTATAGTGTTTTTTACCATTTAATCCAATTTTTGTCATTGTAAGTAATTTCACTTTGAAATAGTATATAAATAAGTGTCGATCATTTGATAGTTATTATTTCATCAAAACACGTTTTTGTTTTGACTGTGGGAATTAATTTTAAATTAATTTCTTTCAAATCTGTTTTTTGAATTTGGAAAAATGGAATCTATATTTAGAATCATGTGGTCCAAATTTTGTAAATAGGTAACTTTTATTTTTATACATGATAAATATTTATTTCGGTAAATATTTTATTTACCATGGTTAAAGGGTCAATCTCATAAATAAGGGTAAACAAATATTTTTATAATAATTTAAAATTACCCTAAAATGTGTCCTAATCCAATTTTCTGATAAATATCTGACCATGGGAATAATTATGTCCATTTTGGGACCCCATGGAGCCACGTGGGAGTGAAAATGAAATTTATGTTAATTAATTTAAAGTAAAGACAAAAATGACCTAAACATATATCTTTTAGTAAATAAATTTTTACATCAGTTTATATAAGTTATATCTTAGACTATATATATTAATTTTAAAGATAAGAAAATTTCCTATACCATGATATTTTATTTATAATATTTATAAATCAAAAAAATAAAAATATTTATGACACAATAATGGTGCATTCTTTACCTCATTAATGAATTATTTAATTAAATAAGATTATAATGATTAAAAAAATATCCAAAACCTATCCAATTGTTGTTGACTGATTTTATTTTGAACATGAGTTATCTTATCTTCAACGTTATTATATTTTTTTACTTTAGAAACTGAAAATAATTTTGTAATAAAATAATATTTTTAACCATTCCAAAAGAGCCCTTCCTCCCCTAAATAAAAATCCCCCACTTCTAACCCATTCCTCACACTTCTCAATCCCCATGGATCATCCAACCTCGGCCCATATAAGCTCCATACATCTCTTTTATACTCCTAGAATTATTTCCCTAGTTAGAAGGAAATTTGAGTAAGCCATTTGGTTAAAACCAAAGGGAGATACCCGATTTAAAGGTAACGTCTTCTCATAAGTTCTTTTGTTCAATTTTACTTATCCAAACCCATAAACTCTTTTTATTCATTTATTTTATAACAACACCAGTATCCTAAATATTCTAGGATTTTTTTATTATATGTCTTCAAACTACACTTACAGACACCTCCATCTAATGGGTAAAGAACATATTGTTTCTGTGGACGGCGAGCTGTTGCCTCACGAAATGATGACAGTTGAAATATCTCCTACAACCTCTTATGGTGGACAGTAATATTGAACTATATTTATATGTGATATAAACTATATTTATATTGTTTTTATGATTATGTATTTTTAATTTATAAAATAACTTTATGGTTTCCAAAGTGGGAAAATACGATAATTTTATTTGAGGATATGCGGACTACCGCCCCCTCATTGTGATATGAATCGTTCATGCCATAAGTGGAACTTATAAAAGATGGAGTTAATGAAATTATATACTTTATTATATTTTAATTATAATATACCTATTTATCATTATTTTTTTATTCCATTAAATATGAAATAGAAATTATTGTAGTGCTCATATGTACGTACGACTTACCGTCTCCATGAAACGTGCATTTCATTTATTATCTCCAAATGTTATGTACAATTATAAATTAATATATATATATACTTGATATATATGATATATATGATATCTAAATTCTGAATATCATTCTGTATATAATTTAATTTTGGCCACATGGAAAATTTATAATTATAACATGTTTATTTTTAACTGAAGTTCTGAACATTCACAAAATGTCTAACATGAACTAAAATAATTAACTAGTTGTTATAGAAATGTAATTATTGATATAAAAGGAAAAATAAACATGAAAAGGGTTCATATGAAAGTAGAAATTAACTTTAGTTTTTTATTCATTATATTAATGAACGGTCGATTCAAGTAGGACACGAGGTCAGGGACATCGTCTCAATCTCTTTTCCTTGAGCATATTTTGTTTTATACATGACATTAATTTATAGGGTGTACAAACACCAGTGACATTTCATTTCATTCATATGGAATCATTTTCTATAATGCGTTTTACTAAATGATAAAAATGAATTTTTTTTAATGTAAGTGGGGACAAAAACCATTCCTCCATTGCGAGTATTATTTGATCTATGGAATTCTTGAAAAGTCGTAATGTTTTTAAAAGGAAAATAAATACCATATATTCTTTTACATATTTTGGTATTGAAAATGGTTTTGATAATGGATTGTTTATATCAATATATTTAATTGATATATTGTGATTTAAATGTGGAAATGTTATCATTATTTCCTGTTTTTTTATGTGTTGTGAATATGTTATGGTTCTTGGGAATAGTTTACTAATATTGGTGGTTCCATGATAAACCTAGGGAGGGTGATCCCGAGATAGTCCTCCAATGCATTGGGTAACATGAGAGAGGTAAATATTATTGTTTCTCCTAAGATATTTAGGTAATATACTATGAAGAGTATTCCAAATGTAACTCCCTACATAGCTATGAAATCTACAATGTAAGTATTATGTAGATTCCACCAGTTGCAATTATGATTTATGATATCTATGAATTATTCATTAATCTTATGATTTCAGAATGTATGAGCTGGTTCTTGGTATGTATTTATGGACTAATATTACCTTTCATTATCTTATAACCTTTACTGAGCTTTTTATGATCATACCATGTTTTTGAAATGTTTTTCACAGGACTTAAGGATGAAAATGTTCAAGGATGGGATATAGGAAAAGTCATATTGTCTAAACCATGGAAATAGACATGACTCTTTTTTTCAAAGAAAATATTTTATGAAAATAATGGACTATGAGTAGAATTTTCTACATTGTAATTTTTCAGATATAATGAAATATTTATGGCCTATTTATATAAAAATATAAACCATAAAAGATCTTCAATGTTAATTATTCATTTAATTAAAGGTTATATAATGTTTTAAGGCCAGTTCCTTATACCTTTCATGTTTTTACAACCAATTCATCTTAACCTCATCTGAACAATATTCTTTCATACTCTGATACCAATCAATTTAAAATTTTATATCATGGTTCAATGAGTCAATCTTAATAAAAAGACTCAATTTCTTATGAACAAACTAGTCACCCAATATATATTTATCTTCTCAAAATGATAGAAATTCTAAATGATTTATTTATTTCAATACCAAGTCCTCTTAGTCATGATAATTCCAATAATATGATCATTTTCCACTCCAAAATAATTCTAATAGTATTTTATATCTAAAAATTCCCCAAAAATCCTATATTCAACCATCTAGGATAAAAATCAACTATCCCATAAAGAACCACACATAAAATAAATATGTCCAATCATTCAACCAATCATTCCCTTCAAAGTCACACTGGATTAAAAAAATATCCCTAAGAGAATTACATCTCCTTATTAAACTGATGTCTATATGAATTTAATCTCTACTATCGTAAGGGTATCCAACATCTAAATGTATCCCTTGTTTACTCCAATGACTCTTAGGAATATCCCATATTTATCATGGAAACTGAAATGCATCAAATGTATAAACCAATTCACCAAAGTTCGTTATAAATCCCATAAATGCATGTACTACATAACTATCATCATAGAATACACTAAAATTTGATTCACATGATTTATCATCAGAAAAATGTTGATTGTGTTCAGTTAGTAGAAATCTAGTAATTAGATAAATTGGAAAAGGACATATAAAATGTATTCGAAATTTCAAACAATTGTACTCTCTACATCTGTGAAATCAATCACACAAAATCATACTTTTGACTTTTGAATAATAATATAAAAATTTGATATATATACATATTCCTCGTTCAATAATGGTGAAATAGATAAAAAATATATCAATATTAAATTCACACAACATAATTGATTGTACATATAATGTATATTAATGATAAAAAACACACGACCGTTATAATCGTGACTTCCCTTCGAAGTCGTATATATGGCCCACAACTTAATGGTCTATATAAAATCTAGCTTTTCCTTCATACCCATCCACCATATCACAAATATAATGAAAAGAGAAAAGATGCACTAATAAAAAAATATGACCATTTTGGAAGCAGCTAATTAGTTTCCCAACTATAGTTCTATGAGGCCTAAATCACGCCTATACATGTTATTGAGGATATCAATTTTTTGGTGAGGGATTAAATAAAGAATCGGGGAGACTATTTCAATGATAACATGTTAATAAATAATAAATAAATTAAAAAGAATCATGTGTAAGAAAAAATGAAAGTCTATATAAATCATTCATATGATCTTCTTATAACAAAAAAATTATTCATATACTCATACATCTATATTGGGAACATTTTGGGAAAATCATATATTTGAAATAATAAAAAAATATAATGTCATTCTAATACCATCTTGGATCCTCACTTACATCCTAATTCCAATCATAATCAATATTTTTTTACCTCAATTTTTTATGATAACAAAAACCTATTATAGTATTAACTATTTTTATTTTGTTTACCTATGTTATAATGTTTTAATATGTATACCAAAATTTCAATGATCTGCGAGACTCATATTAATGATTTTGGAGAGCTACTTTGATGACCCTCAAAATCCAGCACTAGTGGCTAGCCAAAGAAGATATACGTGATAGATACTAGAATTACTAGTAGAATAAATCCATTTTCAATCCCACTAAATACATTTTTCTAGAGTACCAGACAGTCAGTGGCTACCAAAGAATAGTTTTCACGCTAGAAGCCTACCATCCACCAATTTCAATATATTGGCCGGTGAATCTTCGTACCTGATTTCATTTATGATCTTCAATATATCTGAGAAGGCTAGTCAAAGTAGCTATTTTGGTTGTACCCTATATCATTGACCCACCATTTAAATCATTTCATCAAATAAAATTTCTGAATAATGGTCAATTAAATTTTGGACTTAAAAATAGAAACTCATAGTGTCTTCGACGTTAACTCATAATAATGTAAACATAATTTTGATGTGATTTTAAGACTTTGATTCCTTATATAGAGAATACAATAATTCTTAATTATTATACAAAATAAACCCCTTATCCATTCCTCATATTTTTAATATTCTGTTCTATTTTTTCTTCTTGGTAATTCATATCGTGTTTCAATGTGCTTGAGCCTAACAACCCATCCTTCGTTATCTTCATCTCTTGGATTCTAAATAAATTAAAAGTGAGGGATATTGGTTACATTATAAAACCTCTCAAAAATAATTTATATATTTATTGTATTGGGTTTTAAAAAATTACCAATTAGAAAGAAACAATATTCATTCTTAGGTGTCGTTAACGAAACAAATGTACATGGACAATATTCTCAGGATTTGTGTCTATCGTTAAAATTATGAGAGTAAACTAAAACATCACAAGTAGTTGAGGTAATGAGAATAAGGACTAATGTTGTGTTAATTAAAATCTAATTTATAAAAAATCCTTTAGATTGTATATTCTATCACGATTACTCTTTTGATTCATATGTATTATTTTTACATGTTCAATTTCAATGTTACATAAAATTTCCAAATTGTATCAAATTTAGATTTTTTAATTTTAAAATAAAATCCTCCACTATTTAATAAT
Organism: Viscum album; assembly: GCA_963277665.1. NCBI lineage: Eukaryota > Viridiplantae > Streptophyta > Magnoliopsida > Santalales > Viscaceae > Viscum > Viscum album. The sequence continues at coordinate 1,935,457,862 of OY728159.1, forward strand.
GAACATTAACAAATAATTCTTTTGAAATGAAAAATAGTTTAAAAAATTCAAAATCATAAATGGTTTTTAAAAATAATCCTTAAATGATGGATTCTACATTTTCTTCCCATTGTTCTCCTGATAGACTTGCAATTGATCAAGCCTATTTTTTATTCAAAATATATATTTAATAGAAAACTAAAATATATATTTTTCATTAATTTTTAGGTTTTACCATTTGGAAACTTTTCATTATTATTTAAACACATTTTAATGAATTTGTTGAAAATAGACTATCGATGATATTATAGCATTAGGACAAGATAGAAAATAAATTAAATCCATTCATTATGGATTTGAGCCTAATACATTTAACCATGTTTCAACTTGTGAAATTAATTATAAAATTAGGAAATTGATTGAATTGAATCATGAACACACAATTACTGTAATAGATAATAGACATGCTTTTCATTATCATGTTTTTTGGAATCTAAAGAACGCATTATAATGATTAAATTTAATTTATTTTCACTATATTTACTGAAGATTTAAATATATTAAAATATATTGGTGATGATATTTCCTTTGAAATTATATTGAAGAATAAACCTTGCATATTTTCAGGTTCTTGGGAACCTATGTATATAATGATTCAAAATGAAAAATATATCTGGAAGAAGCTTTTTGATGAAATTTTTGGATCTCTCATGACCTGTGAGATTACCCTGAAATAGAAATCCAAAAATAAATTCAAGTATGTTAATTAAAATACCAATATCTAATTAAAATAAATAAATATTGGTTACTAATATTTTGGTTACAATATTTCAATCCTAGCCAAAAATCTGATCAAAGTCATTATAAAGATGAAATATTTTATTAATACTAACAAAGAAAATAAGTGATAAAAATGAACTTAATTTATTCAAATGAAAAAGGAAGAGACATATTAAACTGGAGTCCCATAAATTTAAAATTATGATAATGGAGAAGAATATAAATAAATAAATCCATCAATGATTCCACAATCAGTGAATTTTATAATTCAATCTCCTTATCAGAATCATGTGATAATGATGAAAAATGAATCATGGTTGAAACTGAGGAAAATAATAGAGTAAATTCTATTTCTTTCTCTTTATCTAATGTTAATAAATTTTTCAATGATATGAAGATATTCAATATGGTTGAGATCAATTATCAAAATTATTGTCTAAAATCACAAAAAACTTCATGGGACATTAAATAATGAACATTCATGTAGTTTTTGAGAAATATAAACTACGAAATTGAAGGGGGTGTTATCCTTGAAATTAATTAAGTAATCCAATTGTTAAAAAAATCGTGTCTACATAAAATTTACATAAAAAATAAATTTTTTAGTTCATTAATGGAGAAAAATATATAGATAATATTTTTGGTTTCCAAAAACAAGGAGCAAACCATAAGGCTCTTAGTTTTCCAACTCATGAAATAACCTTTAGAAAAAATTATTAAATAATTCAACAATATAAATTTTTTTAATTATTTTCATAAAATTGGGAATAATATTTATGATTTAAGTTATAAAAAATCATTTTATGGGATACCAAAAATTGTTTTTCACTCATCAATATTTTTTTTAAAGAACATATTTAAAACAAACATGGGTTCCAAAATCACTTTTAGCTAAAACAAATTGACCTGAATCTTGGGTAATAATATCATTAGTTTTTGCCTTATTTCATAGAACTATTTTCAAATGATAAAATTCAATTGATCGACATTGTACACAGATATCAGGTCAACAATATAAATGTATTATTACTAATCAAGATTCAACTATCTTGAAAAACTATATGAAGTCCACATCATTTTTTATGATGACATAAGGAGTAAAAATTGTTATAGGTTTTATTGGGTATTCAAATTATACCATTATAAAATAATTTTTTTAATGGTTTCAAAAATTATAATTTAAATAATTTATGATAAAATGGTTTTAAAGCCTCTTTTGAAAATATTTTCAGTAATGTATTGGATTCCAAAGTATTAATTTTATTCTTTACATTCTGATTTTCTAACTATTTATGTTGGTGAGTTGAAATATCATTAATGTTATAATATTAAATTATTTATAGAATAATATAGTGATTCATGGCCTCAAAAAATACACATTGGACCTTATTACAAAAACACACTATTCAAACTCAATTAAAATATTCTAGTATGTGAATGAACAAAATATTATTTAAAAATGACATTATGTGTCAGACATTATAAATGATTAAGAAAATTGAGACATCATTTATATCCAACGTGGAATTATTCCTATGTAATTTTCATAACATTATTAGTCATTATCTCTTTATAATATCCAAGGTATCATGTATTGAGGGTAAATATTTCAATTTTCTATAATCCAATATTATGCAACAATTACCTATTATAATTTCATTGATCATAAAATTGAATCTTTTAATGTGTTTACTAAATATAACATGAAGGTAAAAAATTAAAGAGTCTTTAAAATTATATAATTTGGAGTGATCATTGGGGGTAATTTAGAAATAATAGTTTTGATGATCTCTATAAAATAGAATGGTATAATCATTTTTCCACTCCATGGAATGTATAATCGAATGTCGTTATTAATGATGAAATTGAAATCTTCAATAGACTTCATAAAGCCCACTAAAATACTTTAATGTTCATGAATTATTTTTGGATGAGTTGGTAAATATTTCTTATTATACCTTGAAATTTGTTATTATATATCTCATCATTATAAAAATACCTTTTGATAATTAGAATGGAAAAATAAATATAGTTTTCTATTCTAAAATATTTGGATGAAAATTATATATTCTTTAACCAAATGAAAGAATATGAATGTTTGATGCAAAATCCTGTGAGGGTATTGTTTGTACTCCAACTATTGTAATGAATTATAAGTATTTAATAAAAATTCCAAGACTATAGAATAATAAATTCACATTAAATCTGATGATAATTATCTTAAACCTCTCCCCCAAGTTAATGATATCAAAATTTTCCAAGAAGATATCGCCAAAATTATTCCACCTATAGTTAATTAAATTGAAATTTATAAAGAAACACCATAAATCCCCTTAGCAAATGCATGTGTGAAATCCAAATACCTTCCACTAGATAATTTTATCAGTCATTTTAATTATGATACTCATTTAAAAAAAATTCATTGATATTAAACATAATTTTGTTTCACAACTAGAAAACATAAATATTGATGATTTTATTTCTAATTAAAACTTGGTAATTGTAATTCAATAAGAGATGAACACATTCACAATGAAAAATCATTAGACCCTTATTTAAAGACATAATTATTATCATATTATTTATAATAAATGGTTTTTTAGAAATAAGTTACAATATCATGGAAACATCACTCATAATAATGTTATATTAGTAGACAATGGCCACAATCCATATAAAATACATGATCAAAGTTGGTCCATTTCACTTGTCAATATGATAAAATTACATAAAATTTTGTATTCATTCGCTACTCTTTTATATGTTAATATTTTTAAAATTGCTGTTAAATGTTCTTTTTTTGAAAAAAAAAATTGTTGAACAACATTCCAATTTTAATGATTCAAAATTTACAAGAAATATTTTTAACTGATCTAAGAATTACTAATGTTTAAAACTATATCCTAAGGCTAGATATGGACATCCAACTATATATCATTCAAACAAAATACATTACAATGGGGAAAAACTGTTTTAATCATTCTAAAACACAATTTAAATGAATTATTAATTTTTTAATTTATGTTTGTGATGTTATATTTTATTTAAAAAATTATTAATTGTTAATTAATTTTATGATTCCCCAAAAAAAGAATTTGAAATTATTTTTCATGTAGAATTGATTATTTTTTATGGTTTTAAAATTTCTCCAAACATTATTGATATTTTTCTAAGTAGTGGACAATAAACTAATAGGAAATAAGAAAAATCTAACATGTATTAGGTGATGGAAATAATAAACTGTATATGTACTTCATGAAAGATAATATTGGAAGATTATGGTAAACATGTTATAAAAAACATTATAGTTGAATGAATTAAATAATTATTTATATTACTAGGACCCTATGAGACATTATCTTTATTTTTTTATTTATTCTTCTTTTTAATCAAATAAATATCAAATTTTATAGCTTGTGAAAAAAAATTTCAGATTTTAATTGTTTTAAAAATCATGGTTTTTTATTCCTAATTATACTCTTTAATAATTATATGATTTTATGATTCTCATTTTTTAGATGGTAACTATATAGGGAAAATAAAATTGTTACTTTTCACGTAATTTTAAAATCCTATACCTCATTGAGTAGTACAGATAAATTTTTTTCTCATAATATATAAAATCTAGAGTATATTTCCATATGAATTTTTTGTTTCCAAATTATATGGAAAAAAACTCTCTTGTATGATGGGTCTAAATTAAATCACATAATAATAAACTAGGGAAATATTAGTATGAATATAATTTCTAGAAATAAATTTCAACACAGATTCCCTGTTAAAATTGACCATTTGAAAATATTTTTATGGGATGATGTAAAAAATGATATATCATGTTAGTGTTTATTATCCCAAACCAAATATTAAAAAATATTTTCACATGACCCCTTTTTCAATTTTCCCCAGTTTAATGATGTGTTATGAATGGTTTAATTTGGACACATTTATTATGATTAGGAAAGATAGAGTTTTTTATTATCTTCTATATTTTATAAAAAATTCTCCATATCAAAGTGTTCATATAATTCATATTAATTAAATTATATTTAATTCATTGAATTTTATGATATTTTAAAATCATCATGATATTTACATTATTTAAAATGAATATTTTAATTTTTTGTTTTTTCTAAAATAATAGGTAATGTTTCATTAATTTTAATATATATTTTAATATTAATGGAGAGAAATTTTTTTTTAATATCTATTTTAATATCTAGGTGGATAAATATATTATAATAATTTGTTAATGTAAATGTGTATTATCTATGAGAAAATCTCTATATCATTATATAAATATGTTTATGTGTTTTTAGACTATATTAACCTATAAAAATTACATAAAACATGGTCAGTTGGTTAGTAAACAGATATTTACACATGGGAAAATAAGTTGGCCTCTATGATAAACCAAATTTGACACTCTAAGGGGATACATTTTGGATCAATCGCATTGGATTTATAAAGACTTTATATATTTATTGAATCTCACTTTGTAAATAATCTCTTAAATATCTAATCATTAGAATTAATTAATAAATATTGAAATTTTCTTTATTATTACTTTCAAATTATTATTCATTCAAATATCTCTTATGATTTTATATCTTATGTTTATCATTTAATTCTATGTGTTTGTGATCTAAAAAGGGAAAACAAATTATACATTAATTTACATTATCTATCAGAATCACCAGTCATATTATTAATAATTTCAATTGAGTGTGTTTGTGTTATAGTTATTCATTCTGATGATATGAGTTTAAAATATCCATCTATTGACACAAAATGAGTTTTGAGGGATTATTTGATGATACACATTGTGTGTCACTATTGTCTAGTAGATTCAGATCTACTAGATAGTATGTGGCTCAAAAAACTGAACCTGACCACTATCATAAACACAAGAAACCTAGTAGAGGATAATCAACTAACCCAAAGTTATAAAATATGTGATACATCCCAAAAAGGCCCATTAGGTCATTTTTCCATCTAGTATTTAGCTGATGGTCTCATTTATTAGCCAGTAGTATTGTCTAACTAGCTAGTACTCCCAATGAAAGAAGTAATTTTTGGTAGACCCCACTATATTGAAAATCTTTTAAATCTCATCAAGACATAATAATTCTCTATAATTACTATGTTTCTTTTTTCCTATTAATAGTACCGAATGTAGTCAAGAACATTGTATGATTTAAATCAAATATAAATATGATATTAATCAAACTATATTGTTTCATCTATTTTGAATACACTTTTTCTTCAATGTTATGCACAATATATCACTCATTATCTTCCATAATTTTTTTATCTACTAAATATGATATTGTTTTAAATTTAGAGTGTGATTAAATTTTTTTTATTATATCCCAATACCTTTAAAAATATCATTACACATTTTTTAACAAATAGATCATAAAATTACAACCATAAATATCGTGATATGTAGTGTCTTTTGACTATTATTTGAAAATTAAATCAATGTTAGGTGAGAATAAAAATTACTTATTTTATTTTTCATACTGATATATTAAATAATTTTGAGATCTTAAAACTACATTAGATAACATGTGATATACATAGAGAAAAGAATAACTCTTAAAATTCTTATTAATTAAATAAACATATGAGTGAGCATAACATGTGATTAAAACTTATAACATGATATCAAAAAGATAAGTTTCATAATAAATCTAATTTAAGAATAACATAAATTTCATGATGTCATACGATAATGGTATCATAGGAAATATGGTGGAATTATACAACATGACATAAAAATGAGTCAATGATTATATCCTTGACTGTGTCAAATTGTGGAAAATGTCTCATAATGGAATAAGTGTTCTCCCTAATCCCATACATGATATCTGACGAGAAAATAACAATACTCAATCCATTGGAACACTATCTGGGAACACTCATGATAACATTCATAGAATCCATGTGTTCCACTAATGGAAATCCATCATAATGAAAAACTTAAGAATTATGTATATGATAAAATGTATTTCATAATATTTTTTTATAGAATAATACCTAATGGTTTCATAATGATGGAAATAGATAATTGAATGTAAGAGAAGTATCACCCATTTTTGGAATGGAGATTATGATTATTATATACTTATGATATATATAAACTGATTATAATAAATTACATAACATTAGAGATTGTTTTCATTGATGACTTGAAATAACATTAGAATGATTGCAAATAAATTCTTGATTAAAATAATATATCAATTTTGAAAATAAATATTTAGAAACATAAATAAAAAATATTTGGGAAATATTTTTATTTTAAAATCATTGAGATATTATAACCGAATCCTGAAATAAAATAAAGGCTATTAGGGATGGTAATTCATTACTTTTCATGTAAGAGAAAAATCATTCCTTTAATTTTTTTAGAAAAACCCAATATCATAAATTTTCTGAAAATAGTGGGAATATCTCTTTTAAAATAGTATTATAATGAAATCTATGTGTCAAAACAACTTTGAAAAATCATTGAGGAATATTTTAAATATTCATTAATTCATTTTGAGAAATTAAGTATTTGGAAGGAAATATTTTTTTGATTGAAGATATAAATAAATTGTATTTGCTATAGAAAATAATTTCATAATTATTTTAAGAACCTAATAGAGGAGAATTGGTTATTACATTGACATTTCAAAAATTAACATATTATATGGATTTGAAATTCTTTATTTGAAAATAATTAATAATTCCATTTAATAGATATTATATCATATATAATCTCAATTAAAATGATATTTCAGCATAAACTGTTACTACAGTGGTATATTTATAATCATATCCAATATAAATAATTTAATGGAATTATAACATCATGTACCATGATGTATAAATAATAAATGATATTATATTAAAAGTATATGTATATGCACTAAAAAATTAAAATAAGGTGTATAAAAGTACATGTGTCCCAATGAAGGACGTATTGAGGCATAAACCATTACCTTGAGTCCATGATTTGTTGAATATAATTTTTATTGCCTTTATAATAAAATTATATTAATTATTTGTTTTCATAATAACCATTCATCAGTTTATTCCATGATAAGTAAACAATTTCACTCATTTATATTAATGACACTATTAATTATTTATTATGTTTTGTTTGGTTTGCGTGTTTTGAGGATGTTTAGTTCAATGTTTTTAAATTAAATCAGTGTCCTAATTGGGCCTAGATGACTCTCCCAATCCCTAGGCCAAACCCCCTCAGTGCATCAGGCCTCCGCCACATTAAAATCCCAGCTGGCCAGCCTTTGCGCTCACCCCATCCTCCCTCCACGACTCCAACTTCATCTCCCCCAGTATCCTACACCTGCTCCGTCCAAGCCCCTCCACCCTTCACATCGGCATCTGACCCCACATCTGGAAAGGCTAACTCCAGCCTCAAGTCTCCTTCTTTTGGCCAGCAGCACTTCTGAATCCCCTGCGTGGCGCATCTTCCTTGCTCCGGTGTGGCCGCGTCCTCCCTTTCCGACAACCATTTCCTCCAACAGTATTTTCTTTAATTTATTTTTTATCACAATTTCATCTAGGTTGTTTTTATTTGTTTGGGATGAAAACCTAACTCTTATGTTGTGTTTTTTAGGTTTTTCATGTTGTTTTGTGTGCACGGTTGGTCCATAGGGGATTATTCTACATACCGTCGGAGATTCATCACGTTTTCTCGTAGTTTGAGTTAGGTAAATCCTGGTTTGTTTATTTCCGATGGTTTCCATTAACTTTTTCATTATTAAAAATATTTATTTTATCTAACTCACATCCTTATTATTCTCATAGATGGTCTTCTATAATTTTTTTAATTGTTAGAAGTTGTTAAAATAGAAGTTTTAACATATTTATTTATGTATGATTATCCACAACAATGAGAATGGAGTCTAATTAATTCAAATTGATATTTTAATAAAATTCTTGTGTGTGTATTTAAGTTTTTATGATTCTTGTTTCTACAAATCGTTTTATGAGTTTATGAAACCAAAATATTGGATAAAATGTCTTTTCACTTTTATGGTGAAATTAGGGGCTTTTTTGAAATTTATATCTGTTATTAAGTTACAATTCAATTTCATTATTGACAAATTGGTTTGGTGTGTATGGATTGGTAAGGTCCTATCTTGGAATGTGTGAAAAATGTTTTGTAAAGGGTTTAATGATTTTAAAAGGGGCATTCATGTTTTTCTTAATTGAGGTGAATAGTTGGTTTTTGTTCTAAAGCTGTTGGTGTTTGGTAGAAATAGATCTAAAATATCTACTTGATTGTATATTGTTCCATTGTATGTTGTAACATCCATGGGTGCACTAGGATCACACATTGATGTGCTCACAAATGATAATGGAACCATTAAAATGTTGTTCCTTTTAGTCCTTGGTCTTCCAAATAATTATTGTTTTCTTAAATGAGGGTTGGTCTTTTATGTGGTTCCCCTTTAATGATTTCAAATGTACTACTCAAGGATTTGGCCCATTTGGCCTTGAAAAATGCTTTGATGTGTCTCTGGAAGGATAAGTTGCCCATTTGGAAAATATGATACGTTTGGGTGTGGTTGGTATCTAGGGTCCCATTTGGAACTTTGAACTTAAGAGGTGAAATTGACCAAGATTTTATTAATGGATGTGGATTGTAATATTAAATGTATTTGGTCAGAGTTTTAAAATGTTTTTAGAAAAAAATTGTTTCAACATGATTTGATGTGAATGCTCATTTTATAATTTTAACAGAAGGTTAATGATTGAAATAACATTTAAAAGAGATTGTGTTTTGGCGGAAGTTTTTGCGTGGATGGAATCTTTGATAGTTTTATGAAATAGTTTAAATGGTAGATAGTATGGTAGCCCGGTTGGAACCATCTTCTGATATGAAATGTCGGTATATAAATTTTGGCCACCTTTATAGGAGGGATATCCCTTGAGGGTTATAATATAACAGTGTCTGTGTTTGGGGTTGGAATGTGCAGTGAGATGAGTAACCCATGTGAGGGCCTCCTACTTACAAAGTATCATTAAAACCACCATGGGTTCTTGTGAGCCTTTTAGATGTTTGATAGATGGTTTCTGACCAACCCCAATTAGACGAGTTGGTACCTCCTAGATTTTTTCATAGGCCATGCAGACTTTTCCACTAGATTGGCCAGTTTATGGTGGTCAATTGGTTATAGACTTAGGAGTTTCACTATACGCCGATAGGTGGTTCTGAAACCGAGGACATCAATTGGGTCTTCAAGGGGTGATTAGGATCACCCAGGGTTACAGCCTGTATTTCTTGTTTATTTTATACTACATAGGTTTTTTATAACATGTGTTAGTTGTTTATTTTCTGCTACACTGGTTTATTTACAGCTTGTATTGTTTACATGTCTCTCTTGTGCACAGCCCTGATATTACATGTTTGGTTTTTTTATTAAATGTTAAACAAATTTTTTTATAATATATGGTGATATTTTTTTGTCATAGTAGGAAATATGTGTTATTTTCTTAAATGAGAAAACATTATTTTTAAAATTGTATTTTCAAACTTTTGTCATTGGATTGTTTTGGAAAGGCGACGTTGGATTCTGTGATTTATCTTGGCAACCCTACTGGTCATTTTTAATGCTCCTGCCTATTTTATCATTTTAGTTGTAGGTTTTCATTTCACATGTTTCTCTTGGTTGAGTTACTCATTATTGGATCATAGTCGGCTTTTGGTTGGGAGGTGACCTGGAAGGTCACATAGAGGTATATTGAGATGTTCTGTTTGTTACTTCAATTTTATTGTTTGGTTTACTCATGTTAATTTATTTATATGTTTAACTTTTTTCCATGGTCCAAATCATTCACACTGATTAAATTTTCATAACCTTCATTAGTTGAAAACCCATGGGGATCAGGAATGTCCTTCTAGCCATGTCGTGGACTGGATCAGGTGACCGGTTCAGGGTCGACCCGGGTTGGTTCATGATAAAATGGTATCAAAGGGGGCTCTCAATATTTGGGTTTCTTGATATATGAATATTAGGAAAGTTGGGACTCAAGATGTAGGTATAGGAAGGAATTCATTATCCCTCTCCCATTCCGAACTCGAGTCGCTATGGGTAGTCTGGGAATTGAGTTCTCTTCTTGTTGTAGATTTTTTTAGATTGAGGGATGACAACATAGGAAATTCAATGTTACATTGTGATTTCACATAGTGTACTGACCTATGTGGAGACTGAGAAGATGGTTTAAGTGCCTCCTAGTTGTTGATGCTTACATGGGGCATGGCCTACTACCATGTCGCCAGGATATGCATGACCAATATTTCCTCACTCTAGTATTTTAATTCTTGTTGAGTGTCATCGTAGTTCTGGTTTGTGTAAGTGTGCATTTTTAAGATGAAGATGTGATTTTTAATGGAAATTATTTATATTAAATGCCTTTAACTTTGTGAAATGTATTTTAAAACAAAAATCTCTTGGTCTAAAAATATTTTATTTTCATATAATTGGTAGAGAAATAGATGGGGTGATACCTCAGGTACTCTTTATGAATGTTTTCACATGTGAGTAAATGCATGTGAAGTGCATGTTGGTGCATATGGATGAAAAAGTATTAAGAAATGTGTAACAGTTCATGGGAATTCTGGTGTGTGTACGTGGAAATAAATCCATGACCTTGTTTTTCAGAAGTTAATAAAGGGAATGAGTTTGAAAAACTGAATTTGGGATGAACAGTGGCTTTGGTGTTTGGAAAGTGGCCATTAAATAAAGAGATTTTAAATTTTAAAATGAAAAATAGAATTTTTTGTTGTGTTTGTGTTTTTTTTTGTTTGATTTGGTAGGTTTTGAATTAAGGCATTTTAATTTATGTGGCTTTGTCTTATTTTTGGATTTCGGCTTGGGGTTTTATATGTTGTTCAAAAAATACCTCCCAAAAAGGTCCCCCAATGTTTCTGGTAAGTCATGCCCAATTTTTGGTCCTTCTCGGATGTTGACTATCCTTCATGGCGATCGAGGTCTGTTAGAGATTTCAGAGTGGATTTAAGAGGTCGAGTGTGTCTTCAGGGTATTGGGAACTCCTGAAGCTAGAAGAGTGTGTGTTGTTTTCTGTATGTTTGAAGGTCCATCTCTGGATGAAGGGGAGTTGGTTGCCCCACCATCAATGCAAGTTGGTATGTCATGGTATGTCTTTAAATACTTCATCATCTAATAGTTCATACCAGAAGAGGGGAAGATGAATAAAAGGAAAGATCTCATGCTTACTCAACAAGGCCATTGGAGAGTGAAATCATATGTTCAACATTTCAAGGAACTTGTTTCCTTTTTTCTAGAGGTAGTGTCATAGGATTTGATGAGGACTTACCTTTTAATTGGGGTATTCATCAAGAGATCAAGGAGAGGGGTCCTCTTTTCTAAGGACCATCATTTTGAGAAGCTGGTGGATGAGGCATTCTTAGCTGAATTTGTCTCCAGAGCACAGATGCTTGGCAATCCAGCAAATCCAGTCACCCGTGAAGGATCCCCATCCAGTGAGCAGGGTGTGCCAGGGGGACCTATTCTTAAAGAGTCATCTATAGTGATTCTGGCTTCCAGTTCATTGGACCGCTCAGTGGTGTGCCACCAGTGTGGCCGGTTCGGGCACGTGAAGCAGTCATGTCACATCCCTCTGAAGACATGTTGGTGTTGTAGGTGTCTGGGTCATCAGGAGATGTTTTGTTGGAAGCATTGTCTAAAAAAGAAGTTGTGATTGAAGGATTCTAGTGCCTGATTATGAGGCATGAGATGCTTCAGCCATCAGATCCCCAGCCACAGGCCATGGGGTGATGCTCGCGTGCAGTCAATATTTTCTGGTGGTGTGAAGCCTTGGTTCAGGATTTCTGTTCCGTGTTGGCGGTGGAACATTTATTATCTTTTCATTCTTGTTTTTTTATTGTTGATGTGTTGATGTTGTTGTAGGTCCCTTGTTTCACCGTGATGGTATAATGGATATGTTTTGTTTTAATCTAAATAGTTTTGTTTGTATGATTAGGGTTTATGAATCATGTGTCTTTCCTAAAAGTGTGTGTGTCCCTTATATGTGTTGACCATGGTTTAACAGTGTTTGTTTTGAGATGAATATGTTTGGGAAGGAGTCAAGGATTGTTGTAATGATCAGGTTTACTACTGGGATAATTTTTTTCACATAGTTTTTTCTCTAGTGTTTGGGGTTCTTGCTCTGGGTCAAGAGTGCTGAGATTCAACTGATATTTTGTTTGCTCGTGCTATAGAAGTAACTTTGGATCAGTTGGGAGTTCCCACGTCCCTCCCCCCTTTTTGGGTGGTATTTTTGGGTGTTAAATATTCATGCTATTTGAGTTCTTGTTGTGGGGTAAACCCTCTCATGTTCTCCCACTCTATCATATTATTGTTTCTTTAGGTTTCATCCAGGAAAGAATTTAGATCTTCTCTATCGTTTGACTGGGTGACTTTCTAGGGTTAGAAAGTGTTTGTGGTGGGGATAATTGTCACACGAGACTTTTAAATTTATTTTATATTATTTTATTATTTTTGGGTTCCATGTTATTTCACCAAGGTTCGGGTGGACTCATGTTAAATATTTTTGTCATTTGAGGTTTTTACTAGGCTTCAGACTCGTGCGAGGTGACCCCACAGTTGGCGGTAGCCACGCAGTCGGTCCATGTATCGTGTCGTTTCTCATCATTCTTATTATTATTATTTATATTATTTATATCATTATTATTATTAATATTATTCATTATATTATTATTTTTTTGAAATTATTTTATTACAATCTTTTTTTGTTTTATTATTATTATTATTCTTGTTGTTCTTCATATTATTAATTTTATTTTTATTTATATTATTATTATTATTCTTTTATTATTATTATTATTATTACTATAATTAATTTGAAAAAATGAAAAAAAACTAACTAACCCCTAATCTAGACCCACGTCGCCCCCTACCCATTTAATTTCACTGTGGAACAACTACCCTCCCTTCTTCCCCCATAGTGAGCACCCCTTTCGTTTTCTTGTTCGGCACACCAAAACCCCACTCCATGTCCTTTGGCCCTCCACCTCTCTTCCCCAACATTCGACATGGCCTCACCCTTTTCCACACACCACCCTCACACTGCTCCTAGATTCCCCCTCGACCCAGCACCATCCCATCTCCCTTCCAACCTCGTCCCCCACAACACACCAAGCAGCTGCCCTGGGCCTCCACCTCTCTCTCCCAATGCATGACTCGCCCATGACCTTGACCTCACTCCCTCAGTTCATCCAACCTCTACCCCATTCATATCATAGTCGACCAACCACCACACTCACCCTAGCCACCCTCCAGGACTCCAACCTCATCCTCCCCTGTCTCTCACTCCTACTTGGGCCAAGCCCCTCTGCCCTTCACTCCGATAGCTGACCCCATATACAGAAATGTTACCTTCATCCTCTGTCACCTTGTTTCAGATAGTAGCACTTCTGAATCCCCTACGCAGTGCCTCTATCGTGCTCTGTTGTGGCCCTGCACTCCCTTGCCGGAAACTGTTTCCTCCTCTTGTATTTTATTTCATTTATTTTATTCCCTTCATTTCATTCGGGGTGTTTTTATTTTCTTTGGTTTAAACCCTAAGTATGCGGTTATGTTTCGTACATTTTTTACATTGTTTATAATGTGTGGTTGGATCATGGTGGATTTTTTTACCTACCATTGGAGTTTTGTCACGCCCTCTCTTGGTTTGATGTATGAGAATCATGGTTTATTCCTTTATGATGATTTTCGTTGACATTTGTATTATTCTATTTATTTATTTTATCTAATTTTCAACTTTATTTTTCTCTTATATGGTCATTTATATTGTTTTTATATTTTTAGAAGTTGTTAAAATAAATGTTTTAATGCATTTCATAATGTATTCGTGTCTACAACAATGTGAAAGGAGTTTGATTAATTCCCAATCTAGTTTTAATAAATTTATTGTTTTTGGATTGAACTTTTGATGATGGGTGTTTCTAAAAATCTTTTTATGTGCTTGTATGGTGAAATTATGGGATTTTATGAAATGTATAGTTGTTATTATTGTACAATGGAATTTGTTTGTTGAAAATTTGGGTTGGTGTGTATAGATTTGTAAGGAAATATCTGGGAATGTGTGGAAAATGTTTTGGAAAGAGTTTAATGAATTTAAAAGGGAAGTTCATGTTTTTTTTAAATGAGGTTAACAATTGGTTTTGGTTTTAAAGTAGTTGGTGTTGGTAGAAATAGATTTGAAGTATCTTCTTGGTTGTTTATTATTCCTTTGGATGTTGGCACATCCATGGGTGCACTATTTTGCACACATGGATGTGCTGAAAAATGATAATGGAACCTTTGAAATGGTGGTTCTTTATATCCTTGTTTCTCAAAATAATTATTGTTTTCCTAAATGAGGGTTGGTCTTTCATGTGGTTCCCCTTTAATGGCTTCAAATGTACCACTCAACGATTTGGCCCATTTGGACTTGAAAAATGATTGGATATGTATTTGGAAAGGATAAGTGGGCCATTTGGAAAATATGAAACGTTTGGGTTTGGTTGGTTTCCAAGGGCCCATTTGGAACATTGAACATAAAATGTGAAATTGACCTTAATTTTATTAGAGGATGTAGTTTGAAAATTTGAGTTTTTTTGGTCTTAATTTTAAAATGTTTTTTGAAAAAAAAAGATTTCGACAAGATGTGACGTGAAGGCCCATTTTGAAATTTTAACCCAAGGGTTATGTTTGTAATATCATTTAAAGGATATCTTGTATTGGAGGAAGTATATGCCTATTCGAAAACATTGATTGTTTTATGAAATTGTTTAAATGGTAGCGGGTATGGTGGCATGGTTCATACCATCATGTGATATGAAATATCGGTATATAAATATGGGGAACCATTATATGATGGATATACCATGAGGGTTATTGAATATCTATGTCCATCTTTGGGGTAGGAAAGTGCAGTGAGATGATTCACCCAGGCGAGGGCCTCCTACATAAACAATATCATTAAAACCACCATGGGTTCCTCGGCATCTTTTAGCTGATCGAGTGATAGTTGCTAACAAACCCCAATTAGACAGGTTGGTACCCCTGGATTAGTTGTTAGGCCAGGTGGTCATTGCCACTATATTGGTTAGTTATGGGAGGCCAGTTGGTTATATACTTAAGAGATTCACTAGACACCGGTAGGTGGTTTCAAAACCGAGTACGTCTAGGGGTCTTCTAGAGATGTTTAGGATCACCCATGTCTACAGCTTGTATTGCTTTATTTTTTTGTTTTACATTTGTTTATTTATAGCTTGTCTTACATGTTCATTTTCTACTATACTAGTTTATTTTCATCTTTTGTTGTTTACCTATCTCCCTTATGCGTGGACCTCATATTACTTATTTTTTATAAAATGGTAAATGGTTTTTGAAATAATATATCGTGTGAGTTGGTTATCATAGTTTGATAGATGTGTGATTTTATATAAATTTGAAAAACTTATTTTTATAATTGTATTTTCATTCTTGTGTAAGTGGATTTATTTGGAATGGATACATTAGATTCTGTGGTATATCTTGGCAACCCCACTGAGCATTTTTAATGATCAGTCCTATTTTATCATTTGTGGTGCAGTTTTCCTTTGCTTAGGTTTCCCTTGGCTGAGTTGCTCACTATTGGAGCAAGGATGTATTTTGGTTGGGAGGTGACCTGGAAGCTCACATGGAGGTATGTTGAGCTATTGTGTTTATTTCTTTTCAGCTACTATTGTATAGTTTTGTTGTTCGGTTTACTCTTGTTAATTTAATTATCTGTTTACCTTTTGTTCAGGGGCCAGATCGTTCCCAACGATTAAATTTTGATGCCCAATCATAGTTTCCAGCCTGTGGGGATCGAGAATGACCTTCGGTCCATGTTGCTGACTGACTCGGGTGACAGTTTCAAGGTCGACCCGGGTTGGTTCGTGAATGGGCCCACTATATCCTCTCAATGCATTGACAGGTCTCATGATAGAATTAATTAGTGACAAAACCTAAAAGTTTGTTCCCAAAAATTAGACAGTTTTCTACCCACAGAACTAAATTGTTTTAAGGGTGTTATGGTATCATGATCCCATTACATGATGCCCAATTAATATTCATTCTCTTTATTTATGATCAACTATTACTATCTATGTGGATTTCAATATAACAAAATCAATGGGTGTAGTTTAATTCTCAGTTTATTAATAGTGTGTGTTTTTCATTTATTCACCATTCCATATTGAGTATTCCGAGTTGTTTATTATTTAGTTATTATTTATTCATGAATCCTCTATTTGTAACCCTTACTGATATTTCGAGCTCACCCCCTTTAATTTGTTTACCTTCAGTAGGTTATAAAGAGGAGATCACCTATTGAGTTTCTCTTGATGTGGTTTTTATTTTTTTTATGTAATGTATTTTGTTACCATTCCCACTTTAATTTAAGTCACATATATGTATCTAGTTTCTTCAAGAATAATAACTAATTATTCTTTTGGGCCTTAATTCCTTAAATCCAGGCCAATGTAATTAGTAATGCACTGAATCTGTTTTATAGGGGTCGGGGTGTTACAGTTGGTATTAGAGGATGTTTAATATGATCCTTGGAAACGAGATTAGAAACTATAGATTAAGGAACATAGCCCTGAGGTAGTATTTGATGACAAACATACAAGAATATACTCTAATTTAGGTAAGGAATATATTATGTGGATCATTATTGAAAATACATCCTTCTCTAGAGACAAATAGGTCGAGGTGGCATTGGAACAGATGTACCTAAGAGTGAAAACTCAGAAAATTAGTTTTGGGCTTGACCCGAGGTATCCTGGTACATTGAAAAGGGAATTGATGCAATCTTGGTATTCACACTCCCATGGGATATGTTTATGATAATTTAAATTCTCATTACAAGCAATTATAAAGGATTTTAATGTAAATTTTTTCTCATAGAATCCATGTTTATGATATTAGATATGCATAGAATATCAATCAATGTGAAGTGATTTTCTGTTATAGATTCATAACCTAATCTAATGTGTGCCATTATTTAGAAATTGTGCCTAATGGAAGAAGGGGAATTAGTGATTATGGACAATGTAAGGATTTATCCACTGTGCAAGTCAACATAATCAATGTTGGAGCAGATCAGATCAGGACCATATTGGGACAACTTACTCAAGTTGTGACAAATTACCATGCCACACCTTTGTTATATCATTTCATGTGGTAGAAACATTTCCCTAGTATTCTTATCAAGATTCACCCCCCCCCCCCCCCCCCACATCCTTACTGAATGAAATACTTGGAGAGGAAGATAAACCAATATCTATGCGAGAGGAAAGAAATATTCAAATTGAAGATGAGCATATAGTGCAAGAATACATTTATGTATTTCTATAGGATTAACCATGACATCCTCCAGCGCGGGAAGTTGAGTTATCTTTTGATTTAAATCTTGATGCAAGACATGTATCAAATACTCCTTATAGAATCTCCACTATGGAATTAGTGGATCCAATTTAACAACTATAGGAATTGAGTGAAAAAGTATTTATTCAACCTAGTGTTTCTCCATAGAGATCCCATGTGCTCTTTGTCAAGAAGAAAGATGGATCCATGAGGTTATGCAGTTATTAAGGGGAAATAAATGATATTATAATAAATAATAAGTATCCTATTCCAAGAATTTATGATTTATTTGAAAAACTTCAGGAGGCACAATAATTTTTTAAGATTGACCTTCGATCTACATATCATCAATTGTGTGTGTGGAAGGAAGATATTCCAAAGTCATCATTTCAAACTAGGTATGGGCATTATGAGTTTATAGTGATGACTTTTGGACTGACTAATGCACCATTTATTTTCAAGGATTTAATGAATATAGTTTTAAAGGAATATACTGATAACTTTTTGTGTTATTTATAGTTGATATCTTGGTATACTCCAAAATCAATGAAGATAGTGAGAATAACTTGAGGATTACTCTGAAAACTATTTGATGGAATGAATTATATGGAATGCTCAGAAATTGTAAATTCTGGCTTCAATCAATTTCTTTTCTTTACCATATTGTCTCTAAGGATGTAATATTATTTGATCCTATGAAGACAAAGGCAATCCTAGAATGGACCAGACCGAAAAACATAACTGAGGTATATTGTTTTATTAGCATAGTAGGTTACTATCATCATATCTTTCAGAATTTCGCCCGACTGACTAACCCTCTTACCATGATCAAAAATAGAGGGTTTATGTTTGTATCGATGAAATAATGTACAAAATTATTTGAAGAATTCAATAGAATATGTTACAATTTTCTAATTCTCACTCTTGCATCTGGAAATAATGGAATTTTTTTTACATTGATGCATAAAAGAATGGGATGGGTTATGTACTTATGTAAAATGATAATGTTATTACTTATGAATCATGGTAGTTTGAGATTCATAAGAAAATTTATCCACCTCAGGATCTTGATTTAGCACCCATAATCATTGCCCTAAAAATATAGAGACATTATATCTATGGTGAATGATGTGAGATATACATGGATCACAAGAGCTTGAAATATATTTTTATACAAAAAAAAACATAACATGAGGAAAAGGAGATGGATTGAGTTACTCATAGATTATGATTTTTCTATACACTACAACCCTAGAATGGAAAATACGGTAGAAAATTCATTATGCGGGAAAAGATCATGGACTTCTAACCCAAATGAGGATTGAGAGATATCCTATATTCGTGGATCTATTAATGATGGATATTGGAATTCTTATGGAAGGGGAAACATATTTCCTATTTAAATTTATTGCTAAACCATCTTTACTAGAGAATATAAAAATACATCAATCAGATGATGAGTATATGTACAAGAAAATAAATGATGTTAAGGATGGGAGATTGGTAGACTTCATTTATAAAGAAGGAGGTATGAAATTTTGGAAGAGGTTATGTGTTCCATCAGTACCTGATCTAAAAAGGGAACTATTAGACCATTCCCATAGCTTAAATTTTCTATGTACACTTGGGTAGCATAATAATGTAATGATATCTAATGGAATATCTTGGTGGGATAATATGAAGCTAAAATTGGTTACTAAGTGTCAAGGTGACTAGTTTGTCAACAAGTGAAGGCATAGATACAACATCCTAGAGGGGATATGCAACATCTACATATTCCTATGTGGTAGTGGGATGACATTATAATGGATTTCTTTATCAAACTATGGAGGCCACATAGAATGAATGATGCAATATGGGTAATTGTTGATCCTCCAACAAAATCAACAGAATCCCTTGTTATAAGGGAGAATTTTCCACTTGAACTCCTGGAAAGACTTTTTATTAATGAAGTTGTTATACATGATGGTTCACCTCTATCGATTGTGTCCAATCGAGATCCCCAGTTTATATCACAATTCTAGAAAATTCTCCAGAAGTATTTGGATAATGATCTTCATATCAGTACATCTTATCACCCCAACCAAATAAGCATTCTAAAAGGACTAATCAAACTCTAGAGGACATGCTGAGATCTTTCTCCTTTTATTTTAGTGGTATGGGGGGAAAATACTTTCCTTTGGTGCAATTTTCCTATAAAAATAGTTTCCATTATAGTATTCAAATAGAACTATACAAAGCATTATAAAAAAAGATATGTCGAACTCCAACATGTTGGGATGAAGTTTGTGAGAGGAAACTTATATGCCTAAAACATATTGAAGAGGCCATAGAAAAGGTAAAGACAATTCAAGACTGTATTAAAGAATCCCAAAGTAGGCTAAAGAGTTATGATGATATCCAGAGAAGGTATTTGGAATTCCATGTGTGAGATAATTTCAATCTGAATGTATCTCTAAGGAAGGGTGTCAAAAGGTTCGATAATAAAGGGAAACTAGGCCCAGTGTACAACAGACCTTTTGATATTCTGGAAAGAATTGGATTTTTAGCTTACTGTTAAGCTATTCCACTATTTATCTCCAAATATAATGATGTTTTCCACATTTCATTGTTGAATAAATACATTCCATACCCAATGCATGTACTCAACTATGAAAAAATAGAACAGGAACATTATTTTTCATACTGTGAAGAGCCAATTGGGCTTTATGACACAAGGGAGCAAGTATTGAGAAATCAGACAACTCATCTACTAAAAGTTATTTAGAGAAAACATAACAAGGAAGATGAAATGTGGGATCCTGAGGATTTTATAATGAAAAAACACCGACATATTTTTGGATGGCTTTATAAATGAAAATTTTTTAGGATGAAATTTACGAAGGAAGGAATAATGTAACACCCCAATCATTTAACGGTAAGATTATCTTAAATACATTCTATTCATTAGCTTTTATATTTTCATATAATAATGTGTTTTATTGAAAAAATACTTGGTTATTTAATAGATAGTTATAGGATAGCCTTTAAACTTAAATTTTCCACTTTTTTGTTTGGAATTTTAAAATATAGACATTCATTATTGTGATCAAAATGATATTTATAGTTTGATAGAGTTAAAATAATTTTTGGTGAATATTAACCTACCCTTATGAATAGTGATGTGGCTCTTAATAATTATATCAATAACCATGAATGTATAAATAAATTTAGTCACCTTAAAAATGAAGATGAATATTTTAAGTGTTTATATTTTTTGATAAAATTATAATTTTAATTATAAAATAAATTTACCATTTTTAGAAAAGTATTTTTTGAAAAATAGTGTTCATTTTTGGATTTAACACGTTGTAAAATTTTTTGGGTGAATTTATGGGATTTTTCTAAAATACGAGATTTTTTTATGAATAGTAAGAAACAATAAATTGTGATAAATGAAAAATACTTGATTTACTACATCATATATCATGCAAGGATGATGTAAGCCCACATTTTTCAAACTCACATAGAATTATTACAATTTTGGATCACATGAATCATGAATATTTATAGTCTTGATGAAAAATATTGAAATAATAATTAAAATAATGTAAAATCTATTTCCCCCTCCACTATATAAACCACCCCTAACCCCCTCATCCTCTTACACAACCCAAGCATCAATACATTCCTAAATTAATCCAATTATTCTTCCCAAGACCTCCCCCCACGTCCAAGGCCTACTGGTCTCTGAAAAAGGCCAAAATCAACGGTCATAATGATTTTCTCAAAGAGGAGTACTCAAGAGGTGAACCCTCTTCGTTTTTCATTCAATTTCGTTTACAGGTTCCATTGTGTTGTTCTCCCTTCTACCGTATCCTAATACAAATGACATGATTATTCTAGAATAATACTTGTACTATATTTTTATTTTTTTTAATGGAATATTTCATTATAATCTCACATTTCCCCTCCTTTTATATTATAAATTCAAACATCATTCGAGATGTGTTAATTTATCACAGTTAAGGAAGACGAGTTTTAAATTTGTATTACTATTTTAAAGAATATTCATGAAACCATTTTAAGGGTTTTATTAGATTATAATATGTGTATTTTATCTTATTTAATGTTCTGTAATCATTACACTCTCATAATATGGAATAATAATACAAAACAAGTTCATTGTGCACAAAACCGCCAAGCTAAATCCAAGAGTTTATCATTAACTTGTCAGATGAGTCATCCTCATGGTATATAACCAAAAGCATTATAAGATAATTTATATCTTTTTAACGTCACTAATAATAAATATTAACAATTATGGATCTATAAACACATTTCAAAAGAACTATCATTCATGAATACAAGAAAACAGATCATGAAACCCAAGGAAAAAATTACTTCCAAAACAATAAAATTGAACCACTTATACCCATAAAAAATCAATTAATGAACCTAATAAGTTTATAACATATCAATTGCCTGATGATGGGGTTCTGGAATTATTAATTAATGATTCTACACTTTACTTTTCATGTCGTTAAGAACAATCATGAACATCTTCAAGCATATGGTAAGGGATATCTAAACTCAATTTCCATTCATTGAGTTAAACATCAATATCATTGGTTTAGAATTTCTTGGAATATGTGTGAATTACCAATGATTTTTTTATTCTTTATATCCTATTTTATTGTGTGGGATTATTATTTTCACAAATAATTATTTCATTTTTTGTTCTCAATCAAATGATATGTTCTTTGTATGGGATCCTCTCTTTCACTTTTAATCAAGAATTTTCCCTACATAGTGTCCTTATATTTTTAATTTCTTAATATGGGGTATGTTTTTTAACCTATCTTATACATCCCTTATGATATATAAATTAAGGGATACCCCATTACCTATCATTAAGCCCTCACAAGAACACCTGTTACCATGCTGAAATGTTTGTAAGGGGTTTTCTCATCTCACTTTCTTTTTTGTGGTATTTCCATTGTTTGCCTCTTATTTATTGTATGTGGTGTTTTTTACTTACATTTTTCAATAATATTATTATTCACTTTATGTTAATGGAATTAAATTATTCATTTTGTGGTTATTATATTTTGGTCACATGATTCGACAAATTATATTGTGTAAGGGACTTTGTCTCAAATACCATTTTGTTGTGACTAACTTTGTATTGTGAAACTAATAATCATTATGTCATGTACCTACTACCCATTTGGGATTACATTTCATTTGAAGTTATATTTCTATTATATATACATATTCTCATATCACTGATATTTTTATTGTCTAAACCATATACCATTTTACATATGGTGTTTACTTGGAATGTTGTTTTATCTGTGGAAATATTAAAGAATCTATATCCTATACTCTATATAGATATTTAAAAGTTATATTAATACTGTATTAAATCAATTTATAATGAATTATTTGGACTTGTAGTGGTGGTGGGGTCCCGCTATATCCCCTTGATGAATGGACAGGTCTCTTGGGACAATCAGTTGGAAACAAACCCTTCGAGTTTGTTCCCAAAAATCCGAGGGGTTTATACCCACAAAACAAATCAGGTTTAATGGTATTATGGTATCATGTTCCAGATAAATGACATCCAATTAATATGAACTTTATTTATTCATTATCAGTTATTACAATCCATGATGTTGTCACTATGACAAGATCTATGGATGCAGTTTCATTCTCTGTTTATTAAAGTGTAAGTTTTTTATTTATTCACCATGCCATATTGACTATGCCATGTTTTTTTATGATTGAGTTAGTATTGATTCATTTTTCCAATATTTGTAACCCTTGTCGAGCATTCTGTCTCACACATTTCATTTTTTTACCTTCAGTAGGTAATAAATAGGAGATCGCTTATTGAGTTTTTGTGGATGTAATACTTTGTTTTTGTTATGTATTGTATTTTTTTACCTTTCCCAATGTAATTTAAGTTACATATACTCTTCTAGATTATTTAATACTAATAAAATTATCATTCCTTCAGGATTTAATTCCTTCTATACATTCCAATGTAATTATTAATGCAATGACTCCAGTCTATAGGGGTCCGGGTGTTAGAATAAAAATTTAATATAATTCCCTTGATAAATATGAATATAGTAATCTCTAAAATTAAATAATAAAACAAAATGTTTAACATATAAAATTATTTAGATAAATAACCCTTTATACAATATATCCTCAATAACCAAAACATGGAATAATGTTATAACCTCGTGTTTTACTGAATACGATAAATCATACCTCCAAAGCCAAATTTAATTCTTCCCAAATAATAATTTACAATTTAAATAATAGTTATTTACATGTAAAACTAATAAAATGTCCCTCAATAATGATATGAACAACCTCGAATTAACTATTATCATTATATTGGTTTATAACCAATATGTTTTTCTATACATATACATTTTCCAAAAAAAGAAAATATTAATAATTGAATATTATTACCTTAATATCAAGGATAGAATAAACCATAATTAATAATTGTTCCTTTAAACATATGTACAGTAAATATACATACACTCTTCCAATAATAACCATTTTGTACTAAAAAATATAATAAAACCATGGGTAATGATAATGTAAATATCCCCTCAAATAATCTTAATCATCATAGAATTCAATAACATAAATACTAAAAATTGTTTCCTATTTTATTAAGCTCTATATCAACCATAAACTTATCAACCCAAGAAAAATTAATATTACCATAAGTCATCAAATATTATATTATTCATGTCTTTCATGATGGATCATAAAGATTCTATGAATTCATAAAACAAATAAATCAGGTATGTCATCCTAGGTATGATAAAAGACCATTTTAATGCCCCTTGTGTTTGTTGACTCCATGTCAATGTTCCCTTTTTAGTTTTATTACCCCTAGATAAAACAGTTATAGAGTCTCGTCGATTTTTAGTTTCTTATTTTCCTTAAACAAATTATTATTTTTAATTTTTATTACATTTTTTCCCAATTATCCTAAATTAAACATTTGTTAATTATTTATTTCACTAAATATTTTTCTTCAATTTAGAATAAATATAATTTATAATACTACATGTATCTTAATTTTTTTTTTTGATATTTAGAAATAAAATTAGGATCTACATTATTAGTCATAGTTAGTTTATTTAAAATAGAATTAGGTTCCTATGACTATAAACTCTTCATATTTGGGTTCCACACCTCATGTTAACTTCTAAGTTCACTACTAAAATAATAACTTCATAATTATTCCGATCCTACCATCAAATATTCATTTATTTTTCTACTTTTATCTTCTTATTTATTTTAATGTTTCTATTTGGATATTTATTTCCAAATAATTCCTATATTCCATCACTCATAAAAGGGTAATTCTGAAACAACATTACAATTATTAGAATTAGGATTCTTATAAATCTTTTTGAACATTCTTCTGAACATACTCATATAACCATTTCCTACCATGAATGTGATAAACATCATATTCATCCAACTTTTTTGAAACTTCATGGAACATATATTGAAAATTTTTATATATTTTATAAATATTTTCTTAAAATCTATTTAGTTTCTCTTTATAGAATCCTCATTAGTAATCTTTTTCAACAATAACTAATATTATCGTAGAGAGAACATTAATTTATCTTGTTTATAATCCTTAAAATTTATGCTCTTATCGATGGAGAAATTCTATTCATTCTATATTTTTCAGAGAGATCTCAGTACTATTTCCACATATGAGGTGTTTCCCAATACTTTAATAAAATAACATATACCATTTTTGATGCTTGAAAAATTATTGAACATGTGGTTACTGACAGATAATCTACTGTCTCAATGTTTTGGTATTCTTGTTGGATAATTCCTAGATTAGTTATCCTATGAATTTCAATCCCATAGGGAGTTACATATATTATTCTATTTATATTTTGTCTCATCATAAAATATGATACATTTTTATAGAAAAATTCATTTATAGAACATTATAATTTTTTTAACATTATGATCGAAGAAAAATTTTAAAATTTCACTACAGATAAGTGTTTCTTGGTCAACTCTGGGTAGCTAATTAATTTTCTTTATGAAATTCCAATTATTCACACATAGTTGTTTCAGGTATTCATTCATTCGTTCATTCAAATAATCATAGTCACTTCTATCGAATAATAGGGGTTTTTTTGTAATTCATTCATCATTATGATTGACATATTCCATTGTAAAAAACTAGAATCTTATTCCGTTGAATAATATGTTTAGGATGATCAGGTTAGAAAATATATAAAAATAATAATTCAAAGAACTAACTAATCATATCCCAGTCTCTGATAAATATTTTTTGTTCATAAGTGGTCGAAATAAATATTATTGGGGGGAAATATTATTTAACAGTTTTTAAGACAATGTGAATAAAATTTTATTAATTAATAGATATTTTTAAATTGATGTTTTCAAAGATTTTAGTGAAGTAAATATAAGAGAGAAAGAGAAAAAATATTTTATAGTGTTTTGGATCTCAAACATCATAGTCTACCCATATAATTTCTAAACCTTGTGAGAATATCTGTACCACTAGGAAAATAACTTTTAAAGGCGTGAGAACCAATTAGAGATACATACATTAAAAATTCCCTAGAGGCATAACCCATAATATTTACTATATTCATTAATGTAGTATATTACCTCAATTTTGATTAGTAGTTACAACCAAAAATATCCTTTAGTTTAGTGGAAAATCCTAACACTCCTATCCTTCATCGGAATAGGAATATTTTAAACTATATAAGAATAAATACAAAAATAATGGAAAACATCATATAAATAAAAAATATTGAAGCTGAGTAGAAATATATAATAATGAGGACTACAGAGTTTGATGATCCTGACCACTACAGTATTAGAGGATGGTACACTAGAAGTCTCTTCATGGTCATATAAAAGAAAAATAGGACACCTAAATAATGGATGTTACTCCCAAAATGATCATTATTATCATTAGAAGTCATAAATGTATCATGAGATGAATCATTTCCTTTTCATTGTATGCCTTTGTCAATTTTAATAAATGAATAACTAATGGAAATAATTGATCACTTGGATTGATATTTTTGTGTTCTAATCACCACCATATAATGATATAAAATTCATAAAATAATAAAAAATATCACAACGTTTTAATACCCTGCATGTGATAAATAATAATATTAAATCTCTTTAACTTATGAATTATACTAATTAAAAAATTTTGTAATATATTTGATAAAATAAATGATGTTATTTTATGTAATTAAAAAAAATAAAATTTTTCTCATAAACATTTAATAAATGAATTATTCAATTATAATAAAATCATTCTGTGAAATATATAAATGATTATAATTAATTTCATAAGATATTAAAATATAATATAATATAAAAATAATTTAAAATATTTAATAAAACATTAACTTATTTTGAATTTAATACAAATGTTTAAAAATTCTAAAAAATTAGTTTGTATTTTTACAAAAATTTCAGTAAAACATCATTTTGTAAGAAAATAATGTTTTTCTAAAAAAATATGTGCACTAATATATTAACCAAGTAACTAACAAGACTCATGGTCTTAATATATTCTATGTCAATATGTGTGTTTTTTATATAAATTCTAAATGCATATGGTCGGTATACTTACTGTGTGATCAAAATGGTCATGCAACCATTTTAAAAATGGTTTGATCATTTTGTATGTGTGGTGTTCAGTTTAAATGTTCATGTGGTTAGTATATATACCATTCTAAAAATATTACATACAATTGATATATAATGTAACATGAAAAAATGAAATATTTCACGATATTATAAAAAATATTATGAGGTAGAATAAATATATTTTTATAATCATAGATTATAAAAAAATAATTGTATGTGCATGCTTAGCTCACGGTGCTTGATACAGTGTCAAGGTGGTATTTGATGAACTCCCTTGATGGTTCTCGGATATTGACACCGAATAAAGAGAGGGTTTTGTGCTCTAAGCTGGATGGATGGCATGAAGTGTTCCTCATACCAGGCGACATAGGTTTCAGTAGAGATGTGCCAATGCTTTGTTAGAAGTGAGTGAGGTTCACTAATTACGATACAGAAGATAGCAATAATGGTTACGGTAATGGTTTCCAAGAATTATTTCAACTAGTTTATAGAGCTTCACATGTGTAAAAAATGAGTGTCTAAACTATCTCAGAGATGCTTCTAGTGTTGACGGTTATTGTGTTGCCGATGAATCTACTCTAAAAGATTTATTTGATGAGGATTCCCATGAGATTATCATTAGTTTCTATGTCTATGAGGATGTTATGGGCATGTATGAATAGGTTTCAAGGGAAAAATCTTTTTTATGTAATACAGGTATATGAGATATAGGATCGTACATGGAAGAAGTGTTGAAAAACATACGAAAATGAAAATAATTGTAATATATATATGTGTGTGTGTGTGTGTGTGTCTGGGTGTGTTTTAAAAATAAAAAACTTTATATGTATATAATGAATCTGAAAATCTAAACTATGATAAAAAAAATTATGTAAGAATTTTAATATTTAACAAGATATAAAAATATATTTTTAAAGCATTAACAGTAGACACCCACATGATATAATATTCTATAATTATACCATTAAGAATATAATAATATATAAAATTCATATAGAAAACTTTTAGTTTAATAAAAACTGAAGAAATTATAATTTCAAACATTATTAACAAAAAATCATAAACAAACAATTTCAAACACAAAAATGCCATTTATGGTCATGTGATAAGTACCAATCCATGTATTTTAATGTCATTCACTATGGAATTCTATGTGTATGATTCCTAATAATGTTTGTATTGGTAATTATTCATTTTTGTTCCATTATCGATAAAATTGAAGGTAATATTTCCCAACAAGGTTGATTTGATCTCATATGAAATATGGCCATATGAAAATATTTCTTTCCATTAATATGTAACAATGTGAATAATTTCACAAGAGTTAGGGGGGATATAGTTCTCCGGGAATTTTACATGACATTATCAAAAATATAAAATAATAGAAGGATGATCCATTGGGTGAATTTCCATAATGAATTATATTTCCCACCAGCCTAGAATATATCATGATGTTGGGACAATGTAAATGATATCATGATTATTATGGATAAATGTTGATAGAAATAAAAGATTTATTATTTTTAGATTGATCCTCAATGAGGTGTCCTTCATATAAAATTAAATCATGAATCAAATCCCACAATTTTTCAATGTCACTATTTAATGTAATTTCAGAAGATCAAAACTTATAGTTTAATTTCATGTGGTAAGGACATTGATATTTCACTTAATGATATGTGCCGCAATTATTGGCCATATATTTTATTGTCATGTTGGGGGATCTTATTTTTATAATTTGGGGGATAGTATTTCAGTTTCAATCCATATAGAGTGATCCCATGTATCCTATTATAAATAGTATTCATATCCCACATTGTTTGGAATAATTATATAACATTGACTATAGAACATATTAGTTTGTTCTTACATTAAATAAAGAGTCCAATTAAGTCATTTTCATTACACTAGTCGCATGAGAAATTGATATCACCATGATCACATGAGACACCTCCAGTGTTAAAGATAAGAGATAAAAGAATATATAGTTAATTTCATATGGGCATATGATTAGTTTTTAATGGGTCTTATACATTTGGGTTTTCTATAGATAGGACTTAATGATAATACACATTGAAACTTCCTAGTATTGTAATATTTTAAATCTCTTAGACTCAAGGGGTATATAGATCCATGAGAAAGATATTTTTGTGCTAAAAAATATTCGAATTCTAATATTTTATTATAAGAAATTTTAATTTTAATTAAATGTGGTATCATCTTCTATAAGGTAAAATTTCATATGAAGGATGATGAAGGAGTTTATATCAAGTATAGTTATTTGTATTGAACCTCAAAGTGGTGTCCAATGTTTCCTGTATAAATAGGAATTAGATTCCTCATAGTTTATATGTTGTTTACATTAATTTCATATAATTATAACATTAACCGTATTTTTAAAATTGTAGGATGATAATTATGATTCCCACATCGGATATAGAAATTAATAAATAGAATTTTATATGTAAGGAATTAAAAATTCTATGGGAAATACGGCCACATGAAAAGATAGTATTTGGAAATATATATGATGCAATTTTAAATTTTTTTATTAAGAGTCCATTGAAAAGGAATCATATCTATCCAAATTATAGAATATCAATGTATTCTATGTTCATATGGGGATTATAGGGTTCTTGAACATGAACATCCTGATATAATTCTCTCTCATCCCAGTGGTGGGAATGTAATGGTAATTGGACCCATCTAGAATATTTTACTATAATATAGAAATGGTAGGTAATTAAATTTATGTGGATTATTATTTGAGATATATTTGGATTGATTATGTATCTTGAGGTTTTTTTATATTTCATGAACATTGTATATGGTAGAAGAGAAGTCTGGTTCCCACATGAATTCATTATCTATAAAGGATCATAAGATTTTCATATGGTTAGGTGATCACAAACAATGATTTTGTGAATTGATTATGTTTAGGTGGTCACATAAGGATGTTATGTGAATAATGATAGTTATTATGGTCACATTAACTATATTGGGTTTGGTGATCATGTTTTTAAATGGTAACATTGTTATCATGGGATTAGGGAATGATCAAAAAGTAATGTGACTGAATAAGGGATACACAATCACTAATTGCAATAGCAAGCATATGATTGAGGGGTGATTTTTCATTAAATGTCTTAACCATTTATCTTAAACATGTCTTTGGATTCACTTATTATAAATTTTCAAACATTTGATTCCACAAAATCTTTGTTATACCAAACTATATCTTTGAAGATGTCATCCCATCTATCTTGTGCCCCACCTCACATGTGTATTCATCAAAACGGAAAAGTAATTAGGTTTTTATATGAAATGACATCCCATATAAATATAGATTTTATCTTAAAGGTATCCTATATTTTTATATTTAATTAGTGATAGTCGTCACATGTTGGGTTGATCATTGTGTCTAGAAATCCTATGTAGAACTTTCATTTGTGTAATCCTACCATCACCAAGAACATATATTTAATGAATTATATGACCTATAATAATTATAGTGATATCTATAATTTATAGTCTTTTTACAGGACACAAATGACATGGTGTGATCAAATATCATTTTTTACATTCAAATTATTTATGTGCTACATAATGTAACTAGTATTGAGAACAGACCTTTCTATAATTGACAACATTTTTGGTTGAATTGTATTAATATAAACCATTGTGTTTTTTATTTTACATCATGTATTTTACGATCATTATCACATGATATGGAGTGAGTTACTATTTTCCCACCATCTTTATAATTTTTCGCCTTTTTCATATAAAAATGATGTATAGTGTGATGAATTCAGTGTCAGGTTATCACACCACTTAAACAAATGAATCTTGAAAATACATCTGATTATACTATCATTTTATCATTATTTATAATATATTCCTCAACTAGGTTCCTCCATCAATCACCCATAGTGTTATTTCATAAGAAAAAAATTTAAGGGTATTGAGTTAGTTCAAAGAGGTCATCGAATCATATGAGAGAAGTTTTGAAACTGGAAAAATACAAAGTCATAAATATCATTATATCAATGATTATAACTCTAAATGGGATCCATTTTTATTTCTATATCAAGGTTTAAATCATGTTTTTTACATAATAATTATTCCTTATTGTCCATGCATGTCCTCTAAAACCATGATCAAAGAATAAAATAATATATCAATGAACTCATTTAGGAATTCCCTTAATTAATCAAGACAATATAGTAGAATATGGAACATTCCATATCATTCCATTAGTTTTCCTTCATATAAATATAGAAATGTATAAAAAAGGAGTGTATGCGTTTACAGGATATATATTTCATATAGTTTTCATTTGATTATAATACTTTTATAGAAATGATTACTTTATAATTTTCATCAAAGTATTTTTCAAATCCTCTTTATAGATCTATATATTATGTGCTGACTAAAATTCCATAAATGAAAACCATATACCCACTTATACATGATTAATAGAGGTAATATTTCAACTAATTATTATATATCTAGTTTTCAAATCCAGCGAAGAATTTTTTTTCACTTGAAAATCATTACCGATCCAATGACATACTGTGATAGAAAAAAGTATTCATGGAAAAACTATCTCATTCGTGTGAGTTTTCAATCCCATACAAGAAATGATACTATGATAGTCTTATAATTAGGGAACCACATGTTATAGCATCCCA
Source organism: Viscum album (assembly GCA_963277665.1). Lineage (NCBI taxonomy): Eukaryota > Viridiplantae > Streptophyta > Magnoliopsida > Santalales > Viscaceae > Viscum > Viscum album. Next base: position 1,935,490,449 of record OY728159.1, read on the forward strand.
TCATAATGATTTTGTTTGACATTTAATCAAAACTCAACTCTCCCACCAACTAAATATAAAACTAAGAAAAAACATAATGACACAAGTGATTTTACATTGTTTAGCCACATAAGGATATGAAAAATAACATACACTTACTAATTTATCAATAGAATAAAATATACAAAATATATATTATTTCATATGATTTAGATCAAACATACCATCCTTCTAAGATAATAACACTCCCATAAATGAGAACACATAGATATATCAATCAAGAGAAACACATATCACTCAATGGTAAACAAAATAGATCTCAGTGAGAAAAAAATTATATTATATTTCTATTTATGTACCACTATTCCTCTTCTAGATTATTATATGATCACCTATTATTTTCAATAATAATGATCTCTGAAATTCTCTATGTCTCTATCTCTCCCTCTCTCTCTCTCTCTCTTAAACTAATCTCTCCATGCTCCCCTAATTCATCAAGTATCTTCTTTTTGTCTTTATTAGGTGAACTGTAATTTTTTTTCCAGTGGAGATCCATAATATTTATTTAATTAAAATCACTATTTCATTTAAAGAATAATTGTAAAATAAAACCATTATATTTTAAAAAATTGATATAACCTATTTGAAATTTATCAGTAGAAAATATATATATTCTAAAAAAATTTGAAATTCAAATATATATTATTATTTATTTCTTGTTATTTTAGATACAAAAAATAGTTTTTACAAAAATACTATATATATTTTTTATTGATAATTCAATACAAAGAAATATTTTATGAATGGATAAATAAAAATCATCATTATATTAATAGAAATATTATTTTATTAACCTAATAATATATTATTAATTATAAATATTACTAAAATAAATTTTTTAATAAATAAAATTTTTGAAAATATACTTTTCAAAATGTTAATCATTTTATCATAAATAAATTATATTATATTTAATGTATTATATTAATTATTATTTTTATGACCAAATCCAACATCTATTTTTGAGGGTTTATTAAAAATAAAACAATTATTCATTGTAAAAAATAATATTCATTAAATGCCCATTTTCAGTTATTTTTCTATTCTAATAATATAATGAATATTTAAAAACCTTTAACAAAAATTAATTTAAAACATTACGATATTTAATATACTTACACATATCACTGATACTCTCTATATACCTTTTAATTTAATTTTTATATTTAAATTTTATAAACATAATCGAATCTAACCAAAATATATTCAACATTTAATTTTCTTAAATTTAACAAATAAACCCATACTAATAATTTATGTAATATTATTTCATTAATATTATATATTGACATATTGAAATGTTTTTTATATAAAAATAAATTATTAGATTTTATCAATATTTATCGTATTAAAAAAATATAATAATTATATTATTAATTTAACATATTTAATAATATTTGATATTATTTTGCAGAATTACTCTATTTACCTATTTTGACCCTAACACCCAATCTTCCCTAATTCCAATTAGTCTATATTGTCCTTGATGAATCCATATGGTATAGTTCTACTTCCAATCCATTATTATGCTTCAAAATTCTCAATGAATTATTAAATATTCATAGTGGATGCTCTCTCAACAAAAAAAATGCAATCTATTAATATCCCATATAATGTATCATGTATAACGCGACATTATTTTATCATTGTTACTCACTATTTTCAATGTATTAGGTTATTAATCATTTACTCGGTTTTTCAATTTTTTTATGGACTCATATATATATATATATTAGTATGAACTCATGTAGTGTGTCCCTCTCCTATACCATATCGCACTACATGATGCTAATTACTTTAATTCATTTAGATTCATTCTGAGACCAAAAAACAAATCATAAAACAAAAAAAATATTATTCAATTTATGTTTGTTATATTTTATAATTGTATGTTTTTAATTATAGTTTTTAATTTAATTAATTGTAAAATAAATATGTAAATATGTAAATATTTAGTCCTAACATCACTATTTATTGTGGTTAATTGAATTAAAATTTAATAATAAACATAAACATCCATAATAAATATATATAATGATAAGATATAGGTGATGTTATAGAGAAAAGTTCAAGATAATTTAAATTCATTAAATGTTTTCCTTTGTATTTCTTTTAAAACATCTCATATAAATAATTTTATTTATCATACATGTCATATATATATGTTAATAGACATTATTTGTAAAAAAAATTTGTAAAATATGACCTCATTATAAAATACATGTGTAGTAATTATAATAAAATATTTTGATTCTACATTGGGAGTTGATAGTCGATGATGAATATTACATTTTAATTGGTTGAAATGATAATCCATCCAATTTTTATACAATTATCATGATGTGGGATATATTTTAATTTTAAAACCATAAACAATTCTATAATTAGTTTTTATGGAAGGAAATTCTTTTCTAAAACATGTTAATGATTCTAAGAAAACACAATAATTAAAATGTGAATATTTTACTAAATTATATATTATTATTTAAATGTACCATCATTAATTTTTTTATTAAATCATCGATGATGATATTTATAAACTTATGATCTAGTTTAAGTTATCTATTCAGAATTATTCTAAATCAATTAAATCATTTAAGATGTTGAATTGGATTTTAAACAAAAAATGCACTTGGTTATTAAAAAATTGATGAATTACTGAATGATTATGATCATTTTTATATGGAAAATAATTTATTTAATATTGATGAAATTATGGTTCTTTGAGATCTAAAACTTTTTATGACTTTATCATTATGAATATAATTTATTGTGAGAAATTATAACTAATGTTTTGGTATCACCTCCACTCGATACCTAGGATTAAATTCTTTTTCACGTCATCAAAAACAAACCAATTCCTGATATATGAAATTTGTGGGTGACTTAAAGATGGCATGATAAGGAAAATGGAATTATTTTTTGTTGGGAAGGATTTTAATGATACGTATCCTAATATTTCATGCGATCATATAAATAGAAGTTTATTCCTCACACATGGGGGGTTTCATTCGATTTTGTGTGTTGTTTCATTGGTATATTATATTGTATGTTTTTTTTTGGAAAATTATAGTTTTCCTCCATGGTAAAGTAAACCTAAGAAATGTGTTATTTTTTCACTATTTATATATATCCCCATGTCACCAAGAAATTATATTAATATATTTTAGGAACAATTAAATGATGTGGTTAATATGATATTGATTTTATACAATCATTTAATGAATCAAAAAAATAACTGTTTTATTAAATATGAATTAATGTGTATTGTTGGTGACTTTCCCAAATACGATAATCATTCATGTAGGAAGAATATAGGTAAAATTGCGTGGACATGTTGCAATTTTGAATCATTTTTATTATACTTGATAAAAATTAATAAAAATTTTCACATGAGTCATTGTTTCTTATGGGATTAATTCCATAAATTATATTAAAATAAAAAAAGTTTTTTAATAGATAATTATAAACAACGATATCACCTAAACCACATTGTGGATTATGTTTTTTATCAGATGAAAGGGTTGGATTTTATTTCTAAAAAATATCTATTATGTCTCAAATACAAGAAAATGAATAAGGGATGAATATATGTCTGGAAAAAAGATATTTATTTTTTATTCAAATCCCATATATGGAAAGACTTATGTTAAACAAGAATATTGATGTGATGCATATAGAACTGAATATCAATGAATGATTGTTTATCAAACAATTTGGTATTTTTTGAATCCTAATGATATATTGTAATATATATTTGACATGGTATATTTAAATTTTAGGCATACTATTCATCCATATAAGGATCGATGTTGAATATATCAATTAGTAGTGTGAGTTGCATTAATAGAAAAAGATTAAACTTATGTTATAAGTATACTTGAATCTATCACTATGGATGATTGGCTTTCAAAACAGATGTGGAAAATTATTTATGGATTTTTTTTAAATTAAAATACAATAATGTGTAAATGAAATATTTGAAAATATATTCTACAATAAAAATTAAAAATATAGTGTTGTGTTCTATATTTATTTAGGTTATTAAAAATTTTACATATTTATACAAAAATGTGGAATCATCTAAATATTTTTTGAGTATAAAAAATCATAGTGTTGTCATACTATTTCATTTTGGGGGAATTATCCTATAATTCTTTTGTGACATCACACAGAGTAAATTATTTCTTAAAAGAGCCTATTACTATTGTGCCTTTATATAATTGATATATGTATCCCATTAAGAGTTCTTAAAAATAAGTTTTAATTTTTTTCACTATGGTAGACATTTAATTTTATTAATGTTGAATGATTAATGGATTTTGAAAGAATTGAAATTTATTTTTATGATGAAATATACACATATAGATCATTTAGAAATGGTTACATTGATGAAATGTGTACAAAATTACTTGAAAAAAAAATTCATGAAATTCATATATGGTAAAATTAGAGAAAAATTTTATGTGATGGTGTAGGTGATGAAACACATAAAAATTGTCCATATTCTCCCTATAATTCCATTTATTATCTAGAAAAATATATTAACAACAATTTCAATTGATATTAAAAACACATAACAATGTTTTGTAAATCTGTGGAAATATTTACATTTGTTCGTGGTAAGTAAAATAATGATCGATTTTTTTGTCTTTTACTTGTTTCTGATCATTGAAACTTAATACTATTTTGTAAGGAGACTTATAAAATTTATGTTGAAAATGTTAAAACACATCAAAATTTATTAATAAAATAAATTGTAACTATTTTTTAAATTGTTTTTTAGAAATATTTATTCTTCTAAGACATATAAAATAACTTTTTGCATTCCTAGTTTTCATATATTATTCATGTTTCAACTATTCGTACCCAGGACACATCTATAACAACTGATATCACATATTTTAGTCATTTGTTTATGCATGTGGATTAAATTTTTGACTCATGTCACTTTAAATGGTTTTTAGTGATGTGTTAAATGTATTTATATGTGGAGTGTGGCCCATAGGTGTTCAGATTAGTTAATTAACCATGATAGGGAATGTATCATTATATGTTGTGTTTCTATAAAATATTTAGTTGACTTATCTAGTTTTAGAATGTGTCATTATATTTTTTTTTTTTTTGAGATTTGGTTAATCACATTGAATGTGTCGAAGAATATTTTTTCAGATTCCATATTTTCAACATTTAGAAGAATAATAAAATTAATGTACTGTTGATTTATGAATCTCAATCCATGGGTGTGTTTTATAAGGATAAATATACAAATATAAATTTTCTTGTTTCTACCATCAATAATTCAAGTGACTTATTTGGATTTGAGGAAGATATCAAACTGGGTGTTTAGGGATTACAAAATAACAATTCAACTAATTCTAATTAGAAAAATTATATCATATATTATATGTAAGAAGTTAAAAATCTATGATATTTTACTTAACCTAATTGAATTATGACATTATATAATGAATTACTAAAAAAGAAATTTTATAAACATTGTACTTGTGAACCTGAAAATGAGAATGATTGTTTTAGGTGTTTTTGTACTTCAGAATTTATTTGGTTTACGATTTTAAATATATATTTTTTATTTTTTATTGAAATTAATTTTATTTGACACATAAATATACATAAACAGTATTTTTGTTTTTTCTGTATTGTAGATTTTGTAATGATAATTTTTTATATTTCTTCTATCAATACAAATGTTGTTTTATGATATAAATTTATGGAATTATTTTAATATTTATATTTAAATTTATAATTTTGGTGTCCTTTATAAATTTCATTACTTTTTAAATTATTCATTATACATATTTTTGTGTCTGTGTTCTTGAAAAAATATCAATATTGTAATAAATACACAACATGACATTATATATTCCCAATAGAAAAAATTAATTCAATTGCCCCGAAAAAATGATTGATGTCATTGATAGTTGAAGATGAAATTTATGATTCAAAATGTTGTCTTTCCAATTTACCAACAAGATGTATATAAAATTACTAAATTTTTCTTATTGATAAATTAAAATGTTTTTTCTATTTTCATTTTTTTACAGTATTAAAGGATAAAATGAAATAATCATTCTGTAGTGATAACCTTGAATAGGTGGAGCATATTTCAGATAATAATGGATAAGTTTACAATGATATCTAGTATTATAATTATTTTCTTATGAAATTAATTATAATATCAATTTTTTTAAATGGAATACTATAAAAGTGAAGAAACAATTATTTTTGATTGGTAATTTTCAATTATTTTGAAATTGTTAGTTTTTTCATAGTGATTGGTTGTTTTTAAACATATTATTGTTTGTTTATTTATTTTTAAGGTTTAAAATATCAACAAAGATAAATTTTAAAAATTAACACATAATTTAGTTTTTAATTTTAGATAATAATTAAGTAAAGTTTTAATTCACTCAGTAATTCTATATTCCTTATAAAGAAACTGAATGTAGAAGGGGATCTCGGGCATGCATTATAAGAAAAAAATAGGTACTATAAATAGAATTAAAAAAATAATTCTTATTATATGTTAATTTTTTTATTCATATTTTTTGGTTTTTTAGAACAAAAACTATCTTCCCACTTTGGTTGTTATTATGATGATAAATAAAATATCCATATTATTTTCGTGATTATAGGACATAAGATAATAGAGAAAAGAAAAATGTCTAGGATGAAATTAAGGTACATATTTAATTATTAGAATTATTATTATTATAATTATTTTGTTATTATAGTATAGTTTCAAGATATATGGCTTTATATTTTCATATTTTGTTATCATATTATGTCACATTGTGAAATGAACGTTACCATTCTGGGCTGGTGAAAATAGATGTTCATTTTGGAGAATCCATATTTTTTTAAAGGTAGATTATATTATTGTAGACGCCGAAAAGTCCATTATTCCAAAAGGAGGTTTCTAAATGACAAAGGAAAGTCATATTTGGACCCGGAGACCCAGTCCGGAGGGCCTGGAAGTGTTGCGAAAAATGAATGGGAATGTGCGCGAAAAAATGTGGGCCGCGCAAAAGGGTTCCAGGATTCGCGAAGGTATCCTGGAGAAGGCACGCAATAATTGTGTGCCCACTCCCGCGTGGCTAAAATTTCACACCGCCGTCTCTGGCGTGAAAAATTTCGCATGCCGCCTGGATTCCGCAATGTCGTACGCCTATAAATAGAAGGAGACCCCTTCCATTTTGGGGTTGTAGAATTTGAACTGGATCTCGTGCACGAAATAGGACTTCCACGCGCACAAGATGGCCTTCAGGTACTAATTCTTTTCACACCACCTCACCCCGGTATCCACCTTTGTGCACAATCCCATTGGATTAAATAGAATTTGAAACCCTTCAGGGTTCCTCCTTCGTGCACAATTCTTTCTGTTGCGTGCAAATGGTCAAATCGCGCGCAATCACTTCGCTGGGTGTGGCCTTGCCTTTGGGTGCGGCCTTTGACACTCACGCACAATTCACCTCCCTAGCATGCGATCCTCCTAGCTGCGTGAAATCCCTCTACCCCAATTACGCGCCATCCCGGTGTTTTGCGCGCAAAACATTTCTTTGCGCGCAAAACATTTCTTTGCGTGCAATCCCCAAGATCCCTCACCTTGATGCCCCCCGGGTGCCTCCTTGAATAGGCGCCCGGTGTCCTCCTTTTATATGCCTCGAGCACACACATTGGGCATACACACCATGTTCTATTTTCCCATATGGCATTCCAGGCTCGTACGAAGTAGCCTCAAGGTCCCTTGGGTGATTTTTCTCGTTGTGTTGCTTTGCCTCATGCTTCTTCGCATAGGCACGCTAACGGCTGTTGCTTCTTCGCATATCCAAGCTAACGTGGACCCCTCGATGGTTCGCTCTGCGACCCCCCTTCACCATGGCCTTGTCGATGCCTTCCCTCCCCTAAGGGGCAAAGGGTATCGGTCATGTATGTCCTAGGGGTGTGGAGCGATCCTAGATTGTCCGGGCTATAGGAAGTTATACTGCCAAGCACCTCATCCTCAACACATGATGTTAAACTATGATCCATCCCTGTTCCTTGCACACAGGGTCCTCCTGGCTCATACATTCTTTACGCCGCTCGTCTCCCTGGGGATGGGATCACCCCTCACAGGGGATGGTATCCTCCTTATCGGAGTGGCATTTGTCCACGGGGGAAGGGCAGTCACCTAGGTGTAAACCCCTAGCCTCTCTTGCAGATGGTAGCACCCATGAACCTCTGTACTTCCCCACCACCAAGTCCAGTGGAGGGCATGATAGGGAATAAGGCATCTCCTTTGTTCGGTCCCAAATCCCTCTCCCTCGGCGCTTTTTCACACCTCGGGCCTCCATCCTAGAGTAAGTCTTGGCACCATGGGCCACTCAACGTGTAATCCCCAATTCGCTTCTCATAGACGCAGCCTTTGCGATGTGATCGTCAGGTCCCTGCAACCTCTTGTTTCTCATACCGAGCATGACTCACGTGAGCTTAGAGTGAACACCGACCCTGACCCCCACCTCTAGGGAACTACGAGGACTTTGATATGTGCCCAGGCAAGGTACGTAGGAAGCCTCCATGAGGTTCAAGCCCATCACCTGGTCATTCTGACCCCTTCACATCAGTTCACCAACACCTTGGGCCGCCCCAGAGCATAATACCAAGATACCACGTCCCGCACGACAATAAATTGTATGCCACCGTCCAGCATGACGTTAAACTGTATGCCCCCATCCAGCATGACGTTAAACTGTATGCCTCCGTCCCACATGACATTAAACTGCACCACCAGCAAACAATGAAGACTTTGATCCGTGCCAAGGTATGGTACGTAGGATTCCACCACGAGGTTCAAGCCCATCACATGGTCTTTCTGACCCTTTCGCATTGGTTCAACAACCATTGTGGGCAGCCTCAGAGCGTAAGCCCCATATCCACCATTACGGGCTTCCTTAGAGCGTAAGTCCCTTAGCCACCATTGTGGGATGCCTCATAGCGTAAGCCCCATATCCACCATTGTGGGCCGCCTCAGAGCACAATCCCCATATCCACCATTGTGGGTCGGCTCAGAGCATAAGCCCCCCTATCCACCATTGTGGGCCGCCTCAGAGTATAAACCCCATATCCACCATTGTGGGCCTCCTAGGAGTGTTATCCCCATATCCACCATTGTGGGCCGCCTTAGAGCGTAATCCCCATATCCACCATTCTAGACCGCCTCAGAGTGTAAGCCCCATATGCCCCCATCCGACATGATGTTAAACTGTATATGAAAACTAAGGGGACTTTGATCCGTGCTAATGCATGGTACGTAGGAAGCCTCCATGAGGTTTGAGCCCAACACACACATCTCATCTTGACCTCCCCCCAAGCCCACGTGCCTCGGGAAGCTCATTCCCTAGCCCAGAGGCCTTTCTCCCTCTGGGTTCCATCCAAGCGTTCATTCTCACGAGTAGCCTTTTCAAGTGTCCCTCCGTGTCATCGAACTACGCGGACTTTGATTCCCTGTCACGGGGGTACGTTGGAAGCCTCCACGAGGTTCAGGCCCCTTAACTTCATTACCCATCCTAATTCTTACCTAGGCTACCACATCCCGGTGGGATCATGACACCTCATTACACTCCACAGTATCCAGGAAGCCGCACACATGTTGGCCCCTACATCAGTGTTCCCTCTAGGGGGTTCTTCAATCTGATCCACTCTCAGTGTTCCGATCAGTCCGATCCGTCTCCGCTGGATGTTTAACTTGCGGCATACCATGTGTTAATCATGGTAAGCTGAGGAAAACCTCAGATGCATGCCTATGGAATAAAATTCTCCGCGTTCTATGTGGGATTCCTCGAGATTCCATGCCCTTGAGAAGCCCAATAATAAGGGACAGAAGACAGACAAGCCAATCCCCCAGCGTCAAGACACGCCAACGATGCCTCAACGTGACCACTCTCCTAATCGAAGGTTTCTGCCCCGACCAGACCCCTTGGAGCATCTCGACGGAAGCAGCGAAATTAACTGCTGTCCATGAAGATATGGCACTGGGAATGAGATTCATGAATACGTCTTAAATCTATGGGGGAGACCCGTACTAGGTGATGAGCTCTGAGGAGGAATCCACTGAACGAAGAACCAACATCCCATCATCCCGGTTTCGATCAAGTAGTAGATGTCCCACAATAAGGAATGGATTTCACCTGCATTTGAAAAGCAGGAATGCGGGGCTACAAGCCGTGCGTCCCCCTTTGCGTGACGGATGCACGCGTCCCCGGTGAAAGCGTCGGAAACAGAAAATGGTGAACCCAATGTGAATCTCTTCTCCTCAATACGGAGACTGGTACCCTTTTGGGATTCATAAGATTAGCATGTCACTAGGTCTGGGCACCCAGCACTAGGACGTGAACCCCGCCAGGGGTTGGGGTAGTCAGGACATTGAGCACTTTGTTTTGTGACGTCGTCAGCGTGGATCCCTCTTACCGACCACAGAAGATGGAATAGCGTTGGGCTACTGGTTGTCAATTTCTTTTCATATCATTGTTAATGGGTTCATCTCCCTGCTTTCAGAAATCAGATCTCTGTATCCGGAACTCAATCGCCACCTGCCCGCCATCATAGGGGAAAGGGAAGTACCGACACGGATACCCTGCGCGATTCCGCCTCTTTTATAGCTGCTCCGACTGCCACGACTGTTGGGCGCTCACGCCCCCTCTCCCCATCAAGGATTATCCAACGAAGGGTGATCAAAGACTGTGTGCGTAGGTATGAGGAGGAGGGGGTTATCCCCACCAGGGACATGGCCCGTTTAGACCTCGAGGTAGTTGCACCTCACCACCAACGCCACCCCCGAGGGCCGCGAAGTGAGCCGCTGCTCCCCACCCCAACATTCAACCATTTCGGGATATTATCCCCAAAATTCCTTAACAACTCCCTCCCCTATGTCGACGAGGAAAGGGATGTCTGGGCTGGCCCAATCAAAGACCTGTTTCAAGGGTTCATGGAATGGGCCCCAGCCAGGCTACATCGATTCCACTGCCCGACTCCCCGAGATGAGGAGCAGGTGATCCATGTACCCCCACCACCGGCTCCAACCCACCTGACCCGATGCCAGCGTCGGGCACGAGTGGAAGAGGATGCTCTCCCTAGGGAATCAAATTCAGCATCCACTGTGGCCCGAGCCACCGCTGACTCCTGTCATCAAACCCCCGCACACGTTGAGCAGGGTCAGTTACATGCTTGATCTGAATTGAGGCCCCGACTACCCCATGGGCAGGTTGGGTCGACTCTCCCGGTCACCGACATAGGCAATGGTCACCGCAAACCAATTCGCGGTAGTGCCATCTTGCGTGATGGCCTACTCCATGCCACCGTTCTTGTAGGTATGGCTCCTCCCTGATTCCATCCTCAAACCGGGGGCCTTCCTGGCGCCACCCTCACCAAAGGTAAAGGGATTCCCCATGAAAGAAACACTCCGGGTGGGGCTCTTTGCAACGCTCACTACACGGGGTACGGGGTCACTTCCCCTACCACTGACCGCGAGTATGTAGCCATTGCATATCTGGTCAATTTCCCACATGGAGGTCCTCCTCATGTCCCTTTCGACATCTGCCCCGGTGCTCCTCACACCCCATCCTTCAATCCTCTCTCCCTCAGCACTATTGTGGCCAGAGGACTCCATGACGGACTTCAGCCCTACCCCAAGGAGCCACCCAAAGGCAGGAAGGTGGGATGTCATCGCCCTAAGTGAAATGCCAAGGAAGGAAGGATAGAAATCGGACTAGTCTCTTTCTCAGACTCTGAGGCAGAGTACGACTCGGCGATGGAGCCCTCTCCTCATTCCTTTGAGTCAAGGGTTGGGATAGGGACACGACGTGTCAACCTCATGCTCCCTGAATGTGAGATCCATATGATCTCTGCCTCCCTCTGAAGGTATATCCAGGAGGATGAGGACTTGGCGTACCCCTAGGGACTGAACTTTCATTCACTATCAGCCTCTCCGGAAGCACCTTCCACCTCGGCCAGAGACGACGGAGATATTTTTTGGGGGTTGATGGCGGAAGTGCCGCGACATAGCACACCCTCGTCAAGCACTAACACTGTTACAGGTGGCCCATTCACTGTCCCATCCAATGTTGACGTGGCATCCAGGACACTGCAACCCATATAGGGAGACTTAGGATTTGGCGGCCAATCGGACAGCTCTCTGTATTCTCCGCCGGCCAGCCCACTAGCCCAGCGGCCTACCTCAGCACCACTGCTAGTTCCCCAGCCACTCCTAGTTTATGGTCGGGGCCATCAAGGGCCATATCCTGAACCTGATTCATGGAGCTTCTGGATCATCCTCGCAATTGGCCACTTCCACGAGAATTTTTGGCCAGTCGCAGGGTCAGATTTTGATACACCATAATCGCTCACCCCGGGAGAGTTTGAATGTTTCTTCCAAACCCTCTGGGCGACTCACTTTCGTCTTTTCTACCAGAAGGTGCATCATCCCGGGATTCAGGCACACCTCAAGTATATCGGCGAGCAATGTCGTCGGGTCGACCTGGACACGCTCCCCATGGTTTGGCACCCCGAATCACTTGGCCACCACAAGGCCCTCCAACAACAATGTGTTCATATATTTCAAGTACTCCGCCAAGTTATCGAGGAAGCCACCCCCACGCACATGTCTTTGGATGGGGGCAGTACGCTGCCCTTCTCTTCAGTGCGATTCGCCAGCAGCCCAACTCACCGGGCAGCTCTGAGGACATGCCCCTGAGGGCAGCGGCAGTCAACATGGCCGATCTGTCGGGAGAGGGGAACAGTCTAGAACTTCTTGATTGGGACTTACCCCTTGAGGACAAGACACTACTAGACCCATCAGGGAGGATTACTCGTTAGTAGAGGAACCTCCTAGGTCTCCCAAAACCCACTGAGGCACTCACACTGAGCCGGAATATCGGCAAGGGTAAAGAGCATGTTGTGGCTGTCAAGGTCTCCAACCCATCTGCCTCAATGCAGAAGGTAGATGAAGATCCCGAGAAGGCCACACTGCGCCAACAGCTTGCTAAGCAGAAGAGGTTGGTCAATGAGCTTCTAGCTGACCACATTGCAGAGCGGCGACCCGACTACGGTTATCCTAGGCTGGGGTAGGAACAACTACCCCTCAGCGAGATCCACCCAGGAAACCTCGATCATGCCATTTTCTCTAATAGAAGAGAGGTCGGAGCTCATGGAAAGAGGGCGCGATACATTTCGCCAAATCCTCCTGAGTGGCGTGACCACCCAAGGGATCTCGCTCGTGTTCCTCCCGCCACCCCAAGGGTCACTCCACCAGCTGTCCCACGAGCTTCTGAGCTTGTTTACAAAATTGAATATCCAAGAAATGCACTTGCGGTTAGGTATCCCCTTCAGGACGGGAATCAGCATCCACACGATCTAATGGCATCACTCATCACCCACTTAGAGGCTTTGGAAACTCGACAGATGGAGATTCCACCAGATGGCAAGTCATACCCAGCGTGGGTGGATGATATGCTAGAACCTCCGGGATTTGGGAACCCCACTTTTGCCCCATTTAATAGGACAGGAGACCGGCCACAACACATGTCCCACTACAACTCAATGTGTGGGCCTATGTTAGGGACTCCAGCACAGTAGGAAGCCACCAAGCTCTGTTGCTTTGTTCAGACACTAGAGGGGCCGGTGTTTGTCTGGTATAGCTAGTTCCCTATTGGATATGTGACTAGCTGGGAGGACCTTTGCAGTCAGTTCCTCTACCAGTTCAGTTTCACAACCCGGAAGATGAACATCACAGACCTCTTCAGGTGCAAGCAAAGGCTCAATGAGCGAGTCACGGACTTCATCGCCCGGTGGAAAGGGCTCACATACTCCTTTGACATGCCATTAACTGAGGAGAAATTACTGACAAAGTGCGTAGGGAACGTCAAGGAAGAGTTGGTTCCATCTCTGATCACATAGAATTACCCCGGAGGGTTCCAGGACTTCTTAGACAAGGCTCAATGTCTTAAAGAAGCCCTACAATAGGCTAGTCAGGCACGCCCGCTGCCTCCTACAATCCCAACAAGGAGATCTGCCAGATTCGAGCCTGCTATTGTGGCCTAGATAGAGGCCCCCAGGAAGCTAGAATTTCTACTAGTGAGGCCAGCTCCGTAGCCCCATAAGGGTCATCCCCCACGTGCACAGCTTTCAGCCCAGCAGTGACTACCTCAAAATCGGTAAGTGCCTCCGCATAACGTGCCGCCACCGCCTAGGCGATATAATCAGGTTCCGCCTGCTAAGCATGCTCCTCCGTCCCCCCATCAGGGTCAGCCTCCTAGAGCCCCCTTTCCGGACAAAAGGAATTAGACATACTCGTTTGATAAGGCTTAGGTCCCCGGTTACTTCCACAGTGCCTTGGAGCAGAGAATCGTGTGGCTGCCTGAGTGTCGAAAGCCAGAAAAGGCACATTTCACTGATCACCCTAACTATTTCCCTTATCACCAGACCCTGGGGCACACTATCAAGAGATGATATGTGTTCAAGGACTGGATCCAAGACCAGATTAACATCAATATAGTCAGGTTGGGCCCATCCCAGCCCATGTGGAAGGTGTCTTTGTAAGAACGGATGGTAGTAGCGGCGACAAAGATGAATGGCAGCAGGTTTCTGACCATGGGTCCCAAAAGTATAACAACTGAATGGCCCACAAGATGGTCGCATGTGCCCATGGCATCATCTGTTCGCACCTGAATAAGCCAGAGCCCTCAGAATCTTTGGTCACTACTTCGGCATCATCGTCTCAGCCAGTCTCTTCCCAGAAGATCAAGTAGAGGCGGCGTAAGAAGAAACAACGCGCTCTATCAATGTCGTCGTCATCCCGCACTCTTGGTGACATTATGCCCCCAGAAATGGGGATTCCTCCCATAATCCGCCCAATGGTGGATGACTCTTCAATGACAGTATGGGGTATGCTTCAGTTAACACCGTAGAGTTGGTAAATCCCTATTTGACTCCCGACGATGAGGACTGCCAGGTAGACCTTCCAATGTCCCCAGTCGTCGCCAACGTCATCGGAGTCGTGGTCACACGAATCACCAGGGCACGACATTTGGAACTTCTAGCCAGGCCATGTACCCACTGAGACTAGACAGCAGACCCAGTGTAGATCTCAGCATATGCGGCCCCTTCATCCAGTGTCGACAGGTTCTTCTCCACCACCGTTTGTGTTGTTGTATCAGGCAGAACCACATCAGTTGTGCCGCGACCATCTCCGACCTGCCACCAGCTGACCCCAGCCTTCCAGTACTCATTCAGAGGCCACTCTCCGGGCTTCTTCTAGTGAACAACGAGATATGACTAGTACCTATCAGCCACCAGTCCAGCCGGTAGGGCCCGCCTTGCCTCCAATTGCAGATCATCGCCCTGTAAGCATAGGCTCACGTTTGGCCTAAAAGTATGATGTTATGAAGCACCTTTCTGGCATTCCAGTGAGTCTTTCTATCCTTGAGGCTCTTCTCCTATCGTCTGAAATACGTGTGGCACTTGCTGAGGCCCTACGGATCCCCCTTCTGTTCGAGACGGAGGTAGCATCTATGGAAGCCTTCCACGCTAAGGCAATTGAGAACACCGAATGCCAAGCAGTTTTATCATTCTCTGATGAAGACAAAGACCCTCCTATACAAGGTCACATTTTCCCATTGTACATCACTGGCAGTTCAATGGCATGGATGCCCACTGATGCCTTTTTTACATGGGTTCTGTGATTAACCTAATTATGACTCAGACATTACGGATGATGGGCTTGTTTGAGGATGATTTAACTCCCTCCGACCTTAGAATCCAGATATACAATAGGACCGAGTAAACCCCAGTCAGCTAGATCCACTTAAATACCCAGTTTTGTGGCATAATTTCCAGTGCCTAATTCATGGTTGTCTCCCAGGACACCGCATACAATGCATTGATGGGAAGGTCGTGGCTCCACCTGCATATAGTGCTCCCTTCTTCGTATCACCAATTCCTTAAATACTCCCTCAATGGTCGAGTAGGCGTGCTCTAAGGAGATGCATCTACTTTTTCATCTTGTGAAGCCTGTTATCTGGATGTCGACTATTACAAGAGCAAGGATAAGAAGATTCTGGTAGGTGATATTGAACCGCCACTGTCAATACTGATCCCTGGGCACGTCTGGATGACGCTTATGTCTTCCCAATCAATCGGTTGGAGGCTGTGACCCTCGACATGGGGCAAGGATTTTTTGTTTCAGGTACAAGAGGAAGAAATATTACTAGGTCCAAGAAATGGTGGAAAATCACCTCGTACTCCTACACCAACTAGGCTTGGGTGATCCCAGAGCCTCCTACCCCTGTATGGTATTGGGATATTAGGCTCATGGCAACAGCGGTGCGTTATACATGTCTCTCTTGTCAGTTTGGAATTAACCTGGTCAAATCGACGCGCCACTACTACTTTGATGTCATCAAGCGTGGACCCTTGGGCCGAAGGCCAGATTGGATTGGATCGACTGCCTTCATCGCTATGGTCTTAGTGGCGCCTGAATCTCCTGATATGATGACCACTGCCGCTTGAGCTAGCACCATCCTCCCGTCGGAGCCTGGTAGATCGGAAGCAACTTCCCCTGCAAAAGATCCATCCACAAGTGGGGAATAGGATCTAGAGGATTCTCCCCCTTCCTTTAAACAAGGTGTTTCTACCACGGTCGATGAGCTGAAACAGGTGAACCTTGGTAGAGAGACAGACCAGAGACCCACATTGTTCAGTACCTCCATGCCCCCCAGGGAATATCAGCGGTATGTGAAATTCCTCAAACATCACCGTGATGTGTTCGCTTGGAGTTACGACAAGATTCCAGGACTAGATCCTCAGGTAGCCGCCCACCGCCTTGGTCTCCTGGAAAACCATCTCGGGTTCAAGAAGCCTCCCAGAAAGATTCACCCTTTTCACAGTGCCCTGGTTGAGGCCACGATTGATAATCTCATGAAGGAAAACTTCATCAAGGAAGTTTAGTACCCCAGGTGGCTAGCCAACATTGTGCCATTCAGAAAGAAGAAAGGACAAATCAGGGTCTATATCGACATCCGCGATCTCATCCAGAACTGTCCGAAGGATGATTTTCCCCTTCTAGTGACACAGTTGTTGATTGATGCCATGGCTGAGTTCCAAGCCCTCTTCTTCATGGATGGGTATTCTGCGTACAACCAGATCACGATGGTCCCAAAAGACTAGGATTTCACTGCCTTCAGGGCACCCCAAGGTACTTTCTATTATCAGGTTATGCCCTTCGGCCTGAAGAATGCGGGTGACACTTATCAGCGGGCAATGCATCGCATATTCAATCTGATTCTGGGAACATTGGTGGAATGCTACGTGGATGATCTTGTGGTCATATCTCACCAGTGCCAGGACCTTCTCAAGGATCTTGAGAAAGTGTTCAGTTTCCTCCGTTCTCACCACCTGAAGATGAACCCGTTGAAGTGTGCTTTTGGGGTTACCTCCAGCAAGTTCCTTGGCATTGTCGTCAGGTACCGAGACATTGAGATAGACCCGGAGAAGATCCAGGTCATCAGCCAGATGCCTCCCATGAGCAATATTCGGGATCTTCGAGGTCTTTGAGGACACTTAGCCTACATATGCCGATTCATTGGGAATCTGGCTGCCAAGTGTAAGCCATTTTCCCAGATCATGAAGAAAGACTTTGCCTATGAATGGGATGATGAGTGTTAGACCGCCTTTGAGGAAATCAAGAAGTATCTGCTCCAACCTTTGGTCATGATGAAACCTATCTCTAGGAAGCCGCTAGTCCATTACGTGACCTCCCTAGAATGGTCCCTCAGCACACTTCTCACCCAGAAGAACAACGCGGGAACAGAGAACAACCTATACTACCTCAACTGCATGCTCCTCGATACAGAAGTCATATATTCTACCATTGAGAATAGCTTTTCGGCGCTCATATTTTCTGTACAGAAATTGTGGTACTACTTGCAGCACCACGAGGTACAGCTGGTCTCTTGGGTAGACCTGTTGAAGTACATATTGAACTGACCTATGTTGACTGTCCGACTAGCGTGGTGGGCGGTGATCCTCCAACAGCTTGACATGAGGTTTTTGCCTCAGAAGGCTATCAAAGGACAGGAATTGGGTGACTTTCTAGCTTCCCACCCAACCTCCGGGGATCAGCCGCTGGACCTAGGTTTTCCTGATGAGGCAATCCTCTCAGTCGATCATGTCATCCCATGTCAGCAGATGCACTTTGACGGTGCCTCCCGGAGCCTCACCGGTAGGAGACTCAATGATCCTAGGCTCAATAGAGTAGGCCTGGGTATCGTCTTCATCACCCCAGAGCAAGTCTTTCTTCCGTACTCATTCCTGATGACAGAGGGTTGCACCAACAACGAGGTAGAGTATCATTCCCTCATTATGGGCCTCGAGAAGGACCTCGAGATCGACGTGCCCCATCTTCATGTGGAAGGGGATTCCGAGCTGGTCATCAAACAGGTCAATGGTGACTATGTTGTTAGAAAGCTAGAACTCGTGCCATTTTTAGAGTGCACCCTCCATCTAATGGCCCAGTTCCCTTATCTTCCAGAGCTCATTCATATCCCTTGGTCACTGAATGGTTGATCAGATGCATTGGCTAGCCCGGCTGCATTGCTTGTAGAGCCCGAACAGGATGATATGATTATCTGCGTGGCACACCGGAGAGACATTGCTCCCATTACCCCAGAGGATGATCGTGGCCTGTGGGTAATCCATCTTACCGCTGGTGACCCTATTTCAAGAGCCTCGGTTACTTTGGATGCAGTGATCTAAATAGTAACTAATTGGAGGACACCTTTGGTAGAATACCTCCAACACGGTAATCTCCCAGCAGACCGAGCCAAGCGCAAGCGAATCCGACATCGCGCACTACCATTTACCCTTCAGAGCAGTCCCAGCCTTGAGTAGATCCTTTACAAATGCAGATTTGATGGTGTTCTCCTCTGTTTCCTTTAAAGAGTTGAGATTCCACAGGTCATGCAAGAAGTTAATGCTGGTTATTGTGGTTCCCATTATGTCTGGTCAAAGTTGTCTCACCAGATACAGAGGTTGGGGTACTTCTAGCCCTCCTTGATACATGACTGCATCGAGTTCTCCAAGAGGTACCATGCATGCCAAGTTCATTATAACTTTGTGCATCGGCCACCAGAGCTTCTACATACTACCATGTATTCTTGGCCCTTTTCAGTCTGGGGGTTGGATGATGTAGGAACATACCCACCAGCAACGACCCACCAATTCTGGTTCATTCTGACCGCTACGGATGTCTTTTCCAAGTGGGTAGATGCAATTCCTCTCAAGGAAGTCAAACCCTGTTCTATTGCCGAATTTGTAGGTTACAATATCATCTATCGATTTAGAGTACCTCACGCTATCCTCACTAATAACGGAACCAACTTTCGAGTAGCTGAGGTGAAAAATTGTACACCAAATACAACATTCTCTCTAACTATACCTTCCCCTATCATGCATAGGAAAATGGACCGATTGAGGTGTTTAATAAAACCCTCTCTAACATTCTGCAAAATATGGTTGGTCAGAACAAGAAGAGTTGGACGGATAAACTCCCCAACGCCCTCTGGGCTTATCAAATGATAACCCGTAATTCCACCTTGGTGACCCCATATTTCCTGGTGTATGGAACTGAGGCCATCCTGTCCTTCTAGATTCATTTTCCCTCATTGATTATAGCGGTATATGACCAACAAGCACCGGATAGAGTTTTCGTAATCCATCTAGCTGAATTGGAAGCGCTAGATGAGAATAGGCTTCATGCTTTGCATAACCTGGAAAGGCATCAGAGTAGGATGGCTCGAGATTTCAACAAAAATGTTTGGCTCCGCTCCTTCCTGCAAGGTGACCTGGTACTGGCCCTCAGGGCACCAATGATCCCCAGCAGGAAACCACCCAAGTTGGAGCCCAAATTGGAGGGACCTTTCAGGGTCCATAAGGTCTATCCAAATGGTGTGTACTCCCTGGTGACCATGGATGGTGAGCGTGTAACTCCTCCCACCAATTCCAAGTTCCTTAAGAAATACTTTTCCTGAGGAGTTGGTCCAGCACGACCTTAAACTGAATTTGGCCCAATATTTGGGCCCCTACGATCCCCCGTGACCTTAAACTGGCCCACGGTCTGACATGACCATAAACTGCATCAGGTCCTACACGAACATAAACTGAATTTGGTCCAATATCAGGGCCCCACTGGTCCAAGTTCTAAGACCTTGAACTAAGATCCTTTTCTGGTCCAACATGACCCTAAACTGTTGGGTCCAAGCCATATGACCTTAAACTGTACGCTCGTCCTCACTGCAAGTCGTTAAACTACAACCCGGTCAGGCCTTCCTGACTGAGGCCCAGCTTCAGGCCCCTTGGCCTTCTCAGGACCCTTAGCCCAAGTCCTTACACAGAGTGTGTGGTGTGGTGGGGGATTACGTTTTCATTCACGTTGGGTTACCCGCCGTGTTGTACATGTTCCCAGATGAAATGCCTCTAATCATCCTACATGACGTTAAACTGTGCTTTTAGAACTATGTGTGGCTTGATTGTCATCCTTATGGGATACATAGGACGTCACAAACACCTAGATTTAAGGTCCAGTCCCATCTTGTAAGAGATCCCAAAATCTCCCAATCACCTCGTCCTCTTGGCTTGTCCCTCGCCATAAGGGGGATTTATAGGTGTGGTACAGGGTTTTTGGCACCATGACCTCATCTCTTAGGAATCCGCCATCTTTTGGCCACTCTCAAACTGAGCCCTTCAACCCTTTTCAGTGGTCTGATAATGTGTTCAGAGTACTCTAGACTAGGACCTAGAGTGTCAGATTCAACTTAGGCAAGTTTCATCCACTTTTCAAGCTTCATGATCCCCTTCATTTGGGCCCCCATTGTCCTTCACACCCGGAGGGACCCCCAAGAACGGCCTGGATACAACGCCTAAGGGATCTCCTACTATCATGGGCCAACGCCCTTGAGGGTTTTAGACAACAAATTGATACAAATCACTCGTTGGGAACATGGTCAGTGGTTGATGATCATTTGTTTGTCCCCGTTTTAGGCTAACATGAATGGATGTTGTGTTACAAACATGGTAAGCAGTAGTCCTCTATCATCACGCTGATTCTTTCAGGCCTTGAATGTTGTTTTCGTGATTCACATTATGTTACACCCCATCATTTCAAGGTGGAATCTTTGTCACTTCTTACACTAACCCTCAGTGCACCTCCACACGTCAGGCAGAAAAAGCTGTGTTACGGCGTCTCTCGGGGCATTCGCGATCCGAGCACTAAGATTATAGGCTTGGGTTTTCTATAAGAACGATGCACAGTTTGACCCTCATCCCCATGGGAAATGAGGGGTCTCCCAGACATTGTGTTTCAGTCCCAGCTCAACTAGTGGCTAGTGTCTCCCACCTCTTGATCGTTAAACCCTCACCGGCCCCTTGGACCGAGGCTCCTCTCCCGGAATCGCACGCAGTGATGGTATGGGATTATGCCCTCATCGACATAGGGTATACTTTATCACATTGTGTGCATTCCCCCGGGTCCAAGCCATAAGACCTTAAATTGTGCTAGTTGGTCCTACCACATGACCATAAATTGTGATACTATCGTCCCAGCCGCATGACGAAAAAACGGCACTACATTGTGATGACCTCTCCATAGGGGACATCATGCTGGGTATTGGTCATTTACCATACCATTTGTCAATTCCTGCATACGGCTTGATTATTATGGCGATGCAAGGAATTTTTACCCTAGGTCGGTCGGTCCACAAAAGAAAAACCATTCTTTTTCAATGAAAAATAAGATACATCAAATGTCGCTTCTTTTGGTGCAAGGGCTAGACCTGCACACCCCATTCATCCTTGGCACAGGTACCTTCCCATGTCGTTCCACCTCTCCAAAACTATGTTTGGATTCATTCCCATCATCATGGGATACGTAGGAACACCCAGACCTCTTGTCTTTGGGTCCAGCTTGAGGTATGTTAATTCATCGTTTTTTGTCCCGCCTTTGGGACCTTGAATACAGGACCGTGTATCATGGTATGGGATTATGTTCTCATTCACGTCGGGTTTGCAATAGCCACAATACGTGCACTCTGTTATAAGAATTAGACATCCTGTTTCCTGTCCTGCACAACATTAAAAGGCACCCCCAAGAACTATGTATGTCATGATTACCATCTTTATGGGATACGTAGGAGCGCTCGGGCATTCCCCACGGGCCCAGCCTGACTTTCGTGTTCGGTCCATGGACCGGAACACTTTTTCGAGGAACACATGGTGAGAAGGACCTAGTCCTCATCTTTGTTTACGTTGGGTTTTGTAATCACCGTTCCATGTGTTTCCCGCACTCTTTACCAATCCTTAGTCCGAAATATAAGACTTTAAACTAAGACCCCTTTCTAGAACTACATTTGGCTTGATTCTCATACTTATGAGATACGTAGGAATTCCTAGACATTTCATCATGGTTCTAGCCCCAGGGATACACAAATCTCGTCCCTCCTCACTATCAGCCCCTTGGCATGACTTCTTGAGGAGTTGTGTAATTATAGCATTAGCCACAAATAAGCTCGGGATTCCCCATAGTGATGTTTTGAAGCGACAGTTCCCTCATGAGAGAGGTCCTGTCTAAAAGTAGGGTGATCTGTGACCAGCTTAATACGTCTGCCTAATGTGTCTCCACCACGGTGGCATAATTTTTGGATTGTTGGATTCTGTTGGAACAAACCACCACTCCACTTTCCATTCTTTTAATACCGCTTTATTCATATCTTCATCCTATTTCATATTTTATGGGACCCCCTAACAGTATGGATGCTTGACCTATGGTCCACCTGCTATCCTGGGACAATGTTCTGGAAGACTGGTCATGTTTAATGGGACCCCCTAATAGTATGGATGCATGACCTATGGTCGGCCTTGTAACGCCCCGACCCCAGTTACCTAGAGTCGGTGCATTATTACGTAACATTGGCATGATCAGAAGAAAGATAAAATCTCGAAAGACCGATTGTTTTAGTAGACTTGGAAACACTAGATATATTCATAAGTCTTACATTACATCATAAAGTGAAAAACTACTACAACAACATATTGTCTCCATATTCCACACTCATATCCCCACATAATATCCCTGCAGGTCATTCATAATTTACTTATTCACTTCCTGGGAAAATTAAAACATAGAAAAGGGTTGAGCTCAAATGCCCAGTAAGGATAACAATATAGCAGAAACTTTCAAAAATAATCATAAACATTTAAGTCAATGTATAACTAAAACAAAAGCCTTTAAAACTTGAACTTCAACATAGTATGGCAAAAGTAAAATGAAATAATTCCATTTACTTATTCACATGGATATTCTACTAATCGAATAATCCCATGCAATATAAATACCCACTTTCATATTGATGGAATTCATAATGCCAGACTATCATAACCACATAGCCAAGGCCTTGTGCCAAGACTACAAATAAAAGTTTTCCAAGGCCTTGTTCCAAGACACTAGTTTGTCTCATGAGACCTAACGATGCGTCGAGGAGCTATAGCGGGCTCCACCTGTCACTTACTAAGTCCAATGCATTCCCATATGAAAAGGTTTAAACATAACATAAACATTAATATTAAAACTAGCATACGAAATGTCAATACTTTCTCCATAAACCATGAATGGTATAAAAATAACACATCCACAGTCAAATATATCACAAAACCTTCAATACATTATGGAAGTTTTGTATCATAATAAATCAACTTCATATAATAATAAAATCCATCAAAGGATGTTGACATAGATGAAATCAAAACTATTTGAGAGAAATATCTCATTTTTTTGAAATCATTTAAAAGTCACACATTTATAAAGGAAGTAATTAAAAAGAGATTTTTGAATCAAAGTGTCCCATACCACTTTGAAACATTTGAAAGGAATTAATATTTTAAAAACATTCATGTCCATATAAATAAATCATTAAAACCCATTTTGAAGACATGGACATTAATTAAAAAGATTTATAAAGATAAATCTTTAAAACATTTAAAATTCTGATTTTGTTAAAGATTACCTTTCCGAAATTCTTAAAATATTCATTTTGAAATCATTTAAAAGTCACATAATTATAAAATAAAACATTTACTTTGAAAATATCCTTGTAAGCTTGTAAGTTAAGATTTGACAATTTTAGAACGGTGGTAAATAGCCGCACCCACTGTATAAGTTAAAAAAACATTCTTACCTTAATTTTGTCGAAAAGGTTAAAAGATCCTTGTTTGGAAAACTATGGAAAGATTACTTTATAAACCTCTTATAAAAATTCAAACAAGGGTATAAATGACTTTAACCCATATTCTAGTAAATACTAAAAAAAATTGAAATTCATTTTTAAGAAACATGGATGTGGATGATAAAGAGATCCTAGTAGATTATTATGTATAAACAACCTCGGATAATGAAGTGATTGCGAAATAAACCCTTACCTTATACTTTTCCTTGGTTGGGGTAGGTTAACATCCTGTATAATGGTGAAATAATTGTTATTAAATTATACAAGAATCATATACATTAATATGATATCATATATGATCTTTTAACATTGATTTGTTAATAATATCTTAGTATTATCGTTGTTTTGGGTGTTAACTTACTCGTTTTCTTTTATATGTTTTGTTATGTAAGGCATGTTTGTAATCGATAGGTTGTATATTATTCATATCCAGAATTATATCAAGTCTTTAAACATCATTTTTAAATTATCAAATGATAATTATATTTGAATGGATATGATGGAGAATGAATCTCATCGCGTTTGTGGAGACGGTAGTCCGTACGTACGCACGAGCGACAATATCATTCTTTTGATATTAAAATAATATATAAATGGATGGTATATCATATATAAAGAATCATTAACATGTTATATTTATTATTTTCATGAGTTACACATCATTATTATACCCATCCAAATAATAATTTATTGAATAACAATTACACCACGACGTGGAGACGGTAAGCCGTACGTACGCACGTATGGTAACATGTTATTCAAAGGGCGGATAGAATAATTAATATGGTTGTACCATATTTATAATAACATCACAGTATATATATGATACTGGATTTATTATTTTATAATGGTAATAACAAAGGAAGAATAAGTGGAAGAAGAAAGGAACTTGGAAAAGGGTGGTGAAATTATTACCTCTTCTTCGGGATCTTCCTTTTGATTTGAACAAAAGGGCTCCTTAGGTTGACTTTTTGATCAAACTAAGGCCTCTATGTTGTATTGAGGGAAGTTGGTAGAGTATTTGGGCATATTGTGGCCGAACCAAAAGGCTTTTAAGTTGTGAATAAATGAGAAGGAGGAGTGCCCTTTTCTAAAAGGGGTGAAGGGAACATTTGGAAAAGCTAGAAATATTAATTTATAATAAATTCATATTCGGTTTCTAATGGCTCCAAAGTTGATTATTCAAAGGTTAAGGTGGGGATGGGTCTAAAACCACTCAACCAATCGAATTTATACAGGTTTGGGTACTTATATTAAACTTATCTTTAAGTATTAACTCTAAGTTAATTAGTTTCACTTTTACAATGTCTCTTTGTATTTTTATATTATATGGTTAATAAACATACTATATACATTAAAGAGACCCCCAAGTGGTTCATTAATGATACAACTATCATGATATAAGTCTCTTGTCCGAACCTTAGATTTTTAGGCATTTAATATCAATTAATAATATAATATTCGTTTTAAAAACTCTTTTATGTAAATTTTGACACTATTCAATAGTTGATTTCTGTGACACTCATAACAGAATGATTAATTCGAAAAAAGTCAATTAAATCAATAATAATACGTCATATTATCCTATAAAATTAGATTAATTCATTAAAAGTTTCAAATTATATTTATTTGGATATTTATAATATCAATTATTCTAATTTTTTATTAATTAGGTAATTACTGCATCATCATTGTGTCATATATAAATTAAATTACTTAATTTCTAAAAATTATAAATAAAATATCATTTTGTAGGAAATCTTCTTAGCTTTATAATTAATATTTATAGTCGACAATCCAACATATATAACCCTATGTAAAATTTTTTTTCTAAACAATATATGCTTGTGTCATTTTTGTATTCATTTTAACTTAATTAAAATAAAGTGTCCCTATCACCTACAAGTGGCTCCATGGGGTCCCAAAATCGACCGAAAGATGCCCATGGTCGGAAATGTATCAACCAATAAGATTAGGACACGTTTTAGGGTAAGTTTTTATTATTATAATATTATTTTTAACCCTTATTTACCGGATTTACCCTTTAACCATGGTAAATAAAATATTTACCGCAGAAATTATTCAAAATGTCTAAAAATAAAAATACCTATTCACACAATATGAACATCCTGATTCCAAATATGGAATCCATTTTTCCAAATTCAAAACCCAGAAGTGGCAGAAATTAATTTGAAATTAATTCTCATTGTTAAAACAAAAAAGCGTGTTTTTAAGAGATAATAACTATCAAAAGATTGACACTTGTTTATGTCAGGTTTAGTTGTAAAATTATGTCCAATGACCAACATTATATTAAATGGTAAAACTATATTCTAAATATATTTTAAAAACACTGAAATTCATAATTTATCACTATTAATTATTTTGATTAAAAAAGTTGTTTTTAATTAAAATTTAGTAGTTTTCACTATTCATCAAAATATTAAAGTTATCCGAAAAGTACCCAAATTTCACCTTAGGCTAAATTCGATATTCTGAATCCAAAAATGAAGTCCATTTTGAAATATAAAATATATATAATTTAAAAAAGTAGGTATTACTATTCATAAATGCTAGTTTGATTGGTTATGTTGTGTTAGAACTCGGTGTTGCGTACAACACACGCTATCACATTATTCAAAGAGAAGCGACCGTGGAAGCATGGGGTGTTACATTTTAAATTTTGATGTCCCAATTTAGTCAAAAAGTTTAAAATATTGTATTTAAAAAGGGTTCACTATTAAAAGTTGGTAAAAGTGCAATACTGAAAATGAATTTGTTCTTACATTATGTCTAAGAAACTGATAATATGGATTCTAAAATTATAAGGATTATATAAAGTTTAAAATTTAGTTAATACTATTCATGACCTCTTTTGAATGGATTGTTTGGTAAGTCATGGTGCGCTTGAACCTGGTTTTTCATGTAGTGCCAGTTATTAAATTATTTTGAAGAAATCACACACTATGAAATCTTAGGGTGTTACATTCTCCCCTCCTTCAATAAATTGCGTCCTCACAATTTGAAATTGTTCTTCGAAAATAAAAGGATGAAAATAGAAAATATATTTGTGGGAAAACCCACATCGGAAATTGAGTTCCTAAAATTTAGTCTTAATATGAGGAAAAGAGAAATGAAAGAGTCACTGCTAAATTTTGATCTCGATTAGGAGAACATTGGTGGAAATTAGAGACATATAATTGGAGGAAAACGTAAATATTTATAGGTAGTGATTGAGGTCATCAATCACAAACAAGTGTAAAATTGAGGTCCTTAAATTCATCAATCTATGATGATTTGAAATACCATTGGTTCAACAAAACATAGGGTATTAGGATAACACATTTTTGACGTTTCAAAATATCTTAGTTGAAATCCCACATCGAAAAATGAATTAATGAGGCCTCTATTTAAAATAAAGAGTGGAAAGTATGAAGATTACCGAAAATAACACATACTAGGGTTCCATGTAGGAAAATATGGATATGGAAGATAAATCTAACCATCAATTATCTGATAGAGAGTGGTAGAGAACATGGCTATGAAAAGGCCAACAATCCCAAAGCCATAAATTAGTGATGATTTTAGATACCATCTAGGACAACATTTTTGTTCAAAGTTCCTTTTCTTAATGTTGAGGAATTTATTTATGAGATTGGCTAAGATCATAAGGAGATATACTTACTTTATAATTAGAGTTTTATCCATTAATAAATTTCTACCACAAACTCATCTTTCACTCTAAAAGATAATAGAACGTAAAAAAAATTCTATTTATACGATTCATACAGGGTTCCAAAATAAATGAATTTATAATTCATCTACCAGATCTTTTAATAAAAACTACATTATTTAATCCAGGACATCTCGTGGTTCAGTGGTAGGTGATACACCCTTGTCTAACTTCAGTTGCGGGTTCAAGTCTCGCGGCCTTGCCAGTTGCGACGGGTTGGTGCCTGACCTCCGGGTTGTCCTTTTATGGCAATCCAAAATTAATCTCAAACTAGAATTTATCCAAAATACTTCTGTCCAAACTCACAGTCCAGCATTTATAAGGAAGGTAAACATAATGTAGATCCTTTTTACCCTGTAATAGGATATTAATTCCTTCATCATGTATTATTTTAAAACACTGAAACATCCTGAATTACCATAATCCTTATTTATTACATTCATGCTCCCTTATTCCATATAGAATTCGGGATATACTTCATCAATCCAAAAATGTTTTAAACCCCCACAATGATGGAATATAAAAATCATTAATCAGCTTCAAGGTAGTCAAGAATATCCAATATAATTTATCCAAATCAATCATGTATTATTCCAAAATTACTACCTCGGTATCAGAACCATATTATGGTTTATCTTTCTCTCAACCATATATTTTCTAAAAAATTTATCCTGCAATTGAGTCACTTTTCTTTGTTCCACACAATCTCAAGTCCTTAATGAAATAATATTGCAGTACAATCCTTATATACTCCATAATTATTATAACAAGTACATTGTTTATACAACACTAAAATTAAATAATCAACATAAGAACTCTAATAATTCCTCATCATCTGTGGTAGTATCATAACTTGATTATTATCCAATAGCATCATTTGCGGCATAGTCTGATGACTGGGACATAGGTTTGCGTAGTGTCCAAACTCCTAGTAAATAAAGCATTGTACATTTGAAACCATTTTCTTACCCTTGCAGTCATGTACTTTGTGCCCTTTTCCTCCACACTTATAACAAACTCCCATTACTTTCAGGAAAGTTCCAGGGTGTTTCTTTCCACAGTTATCACATATGGGAAAATTCTTCTTTTCCCTCTTCCCTTTATCCATCTTTCTCTCTTCCATCCTTTTCTTCTCTTTGCTTCCCTTCAAAGCCATAGGACTCAATAAACTCTTTACTTATCTTATCAACACATGATATTATTTCTTCATATGATGATAATATATGCGATACTATTTCTCTTATAAATTCTGGCTTAAGACCATGAAATATATGATCCTTTTTTCTCTTTGTATCATGTGCATTTCTAGAGTTTCATCCCTTCTACTGGGCGCAATTTCTAAATAATGGCATACATTAGATTAGTTTATGATTAACAATACCTAATCCCAAAATTGTAAAACACATAACATAAATTAAATAGTTTATGGATATAATCTATAATCAGAAAAATGTCTCCTTTGAGGAAATATATACTCATAAACCCTTCATAATGGTTTGTAAAGAAAATGAGAATTATCCTAAGCATATCCCCCAGGAGTGTCGTAACCAAGAGTGCAGCAAGGCCCGTTGTCATGCACCAGTTCCCGTTCGAGTCTTGCTCAAAGCGGTGTTTTCGGGTTTTACCCCTATGTACATCTGTGCCAGAGCCGCCTCTACCTTCTCGTATCCAGATAGGGATGTATTGCTCGGAATACTCACAAAATCTCTATAATACCAAAATTCTAGGAAGTTCTTCTATACTAATCCTCAAATTCCATCTTAAATCTATGTGCTCTAATCATAGTTTATCTAAATCTAGCTTCCAAGGTTTGTACTAAACTTCCTATGATACCAACTGTAACGCCCCGACCCCAGTTACCTAGAGTCCGTAAATTATTATGTAACATTGGAATGATCACAAGAATGATCAAATCTCGAAAGACCGATTGGTTTAGTAGCCTTGGAAACACTAGATATATTCATAAGTCATACATTACATCATAAAGTGAAAAAAAACTACAACAACATATTGTCTCCATATTCCACACTCATATCACCACATAATATCCCTGCAGGTCATTCATAATTTACTTCTTCACTTCCTGGGAAAAATAAAACATAGAAAAGGGGTGAGCTGAAATGCCTAGTAAGGATAACAATATAGCGGAAACTTTCAAAAATAAGCATAAACATTTAAGGCAATGTATAACTAAAACAAAATCCTTTTAAACTTGAACTTCAACATAGTATGGCAAAAGTAAAATGAAATAATGCCATTTACTTATTCACATGGATATTCTACTAATCGAATAGTCACATACAATATCAATAACCACTTTTATAATGATTTAATGCATAATTCCAGACTATCATAACCACATAGCCAAGGCCTCGTGCCAAGACTACAAATAAAATTTTGCCAAGGCCTTGTGCCAAAACACTAGTTTGTCTCATGAGACCAACCGATGCATCGAGGAGCTATAGAGGGCTCCACCAGTCACTTACTAAGTCCAATGCATTCCCATATGAAATGGTTTAAACATAACATAAACATTCGTATTAAAACTAGCATACGAAATGTCAATACTTTCTCCATAAACCATGAATGGTATAAAAATAACACATCCACAGTCAAACATATCACAAAACCTTCAATACATTATGGAAGTTTTGTATCATAATAAATCAACTTCATATAATCATAAAATCCATCAAAGGATGTTGACATAGATGAAATCAAAACTATTTGAGATAAATATCTCATTTTTTTGAAATCATTTAAAAGTCACACATTTATAAAGGATGTAATTAAAAAGAGATTTTTGAATCAAAGTGTCCCATACCACTTTGAAACTTTTGAAAGGAAATGACATTTTAAAAACATTCATGTCCATATAAATAAATCCTTAAAAACCATTTTGAAGACATGTACATTAATTAAAAAGATTTAGAAAGATAAATCTTTAAAACATTTAAAATTCTGATTTTGATAAAGAGTACCTTTCCGAAATTCTTAAAATATTCATTTTGAAATCATTTAAAAGTCACATAATTATAAAATAAAACATTTACTTTGAAAATATCATTGTAAGCTTGTAAGGTAAGCTTTGAAAATTTTATAACGGCGGTAAAAATCCGCACCCACCGTATAAGTTAAAAAAAACATTCTTACCTTAATTTTGTCGAAAAGGTTAAAAAGAACCTTGTTTGGAAAAAGACGGAAAGATTCCTTTATAAACCTCTAATAAAAATTGAAACAAGGGTATAAATTACTTTAACCCATATTCTAGTAAATAGTAAAAATGTTTTGAAATTCATTTTTAAGAAACAAGTATGTGGATCATAAAAAGATCCCAGTAGATTATTACATATAAACAACCTCGGATAATGAAGAGATTGCGAAATAAACCCTTACCTTATACTTTTCCTTGGTTGGGGTAGGTTAACCTCATGTATAATGGTGAAATAATTGTTATTAAATTCTACATGAATCATATACATTAATATGAAATCATATATGATCTTTTAACATTGATTTGTTAATAATATCTTAGTATTATCGTTGTTTCGGGTGTTAACTTACTCGTTTTCTTTTATATGTTTTGTTATGTAAGCCATGTTTGTAATGGATAGGTTGTATATTATTCATATCCAGAATTATATAATGTATTTAAACATCATTTTTAAATTATCAAATGATAATTATATTTGAATGGATATGATGGAGAATGAATCTCATCGCGTTCCTGGAGACTGTAGTCTGCACGTACGTACGAGCGACAATATCATTCTTTTGATGTTAAAATAATATATAAATGGATGGTATATCATATATAAAGAATAATTAACATGTTATATTCATTATTTTCATGAGTTACACATCATTATTATACCCATCCAAATAATAATTTATTGAATAACAATTACACCACGACGTGGAGACGGTAAGCCGTACGTACGCACGTATGGTGACATGTTATTCAAAGGGCGGATAGAATATTGAATATGGTTGTAACATATTTATAATAACATCACAGTATATATATCATACTGGATTTATTATTTTAGAATGGTAATAACAAAGGAAGAAGAAGTGGAAGAAGAAAGGAACTTGGAAAAGGGTGGTGAAATTATTACCACTTCTTCGAGATCTTCCTTTTGATTTGATCAAAAGGGCTCCTTAGGTTGGTTTTCTGATCAAACTAAGGCCTCTAGGTTGTATTGAGGGAAGTTTGGTGATTATTTTGTCAGAGTTTGGCCGAACCAAAATGCTTTGAATGTGTGAAAGAAATGAGAAGGAGGAGTGCCCTTTTGTAAGAGGGGTGAGGGCACATTTGGAAAAGCTAGAAATATTAATTTATAATAAATTCATCTTAGGTTTATAATGGCTCAAAAGTTGATTATTCATAGGTTAAGGTGGGGATAGGTCGAAAACCACTCAACCAATAAAATCTAGACAGATTTGGGTACTTATATTAACCTTTTCTTTAAGTATTAACTCTAAGTTAATTAGTATCACTTTTACAATGTCTCTTTATATTTTTATATTATATGGTTAATAAACTTACTATATACATCCAAGAGACTCACAAGTGGTCCATTAATGATACAACTATCATTATATAAGTCTCTTGGCCGAACCTTATATTTTTAGGAATTTAATATCAATTAATAATATAATATGTTTTTTAAAAACTCTTTTATGTCAATTTTGACACTATTCAATAGTTGATTTTTGTGACACTCATAATAGAATTATTACTTCAAAAAAGTCAATTAAATCAATACTAATATGTCATATTATCCTTGAAAATTATTTTAATTCATTAAAAGTCTCAAATTATATTTATTTAGGTATTTATAATATCAATTATTCTAATTTTTCATTAATTAGGTAATTACTGCATCATTATTGAGTCATATATAAATTAAATTATTTAATGTCTAAAAATTATAAATAAAATATAATTATTTAGGAAATCGTTTTATCTTTCTAATGAATATTTATAGTCGAAAATACAACATATATAACCATATGTAAAAATTGTTTTTCTAAACATTATATGCTTGTGTCATTTTTCTATTCATTTTAACTTAATTAAAATAAAGTGTCTCTATCACCTACAAGTGGCTCCATGCGGTCCCAAAATCGACCGAAAGATGACCATGGTCAGAAATGTATCAACCAATAAGGTTAGGACACGTTTTAGGGTAATTTTGTATTATTATAATATTATTTTTTAACCCTTATTTACCAGATTAACCCTTTAACCATGGTAAATAAAATATTTACCGCAGTAATTATTCAAAATGTCTAAAAATAAAAGTTAACTATTCACACAATATTAACATCCTTATTCGAAATATGGAACCCATTTTTTCAAATTCAAAACATAGAAGTGGTAGAAATTAATTTAAAATTAATTCCTGTTGTTAAAACAAAAAGCGTGTTTTTAAGAGATAATCAAAAGATTGACACTTGTTTATGTCCGGTTTTGTTGTAAAATTATGTCCAATGACCAAAATTATATTAAATGGTAAAACTATATTCTAAATATACATTAAAACCACTCAAATTCATAATTTATCACTATTAATTATTTTGATTAAAAAAGTTGTTTTTAATTAAAATTTAGTAATTTTCACTATTCATCAAAATATTAATGTTATCCGAAAAGTACCAAAATTTCACCTTAGGCTAAATTCGATATTATGAATCCAAAAATGAAGTCCATTTTGAAATATAAAATATATATTATTTCCAAAAGTAGGTATTACTATTCATAACGGCAAGTTTGATTGGTTATCGTGTGTTAGAACTCAGTGTTGCCTACAACACACGCTATCACATTATTCAAAGAGAAGCGTACCGTAGAAGCTTGGGTGTTACATTTTAAATTTTTGATGTCCCCATTTAGTAAAAAAGTTTAAAATATTGTATTTAAAAAGGGTTCACTATTAAAAGTTGGTAAAAGTGCAATACTGAAAATGAATTTGTTCTAACATTATGTCTAAGAAACTGATAATATGGATTCTAAAATTATAAGGATTGTATAAAGTTTAAAATTTAGTTAATACTATTCATAACCTCTTTTGAATGGCTTGTTTGGTAAGTCATGGTGCGCTTGAACCCGGTTTTGCGTGTAGTGCCAGTTGTTAAATTATTTTGAATAAATAACACACTATGAAATCTTGGGGTGTTACAGGCCTGCTGTCATGGGCCAACGTTTTGGATGACTGGTCATGTTTGATGGGACCCCCTAACGATATGGATGTTTGACCTATGGTCTTCCTGCTATCCTGGGCCAACGTTCCGAAAGACTGGTCATGTTTTATGGGACCCCCTAACAGTATGGATACTTGACCTATGGTCCACCTGCTGTTCGGGGCCAACATTCCAGAAGACTGGTCATGTTTGATGGGACCCCTAACAGTATGGATGCTCGACCTATGGTCTGCCTGATATCCTGGGCCAACGTTCTGGAAGACTGATCGGTGATATTTGAGTTAGGCCCTATGTTGTGAACATGGTAATCGGTCAGCCCTCATTTTTTGTCCCCATTTCAGGCCAATGAGATATGGATGTTGCATTTCCGCCGTGGTTAACAGCTATCCTCCATCGTTACGCCCCTACCATAGTGTTCTGAATTTGGTTAATGTGATTCAACTTTTTCTTCTCCTTACATTCGAATTGATTTCAATGCCCCTGGCATTGACTCTCTCATGCGTTAGGGTACATTGAGGAGATGATACATCGATCGGTCTGAGGTCCCCTCCCTTCAGCTGGGCCTCCCTCTTCTCCTCAAAAATTAGGGCTCGATTTCAGATGCCCGAAGCTTAGTTGACGCCCCATGGTCGAACTAAATGATAATATGATCATCCTTTGTTTCTCACATTGGGTACGACCCACGTGAGCTCAAGGGTGAATTCTTATTTATTTCGGGATTATGGTTGAGCATATTAAACCAAAGGTAAAGATAAATAGATTTGTCCATACATTGGTTCGAGATGGTGAGTAGTAAAAGAAAAAAGTTCATTAGATGGCCAAAACAGGTCCCTTAAGTATTAGCATTTTGGATTGATCTTTCCAACACCGCTACCCTTTGGATGGTGGCCTCTAGGACTACTTCTTGCTCCTTGAAGATTCTCTCTTCATCAGCAGCCATAAAGTACAGTTTTCCAATTCTATCTTGTGTCTGCGCCCATTCCTTTTGAATCAGAGTCATCTAGTGACTCGCCTTCATCAGTTGTTCTTGGGAATTAGCCAGCTAGACCGTCAGTTTCTCCACTAGCTCAGAGCATTTTGCGATGAAGGCCTTCATCTATGTCCCCTACTCTTCAAGGTGTCGGACTTCATGCTCCACCCTCAAGAATGCTCGGGTGCTCAATGATTCTTCCCGACACAGGGAAACGTCGGTGCGCCAGCTGCTCTCACGTATCTTCTCGGCCATGTAATCACGGGCTGTCAGATGAAGGTGTTGAGTTCCAGCCTCTCCAGTTCACAGGAAATGCAGCCAGGTCTGGAGTGATCCCATCTGCCTCAACCAATCCGTCTGAGGCTTCCTGAGAAAACACTGGATGCACTTCCACACTTTGCGTCGTGTCATTCGACTCCCCTCGACCGCTTCCAAGTCTGAATCATCAATCTCCTCGAGATCAGTGGGTCGGTATACTGGGAATATAGCCAGCATCTCAGTAGCAGGATCTACCTTAGGGATTCCCTCTGGAGGAATAGGATCCTTGACGGTCGGGAAACCTTCCTCTCTCTCCCCGATAGTGGCAGTGCTCTCGTTAGCTTTTGGCCTCGCTCCAATGACAGCACCACTGATGTCTACCACCCCTACTCACCAATTTTCAGGGCCAACATAGTTTGGGAGGTATGCTCTGGAGGAGGCGGTACGTCCGCCGCTACTTCACTCATGGACACCCCAGGCTCAGCAGCCCGATGAGCCTCCAATGGTGAGATCATTGTAGAGGGATCATCTTGATTAGTAGAGTTCTCTGACAGTAAGCACCAGTAGCGAATTAAGGTACATACAGGAACCCAGAGCGCCAGCCACCAGTGTTATGGATTCTACAGGAGTTGTCATGGTAGGAAACTCCTCAGCGCTTGTCAGTTCGATAATGGGCGTCAGAGCCCCACCCTGTCCTACTGTCACCTCTTCTCCTTCCCCTATTGGGGACGCCTGATCAGCACCTATATGCTCCTGAGTGAGATAGAGAAATGGATTAGAAATTTTTGAAGAGAATGGATAAAGAAGGAGGATAAATAATTATAGAGACGGACCTCGAGCATCTCAGATATGACTATACCGGAGCTGACGATCTCGCCACTCTCTTGTAGCCTCCCTTGGCGGGACCCTCCCCGAGGTCCTTCGTCTTCTCCAGTTTCCTCCTCTCCCTTCGACTCGCATCACTGTCTCCTTCTCCCGGCGACATCACTTTCGGATCATGCTCTTGGTTGAGCATTACTTTCACCAGAAAAGGTGGCTCCACACGATGACCCTATTGGTGCACATATGTGTCCATGGCCGTTAGATATGTGTGTCACCGATAGAAGTTTACTTTGTCAGTAACTTGAATGAGCCCGACTTCTAGCAACTGGATCCCATCCTACATTATCTTCTGCCAGAGGGCTTAGATGCTCATCGACTGTTGTAGGGTTAACCAGGATAAACATAGCGTCGGGAAGATTGTTTCATGGTAAGGTTAAAGCAGATACCTTATCTGATTCCTAGGAAGTTCGTTGGTCCCACCATGCAATGTCCCCACTACTGAGGTCCCAGCCTACACATGCCTCACTTCCTGGTGCGCCCTTGGTCCCCCCCTTCTAGGAGCACCTTTCCTACTATCTCGTCGCTTGGGTTCCACGCGAGTAGTCTCGAGATTCCGAACTCGCTTGTGCAAAATCCCATCAGGGTACGCTATATCCTAGTGTGCGGTATACTCGGTTGATAGGCCAGCATCGGACCAGGTTGGAGGAAGGGTAATAACATCTCCAAAGCCATAAGTTGTGAAAATTAACCACATATAGAAAAGGACACATGGATTCCTCTCCTCCCAAACATTCGTGAATACCCTCTTCGGCATTCGCTGGAGGCACCCAATCTTTCTGGTGAATCGGGACAACATGTAAGGCTCATAGATGATCTTCCCGTCAATCTGAGCCACAAGAACCCCACCTCGGATGCTCTAGAAGTATTCATGCTACTCCAGTGAGTCATGCTCATTGTCTACCATTTGGCTGACCGGGGTGGGGAATGGACTGAAGTTGAAGTTGGCATGGTTACCAATTCTGATACTTACTCCCTCCTCGTTGATCGTCATCGGCGCGACCCCAGCAATGTTCAGCAGATATGGATGTATTCCATTTCCCAGTAGACGAATGGTTTTAGGGAAAGTGTACCCGCCAAGATGAGCTGCCACCCAGCCATGAAAGATCTAGAAAGGGCCACACACCCTCTGAGGCAACCCCCCTCTTGTGATGCATCCCAGAATGGTGTACAGCCTAGCCAGCACGGAGACCCCCAGATTAAACCTTTTGTTGGCGGCCATGGTGCCCGCCATAACCAGGGTTGCTGGACGGATGCTTATCTTTGCGTCTTGCACCGGCAGGAGCCACCCACTCAGGAAGGTGGCAAGGAACCCGGCATATTAGACATTCGGGTCCGGGGCTTCAATAACGCCGTAACCCCATGATTGGTGTTTCCCCATCTCCAGGATCCTTCAGTATGATACGTTCTTGCTCCTTTAAGCCACGGTTTGGCACCATTTTCCCCATCCCGGCATCTTGACCGTCGGGTTCATCTCCACGAACAGGCTGAACCAGTCCTTGTAGGAAATGTCCTTCAGGAATTCCTTGACCTCCAGCCTCTCTTTGTCCAGTTCCAGTAGGTGCCATGTCAGCATGGGGGTCTGTGATCTGTCCTCCCAGGTGTTCATTGGGGGAAGGAACTTTTCGTACTGATATCCCTCCAGTGGGATACCTCCAATTTAGTGGACATCCCAGAGACTGATACCAACTTCCCCATGGTGAATATGGAATGTGTTGGTGTCAGGGGACCACCAGGTGAACAGCTCCTGCCCGAGCTCAGGATGGCAGTAGAAGTGGAACTGCGACATCCACACCGCCTCAAACAACCCAATGTGCCGCAGCTCAGCCCCGAATTGGTCGCACGTATGGTGAACCCAGTACGCCCAGGCCCACTCACTGGTGAAGTTTCCTCTGGACTGCAAATCCCAATCTTGCATCCAGCCCTTAGTATCGTTCGTGATGCTCTGACGGAACGTGCTTGCGTAGAGGGATGGGGATCTCTCTGCAACAGGATCACCCCCATCAATGGTCCTAGTCCTCGGGTTCAGGACATATACATCCATGTGTCTGGTCTCTCTGGTAGGGAGACCATTTTTGGTCATACTGTATCGGGGAAGGTCATCCTCCTGGGTCACCCATGACCGTGGTGTGTCAACCTCGAATCCCAGTATCGAAACCTCCTCCAAAATTCCGAAGTTCCATAGAGTAAGGATGTTGGATAGAGGATACTCCTTATGGGCATGGGTTAGCAGGTTGAACAAGGTATGGTTGTTGGAAACAACCATCCTGGCACCATAAACCTCCTCGTTCGCTGTCATTTCAGCTCTACGAGTGGTGTCTTCCCCCTCATCAACTTGGTTTGCAGACATCTTCTTCCGACCAAGTGATTTGAGTGAATTACGCAGAATCTGGATGAGTTTTGTGGAATCTGGATGTGTTGCGTAGAATTCGGAAGTTGGGCGTGAAATTGGAGCAGTCGGCGCGGAATATCCCAGTTTGGCTTGTAAATACGGCCAAAATTGGGAGAAATTACACGCTGCCAAGGCATGTTTTACGTGTAGGGGCAGAGGCAATTTCACGCACGAGAGCTCAGAGCTTATCACGTGACAAGGTTGTTATGGATCATGGGACCCATGGCCCCTTTTATCAGTGAAGCCAGGGTTTCGCGCCTCACAGAAGGCAGATTCTGCACCAAACTGGAGTTTTGTGTGCTGCACCATTTTTTGCGCATGAGGGGCCCACGAAGCACAACACTTCGGTGTTTCGGCGTTTCCCTCATAATCCAATCATTGTGACCTCTCACTAATCCAATTCCGAGGGGGGGGGATTTGTAGATGCCGAAAAGTCCGTAATTCCTAAAGGAGCTTTCGAAATGACAAAGCGAAGTCATATTCGGACCTTGAGACCCGGTCCAGAGGGCCCAGAACTATTGCGTGAAATAAAGGGGAATGTGAGCGAAAAAATGTGGGCCGTGCGAAAGGGTTCCGGGATTCGTGAAGGTATCCCAGCAGAGGAACGCAATAATTGGATGCCCACTACCGCACGGCTAATGTTCCACGCCACCATCTTTGGAGCACAAAATTTCACGTGCCACCTTGATTCTGCAACGTTGGAGGCCTATAAATAGAAGGAGACCCCTTCTATTTCAGGGTTGCGAAATTTGAACCGGCTCTCATGCGTGAAATAGCACTTCTGCACGCGCAAGATGGCCTTCATGTACTGATCCTTTTTGTGCCACCTTTCCTCGGGATCAGTCTTTTTGCGCAATCTGATTAGCTTAAATAGAATTCCAAACCCTTCAGGGTTCCTCTTTCTCGCGCAATTCTTTCCATTGCGCGCAAACGGTCCAATCACGCACAATCCCTTCGCTGGGTGCAGCCTTGCCTTTGGGTGCATCCTTTGCCACTCTAGTTCAATTCAATTCCGTTGAACGTGATCCTCCTAGCCACATACAGCCCCTTTTCCTCAATTACACGCCATCCTGGTGTTTTGTGCTCAAACCATTTCTTTACGCACAATCCCCGGGATCCCTCACCTTGATGCCCCTGAGTGCCGCCCTGCGTAGGCGCCCGGTGTCCTCCTTTTATATGCCCCGGGAACACACATCGGGCATACACACCATGTGTTATTTTTCTGTACGGCCTTCCAGGCTTGTACGAAGTAACCACAAAGTCCCTTGGGAGATTTTTCCCACTGCATTTCTTTTCCACATGCTTCTTCTCACCAGGGCCTTGTCGATGCCTTCCCTCCCCCAAGGGGAAAAGGGTACTGGTCGTGTAATTCCTAGGGGTGTGGATCGAACCCACCTCATCTGAGCTTCAGGATGTTAAAATACAAAGCACCTCATCCTCAACACATGACGTTAAACTATGATCCATCCCCATGCCTCGCACGCAGGGTCCCCCCGGCTCGGACATTATTTACGCTTCTCGTCTCCATGGGGATGGGATCACCAATCACAGGGGATGGTATCCTCTGTATCGGAGTGGCGTTTTTCCATAGGGGAAGTGCAGCCACCTTGGTGTAAGCCCCTATCCTCTCTTGTGGAAGGTAGAACCCATGCACCTCTTTACTTCCCCATCGCCAAGGCCAGTGGAGGGCATGATAGGTAACGAGGTATCTCCTTTGTTTGGTCCCAAATCCTTCTCCCTCTGCTCTTTGTCACACCTCGGGCCTCCATCCGGGAGTAAGTCCCAGCACCATGGACCGCTCAATGAATAATCCCCTCTTCACTTCTCATGAACGCACCCTTTGCGACGTGATCGTCAGGTCCCTGCAACCTCTTGTCTCTCACACCGAGCATGACTCACGTGAGCTTAGAGTGAGCACCGACCCTGACCCTCACCTCTAGCGAACTACGAGGACTTTGATTTGTCCCAAGGCATGGTACGTAGGAAGCCTCCATGAGGTTCAAGCCCATCACCTGGTCGTTACGACCCCTTCAAGTCGGTTCACCAACACCTTGGGCCGCCCAAGTGCATAAGCCCCAGATGCCCCCATCTAGCAGGATGTTAAACAGTATGCCCCTGTCCAGCATGACGTTAAACTGTATGCCCCCATCCAGAACGACGTTAAATTGTATGCCTCTGTCCCGCAAGACATTAGAATGCACCACTAGCGAACTACGAGGACTTAGATCCGTGCAAGGCATGGTACCTAGGAAGCCTCCACGAGGTTCAAGACCATCACCCGGTCGTTCCGAACCCTTCGCATCGGTTAACCAACCATTGTGGGCCGCCTCAGAGCATAAGCCCCATATCCACCATTACGGGCCGCCTCAGAGTGTAATCCCCATATCTACCATTGTGGGCCACCTCGGAGAGTAATACCCATGTCCACCATTGTGGGCCGCCTCAGAGCATAAGCCCGCTATCCACCATTGTGGGCCACCTCTGAGCGTAAGCCCCCTATCCACCATTGTGGGCCGCCTCAAAGCAAAAGCCCCATATCCACTATTGTGGGCCGCCTCAGAGCGTAAGGCCCATATCCACCATTATTGGCCGCCTAAGAGCATAAACCCCATATCCACCATTCTGGGCCGCCTCAGAGCGAAAGCCCCATATTCCCCCATCCTGCATGATGTTAAACTGTATACCCAAACTACACGGACTTTGATCCGTGCTAAGGCATGGTACATAGGAAGCCTCCATGAGGTTCGAGTCCAACACCCATGTCTCATACTTACCTCTCCCTCAAGCCCACGCACCTCGGGAAGCTCATTCCCTAGCCAGAGGCCGTTCTCCCTCTGGGTCCCATCCATGCGTTCATTCTCACAGGTCACCTTTTCTGGTGTCCCACCATGTCATCGAACTACGCGGACATTGATTCGCTGCCACATGTGTAAGTAGGAAGCCTCCATGAGGTTCAAGCCCCTTCACTTCATTACCCATCCTAATTCTTACCCGGGCCGCCACATCCCAGTGGGATCATGCCACATCATTCCACTCCATAGTATCCGGGAAGCCGCCACGTGCTGGCCCCAACATTGGTGTTCCCTCCAGGGGGTTCTTCAATCTGATCCACTCTCAGGGTTCTAATCTATCTGATCTATCTCTGATGTATGTTAATCTTGTTGCATACCCTATGTTAAAAATGGGATGTTGAAGAAAACCTCAGATGCATGCCTATGGAATACAATTCCCCGCATTCAATTGGGATTCCTCGGGCTTCCGCACCCTCATGAAGCCC
Source organism: Viscum album (assembly GCA_963277665.1). NCBI lineage: Eukaryota > Viridiplantae > Streptophyta > Magnoliopsida > Santalales > Viscaceae > Viscum > Viscum album. The sequence continues at coordinate 1,935,532,527 of OY728159.1, forward strand.
TATAATAAGGGACAAAAGACAGACATGCCAATCCCCCAATGTCAAGACATGCCAATGATCCTCAGCATGATCACTCTCCTAACTGAAGTTTACTGCCTCGACCAGACCCCTTGGAGCATCTCGACGGAAGTAGTGTAATTGACTGGTGTCTATGAAGATATGGTACCGGGAACGAGATTCACGATTACGTCTTAAATCTATGAGGAAGACCCGGACTTGGTGACGAGCTATGAGGAGGAATCCACAGAAGGAATAACCAACATCCCATCATCCCGGTTTCGATCAAGGAGCAGACGTCCCTGAATAAGGAACGGATGTCGCCCGCCTTTGGAAAGCAGGAATGCGGGGCTACAAGCCGTGTGTCCTCCTCTACATGACGGATGCTCGCGTCCCTGATGAAAGCATTGGAAACAATTATCATCTGAACTCAAATGTATTATATGGATAAAAACTCTAAATTGATTCATCATGATGCATTGAATAAATTGTTTGTATTTTTATAATCCCCTACTATAAAAGTAACATTTTTGCATAATATATGTGTTTAAACCATATTCAATCTCCATTATATAATTTTTTTTGAATCCTATTTAACAATGTTAATATTTAACAACTTCATTAATACCAATTGGAAATAAAATTTATTGTCAGAAAAACTATGAGGGGGAAAACAATTTATAATTCAAAATTCCACATTGTATAGGGGATTTGTTATTTTCCACTATACATAATGAAATAAAATTATACATTTTTATATAATAATATATAATGTTTCAATTAATTTTATTTAATTATAATGTTGATTCCCACAATAGATACATAAATTTAAAATCAAATTATATTTGGATGGAAATAAAAATTCCATGGGAAATACATCCACATGAAATGATAGGATATAGAAATATATATGCTGGAATTTTAATATTTGGTAGTGAAGAGTCCCTTAAAAAGGATTATTCCCTATCCTACTTATAGAATATCAATGTATTCTCTGTTCATATAGGGATTATAGGGTTCTTGACCATGAGCTTCTTGATAGAATTTTCTCTCATCCCAAATGGGGAAATGGAACAGTAATTGGACCCATGGGGAATATTTTCATATAATTTAGAAATGGTAGGGAATTAAATTTAAGTGGATTCTTATTTGAGATAAATTTGGAATGAATATATTTCATTAATTTTTTATACATCTCTTCATAATTTAATATGGTAGAAGAGGAATCATATTCCCACATGAATTTGTTTTCTATAATTGATCACTATTTTATCTTATGGTTAGTTGGACACATACAGTGATTTTTTGAATCAAATATGGTGAGGAAGTCACATAAGGAAGTTATGTGAATAATGATTGATATTATGATCACATTTTTGTGTGATCATGTTCCTAAATTGTTACTCTATTATCATGTTATTAGAGATTGACCAGGTAATAACATGATTTAATTAGGGTTACACAATCAATAATTTTAATAGCATACATGGGATTGAGGGGTGGTTTATCATTAAATGTCTCATCCAATGATCTGATCGGTTACTCTTGATTCAGCAATTAGAAATATCAAAATATATGAATCCATAAAATCTTTATTATACCTAACTATGTCTTTGAAGATTCCATCCCATCTATCTGGGGTTCCACCACTCTTGTGTATTCATAAAAAGTGGAAAGTCATGATGTTTTTGTATGAAAAGAGATCCCAAATATAGTCAAATATTCACTTAGTGGTATCCAATTTTTTTTGTTTGAAAGAACTATAGATAGTCTACACATGTTGGGTAAACAAAGAGACTTCAGCTATGATTGTGATCATTGTGTCCTAATATCCTATCCAGGACACACATTTGTATAATCATATCATCACCAAAAACTTATATTTAATCCTTTTTATGAACTATAATGATCGTAGTGATATCCATAATTTTCTATCTATTTATAAGCCTTATATGAAAAGTTTTTATTGAAGATCATTTTTACTTTCATATGTGTAACATGGTACGTCATGTAACCAGTTGCGAGAATAGACTATTCCATTGTTGACTACAGTTTTGGTTGAATTGCATGAATAGAGAACATAGAATGTTTGATTTTACATAGTTTATTTTACCTTAATCATCCCAATATATGGAGTGAGATACTATTTTTCCATCATGTACATAATATATGGGATTTATTAAATAAAAATGATGTATTGGGTGATGAAGTCAATGGCTGGAGATCACAACACTCAGACAATTGATTATTTTGAATCCCTCTGATTAGAATCTCATTTAATCATTTTTTATCATCTCTTTCTCAACCAAGATCCTCAATCTTGCACCCAAAGTGTTATTTTATTTGAAAAAAAATTAATGGGATTTAGTTATTTCAATGAGGTAATTGAATCATGGGGGATAATTTTTGAAACTGGAAAAAAACAAAGTCATCAAAATCATTATCTCAATGATCAGAGTTCTAATTGGGAAGCATATTTCATACCATATCAAGGTTTAAATCATGATTTTTACCTCAAAAACATTTCCTTTGTGTCCATGCATGTCTTCTAATGGATTTACTTTGTCATTCCCTAAACTGATCAAGAAAATTCCATTAAATATGTAACATTCCTTCTCATTTCATTAGTTCACTATCATATAAATTTGTAAATGTATACTATAATAAGTTT